>CM042393.1:4612896-5310396 GCA_023634145.1 Thymallus thymallus
ATGAGAAAGGGGTTGAAGATAGAGATTGATAGAGGGACGGAGTATTGAGACCTCTAAAGGAGAGGAGAAGGAAACTCCTCCAGCTCTGTGACGTGCTGAGCCCACAGCTTGTCACCCCAGACCCACGGTGACCTTTTAACAATTTTACAGCCCTTTATTAGCTCTGCTTCTTTATTATTTGCTTGTGTTGTGTTTCCTGGGTTTCAGCAGGGTGTTTCCTGGGTTTCAGCAGGGTGTTTCCTGGGTTTCAGCAGGGTGTGTCTCTGAGAGGGTTGTGTAGCTTGTGTTTTGTTCCCCTTCGTGTGATGGTGATGTGATTATAAGCCTGCCAAAGCTCTGGACTTCATTTGAGATTTGTTTTTGTTTTAAACCCAACATTTTCTATAGCAGACTAACTAGAGCCACTGATTCTTGCCTTTTGAAATAACTGGAACATTCATGATCACCTTCCTGTACTGTAGTCTACTGGGACAGTGGTCAGTCTCTCTACCCTGTATCCACTCTGCCCTGTGGACTGTAACGTTCAGATCTGCCACATTTACAGCTTTACATCACCTGTGGTTTTGTGGGAGTGTGAAATGAGACTGAGATGATGGAACCATGTTAAGTCTACTGGTCATGTTGCGGTCATTTTTAGCTGACATGCCGCGGGTGCCATCGTCTCAGTATGCTGGATCTGTGGCTTACTGGCTTTATGTAAGTGTGAGCTGAGGTCAGCAGTTCCTGTGACCGGCAGTAAGCCTCCAGCAACCTGGTCTGACCTTCGACATGGTGGCATACAGCCTGATGTTATGTGGTATTTGACATGGGTCAAGGTGGGCTAAGATTTAAACTCCAGTTTGACATCCGTTGATATGGTGTGTATGTTAAACTAGAGTTAAAGTGTTAGCTAAGGTCAAAGTGTGCTTCATGCTGTTAGACCTCTGACCTTTTGACTGTTCCTTGTTCTCAGGATCACCTTTTACTTCCCGCTACCAGCCACAACAAAGGAAGTCGGCCCAAGATGTCCGTGGTGTTGCCAGCCATGAACATTAATGGTAAGTCAACTCTATACAGATGATTACAGATCTGTCATCACACACTGCACAATGTCTTCTCTTCTCTGTCTCTCTCTCTTTTCATTGATTGATTTAAATATTATGGTATTTTGTATTCAGGCTCTGGAAGTGAGTTATTACAGTTAGTTTTCAGTTCTCCTGTCCCCTACCCAGCCAGCCACTAGCCATGCTTTAGCCCTGAGATTCTCTGATTGTCTCTGAATGTGTTTGCCTTCCCTTAGTCTGACCGACACTCAAGTAGGCAAATGGCTAACCCTGTGCCAAGTGCTGCAGTGTTTACATAACTCAGAGTTACTCTGACCCTCTGGTTGCTGTTGGAGAGCCTGTCAGTTACTCTGACCCTCTGGTTTGGAAAGGCACACACCTGTGTATATAAGGTCCCACAGTTGACAGTGCATGTCAGAGCAAAAACCAAGCCATCAAGTCGAAATTGTCCTTAGAGCGCATAGACAGGATTGTGTCGAGGCACAGAACTGGGAAAGGTTACCCGAAAATGTATGCTGCATTGAAGGTCCCCAAGAACACAATGGCCTCCATCATTCTTAAATGGAAGAAGTTTGGAACCACCAAGACTCTTCCTAGAGCTGGTCACCCGATCTAACATCTCTGGAGAGACCTGAAAATAACTGTGCAGCAACGCTCCCCTTCCAACTTGACAGAGCTTGAGAGGATCTGCAGAGAAGAATGGGAGAAACTCCCCAAATACAGGTGTGCCAAGCTTGTAGCTTTATACCCAAGAAGACTCAAGGATGTAATTGCTGCCAAAGGTGCTTCAACAAAGTACTGAGTAAAGGGTCTGAATACTTATGTAAATGTGAATATGTTTTTTTTTTATATTTTTTTTTTATTAGCAAGAAATTCTAAAAAAAAACGTTTTGGTTTTGACATTATGGGGTATTGTGTGTAGATTGATGAGGGAATATATATATATATATATATATATATATATATATATATATATATATATACACAGTATGTATATATTTTATATTTGAGATTCTTCAAAGTAGCCACCCTTTGCGTTGATGACAGCTTTGCACACTCTTGGCATTCTCTCAAACGGTGTTGAAACGTACGTATTTCGAAATACCCCGGTATACAGTATAAACTGTATATATTGCACAAGACAAGTACTGTAAGACCTCAACCAGGCCGTTGATTGGCTAACTCAACATTATGGTACTGTAAGCAAATTTGAAGAGCAGTCATCTAAGTCTGTGTTTATTATGCTAGGGTGTAAGGATGTCTCAGAACCCACTCATGTTTACAGAACACCACTGACTGAGTTGACAAGCACTTGACTTGCTATTTTGTTTACAATTTATTACACCAAAACCACACCGTTGGTTTGGGCACCACAGGACTCTATCAAGTTCTCAATATCTCATGCACATGCAAACCTGTTCACCTCAAGACCTGCGTGATAAGTTGCCATTTCTGTCTGAGCTAGTTGTTTATTATTTGTCATGCTTGTATGGCCAAAGTATTTTCTTAGCTGTCCTAACTGAACATCTGTTTGTGTTTGGGCTTGATTTCCATTACAAAATCATGGTATTGTTTTCTCTATGGTCCTTCTCTTGGCTGGATGGACCACTGATTCTGATTGATGGGAGATCAAAGGCCATAGAGATGACCTGACTCCATGTTTGGCATCCAATGTAGGCTACATACTGTATCTTATCTCCAGTACTGTCTGGAGTGGGTTGATATCATTTCCCCCAGTACCACTCAAACCCCCCAGTGATCAAGAGCAGTAAACTCAGACGTGGAGAGAGATGGAGAGATACTGGGGCAAAAGAAGAGTGTGAATAAATAAATGATTCTGTTGTTCTTGGCTTTTCAACTGGCCCCGTTATTACAGAATGATCCTTTCTCTCTTCTTCCCTCTCTCTCTCTTTTTCTCTCTCTCTTTTTTTGGAATATTGTGTTTGTTTTTCTCTCTCGATCTCTTTCTTTCCCTCTCTATTCATCCCTCCCTTCCTCCCTGCGTTCTAACATCATGTAGCATCTACATTGATTAGAGGTGAGTAAGCCCAGGGAGGGAGTGAGTCAGTCAGTGGAACTTGATATTGTTACTCAGCAGGGAGGGAAGAGCACAGAATTATATTGGGAAAGATGCTCTCTCTTTTATTCTCTCTCTGGGGCGTTGTATAAGATGGATGAAGGTAAACATTGTTGTTGGTCCGTCTCGTCAGGGTGGAATGTTTAAGGCCACGCTGGTCACGTGGTTTACTGAAGTCAAGTAAATAGTGAAATCCTATAGCTACTTTCCCACTAAATGCCCTGAATCCCCAACAATGATTGTGGTTGTATTCAAGGAGATGATACTGACTCATTAAGATGTTAGTTTATTAAAAAAATGTCCATTTGAATTACAGGGTAGATGTGGTAGACTGTGGTAGATGCATGCACACTCACCTGCCAAATCAGAACATGTACCGGTCTAATACCAGATGTATCAGAACTGTTTGTGCTTCTATTCATGTACCAGTCTAATACCAGATGTATCAGAACTGTTAGTGCTTCTATTCATGTACCAGTCTAATACCAGATGTATCAGAACTGTTAGTGCTTCTATTCATGTACCGGTCTAATACCAGATGTATCAGAACTGTTAGTGCTTCTATTCATGTCAGTCTAATACCAGATGTATCAGAACTGTTAGTGCTTCTAATCATGTACCAGTCTAATACCAGATGTACTTTACTCACCTATTTCAGCCCTTAGTTGTTTGCACTTAAAATATATTTATCTTTTTACCTGGTGGTGTTTTGAGAGAGAAGACATCTGCTAACATGGGTACTAATATCCCATTTCTCCAGATTTGCTGTATTGCTCTGATCACATTCCTTAACTGAGAGACCAACACAGAAGACCCTATTTAACCCTTTCCTGCCCGGTCTGGTATCAATTGGGCTTGGCCCTCCTAACCCTTAAAGTCCCATATGTGGCACGGATGACACGGTGTCTGAGGAACTTTGTGGATCTATAAAACAGAAGTGTGTGTATGTAATACTGAAGCCAGTGAATGTACATATTTACCTGGGCCTTACCCTTAATTATCTGTGAATGACTGAATGTACAGTGCATTCAGAAGGTATTCAGAAAGTATTCCTCATCAATCTACACATAGTACCCCATAATTACAAAGCAAAAACAATTTTGTAGAATTTATTGCTAATTTATCAAAAATTAAGTTTTCAGGCCCTTTGCTATGAAACTCGAAATTGAGCTCAGGTGCATGTCAAGCCATGAGGTTGAAGGAATTGTCCGTAGAGCTCAGAGAAATGATTGTGTCGAGGTCCCCAAGAACACAGTGGCTTCCATCATGGAAGAAGCAAGGATCTCTCTGTACTTTTCTCCGTTAATCTTTCCCTCGATCCTGACTAGTCTCCCAGTCCCTGCCGCTGAAAAACATCCCCACAGCATTGGTTGCCACCACCATGCTTCACCGTAGGGATGGTGCCAGGTTTCCTCCAGACGTGACACTTGACATTCAGGCCAAAGAGTTCAATCTTGGTTTCATCAGACCAGAGAATCTTGTTTCTCATGGTCTGAGAGTGTTTAGGTGTCTTTTGGGAAACTCCAAGCGGGATGTCATCTGCCTTTTACTGAGGAGTGGCTTCCGTCTGTCCACTCTACCATAAAGGCCTGATTGGTGGAGTGCTGCAGAGATGGTTGTCCTTCTGGAAGGTTCTCCCATCCCCACAGAGGAACTCTGTCAGTGACCATCGGGTTCTTGGTCACCTCCCTGACCAAGGCCCTTCTCCCCCGATTGCTCAGTTTTGCCTGGCAGCTAGCTCTAGAAAGAGTCTTGGTGGTTCCAAACTTCTTCCATTTAAGAATGATGGAGGCCACTGTGTTCTTGGGGACATTCACTGCTGCAGACATGTTTTGGTACCCTTCCCCAGATCTGTGCCTCGACACAATCCTGTCTTGGAGCTCTACTGACAATTCCTTCAACCTCATGGCTTGGTTTTTGCTCTGATATGCGCTGTCAACTGTGTGACCTTATATAGACAGGTGTGTGCCTTACCAAATCATGTCCAATCGAATTTACCACAGGTGGACTCATAGCAAAGTGTCTGAATACTTATGTAAATATGGTATTTCATTTATTTTATTTTTTTTATACATTAGCAAACATTTCTGAAACCAGTTTTCACTGTCATTATGGGGTATTGTGTGTAGATTGATGAGGATTTTTTTTTTTTCATCCATTTTAGAATAAGGCTGTAACGTAACAAAATGTGAAAAAAGTCAAGGGGTCTTAATACTTTCCGAATACTCTGTACATACCCTTAAAATAGCAAAAAATCTGTCTCAATAGCATAATTTCTCCATGGCGCAGGAAGGGAGGGTAATTATTTCCAGCTCTGTCTTGCTCTGCTTTACGAATGCCCCCCAAGTCACCAAATGGTTGTCATCTGGAGGGAGCGGATCGGTTTTGCTAAAAGGGAACCATCGTTTGGTCTGTCCTGGACAATAACATGCGATTGGGGATTGGGACTTTTATGTAGGTCATTGGCTATTTCTGCCTGGTGGTATGTCTATGGTTAATTGATTCTTTAAAAGTTAGAGTCGACATTCTATGATTTCCCAAATATTTCTGGCTGAAGGGTTGGCTCCTTAAATGGAGTGGTAAACTTGCTCTCGCTCGCTCGCTCTCGCTCGCTGTGTTTGTGTGTGTTTATTTAACGATCCCCTTCGTTTGAAAGGAGCTAAATAAATCTGGCTTCTCTATCGCCTCTCTCTGCTATCTGCATGATCAATCATCAACGCTCAGGGAGGGGACAGACAGCGCATCTCAGTATGGAGCACAGTTCACAATGCATGTACACTATATTTACAAAAGTATGTGGACACCCCTTCAAATGAGTGGATGCGGCTATTTCAGCCACACCCGTTGCTGACAGGTGTATAAAATCGAGCAAACAGCCTTGCAATCTCCATAGACAAACATTGGCAGTAGAATGGCCTCACTGAAGTGCTCAGTGACTTTCAACATGGCACCATCATAGGATGCCAGCTTTCCAACAAGTCAGTTCGTAAATGTTATGCCCTGCTAGAGCTGCCCCGGTCAACTGTAAGTGCTGATCGCGTCTCTTCCGGTAAGAGTAAGGGTGGTGGGCTGGCTTTATTAGTTAACAACAGATGGTGTCATCCGAACCATATTACTCTTAAGGAAAAGTTTTGTAGCCCGGACATTGAACTGCTAGCCGTTAGCCTGAGACCCTACTATCTACCTAGGGAATTCACGGCGGCCATTGCTGTTATTGTTTACATCCCGCCCTCTGCTGACGCAAACGCAGCATGTGACGTCATCCACTCTGTTATCGCGAGGTTACAGACAGCGCATCCCAGTGCTTTCTTTGCAATTTCGGGGGATTTTAACCATGCATCTCTCTCTTCCACGCTGCCCACGTTCAAACAGTTCGTGAAGTGCCCAACCAGGAATAATAAAACTCTGGACTTGTTATATGCTAATGTGAAGGATGCATACAACTCCACTGCACTCCCTCCCCTCGGTAGATCGGATCACAACCTTGTCCACCTCACCCCACTCTACAGGCCTATGGTCCAACAGCAGCCTGCAACCACCAGGACTATTAGGAGATGGTCCCCGGAGGCGAATGAGGCCCTACAGGACTGCTTTGAAACAACAGACTGGGATGTGTTCTGTGAGGCTCATGGGGAGGACATCGATGGACTCACTGACTGCATAACAGACTATATTAATTTTTGTGTAGACAACACTGTACCCACCAGGAAGGTACGCTGTTTCCCAAACAATAAACCCTGGGTCACCAGCGACCTGAAGGCCCTGCTGAATGAGAAGAAGAGGGCCTTCAAGGAGAAGGACAAGGACAAATTGAAATGCGTCCAGAGGGAGCTGAAGTTGCGGATTGCTGAGGGGAAGAGAGTGTATAAGGAGAAGATGGAGGACAAGCTGAGGCAGAGCCAGGTGAGAGAGGTATGGAAGGGTATGAGAAATATCACTGGCTTCAAAAAGTCAAACAGTGGGCAGACGGAGGGGACCCAGGACAGAGCCAATGAGCTGAACCAATTTTTTAACAGGTTCGATACTGGCCCTGTCCACCTCCCCTCCAGCTCCCCAGACCACACACCCTCACGGCTATCCCACCCCCACTTTGCTCACAGCACCTCTGCTGAGACAATCAGTGACTCCACCTCCGCCCCTGCCCCCCCTGGACTGATCCTCAACACCCCCCTTCCCCCCACCTCCCTACCTGGGCTGGCTTTCACCACCAACCAAGTGAAGAGAGAGCTGGAGAGACTACACCAGTGGAAAGCGGCGGGCCCCGATGGCATCAGCCCAAGGGTGCTGAGGGTCTGTGCTGACCAACTGTGTGGAATACTCCAGCGTCTTTTCAACCTTAGCCTGAGCCTAGAAAGGGTCCCTGTGCTGTGGAAAACATCCTGCCTCGTCCCAGTGCCCAAGAAGGCACACCCCACTGTCCTGAATGACTTCAGACCTGTAGCGCTAACATCCCACATCATGAAGACCCTGGAAAGGTTAGTCCTCGCTCACCTCAGACCCCTGGTGTGTTCATCAATGGACCCCCTGCAGTTTGCATACCAGCGCAACATCGGGGTGGATGATGCAATCATCTACCTTCTGCAGAGGGCCTACTCTCACCTGGACAACGCAGGTTGCACTGTGAGGGTCATGTTTTTTGACTTCTCCAGTGCCTTCAATACCATTCAGCCCCTGCTACTGGGTGAGAAGATGAGGAGGATGAAAGTGGAAGCACCCTTAGTCTCCTGGGTCACGGACTACCTGACCGGTAGGCCACAATTTGTGCGACTACAGAGCTGTGTGTCAGAACGGGCAGTTAGCAACACAGGGGCCCCCCAGGGTACGGTCCTGTCCCCCTTCCTGTTCACCCTCTACACCTCAGACTTCAGATATAACTCTGAAACATGCCACCTACAGAAGTTCTCGGATGACTCTGCTATTGTAGGGTGCATCAGGGGTGGGCAGGAGGAGGAGTACAGGAGCACAATCAGTGACTTTGTGTTGTGGTGTGAGCAGAACCACCTTCAGCTCAACATCAGCAAAACTAAGGAGATGGTGGTGGACTTCAGGAGAACCAAGGCACAACTGACTGCAGTCCCTATAAAGGGGATGGATGTGGAAATGGTTGAGTCATACAAGTTCTTGGGGGTCCATATGGACAACAGACTGGAATGGGCTGGTAACACCGGGGCCCTGTACAAAAAGGGCCAGAGCCGACTCTACTTTCTGAGGAGGCTCAGGTCCTTCAACGTGTGCAGTAAACTACTGCATACCTTCTACCAGTCTGTGGTGGCCAGTGCCATCTTTTTTGCAGTGGTGTGCTGGGGAGCAAACATCAAAGCCGGTGATGCTTCTCGGGTAAATAAGCTGATCAGGAAGGCTAGCTCTGTCCTGGGGATGAGCCTTGACACTCTAGAGGAGGTGGCGGAGAGACGGATCCTGGCCAAACTGCTGGCCATCATGGACAACGTCACCCACCCTCTGCACGCTATGGTTATGACGCAGAGGAGCTCTTTCAGTCACAGACTGATCCCACCACGGTGTGCCAGAGAGCGCCACAGGAGGTCCTTCCTGCCGGCGGCTATGAGACTATATAATGCCTCACCGGGGTGCCGTGCCGTCGGCAACATAGATCTGGAACTGTTGGGGTGCTAGGACCTAGTTTAACAATTATACATCCATCCGTGAGTAACTCTGTTCCGTCAGCACTCATCCACTCAGGACCTACTTATTCATACAGGTCTGTATATACATACCCATGTACAGTTGTTATATTATATCACATGCAATATTGTAAGTAATTATTGGACCTAGGCATTCACTCAGGAATGCATATTAGTATCCTGCCAGTTGCACCTTTTCTCATTGCTTTTAGTATATCAAATGTGCAATAAGTGCAGTTGTCTGTAATTAAACCCTGCGCACTAAGGACTGTATTTTAAGGGAATTACTATTATTACCCCAATGATATCATACACACATTTAGCTATTAAAGTATCTCTTCCTGTCATTTACCTGTACAGTTTGTGTAAACATGCAAGTATTCACTTATCTGTAAATATAACTGTATACCTAACTGTACAGCTAATTTAACCATGCAAAATTTTCACTTACCTGTTCATTTACCCATTCTGTCTATTAAGTAAACTATTATTACCCTCGCTCATATCATACGCATTAGCTACTGAAGTATTTCTCTGCCATCAACCTGTATAGTATAGTTAACCATCCAACATCCACCAATGTATAGTGTACATATTCAGCCAACCACTCATACTACGCAATGTCCTTTTATAGCTTTTTTTTGCACTCCAGATATCCTGTATTTCTATACTTTTTCATACTGCCGCTCTATGTATCATGTACCATGTATCTGTCTTTTGTGTACTTTCGTTGTGGCATTTTGCACCTGCCCTGTGTTTTTGTTGTAGCTGCTTGATAATGAAATTTCCCCCCCGGGGGATCAATAAAGTACCTATCTATCTATCTATCTATCTATTGTGAAGTGAGAACATCTAGGAGCAACAATGGCTCAGCCGCAAAGTTGTATGCCACACAAGCTCACAGAACGGGACCGCAGAGCGCGTAAAAATCGCCTGTCATCGGTTGCAACACTCACTACCAAGTTCCAAACTGCCTCTGGAAGCAACATCAGCACAAGAACTGTTCGTCGGTGTACTCTGAACTGTTGCCGTCATTGGACTCTGAAGCAGTGGAAAACGTTCTCTGGAGGGATGAATCACGCTTCACCATCTGGCAGTCTGACGGATAAATCTGGTTTTGGCGGATGCCAGGAGAACGCTACCTGCTCCAATGCAGAGTGCCAACTGTAAAGTCTGGGGCTGTTTTTCATGTTTCAGGCTAGGCCCCTTAGTTCCAGTAAAGGAAAATCTTAACACTACAGCATACAATGACATTCTAGATGATTCCGTGCTTCCAACATTGGGGAATTCCCTTTCCTGTTTCAACATGACAATACCCAAATGCACAAAGCGAGGTCGATACAGAAATGGTTTGTCGAGATTAATGTGGAAGAACATGACTGGCCTGCACAGAGCCCTGACCTCAACCCCATCAAACACCTTTGAGATGAATAGGAACGCCGACTGCGAGCCAGGCTTATTTGCCCAACATCAGTGCCCGACCTCACTAATGCTCTTGTGGCTGAATGGAAGCATGTTCCCGCAGCAATGTTCCAAGATCCAGTGGAAAGCCTTCCCAGAAGGGTGGAAGCTGTTATAGCAGCAAAGGGGGGACAAACTCCATATTAATGCTGATGATTTTGGAATTAGATGTTGCACTATCAGGTATCTACATACTTTTTGTCATGTAGTGTATCATTTTTTGACTCTTCACATGGGATGATTTCACTGAACAACAAAAGAAAGGGAATATTGAATGATCCCCAATGATCCATCGCATCTCCCAAAAATATTTTTCTACATACATCTGTAAAATGACAGTCTAGAAACTAAAGCTTTGGCTGTCTTCCTCTCAGGCTTCCATGTCTTCTCCCTGGACCTCTTCAATGTCCACCTCTTGAACATCAGACTCTGAGGCCTCATCTTCACTGTCACTTTCCAACCTTGTTGAGGAATGCTCGTTTTCAGGCTCAAAAAGCCAAAAATGTGCCCGGATGGCCACAGATTTTTCAACCCTTGTATTGATCAGCCTGTTGCGTGCTTTGGTGTGTGTGTTCCCAAACAAAGACCAGTTGCGCTCTGAGGCGGCTGATGTTGGTGGGATTTGGAGGATGATGGAGGCAACAGGGGAAAGGGCCTCAGATCCATAAAGTCCCTTCCACCAGGTCGCTGATGAGATATGTTGGCACGATTACCATATTGCATCTCCATCCCAAAGCCCTTGCTTGGAAGTGTACTTCGCCAGACTGCCAAGAACCTTGCCCTCATCCAGGCCAAGGTGGCGAGACACAGTAGTGATGACACCATAAGCCTTGTTGATCTCTGCACCAGACAGGATGCTCTTGCCAGCATACTTGGGGTCCAACATGTACGCTGAGGCGTATATGGGCTTCGAGCTGAAGTCTTCACGCTTTTTGATATGTTTCAGAACTGCAGTTTCCTCTGCTTGGAGCAACAGTGAAGTAGGCAGGGCAGTACGGATTTATTCTCTGAACATCAGACAGGATGGCATTGTCTCCCTCAATCCGTGCAATGGCTACTGCTATAGGTTTCAGGAATTTCAGGCTGCTTACCACTCTCTCCCTAAATACATCATCCAGGTGGATCCTCTTGATGGGGCTGTCCATATCTGCAGACTGTGATATGGCCATTTCTTGGAGAGACTCCTTCCCCTCCAGGAGACTGTCAAATATAATGACAACACCACCCCAACGGGTGTTGCTGGGCAGCTTCAATCTGGTGCTCTTATTCTTCTCACTTTGCTTGGTGAGGTAGATTGCTGCTATAACTTGATGACCCTTCACATACCTAACCATTTCCTTGGCTCTCTTGTAGAGTGTATCCATTGTTTTCAGTGCCATGATGTCTTTGAGGAGCAGATTCAATGCATGAGCAGCACAACCAATGTGTGTGATTTCAGGGTAGGACTCCTCCACTTTAGACCAAGCAGCCTTCATGTTCGCAGCATTGTCTGTCACCAGTGCAAATACTTTCTGTGGTCCAAGGTCATTGATGACTGCCTTCAGCTCATCTGCAATGTAGTGTTGTCCCTTGTGTCTGTGCTCTTGTACAATACTGGTTGAGGGGTGGAGATTATGTAGTTAATTATTCCTTGCCCACGATCATTTGACCACCCATGAGAGATGATTGCAATACAGTCTGCTGTCTCTATGACTTGCTTGACCTTCACTTGAACTCTGTTGAACTCTGCATCCAGCAAATTAGTAGATAAAGCATGTCTGGTTGGAGGTGTGTGTGCTGGTCGAAGAACATTCAGAAATCTCTTCCAATACACATTTCCTGTGAGCATCAGAGGTGAACCAGTTGCATATACAGCTCAAGCAAGCATCTCTCTGACTACGTTCCTCCATTGAGTCAAAAAAACTTCTGATTCCAGGAGGACCATGAGCTGTTGCTATTGATAAGGTGTATGATTCATAATTTTCACCTCAAATAGAAGTAGAGGGACTTTTGTCAGAGGTTGCTTCTTGTGAGCGCTGAGGGAACTTTATGCACTTGGCCAGATGATTCTGCATCTTTGTTGCATTCTTCACATATGATTTGACACAGTATTTGAAAATGTACACAGCTTTTCCTTCTATATTAGCTGCAGTGAAATGTCTCCATACATCAGATAGTGCCCGTGGCATTTTCCTGTAAAGATTATAAAATAAATTGTATTAAAAAAAAGAAAATGCAATTCCTTGTACAGATAAATAGTTAAGCAGTTAGATTAAACAACTCCTTTGTAAGATACATGTTTTAAAATTAAACGTATGGAAACAGGTGAATTAACACTCATCAGTTAGCAGGCTCAAGCAAGCTGAAACCCACATGGTAGCAAAAAATAACTAGCAGAAATTGTTAACAAGTTAGAAATGATTTAAACACTCTTTGCTGTAGGCTACTATTTACTAGTTAACAAGAAATCATGTATGTCATATAAAATATATTCCCACACCCAGTATTGTAATCAAACCTTACCAGAAAGCATGTAGTCCTTGGCTCAGACAGTGTAGTAGTGTGGGCTCAATAGCATCTCATTAGTGTGCAAGACCTTGAGAATCAGCTGTACATGTGATGGAAGAATGCACTGTACATGCAGAGGGTTGCTATTCCATTGAATTGGGGATAGTTTAACCAGAATATGCCACATGTCCTAGAATTGCCTTATGTATCCCACAAAAAAGTTCACTGTTATAAGCTAACTTTTTTGATGAATTTAAGCAAAATTCCCAAAATTCCCTGGCTTAACTTCACATTAAAAAATCCAGAAAAATTCCGGATATTTACCGGAAAGTTTCCGACCCTTTGCAACCCTAGTTATCAGACCCAGAGGCTTAATCAACACACAGGGCAGTGGCACACACACACACACACACACACAAACACACACACAGCAGAGTATCCTGCCAGACTGCCACTGACGGTCCGTGCTGGAAGGAAGGAGCTTTCTGGAAGGCGTCCAGGTGGCACTAGTAAAAGGGGAAAGAAGAGGCCTGACATACACACACACAGACCTGGCAGACACAAACACAGACCTAGGGGGCTTTTGGTAGGTACCTCAAAGTCCCGATGTTTGAAGTGGGCCCCTCTGCGTCTGTTGGTGCGTGTGTGTGTGTGTGTGTGTGTGTGTGTGTGTCCTGGCTGTCTCAGTGTTTTGGCCACTCAATCAGCGGGCTAAGGAGAGTTGGGACGTTTGATAATTTGCTAGAAATGTTTGCCAACAGTGTGCAGAAACACCGTTTTAGGAATAACTTATATTTCATGATGTTTCTCTAGCCCACACATGCTGTAATCCCATCGGTGTGGAGTTTCTCATGGCCTTGCCTCATATCTCCATTTGAAGCAAACCTAGCATGACTGTACAGAACCCTCTCCCTAAGGTAACTTTCTGCGTTGCCTGTAAAACTACTTTTAAAAGGCCCAATCTCACGCCAGGTTCAGGGGATGAAGTGCAGCGATGGAGATGGAGTGGCACGCCGGCATCCAGGGACCCGCCCCTCCCATGCAGCTGGAGATAGAGCCATCATATAGGGAACACACCATGGCTGCAGCCTTAATGGGACCCTATTCCCTATATAGTGCACTACTTTTGACCAGTGCTCATAGGGCTCTGGTCTGTATAAAAGGAGCTGCTCCACTGTATGGAAACCCTATTGAGGGTTTAGTGGGCTGTTTAGTCCACCTCTCCCTTCCCCTCTTCTCTCTGAGCTGAGGCCTTTTACAGCTTACCTCACTCGGGCCCTTTCCTGGGTCATAGAGCAGTAGTAAAGCCGTCTGTCTGAGGTGTTCTTGGCTTGTCCAGTGCTCCAATCCATATGATGTGTTATCGTAGCACACCAACCTCTCTCTCTACCAGTCCTATAGCTCTCTCTCTCTCTCTCTCTCTCTCTCTCTCTCTCTCTCTCTCTCTCTCTCTCACACACCAGGGTTTTTTACTTCTTTATCTTCTTCCTCTCTCTGATTTGTCTTTCTTAGTTTAGAACTGTTGTGTTTATCTCTCTACAGGAGAGAGGGCCAGTGGGTGACTCACCTCTCTCCTCTGTTTACCTCTCCTTCATTCCTTCATCTCTCGCTCCGGCTCTTAACCCATAACTAACAGCCCACTCCACTCTACTATACCCCTCTGAGCTGAAAGCTCTGTGTCCTATGGTAGTGACATCTGCTCCCTCTCTCTCTGTCATAGGGAAGGGAGAGGGGGAGATATAGCCAGGCCCAGCTGGGCTTCAACTGAGGAATCTTGCTTATTTTTTTGCTAATGCACTGATTCTCCCTGTCTCGTTAACAGATAGTGTGATCAAGGACAAGGAGTTTGAGGTGATGATGCAGATCGACTGTGAGGTCACAGACACCAGGATCCTCCACATCAAGTCCTCCAGTATACCACCATTCCTGCATGTCAACCGCACCGACACCCTGTACCCTCCTTCACCTGCCAGCAGCAAGGCCACGCCCCCTGTCCAGGTGCTCATGGGTTCTGCTTAAACTCTATCAACCAATCGAATTGACGCACAAACCTGTAACGCCGACCAACCAATTAAACAGTGAAATTGAAAAGATGGAACAGCAACAAACATTTGTTCTGCTCCACTAGTTTAACAGATGGAACAGAAACAAACATTTGTTCTGCTACACTAGTTTAACAGATGGAACAGAAACAAACATTTGTTCTGCTCCACTAGTTTAACAGATGGAACAGAAACAAACATTTGTTCTGCTCCACTAGTTTAACAGATGGAACAGAAACAAACATTTGTTCTACTCCACTAGTTTAACAGATGGAACAGAAACAAACATTTGTTCTGCTCCACTAGTTTAACAGATGGAACAGAAACAAACATTTGTTCTGCTCCACTAGTTTAACAGATGGAACAGAAACAAACATTTGTTCTGCTCCACTAGTTTAACAGATGGAACAGAAACAAACATTTGTTCTACTCCACTAGTTTAACAGATGGAACAGAAACAAACATTTGTTCTACTCCACTAGTTTAACAGATGGAACAGAAACAAACATTTGTTCTGCTCCACTAGTTTAACAGATGGAACAGAAACAAACATTTGTTCTGCTCCACTAGTTTAACAGATGGAACAGAAACAAACATTTGTTCTACTCCACTAGTTTAACAGATGGAACAGAAACAGGCCACGTTTCTTTTTACATTTTCTTTTTTTTTTTTTTACAGATCTGAGAATTTTTAAATGATTACGTACTCAATGTGATAAACTGAAATCTGGTATTAGGTTTTGGATGAGTGTGGAGTGTGACGGGTGGACACCGTTATGCAATACCAAGCTAGCTCAAATGGTCGGTGTCAGTTAGCCACATTCTGTTTTCAGCTCTGATATGGTTGTTGAGGGTCAAAGACCAGGGCCAGGCTCTGTGTGTTTCTGGACTGACCAGGGCCAGGCTCTGTGTGTTTCTGGACTGACCAGGGCCAGGCTCTGTGTGTGTTTCTGGACTGACCAGGGCCAGGCTCTGTGTGTTTCTGGACTGACCAGGGCCAGGCTCTGTGTGTGTTTCTGGACTGACCAGGGCCAGGCTCTCTGTGTGTTTCTGGACTGACCAGGGCCAGGCTCTATGTGTGTTTCTGGACTGACCAGGGCCAGGCTCTGTGTGTTTCTGGACTGACCAGGGCCAGGCTCTGTGTGTTTCTGGACTGACCAGGGCCAGGCTCTGTGTGTTTCTGGACTGACCAGGGCCAGGCTCTGTGTGTTTCTGGACTGACCAGGGCCAGGCTCTGTGTGTTTCTGGACTGACTGACTGTGGCCCTACACTCCTCTTACCAGGGTAATTGCTGAGCAACAGCAGGGGGCCGAGCATTGAACCCTGAGTCACCCCAACATAACACACATACTTTCACCCCATGGCTTATTCTCTCCCTTTCTTTCTCTCTTTCTCTTCTTCAGTCTCCATCCCTCACATCGCTCTTGTTTTCTTGAGGCTTATATGGAACTATGTAATGCTAATTCAAGCTTTTGTCACCGTCATCTGTGATACCATTGAAATGATTACAGCAATAGAGGCATACGCTCAGGAAGTCATTTGAATCTGTTAAAGCTATAGCAGTCGAACCAGTAAAATATGAAATGTCTTGGTATATAGTGCAGCTACGATGAAGAATTCCTTTTGGATGGTTTTAACTTGTTTGCACTGTGCTTTGCTAATATACTTTGGAGAGTGTTGTACTCTACAGAAAAAGTTTTTTATTTTAATAAGTGCTATCCTCTGTTTTGGGTAGAGACCACATCTCTAATGAAATGTTATATAATATAATATACATTCAGTATATTTCATTTATGGGAAAGTCACTATTCCCCAAATATGTTCCATTTGTGGGTAAATCATATTGTATAGTGTGATTATGCCATTGTAGACCTTTTAGTTAGAGGTTTCATTTGGAGAGAAAGGATAGTTGTGTGGGTGGGATGGTGTTGGCTATTTGAAGGTCATTGTTTCCATGGACAAATAGAAAACATACTTACAAATTGATGAATGGACTGTTAGCAGCTGAAATATCAGAAATTAGATCAGAAATTATCTCTATGAAATATCAATGTGTCCAAAGTCTTCACGCTTGTCTTTGAAAAATCTAACCTTTTTTTTAAATCATTTAGATTCAACAGGTTGTCAAGGAGCAGCGTTTGGCATAACTGATGCTAGTGAATAAAGACCAATTCATGTTGACCCATGTCAGTTGTCATAGTGACCCGAGATGTTAACCCTAACCCGTCTGTCCACTTGGCCTGATTGCACTTTTATTGAAGTGCACTTAAACAAGGATCCCTGTGCTGAGGATCCCTGTGCTGAGGATCCCTGTGCTGAGGATCCCTGTGCTGAGGATCCCTGTGCTGAGGATCCCTGTGCTGAGGATCCCTGTGCTGAGGATCCCTGTGCAGAGGATCCCTGTGCTGAGGATCCCTGTGCTGAGGATCCCTGTGCTGAGGATCCCTGTGCAGAGGATCCCTGTGCAGAGGATCCCTGTGCTGAGGATCCCTGTGCTGAGGATCCCTGTGCAGAGGATCCCTGTGCAGAGGATCCCTGTGCAGAGGATCCCTGTGCAGAGGATCCCTGTGCAGAGGATCCCTGTGCTGAGGATCCCTGTGCTCAGAATGCATGCATGACTGTAAGTCGCTTTGGATAAAAGTGGCTGCTGAATGACATGTATTAGAATATTTAGCTTACTAAAATAAGAATGAGTTGACACAGAATGCTTTGTTAAATGATGGTGCATAATTCTTGGTTTTAAACATAAAATAGATTTGCACCAACGCTAGGCAACCTGCTTGTCTCAAACATATAGATATTGATTCACTCATTTGTTGACTTATGGGTTTTATTTGTCATACTATTGTGACTTGTTCAGTTTGGTGTATCCACGCTCGCTGTTCTCTGGCTAGGAGTCCAGATTATAATATCCTTTGTACAATTGTTGGTTCATTTAAATAGGATTATTTTCCTCCCCAAAATGTTATTGTCATTTTAATTTAAATGTGACTCCAGCGCTTATATTGTGCATTTATTTGCTTGAAAGACATTTTATTCAGATTAATGTCATTTTGACTATGTACCCATTATTATTCAGGGAGCTGAGAGGAACATGATAACAGTTTCCATCTGATGAAGATTTTTGTATAGTATTGCTAAATGCAAGAAAATAAAACACTGGATGAAACTTTGCATGTGTGTCTGTCTACGTGTGCATGGGGAAGTGTCTTGACTATGTACTTCTCAAGTCACTCCAGAAATTGAATTTCTGAGAAATAAGGGTTTAAAATGAGTCATCTTTAGATTGAGCTCTGTTGGTGCTATGTCACAGTAACTCCATGGATTTAAATCTGAGACTAGATTTAGACGAGATTACAGTGAAACGCTCCTTCCTTCTACACTTTGTAGACTTGTGGGTCTCGAGTCTTGTTTTAACTGGTCGTTTTCCATCCTGACAGTGCATGAGCTGATTATGGACTTGGACTTCAACTAGAAATATAAACCTACAATAGACATTTTTTTGTGTACTTCCACTTCTTTATTGCAGTCTCTACAAACAGTTCAATCTGATAGGACAATAATAAGTGCATCCCAGAAGACTAAGGGAAACTGCTATGTGCGATAAGTAAAGGTACTGTAGATATACACTGAGTGGACAAAACATTAAGAACACCTTCTCTTTCCATGACATGGACTGGCCAGGTGAATCCAGGAGAAAACTATGATCCCTTATTGATGTCACCTGTTAAATCCACTTGAATCAGTGTAGATGAAGGGGACGAGACAGGTTAAAAATATATCTTTAAGACTTGAGACAATTGAGACATGGACTGTGTATGTGTGCCATTCAGAGGGTGAATGGGCAAGACAAAATATTTAAATGCCTTTGAACGAGGTTTGAGTGTGTCACGAACTGCAACGCTGCTGGGTTTTTCACACTCAACAGTTTCCATGTATCAATAATGGTCCACCACCAAAAGGACATCCAGCCAACTTGACACAACTGTAAGAAGTATTGGAGTTAACATGAGTCAGCATCCCTGTGGAATGCTTTCAACACCTTGTAGAGTCCATGCCTGACAAATTGATCTGCTCTGAGGGCAAAAGGGTGTGTAACTAAATATTAGGAAGGTGTTTCTAATGTTCTGTACAGTTGGTGCCTTCAGAAAGTATCACACCCGTTGACTTTTTCCACATTTTGTTGTGTTACAGCCTGTTTTTTTAGATTTGTACAAATTAATAAAACATGAAAATGCTTAAATGTCTTGAATCAATAAGTATTCAACCCCTTTGTTATGGCAAGACTAAATAAGTTCAGGAGTAAACGTTTGCTCAACAAGTCACATAAGTTGCATGGACTCACTCTGTGTGCAATAGTAGTGTTTAACATGATTTCTGAATGACTACCTCATCTCTGTAGCCCACACATATCATTTTCTGTAAGGTCCCTCAGTCAAGTAGTAAATCTCAAACACAGATTCAACCACAAAGACCAGGAAGTTGTTATAATTCCTGGCAAAGAAGGGCACCTATTGGTAGAAGGCATTGAATATCCCCTTGAGCATGGTGGAGTTATTAATTACACTTTGTGTCAATACACCCAGTCACTACAAAGATACAGGCATCCTTCCTAACCCAGTTACTGGCGAGGAAGGAAACCACTCAGGGATTTCACTGAGGCCAATGGTGACTTTACAACAGTTACAGAGTGTAATGGCTGTGATTGGAGAAAACCACGGAGGATGGATCAACAACATTGTAGTTACTCCACAATACTAACCTAAATGACCAGAATAAAAAATATTCCAAAACATGCATCCTGTTTGCAACAAGGCACTAAAGTAATACTGCAAACAAACTGGCAAAGCAATTCACCTTTTTGTCCTGAATATACTTTTCAGTGTTATGTTTGGGGCAAATCCAATACAACACATTACTGAGTACCACTTTCCATATTTCCAAGCATAGCGGTGGCTGCAGCATGTTATCCTAGAGGAAAACCTGGTTCAGTCTGCTTTCCACCAGACACTGGGAGATGAATTCCCCTTTTAGCAGGACAATAGCCTAAAACACAAGGCCAAATCTACACGAGTTGCTTACCAAGATGACATTGAATGTTCCTGAGTGGCCTAGTTACAGTTTTGACTGTTTTGACTGTTTTGACGGCTTGAAAATCTATGGCAAGACCTGAAAATGGATGTCTAGCAATGATCAACAACCAACCTGACAGATCTTGAAGTATTTTGAAAAGAATAATGGCCTAATGTTGCACAATCCAGGTGTGGAAAGCTCTTAGAGACTTACCCAGAAAGACTTACAACTGTAATTGCTGCCAAAGGTGCTTCTACAAATTATTGACTCAGCAGTGTGAATACTTATGTAAATTAGATATTTCTGTATTTACAAACAATTTACAAACATTTCTAAAAACATGTTTTTATTTTGTCATTATGGGGTATTTTGTGTAGCTAGGTGAGAAACCAAATCTATGTAATCCATTTTGAATTCAGGCTGTAATACAACAACATGTGGAATAAGTCAAGGGGTATGAATACTTTCTGAAGGCACTGTAGGTATAAAAATGTGTATAAAAAATTTAAAAAGTGATATTTTAACACAGGTTTATAACACACTGCTGTTGTCATGGTTGGGAACTGTTTTGGTGAAGTAATTTCTTCTAAACCCAAGTCAAGACTGCAATGTTGTATTCCTCTACAGTACATGAATTTCTCTCACAATGGTTTAGGTTTATATTACAGTATATACAACACATGCTCTATAGATACAGCAACGGTTTTGCATAGCTTCTCTACTGTTTAAACTTGTAAGGTCAATAAAAACAAATCAAACACAGCAAGCTTTATAAAGGCTTTATAAAGTCTGACGAGGCCAGGAGGACTGGTCTACAATCCACTTCAACTCATAGAATCTCTCTGTTCATTTCAGGTCATTGATTAATACAAAAACAAAGTGACCTTTCCAACCTCTCACAGAGGGTAAACATAGGCGAAGTCAACGTCGTACGTGAGCTGATGTCCGTTGTCCCAGGCGTACAGCTTTCTCTCCTTGGGGTTATAGTCGATCTGTGTGGTGTAGGTGTAGTTGTTGGTGAAGGGCATCCTGGGAATCATCTGGGTGTTGGTGTGTGTGTCGAAGGCATATGACAGGTTGGCATCCTTCTCGTTGTAGCTGTCGACGGCGTACAGGACGCCACACACAATAAAGCAGTTCCCATAGTGGTTCCTCCTCAGGCCTGTCCTCCAGGTGGTCTCCCTCTGGGTGCTGAGGTCAGAGGGGTTCAGCCGCGTCAGGACGATCACTTCCTGTAGGAAGCCCTCATCATCCAGTGCAGGGTAGATGACCCATAGGCCGCTCTCGTCCACCGCAAAGTCGATGTCGGAGTGACCCCGCCATTGCCATGGTGTTGAGGCCTCCTCAAACACGGCGTCATGCAGCATGGTCCAGGCCGCCACGTAGCGCAGGCGCAGGTCAAACTTGATGATGTCACGGGAGAAGGCGCGGTTGTAGTAGAAGGCTCCGTCATACACCACATGGCCCGTGCCGATCCAGTTGTAGGAAAGCTTGTAGGAGTTGGTGAAGCGGCCTGGTGGGGAAAGAAAACAAAGAGATAACGTCAGAAACAAGATAAATGACACAATCATATGAATATAATTAGTTAGCTATAAAAACTAGTAAAACTAAGTGCATGCTTTTCTATCGAACGTTGCCCGCACCCGCCCACCGGACTATCATCACTACTCTCGACGGGTCCGAATTAGAATACGTGGACACCTACAAATACCTAGGCATCTGGTTAGACTATAAACTCAACTTCCAGACTCACATCAACCATCTCCAATCCAAAATTAAATCCAGAATTGGCTTTCTATTCCGCAACAAAGCCTCCTTCACTCATGCTGCCAAACATGCCCTTGTAAAACTGACTATCCTACCGATCCTTGATTTTGGTGATGTCATTTACAAACTAGCCTCCAACACTCTACTTAGCAAATTGGATGTAGTCTATCACAGTGCCATCCGTTTTGTCACCAAAGCCCCATACACTACCCACCACTGCGACCTGTATGCTCTCGTTGGCTGGCCTTCATTATATATTCGTCGCCAAACCCACTGGCTCCAGGTCATCTATAAGTCTTTATTAGGTAAATCCCCGCCCTATCTCAGCTCACTGGTCACTATAGCAACACCCACCCGTAGCATGCGCTCCAGCAGGTATATCTCACTGGTCACCCCCAAAGCCAACACCTCCTTTGGCCGCCATTCCTTCCAGTTCGCTGCTGCCAATGACTGGAACGAATTGCAAAAATCATTGAAGCTAGAGGTTCCTATCTCCCTCAATAACTTTAAGCATCAGTTATCAAAGCTGCTTATCGATCACTGCACCTGTATATAGCCCTTCTGTAAATAGCCCACACTACTACCTCATCCCCATATTTATTTTTTGTTTATTTTCACTAATCTTGCACACCAGTACCTCTATTTGCACATCCTTCATTCCTGTGTTAATGATGATAATTCTGTATTTTATTTCACCACTATAGTCTATTTATTGTTCTACCTCTTAACCTTACTGCATTTTTGCACTACATTTTGCACTCTGTATATAGATTTTTATATTGTGTTTTTGACTGTTTGTTTAATGTGTAACTCTGTGTTGTTATTTGTCACACTGCTTTGCTTTGTCTTGGCCAGGTCGCAGTTGCAAATGAGAACTTGTTCTCAACTGACCTACCTGGTTAAATAAAGGTGAAATAAAAAAAATAAAAAAATAAAACAAAACATTTTCTGAATCTGAACTCTGTATAAGACTATTATAAAAACCTAATGACAAGTTCCTCTCTGAGAAGGCAAGCAACATGAAGGATTGTGAAAACATTTGCTGTGTTCGGAACTAATAAATAAGTTGCTAGATACCTGATTTGCTGCGTTCGTAACTAATAAATAGGTTGCTAGATACCTGATTTGAAGGCCTCCATGTTGCGGAACTCCAGCAGGTTGTTTCCGTAGTAGTAGTTTGTGACGTAGATCTTGTTGTTGTGGGCCAGAGGATCCTTCATCCAGGCCCCCTCTTTCCGGCCGTAGGTGTTATGGAGGACCGGCTCAGAGATGGTGGCCAGAGTGTCCTTACACTCTCCTGTGGATGCACAGATTACCAGTTAGAGCAGTGTTCCCAATCACAACCCTCTCCTGGGGGACCACAACCCAGACAGTCCAATCACAACCCTTTCCTGGGGGACCACTACTAGACAGTCCAATCACAACCCTCTCCTGGGGACCACTACTAGACAGTCCAATCACAACCCTTTCCTGGGGGACCACTACTAGACAGTCCAATCACAACCCTCTCCTGGGGGAGCACTACTAGACAGTCCAATCACAACGCTCTCCTGGGGACCACTACTAGACAGTCCAATCACAACCCTCTCCTGGGGGACCACTACTAGACAGTCCAATAACAACCCTCTCCTGGGGACCACTACTAGACTGTCCAATCACAACCCTCTCCTGGGGACCACTACTATATAGTCCACATTTTGGTTCTAACCCTTCACTAATGCACCTGATTAAACTAAATAATCATAAACTCTTAATGAATAAATTACATTATCCTACCCTAGTAGTATTTTAATGGAGAACAAAAAGCCATCCTTAGGAACTGATATGAAGAACCTACCAGGCTTCCTGGTGGATGTTTGTTGCCCTGGTTCCTTTGGGTCCTCCAGGGTCCCCCCCTTCTCCTCCTCCCAGCTGATGCTGTATCTGCGTTTGACAGGTTGAGGCTGGCCGATGGTGGTGGTAGAGGTGGTGGTGGCTGGTGGTCTAGTGGAGGAGAGGGTGGTCTGCCTCTGTGTTGTGGGAGACAATGTCAAACTTTCCGTTGGCGATGTCGTAGTCGCTAGCAAGACCGTTGTGGGTGCTCGGGGAGTTATTGTAGTGGTCTTTGGTCTTTCAACTGTAGTGGTCTTTGTATTGATGGTCGAAGCCTCTATAGTTATTGTTGGTCTTTGAGTGTTGAGCTTGTCGACTGTACTGGTGCTTGCAATGGTCTCTGATGGTCTTATGACTTTCCCTTCCAAGGCCCTGAGTGATTCCAAACCAGTGCTTTCCAAGTTAATGACAGGTGTGTCAGTCGGTCTGATTGTTGTCTGCCTCATGGTCTCCTTGGCTACCTGAAAGGTGGTTGTAGTGACTGGTCCCTCTGTGGTCTGAGTGATGCTGGCTGGTTTGATCATCATGGGGATGGGACTCTCAGTTCCTGTAGTGATTGTCTGACCAGTGGTCTCAACCATTGTTGAGTTAATATCAGCGTTCCTGGTCACGGTGACAGTCTGGCCCTCTGCTGTATGTCCTATGGGAGATGGCGTTGTCTTAGAAACCACCGTTGCTACAGGCTCTGAATCGATAGATACCTTCTCAGTGGTGTCGGGTTGGGTTTGGAAGGGCTGTGTTGATTGGCTGGTCTGCCTGGCCCCTCCCTCATGGTCTGTGCTCTTTGGCCAAACGGCTCTTGGTCCCGCCCTCCCTCTGGCTCTTTGAGGGGCTCTGTGTTGGATAAGCTGCTCCTCGATGAAGATGTTGACTGGGTCATCGCCACTGAATGTATCATACTCAAAGACTGGTCAGGGAGGGAAAATAATAAAAACAATAGTTTACACATCGGGACAAAATTGACAGTTTAATGTTAAACTGGAGAGATGACGGCCTGTAAGGCGGGCATTTCTGACTGTCACACCAAGAGGAGTAATTCCAGCTCTTGCAACATAAACAAACAGTATTAAAAGAGTCAAATGACCCAGGCTGCTTGTGTCTGAGGATTTGTGGAAATAACCCTGGCTGCTTGTGTCTGAGGATTTGTGGAAATAACCCTGGCTGCTTGTGACTCTGGGGCTTTGTGGAAATGACCCAGGCTGCTTGTGACTCCGAGGCTTTGTGGAAATGACCCTCGCTGCTTGTGTCTGAGGATTTGTGGAAATAACACTGGCTGCTTGTGACTCCGAGGCTCTGTGGAAATAACCCTGGCTGCTTGTGACTCCGAGGCTCTGTGGAAATGACCCTGGCTGCTTGTGACTCCGAGGCTCTGTGGAAATGACCCTGGCTGCTTGTGTCTGAGGATTTGTGGAAATGACCCTGGCTGCTTGTGACTCTGGGGCTTTGTGGAAATTACCCTGGCTTCTTGTGACTCTGGGGCTTTGTGGAAATGACCCTGGCTGCTTGTGACTCTGAGGCTTTATGGAAAGGACCCTGGCTGCTTGTGACTTTACATCTGCTGTTTTTAATAGCTGCTGTTCCAGCATAGCCAGGGACCAGCTATTCTAAATAGCAGTTTGTGGAAAAGACAGAAATAGATAGGTTGTCCATCTGATGAGGTCAATAAGATCTGATATCTCAAAGGTCAGAACTTACAATTCTCCCCTGGCTCCCTATCATCAGCCACCATTTGGTCAAATTTGTAGAAGGTCATCCCCCTGATCACCATCCCTTTGGGGCCAGTCTTCACCCCCTGGCTCCCTTGGCTGACCCCATCCTGGGGGGTCACCTCTGGGATCACCTGGGCAGTAACCTGGGGGGTTGGGCTGGGTCCTGGTCCTGGAGCATATGTCTTCACTAAGGGTCTGGAGGACTCATGGTCTCCAACAAACCTCTCCTGTCAAGTGGATGAAACATACCCATTCTCATCAGTTTGAAAAAATAAACTGTCATAAGTATCCTGATAAACAAGCACAATGAATACACCAATACCTGGCTGAGTTCTGTCCTGGAGTTGTTTTCTTATTCTTGTTCCCCTCAAGTTGTGCCATTATTGACAGATTATGTTTTGAAACAAACTGGACACACTCTTGAGACAACATATCAATATATTGAATAATTTGAATGTAGTGTCCAGTTCCACCAATCCCAGCTGGACAGTTTCCCTGGTTGCATCCCAAATGGCACCCTATTCCCTGTATAGTGCAGTACTTTTGACCAGAGCCCATAGGGCTCTAATCAAAATGACTGCCCTATAAAGAGGTTAGCGTTAGCCCGCCTGGATGCCTCTGTAATATTCACATCCACTCCTATATCGGATGAATAATCCACTGGACCTGTAAAGCCATAAATTACTGTGGTTATTATCTGAAATATATGATGTGCGTTAAACTAAAGTCTCTGGGTTTATTGGGGGGAAAAGGTGAGAAAAAACATGTTCGTTTTGATGAAGGAACAACATGTGACATGCCTATTATTAACATCATTATTTGTGTTCCTGGCAGTAAGGAGGACTGAGTGTTCCTGGCAGTAAGGAGGACTGAGTGTTCCTGGCAGTAAGGAGGACTGAGTGTTCCTGGCAGTAAGGAGGACTGAGTGTTCCTGGCAGTAAGGAGGACTTAGTGTTCCTGGCAGTAAGGAGGACTGAGTGTTTCTGGCAGTAAGGAGGACTGAGTGTTTCTGGCAGTAAGGAGGACTGAGTGTTTCTGGCAGTAAGGAGGACTGAGTGTTCCAGGCAGTAAGGATGACTGAGTGTTCCTGGCAGTAAGGAGGACTGATTGTGTTCCTGGCAGGAAGGAGGACTGAGTGTTCCTGGCAGTAAGGAGGACTGATTGTGTTCCTGGCAGGAAGGAGGACTGAGTGTTCCTGGCAGTAAGGAGGACTGATTGTGTTCCTGGCAGTAAGGAGGACTGAGTGTTCCTTAAATAAGTCATATTTTGAGTTATAAATATGTTTTTGTCAGAAAATTGTGTTAAAGAACCAATGCAGAATTGTTTTTATTTATCCATATCAAATCATTGCTGGTTAACAATTAAGTTAAAAAATGTAAAAAATAAACAAAAATAGGTTCTTAGCAGAGCAATTTCTCAAGCTAGAATTTACCTGTGAGTGGTCTGAGTGGGAAGGGGAAAACTGAAAAAATATATACAGTTGAAGCCGAAAGTTTCAACATAGGTTGAAGTCATTAAAACTAATTTTTCAACCACTCCACAGATTTCATGTTAACAAACTATAGTTTTGGCAAGTTGGTTAGGACATCTACTTTGTGCATGACAAAAGTAATTTTTCCAACAATTGTTTACAGACAGATTATTTCACAATTCCAGTGTGCCAGAAGTTTACATACACTAAGTTGACTGTGACTTTAAACAGCGTGGAAAATTCCAGAAAATGATGTCATGGCTTTAGAAGCTTCTGATCATCATTTGAGTCAATTGGAGGTGTACCTTTGGATGTATTTCAAGGCCTACCATCAAACTCAGTGCCTCTTTGCTCTACATCATGGGAAAATCTAAAGAAATCAGCCAAGAGACCTCCACAAGTCTGGTTCATCCTTGGGAGCAATTTCCAAACGTTCATCTGTACAAACAATAGTATGCAAGTATAAACACCATGGGACCACGCAGCCGTCATACCGCTCAGGAAGGAGATGCGTTCTGTCTCCTAGAGATGAACGTACTTTGGTGCAAAAAGTGCAAATCAATCCCAGAACAACAGTAAAGGACCTTGTGAAGATACTGGAGGAAACAGTTAAAAGAGTCCTATATCGACATAACCTGAAAGTCCGCTCAGCAAGGAAGAAGCCACTGCTACAAAAAAAAGCCAGACTACGGTTTGCAACTGCACATGGGGACAAAGATCGTACTTTTTGGAGAAATGTCCTCTGGTCTGCTGAAACAAAAATAGAACTGTTTGGCCTTAATGACCATCGTTATGTTTGGAGGAAAAAGGGGGAGGCTTGCAAGCCAAAGAACACCATCCCAACCGTGAAGCATGGGGGTGGCAGCATCATGTTGTGGGGGTGCTTTGCTGCAGGAGGGACTGGTGCACTTCACAAAATAGATGGCATCATGAGAAAGGAAAATGATGTGGATATATTGAAGCAACATCTCAAGACATCAGTCAGAAAGTTAAAGCTTGGTCGCAAATGGGTCATCCAAATGGACAATGAGCCCAAACATACTTCCAAAGTTGTGGCAAAATGGCTTAAGGACAAAAAGTCAAGGTATTGGAGTGGCCATCACAAAGTCCTGACCTCAACCCTATAGAAAATTTGTGGGCAGAAGTGAAAACGCGTGTGCGAGCAAGGAGGCCTACAAACCTGACTCAGTTACGCCAGTTCTGTCAGGAGGAAGGGGCCAAAATTCACCCAACTTATTGTGGGAAGCTTGTGGAAGGCTACCCGAAATGTTTGACCCAAGTTCAACAATTTAAAGGCAATGCTACCAAATACTAATTGAGTGTATGTAAACTTCTGACCCACTGGGAATGTGATGAAAGAAATAAAAGCTGAAATATATAATCCTCTCTACTATTATTCTGACATTTCACATTCTTAAAATAAAGTGGTGATCCTAACTGACCTAAAACGGAATTTTTACTAGGATTAAATGTCAGGAATTGTGAAACACTGAGTTTAAATGTATTTGGATAAGGTGTATGTAAACTTCCGACTTTAACTGTTATTGGCAGAGCTTTGGAACTCTCATTCATATTGTTCTATTAACTAAAAACAGGCTGACATTTCAGGCAGTATTTTCAAAGAGAGAGGATTATCATAATTTACACAATTTCACTGTATTATTCCAACCTCGTTGTGGAAATAGATATAAAACACAGGTTAGTCTAATTGTTGGGCCTTGAATATAGCCTGTTAGTGTCATACATTGGCCAAAGCATGACTGCACCAAGCAGCACCATGTGGAATCAATGATTACTGGTGTTCTGTAAGCAATGGCCACATGACTGTTTCCATCTTCCTGTCTGCTTCATTCTATAGCTAGTTATGTCCAGGAGTTATAGGTATAATTTGTGTCTTTATCTGCAGTCTAGTACTGTCTTTTTGCTAGCTAGGGCCATCTACATTAAGTGCTGCCTTTCTTCCCAGAAGCCTACTTGGTGTGTGAACTGCTGACTGCTTATAATTTGCAGATGATTGTTGACACCTCAACCAGGATCAAGGGGTATTATCAAATTTTGCTCTTTTGTTGCTTTGTCAACTATGTGTGTTTTCTATACCTGTTTGCTCCTCTCCCTGTAGGCTTTACAGACGCTCCCCACCTCTTGGCTGCAACCCTTCTAATTTAGTGTACCCCGCGCACACAACCCATGTGGAATTCCTGGTCTATGGCAGCGTTTGGAACTGCCGATCTGAGGTCAACAGTTCATCTCAGCCCATGTTGCCCTTCAGTCCCTTGACTTTTTGGCCTTGACTGAGACATGGATCACCTCATTTGAATTCCATGCTGTCACTGTTACTTGTCCACTCATCCTCAATGAGCTTGACACTCCGTGATAATCTAATTTCCTGACAATGGCTCACTGCTCTTTGTACTTGGCAATTTCAACCTCCCGATGTCTGCCTTCGATTAATTTCTTTCCAACTCTCTCTTTCCCCTCCTTGCCTCTTTTGACTTTTTAACCTCACCCAATCCCCTCCCACTCACAAGGCAGGCAACACATTACCTCATCTTTACTAGAGGCTGTTCACCTACTAATCTCACTGCAATCCCCCTCCATGCAATCCCGCATCCTATGATTCGCACTGTCCCCTCCCGGCCGGTTCGGTCCTCCCCTCCTGCTCCGTGGCTGAGTAACTCATTGTGAGCTTACAGAACAGGGCTACAGGCAGCTGAGCAAAAATGCAGGAACACAAACATTTCGAAGGCCCATCCTTTCACTCCCTCCTCTCTACCTTCTCTTCCACCGTATCCTCTGCTAAAGCCACTTTCTATCACTTTACTTTATTTGAAACTTTTGCATCTAACCCTAGGAAACTCTTTAACACCTTCTCCTCCCTCCTTAATCTTCCACACCGTCCCCCTCCTCCCTCTCTGCGGACGACTTTGTCAACCACTTTGAAAAGAAGGTTGACGACATCCGCTTTTCATTCACTCAGCTTATTGAGTCCACTGGTCCCACTGACACAGAACTACCTTACACCTTGACCTCTTTCTCCCCTCCCGCCAGATGAAATCCTGCGACTAGTGAGATCTGTCCCCCCGACAACCTGCACGCTCGACCCCATCCGCTTCTCCCTTCTCCAGACCATCTCTGGAGACCTTCTCCCATTTCTCACTTCCCTCATCAACTTATCCCTGACCACTGACTGTGTCCACTCTGACTTCAAAATGGCCAGAGTCGCTCCCTTCTCCCCTCATCTGACGTCAAAAACTATAGACCTTTATACCTTCTTTCTTTCCAAAACAGAACGATCTTCTTGACCCTAACAGTCAGGCTTCAAGATGGGTCACTCAACCGAGACTGCTCTTCTCTGTGTCACAGAGGCTCTTGGCACTGCCAAAGCTGACTTTCTCTCCTATGTTCTCATCCTCCTAGACCCATCAGATCTTCCTCTCCACCCTCTCAGGGCTGGGCGTCTCAGGCTCTGCACACTCTTGGATTGCATCCTACCTGGCAGGCCACTCCTACCAGGTGATGTAGAGAGGATCTGTGTCTGCACTACGTACTCTTACTACTGGTGTCCCCCAGGGCTCGGTTCCCTCTCCTCTTCTCTCTGTACACCAAGTCACTCGTCTCCGTTATATCCTCACATGGTCTCTCCTATCATTGCCATGCAGATGACACTCAACAATTTTTATCCATTCCCCCTTCAGACACCCAGGTGGCAACATGCATCTCTGCGTGCTTGGCAGATATCTCTGCTTGGATGTCGGCACACCACCTCAAGCTCAACCTTGACAAGAAAGAGCTGCTCTTACTCCTGGGGAAGGCCTGCCCGCTCAAAGACCTCTCCGTCACGATTGATAACTCAACAGTGTCTCCCTCCCAGAGTGCAAAGAACCTTGGCGTGAACCTTTGTCATGCACAAAGTAGATGTCCTAACCGACTTGCCAAAACTATAGTTTGTTAACATGAAATCTGTGGAGTGGTTGAAAAATGAGTTTTAATGACTTCAACCTAAATGTATGTAAACTTCCAACTTCAACTGTACATGTTTCAAGCAGACCACCATAGTCTCTGTGACCAAGAAAACGAAGGTAACCTGCCTAAATGACTACTGCTCCATAGCACTCATGTCGGTAGCCATGAAGTGCTTTGAAAGACTGGTAATGGCTCACATCATCACCATCAATCCCGGAAACCCTAGACCCACTCCAATTCACATACCACCCCAACAGATTAAGCAATCTCAATTGCACTCCACACTGCCCTTTCCCACCTGGACAAAAGGAACACCTATGTGAGAATGCTGTTCATTGACTACAGCTCAGCGTTCAACACCATAGTGCCCACAAAGCTCATCACTAAGCTAAGGACCCTGGGACTAAACACCTCCCTCTGCAACTGGATCCTGGACTTCCGACCCCAGGTGGTAAGAGAAGGGCAACAACATATCTGGCACACTGATCCTCGACACGGGGGCCCCTCAGGGATGCGTGCTTAGCCCCCTCCTATACTTCCTGTTCACCCATGGCTGCGTGGCCAAGCACGACTCCAACACCATCATTAAGTTTGCAGACGACACAACAGCGGTAGGCCTGATCACCGACAATGATGAGAGGCTATAGGTCAGAGACCTGGCAGTGTGGTGCCAGGACGACAACCTCTCTCTCAACGTGAGCAAGACGAAGGAGCTGATCGTGGACTACAGGAAAAGAAGGGATCACCGCCTGGTATGGCATCCGACCGTAAGGCGCTACAGAGGGTAGTGCGTACGGCCCAGTACATCACTGGGCCAAGCTTCCTGCCATCCAGGAACTCTATACTAGGCGGTGTCAGAGGAAGGCCCGAAAACTGATCAAATACTCCAGTCACCCCAGTCATAGACTGTTCTCTCTGCTACCACACAGAAAGCAGTACCAGAGCGTCAAGTCTAGGTCCTAAAGGCTCCTTAACAGCTTAACAACACTGCTGCTACTCGCTGTTTATTATCTATGCATAGTCACTTTACCCCCACCTACATGTACAAATTACCTTGACTAACCTGTAGCCCCGCACATTGACTCTGTACCGGTACCCCCTGTATAGCCTTGTTATTGTGTTACTTTTTAGTTTATTTAGTAAATATTTTCTTAACTCTATTTCTTGAACTGCATTATTAAGAGTGCCTCCTACTGGAACTCCAACAACAACTCCAGCAGCATCTAGTTTCCCATCAAAGGACCAACCCTGCTTAGCTTCAGAGGCAAGCCAGTGGTGGGATGCAGGGTGGTATGCTGCTGGCATAAAGAAACAAATTGATGTCGACACAGTGAGATCCCAATATGCTTTTTTGTAAAGCCACTCGAGAGCATTGGTGTTGCAGTACTGGCGACCCCCAGATCCTACCCACCTCTTTATTCTGATAGGCTGTAGCCACGTCACTCAGATCACTCAGTCTCTTCTTCTCCTGCCTCAGGGGGAGTGAGGGGGAGGGTGTACCGGGGCACTCCTTCACCTGCTGTGGCTGGATAGAGGGCCTCCGCTCTCGGCCTGGGCCAGCCTCATCCTGGCTGTGGTTCTGAGAGACTGCTTGGTTCTGGTTGGAAATATAGAGGACTTTTCTTATGGAAATACACAACTGTGTTAAAATAATGATTACAATGTTTGGCAGCACTTTATAATATCATTCACAAGCAGCTACATTTAAATAAATATTACAATTAATTTAACTCTATTAAGAGAAAAGTTATGCTTCAGGCAGAATTAATTTCAAATTTCCATCATTTAAACACTCCTTTCAGGTCCATAAAGGCTAGTCACCTGTGGCAGTCAGAAGAACCACTAATAAAGCAGAGCAATGGCTCCTGGGAGAGTAGATCATGAGACCCATTCTATTCTAAGTGGTTGGTTTCCCTCCATTCAGCTGACCCGTCTGAGGTAGGTTGTCTTAATCTACAGCATACTCCCAGTCTACTGACTGTTGTATAGGGAGTTCTGTTTTCATTCAGTGTTCAGCCAGTCTATTGACTGTTGTATAGGGAGTTCTGTTTTCATTCAGTGTTCAGCCAGTCTACTGACTGTTGTATAGGGAGTTCTGTTTTCATTCAGTGTTCAGCCAGTCTACTGACTGTTGTATAGGGAGTTCTGTTTTCATTCAGTGTGGGCGTGTTGCTGTGCTCACCACATCTCAGATTCACTTCACTCCCTCTGTCCAAGTACTGTATGTGCCCGTCAGCCCATGATGTATGTCGCTTTCTCTTTACAGGTGAGATAGGGTTGTTTTCCTCAGTGATGAAAGACTTACCTTTTCAATGTTCTCCATACGGTCCAGGAGCTTAGTGGTGACGGAGTGAAGCTTCAGTAGATCCAGGCCGTAGAACGATCCCTCCAGCATTTCAATAATCAAGGAGAGCTAGAATGGATCAAGTAAATTCCATCAGAGGGGTTGCTCTCATTCTGAGCACAGAAATGCCATAATCAAACTATTCCCCATAGCCCATCCATAGGGATTACTCTCTCAGCACAGACATGCCATAAAACTCATGTCCACAGCCCATCCATGAGTATAAAATTCGAAATGCACATCCAAATCACGAATCATAAAAGGTGTCCGAAGACAGATGTTACAGTGACACTGATAGCCCCTAGTCAACATGGCACTGGGAATCCATTGGTGAGGAGGATGGCACAGACAGAGACATCATTTGGATATGATGGAGTAGGTCCAGACTGTCACCTTAATGTTATCCTTCCCAGCTTCCCGTAGCTGCTTCAACCTGAAGTCCCCCTCACAGGGATTGACCGCCGACGGAGGAGCGATGCAGGCGCACTTGCACTCTGGCCCCGAGGTGATAGTCTCCACGGTGTAGAAGTCCTGCGCCGTGCCACTGCCCTCTTCTATCCGCTGGCAGGCGCTCCTGCTCAGGGGTCTGACAACACATTTACAGCGACAGTCAGAGCCTTCCGAGAGGGCTTTCACTTTGTCATAATCACCCAGCAGCTACAAAGAGAAGAGGACGGACGCATTTTCCACCATAATCAGAACACATTTTAATTGATACAAATGCATCTTGACCATATGTTCAGTATAGGCATATTTTCAGTGTAGGCATGTTTTCAGTGTAGGCATGTTTTCACTGTAGGCATGCTTTCAGTATAGGCATGCTTTCCGTATTGGCATATATTATTAATTTGAAAATACTTAATCAATATTGACTAATGCAAATAATAGATCTGTTGACATTAACAACTATTCTAGTTGATGATAGGCTAGGTGATGGCACCATGGACCTACCTGGGTCAGAATGTTCTGATGTGTTTCTATCTCTTCCTGTAGCGTGTCATTTTGATCTCCGAGATCCCCCTTATGTTCGGGTTTAATCCCGGGATTAGTGTCCGCAGTGTCCTTTGGCGCAGCTGAACACCACGCGAAAAACGCGCACCAAATTACGCACAGGAAAGCCCTTTTAGCCATCATTTAGGCTAAGGCTAAACTAACACTGTATAGAAACGACTGCCTATCACTCTAACTTTGAGATTGTATTTGCCTTTGATCCCAGATTAATTGCATATTTCAATTTCATCAGCAAATCGTATTTTCCTGCTTGGTTAGTGGAAAGAAAGTGTTTTATTGTCCTCTGTGTGTGTAAATGCATCTGCGGGGTGATGAGAGGGACTCAGTGCGCTGGAGTCCTTGGAGAGACGAGAAAGGAGAGGTCCTGAAAGAAGGGGGTAAGGAGGAGTTTAACCGCGCAAAGGGGATATGCCAAATGGTTCGCGTGGTGAATACATAAAGGATAGCCATACTGAAAATATAAGAATGAATGTGTCAATTTAAATGGTTGTATCATGATAATGTCCACCACATACATTTTGTAAGTAGTTTATCTTTAAATGGTTTATTAAGCAATTTTCCTAGACAGAAGAGAACGAACCAAGCTACAGCCATGCAATACGGTCTTTGGTGCCCTCTGGCGGTACTTCGCGATGCCGACCAAAGGCTACTTTGCACCTGTCATTTAGCCATTTCCATATTTCTTGGAAAACGAGCCAGCCCATGTAATATACACTCATTCTATAAAGAACAACAGAATACACACACAATATTTTTTATTTCCATTTAAGGCACATTGTTTTATTGATATATTTGTTCTCGTCAAAATCCTTGACAGGTGAGGCAACCTGGGTATCCCTGACAAGGTAAACCCCTGATTACAAAACAACATGAATTATACACACACCAAAAGGCTGCTCTTTAATAGACATATATAGGATAAATAATTAAAATAAGACATCACTTTTTAAAAGGGTCAAATCAGAGAAAAAAGACTCAAGAATCCCATTCATCATTATTAACCGAATCTCAGACATGCTGTACATACATTACACACACCCAGCAGTGTCTTCCACATCACTAATTACATTAGTGTAGTTTCTCTCTGGGTATTTTTTCTTGGTTCTGCCTTTAGTAGTAGGCTGAACTAACAAAGTGGCAAGTGGTCAACACAGCACCGCTCAACCCCATTACCAACACTTTAATAGTGCTAATATTGCTGAGTGCTACAGACATTTTTATGACATGCATCTACTCATGACCATCCTTAAAACAGCACAACTGATAATGGTATGAAGGATGTGGGGAAATAAGTTTCAGATAGCTTTGTGGTCAGAGTATTAGAAGGTTAGCCTGGGTGCCAGTCTTTCTGCTCTCTGGCCAACTCTCTATGGAATTATGATACCAAAAATGGCATTGACAATGAAAATGGAATAGGCAAAAAGCACAAACAGATCTGGGACCAGGCTAGAAGATGATGGTACTGTAAAAATAGACATGGGTTTTACACACAGCCACTCTGCTCTATGGTCTCCTCTGCTGCCACTGGCAGGACCAGGTGGGAGATGCGGCTCCACAGACCACTAAACTTGTCCAGGTCCATCATGTCATAGGAGGCCGGCTGGTCAGAGGAGAGGAACTTGTTCTGAAGGTGGTCACCCACCATCTCCTCCACAGCACTCAGTCCCAGGCTGGCGGGCAGATCCTCCTCACCCCTCAGCAGCACAGTGAAGAGCAGGAACACCTCCTTGTAGGCAGCATTCTCGTGGTCACAGTAGCGGTAGAATATGATCGTGGAGCCCGGGGGCAGCTCCTCAAAGCGGTGGATGACTGCTACGGGCCGGTCCCCCTCAAAGGCACCCCGCAGCTGGGTGTCGATGTCCAGCTTGACCTGGTCGCTGTCCTGGCCAGTCTTGCTGGCCCCGTCGATGTCGAGGATGGAGGAGGCGTTGAGGGCAGAGGAGACGGCGGAGGCCAGGCGCAGGGCAAGGCAGTGCAGCGTCCTCTCCCCCCTGCGGCCCGCTGTCAGCATCAGGCTGACTGGCTCCGTGGGGTGGGCCGTCTGGAGGTGCCTCTCCAGGTGGATCCTGCTCCTCCTCCACAGCTCAGAGCGCTGGCTGGGGAAAGACACCATCACCTTCTTCATCTCTCTGAGGAACATCTCTGTTCGGTTGATCTCCGTTTTGTTGATCTCTGTTGTTATCTCAGTGTGAAACAAAGCCACGGCCAGCAGGAACACTAGAAACCCAAAGAACATCCCGTTTCGCACAAATCCTGTGGAAAAACAGAAGCAGAAACAGGCTTCAGTTATTAGTTGTTCTGATTACCATGGTTTAGAAACAGTCCTGAGGGAGAATCTTTAAAAACACTCATCTATTTCCTTGAATTGCAAGTGCCACATCACATCAGTCAGAGACTACCTACTGTCTACTAAACAATGAAATCAGAAAGGATGTGGCAGTCTTACTGGACAACTAAGTTCTTTATCTGTAGTGCTCTGCTCTACCAGAGTATCTTTATCTGTAGTGCTCTGCTCTACCAGAGTATCTTTATCCGTAGTGCTCTGCTCGACCAGAGTATCTTTATCCGTAGTGCTCTGCTCTACCAGAGTATCTTTATCCGTAGTGCTCTGCTCTACCAGAGTATCTTTATCCGTAGTGCTCTGCTCTACCAGAGTATATTTATCCGTAAGTGCTCTGCTCTACCAGAGAATATTTATCTGTAGTGCTCTGCTCTACCAGAGAATCTTTATCTGTAGTGCTCTGCTCTACCAGAGAATCTTTATCTGTAGTGCTCTGCTCTACCAGAGAATCTTTATCTGTAGTGCTCTGCTCTACCAGAGTATCTTTATCTGTAGTGCTCTGCTCTGCTCTACCAGAGAATCTTTATCTGTAGTGCTCTGCTCTACCAGAGAATCTTTATCTGTAGTGCTCTGCTCTACCAGAGAATCTTTATCTGTAGTGCTCTGCTCTACCAGAGAATCTTTATCTGTAGTGCTCTGCTCTACCAGAGTATCTTTATCTGTAGCGCTCTGCTCTACCAGAGAATCTTTATCTGTAGCGCTCTGCTCTACCAGAGAATCTTTATCTGTAGTGCTCTGCTCTACCAGAGAATCTTTATCTGTAGTGCTCTGCTCTACCTACTGTCTAGTGAACAATGAAAGCAGAAAGGAAGTGGAGTCTTACTGGGCGATTCTTTACGTTCTTTAGTAGCCCTCTGCTCTGTGATGAGGGCTGGGGTCAGGGACCGGGGCTCTACAGCTCCATCTCCCTTATCTTCATCTCCCTCTTCAGAGCCTCTCTCACCACACTCCACAGGGGCTTTGTCTAGGGGGGTTCAACTCAATATCAGAAAGCTGTTCTAAATGTTTTGGACGCTCAGTGTACATCATTGGTTTGGACATGAGGCTGTAGTTAATATGCATATCACACAGTTGGACATATGCTTTTATGTTTATGTAGGATACATGAAAAATGTATTTGAATATTGTTACAATGTTGGCCTTGCTGATCCAATTCTGATCGTAGAAATTGCTTGATATTGTGATGTGTGATTTTCTTTACTTGTCCCGGACAAGAGGACAAGCATAAATGTCGAGCCCTGCAATAAGACAATCATGGAATTGGATGGTACCATTTTTGGGGGTTAACTTTTCTCACCTTCAGTTTTAGGCTCCTCCATCTCCTGCTTGCCCTGACCCCCTGATGTATTTGAGGGTAAAGAGGAATCCTGCTTCTGGTTGCTCTGCACTACCAGAGTATCTTTATCCACAGTGCTCTGCTCTACCAGAGTATCTTTACCCGCAGTGCTCTGCCCTACCAGAGTATCTTTATCTGTAGCGCTCTGCTCTACCAGAGTATCTTTATCCGCAGTGCTCTGCTCTACCAGAGTATCTTTACCCGCAGTGCTCTGCTCTACCAGAGTATCTTTACCCGCAGTGCTCTGCTCTACCAGAGTATCTTTACCCGCAGTGCTCTGCTCTACCAGAGTATCTTTACCCGCAGTGCTCTGCTCTACCAGAGTATCTTTACCCGCAGTGCTCTGCTCTACCAGAGTATCTTTACCCGCAGTGCTCTGCTCTACCAGAGTATCTTTACCCGCAGTGCTCTGCTCTACCAGAGTATCTTTACCCGCAGTGCTCTGCTCTACCAGAGTATCTTTACCCGCAGTGCTCTGCTCTACAAGAGTATCTTTACCCGCAGGGCTCTGCTCTACCAGAGTATCTTTACCCGCAGGGCTCTGCTCTACCAGAGTATCTTTACCCGCAGGGCTCTGCTCTACCAGAGTATCTTTACCCGCAGGGCTCTGCTCTACCAGAGTATCTTTACCCGCATGGCTCTGCTCTACCAGAGTATCTTTACCCGCAGGGCTCTGCTCTACCAGAGTATCTTTACCCGCAGGGCTCTGCTCTACCAGAGTATCTTTACCCGCAGGGCTCTGCTCTACCAGAGTATCTTTACCCACAGGGCTCTGCTCTACCAGAGTATCTTTACCCACAGGGCTCTGCTCTACCAGAGTATCTTTACCCGGAGGGCTCTGCTCTACCAGAGTATCTTTACCCGGAGGGCTCTGCTCTACCAGAGTATCTTTACCCGCAGGGCTCTGCTCTACCAGAGTATCTTTATCTGTGGTGCTCTGCTCTACCAGAGTATCTTTATCTGTGATGCTCTGTGTATCGTCACTCCACCCCGGGTGTTGTTCATGCTCGTTGCTCCCTGGGGACTGTGTCGAAGCAGTAGCCGATGGGATATCCCCTCCGACTGTGTCAGAAAGAAGATACAGTATGGTATCTCATTACTTCATGCACTTACTTGAAATCAAATAAAGTAATTAATGTAATGTTGGAAGCAGGAACTAGCTAGCTATTTACCTGGCAGGCCCTGAGAAATGTGTACTTCTTGCTCTGCCATTCCGCTTGTTAAGTACACCTCACTTATTGGATCCAAAAGGTGCTGTTGACGTGCATGTCAAAGGAAATTATTGTCTCACATACACAAATACTGTACATCGCAAAACAGTTAGCAATGCTGGCTAGCTACGAGGACCAGCTAGCAAGTTGGTGAGCCAGCCAGCTAGCTACCTAGCTAGTTAACAAGGAGAGGCTATACGGATACACCTGGTGCCCAAAATGTATAACACGTCACGCAGCAAGAGTTGAGTGGGGATGAACATTTGGTTCAGTCAGTTGTCCTAATGAGTCCTCCCCAGCTAGCTAGTTGATGCTTGTAGCTAGAAACTTCAGCGAGAATTTGAAACTTGTCAGCTGAAGTTGGGACTTGGGAGTGTTCAGAATCATTACGTTTTTATTGGACTACAGAAACAAAATGTGCTTTAGTTGTCACCCTGGCCTGATATTAGCAACACTATCTAGCTACTTCCCTAAGTTACTGCAGGACAGCAGTGCTCGGCAAGCGGAAAATGAGAGCGAAGGACACAACTCTCTCCCCACTGAGTAGTAGACCGTATCATGGTGACATGCAGATATATTAGTTATTTCTCGTGTGGGTGGAAGAAATTGGCCACAGCGTTGGCTACCGCCAGCGACGTGATACAACTGCTCGCTGAAGCAACTGCTGCCCAGTGGGAAGGAAGCAACAGTGGGAAGCACCTCGACCAACACCAATGGTCATTCAAATCAAAATCTAATTCTATTTGTCACATGCCGAATACAACAGGTGTAGACTTTACCTGTGAAATGCACTTTCCTAACAATGCAGAGTTAAAAATTAAGAAAAATAAATATACAAATTTGGTAAAAAAATATAAAAGAAGGAAATAGTATAGGCTATATACAAAGAGTAGGGTTGCAAAAGGTCGGAAACTTTTCGGTACATTTCAAAACATTTTCCAGAAATGTTCCATGGGAAGTTAAGCCCGGGAATTTTGGGAATTTTGCTTAAATTCATCAAAAAAGTCAGCTTATAACAGTGAACCTTTTTTGTGGGATACACAAGGCAATTCTAGGTATTGTGGCATATTCTGGTTAAACTATCCCCAATTCAATGGAATTGCAACCCTCTGCATGCACAGTGCATTCTGTAGCATGCGCTCCAGCAGGTATATCTCACTGGTCACCCCCAAAGCCAACACCTCCTTTGGCCGCCATTCCTTCCAGTTCTCTGCTGCCAATGACTGGAACGAATTGCAAAAATCATTGAAGCTAGAGGTTCCTATCTCCCTCAATAACTTTAAGCATCAGTTGTCAAAGCTGCTTATCGATCACTGCACCTGTATATAGCCCTTCTGTAAATAGCCCACACTACTACCTCATCCCCATATTTATTTTTGTTTATTTTCACTAATCTTGCACTCCAGTATCTCTATTTGCACATCATAACTTGCACATCCTTCATTCCTGTGTTAATTTATTTCACCACTATAGTCTATTTATTGTCCTACCTCCTAACCTTACTGCATTTTTGCACTACATTTTGCACGCTGTATATAGATTTTCTATTGTGTTTTTGACTGTTTGTTTAATGTGTAACTCTGTGTTGTTGTTTTTTTTTGTCGCACTGCTTTGCTTTGTCTTGGCCAGGTCGCAGTTGCAAATGAGAACTTGTTCTCAACTGACCTACCTGGTTAAATAAAGGTGAAATAAAAGTACAGCTGATTCTCAAGATCTTGCACACTAATGAGATGCCATTGAGCCCACACTACTACACTGTCTCAGCCAAGGACTACATGCTTTCTGGTAAGTTTTGATTACAATATTGGGTGGGGTTAATATATTTTATGACATGCATGATTTTTTTGTGTGTGTTTAAATAATTTCTAACTTGTTAACAATTTCTGCTAGTTAGTTTTTGCTACCATGTGGGTTTCAGCTTGCTTGAGGCTGCTAACTGATGAGTGTTAATTCACCTGTTTCCATACATGTTTCATTTAAAAACATTTATCTTACCAAGGAGTTGTTTAATCTAACTGCTTAACTATTTATCTGTACATGGAATTTTACAGGAAAATGCCACAGGCACTATCTGATGTGTGCAGACATTTCACTGCTGCTAATGTAGTAGGAAAAGCTGTGCACATTTGCAAATACTGTCCCAAATCATAGTTACCTCAGCGCTCACAACAAGCAACCTCTGACAAAAGTCCCTCTACTTCTATTCGAGGTGAAAATTATGAATCATACACCTTATCGATAGCAACAGCTCATGGTCCTCCTGGAATCAGAAGTTTTTTTTAGTCAATGGAGGAATGTAGTCAGAGAAATGCTGATCAATGTCTTGCTCGAGCTATATATATATGCAACTGGTTCACCTCTGATACTCACAGGAAATGTGTATTGGAAGAGATTTCTGAATGTTCTTCACCCAGCATACACACCTCCAACCAGACATGCTTTATCTACTAATTTGCTGGATGCAGAGTTCAAGTGAAGGTCAAGCAAGTCAGAGACAGCAGACTGTATTGCAATCATCTCTGATGGGTGGTCCAATGTTCGTGGGCAAGGAATAATTAACTACATCATCTCCACCCCTCAACCAGTATTCTACAAGAGCACAGACACAAGGGACAACAGACACACCGGTCTCTACATTGCAGATGAGCTGAAGGCAGTCACAATGACATTGGACCACAGAAGGTATTTGCACTGGTGACAGACAATATTGCGAACATGAAGTCAGCTTGGTCTGAAGTGGAGGAGTCCTACCCTCACATCACACTCATTGGCTGTGCTGCTCATGCATTGCATCTGCTCCTCAAGGACATCATGGCACTGAAAACAAATCGATACACTCCACAAGAGAGCCAAGGAAATTGTTAGGTATGTGAAGGGTCATCAAGTTATAGCAGCAATCTACCTCACCAAGCAAAGTGAGAAGAATAAGAGCAACACATTGAAGCTGCCCAGCAACACCCGCTGGGGGTGGTGTTGTCATTATATTTGACAGTCTCCTGGAGGGGAAGGAGTCTCTCCCAAGAAATGGCCATATCACAGTCTGCCGATTTATGGACAGGCCATCAAGAGAATCCTCCTAGATGATGTATTTTGGGAGAGAGAGGTAAGCAGCCTGAAACCTATAGCAGTAGCCATTGCACAGATTTAGGGAGACAATGCCATCCTGTCTGATGTTCAGACTTTGATTGCAGATGTAAGAGAAGAAATCCGTACTGCCCTGCCCACTTCACTGCAGAGGAAACTGCAGTTCTAAAATACATTGAAAAGTGTGAAGACTTCTGCCTGATGCCCATACAACAAGGTTGGAAAGTGACAGTGAAGATGAGGCCTCAGAGTCTGATGTTCAAGAGGTGGACATTGAAGAGGTCCGAGAGAAGACATGGAAGCCTGAGAGGAAGTCAACCAAAGCTTTAGTTTCTAGACTATCATTATACAGATGTATTTTGAAAACGTTTTTGGGAGATGCGATCATTGGGGATCATTCAATATTCCCTTTCTTTTGTTGTTCAGTGAAATCATCCCATGTGAAGAGTCAACTCATTTAATTAAAGTTCAATTCGTAACTAAAATGTTTTTTTTATTTCTATTGGAAGGATTTAATCATTTGCAATTACAGTTGAAGTCAGAAGTTTCATTAAAACTCATTTTTCAACCATTCCACAGATTTCATGTTAACAAACTATAGTTTTGGCAAGTCGGTTAGGACATCTACTTTGTGCATGACAAGTAATTCTTACAATTCCAACAATTGTTTACAGACAGATTTCACTTATAATTCACTATATCACAATTCCAGTGGCTCAGACGTTTACATACACTAAGTTGACCGTGCCTTTAAACAGCTTGGAAAATTCCAGAAAATGATGTCATGGCTTTAGAAGCTTCTGATAGACTAATTGACATAATTTGTGTCAATTGGAGGTGTACCTGTGGATGTATTTCAAGGTCTACCTTCAAACTCAGTGCCTCTGCTTGACATCATGGAAAAATCAAAAGAAATCAGCTAAGACCTCAGAAAAAGATTTGTAGACCTCCACAAGTCTGGTTCATCCTTGGGAGCAATTTCCAAATGCCTGAAGGTACCACCTTCATCTGTACAAACAATAGTATGCAAGTATAAACACCATGGGACCACGCAGCCGTCATACCGCTCAGGAAGGAGACGCGTTCTGTCTCCTAGAGATCAACGTACTTTGGTGCGAAAAGGTGCAAATAAATCCCAGAACAACAGCAACGGACCTTGTGAAGATACTGGAGGAAACAGGTACAAAAGTATCTATATCCACAGTAAAATGAGTCCTATATAGACATAACCTGAAAGGCCGCTCAGCAAGGAAGAAGCCACTGCTCCAAAACCACCATAAAAAAGCCAGACTATGGTTTGCAACTGCACATGGGTACAAAGATCGTACTTTTTGGAGAAATGTCCTCTGGTCTGATTAAACAAAAATAGAACTGTTTGGCCATAATGACCATCGTTATGTTTGGAGGAAAAAGGGGGAGGCTTGCAAGCCGAAGAACACCATCCCAACCGTGAAGCACGGGGGTGGCAGCATCATGTTGTGGGGGTGCTTTGCTGCAGGAGGGACTGGTGCACTTCACAAAATAGATGGCATCATGAGGAAGGAAAATTATGTGGATATATTGAAGCAACATCTCAAGACATTAGTCAGGAAGTTAAAGCTTGGTCGCAAATGGGTCTTCCAAATGAACAATGACCCCAAGCATACTGCCAAACATGTGGCAAAATGGCTTAAGGACAACAGAGTCAAGGTATTGGAGTGGCCATCGCAAAGCCCTGACCTCAATCGTATAGAACATTAGTGGGCAGAACTGAAAAGGCATGTGTGAGCAAGGAGGCCTACAAACCTGACTCAGTTACACCAGTTCTGTCAGGAGGAATGGGCCAAAATTCACCCAACTTATTGTGGGAAGCTTGTGGAAGGCTACCCGAAACATTTTACCCAAGTTAAACAATTTAAAGGCAATGCTAACAAATACTAATTGAGTGTATGTAAACTTCTGACCCACTGGGAATGTGATGAAAGAAATAAAAGCTGAAATAAATCAATCAATCATTCTCTCTACTGTTATTCTGACATTTCACATTCTTAAAATAAAAGTGGTGATCCTAAGAAAGTAAAGCGCTTTATGTTTCTAGAACCGTATCGCTATTGAGAATCGATTCACGTTTAGATGAAGTAATTGGCCAGACCTTGTGTGGTGGTATTTTCTGTATTATCAAATGAGGAGAGACAAATGTATCACACAAGTCAGAGTCATACTTAAAACTACATCTTTATTCACTTAATAATAAGGAAAGCAGGTCACACCAGAGACGCAAGTAAATGATGTGAGTGCTTTGTGATAATGATGGCTGGTCGACGGACCACCCGTAGGTGATTGGTTGAGAGCCCCGAGACAAAGAATACAAAGACCTTTTATAGCAGAATACATCCTCCTGAATGTTCATGACAAACAATAGATGTGTGGAATGGGTCACAAGGTTAGGATTCGTATGAAAGATACTAATTCACATCTGACAGTATCTGCTGTAGAAGACTGTTGTAATTGTACAGAGTTCAGCCTGAAAGGCAAGGCTCACATTTTGTCACTGGTACCTCATCGTACAGAAACACCAACTCATTCTATGGCATAAATCAATTGTCAGCTCCAGATACCCCTGTCTCAAGTAAAACCCATGTCCTTTACCACATGTCTAGACAAGCTGCAGGGAGCTGGAGTAGAACCCATCCCTTTGCAAAAAAACAGCCTTAGTAGAACAAATGTTTTACTCTTTGTTAAGTATATATAATTGTCAATCATTACTATTAAACAAATCAGGTAAATACATGATTCTTCTCTCACAAAGCTCACTAAGAGGAGTGAGCCTCTAGGCCATACACTATCCCAGGATAGGTGCAACATCAGAGATGTCGTACAATGGTTCCAGACACTACCCCACACATCCTATATCAGACCTTATCTCCCCCAAGGCCGAAGGAGGGAGTGACTGGCGCTGAGACATTGTGGAGGCAAGTAATTGGTTCCCCATTAATCAAGCCATCGCTTAACATGGTTTGCAATAAGTAAAGACAAATTATCACATGAAGACAATGATCCCTCCTGTCCTCTTCTCTTTCTGATATTCTGCATAGCAACAGGGACATGTGATAGACAAGCCTGACTTCTCCCCTCTCTGGTCCACAGGTGACTGAGGCCCATATGAGGGAGGAAGTGCAACTTCCAACACTAGAGTCCAAAAGGATACATTCTAATAACAAGAGTTCAACAGCTCAATCATATAAGCATATTATGCAGATAAGACATCTTAATTATCTATGTTACAGAGCTAATTCTGATTCTTCCGCCACACTTGTCTACCTCTGAAAATAACAAGGTCCTTGGACCAAGGAGTAATGCTGTAGGCTCACCTACATTCTGGCTTAAACCTTTAATATGTCACTTTTTAGACGACCCAATAAAATGCACATATAAAAGTGAGTTATAGATCTTTCATTCTACTTGAAAGCACGTCTAAGAAGTGCACTGTTTCTATGCTTCCCGTTCTTATAGGGATTCTTCGGGATTTTGGCAATGAAGCCCTTTATCTATTTGGGGCGGCAGGTCGCCTAGCAGGTAGAAGTAGATAAAGGGCTTAATTGCCAAAATCCCGAAGTGTCCCTTTAAGTTTTATTTTGTGCTCTTTTACAATCGGTTTTCTACACAACATTCAAACAACTGAAAATACAATATTTGTGTTTACTCAAAACATATTTCACAGCGGTTTAGATGGTGGAATGATTCTCTACACTTTGAGTGATTGTTTTGTCATAAACTGAAATTAGGCAAAGTGAAAATGGCGGAACAATTAATGCTTATCTGAAGTGTTATTACTGTTACTAGCTAGCTATTTGTATAAACACAGTAGTGGTTATTTACCAGCATTATTTACATTTCTACAGTGTTATGAATATACTTACCCACGCCTTACTCAGATAAATATCCCCTTTAAATTTGCCCCTTGGTACAGAGAAATGTGACAGACGTGGAGTCGCAGAATGACCGCTTATAGCCGGAACATAGATTCTTTAGCTATTTGTTTCCAACGAAATCTGTAGAACGTATCACTTATTTCCGGTGGTCTGTCAAAGTGGCCCCTCCTAGGAAATGCTTTTGAGAATATCTTTAATAGCGTCCAGCTGCAGCCCCGCAGACTCCTCTGGCTAAAACTCCGCTGGCTAAAAGTCATACGTCATTTCCGTTCTACAAACTTCTCTAGCTAAGTCATACGTCATTTCCTGTCTACAAACGCCGCTGGCTAAAAGTCATACTTTGTTTCGTTATTTCTTAGCTAGTTCGTGAACTTTTATAGCATTGAACCATAATCCATGTCAGGTTTGGATCAAAGAGAGTGGTGATGTACGCGTGTCTGGTAACTCTGTGGAACTGAATTAAATCTTTCAAACTGGGAATCCTGTCTCCTGTTGTTCTGATCAGATATCCTGTGGTGGTTGCTACCCGGTCAAACCCTAGTTCCTTCATCCATATTTTATATGCTACACTGAGCAAAACTATAAGCAATAAGCAACAATTTCAAATATTTTATAGTTAGTTTGAGTTACAGTTCATATTAGTAAATCAGTCAATTGAAATAAATTAATTAGGCCCTAATCTATGGATTTCACATGACTGGGAATACAGATATACATCTGTTGGTCAAACAAAAAAATTAGGGGCATGGATCAGAAAACCAGTCAGTATCTGGTGTGACCAACATTGGCCTCATGCAGCGCAACAGATCTCCTTCGCATAGAGATTATCAGGCTGTTGATTGTGGCCTGTGGAAGATTGTCCCAGAGCATCCAAACATCAAGACCCTGACTGCAATTCAATGCACACTTAACCATGGTCCTCATTAATTAGCCCAACCGGCACTAACATTACTAATTTATTAGCTTGTTGAAGCTATATACCTAGCTAACAATAATTTAATTAGTTTTGAGTTAGCTAGGTAGCTAAGTTGATGGTTAACCAGTAAAACATTTGTAAGTTAGCAGTCAGATATACACTACCGTTCAAAAGTTTGGGGTCGCTTAGAAATGTCCTTATTTTTTAAAGAAAAGCATTGTCCATTAAAATAACATAAAAATTGATCAGAAATACAGTGTAGACATTGACATTTTCGCTGTTCCAACTACTGATGTAGCCTAACCCTTAATATGGGTCATACATGGGATCAAGATGGCGTAACAGTGCAGACGTGTATTTTGTTTTGTCCCGTCTCGTCTCGTGTAAATAGTTTGTAATTTGTCTTTTCATACATTTTTATTTGTTCCCGATTTACCCCTCCTGCAAGCCACCTACCCAACGTGAAACGGGTCAAATATCGGGTCAAATATCCGTGTTTTTCCACTATTTAACCGAACCGCAGTCAAAAGTTAGCCTGTTAGCTAGCTTGCTAACCTTCCATCGGTAACCACTGCTAGCGGTCTTCACCTCCGCTCTGGCTGATCAGCCAGCCTTCAGTTCGGACAATATTGGCCAGTCTGCTCAGCGCGCTACCAACCCAGCGCTTACCGGACTGCGTTCCCTTCCACTTTACCGGATTTCCACTGAAAGTACCGGACCACCACACCATCACAGCTAGCTAGCTGCATTCGACTGACCGACGTTTATAGCTAAGCTCCATTGTGTACATGCTTCCAATGCTAGCGTGAGCTAGGCTCATCTCCCGGATAGCCGACGTGTGCTAGCTACTCTCCCGGGCTCCAGTACCTTATCAACCTACCTGGACCTTTCTACTGTCGACACGGAGCCCCACCGAGCCACCGTGACTGGTCTGCAGACGTAATTGTCCGACGTGGTCTCAACAGGGTTCTCCTCTGCGACGCCGCCGAAGATTAATCTGCTAGCTCCGGCCTGCTAGCCCAGCCAGCTAGCACTCTGAACGCCGTGCCATCGAACTGATTCCCCGGCTCACCACTTTGCTTTTTCATCGGATCCCACGCTTGTTCAGCTCCACAGCTGATGCCTGCAGGACTGTTTGGTTTTATGGTATTTATTTATGTTTAACTACCAGGCCTCAGGTCCTGTGTGTAGTACATCACTTTTTTTTTCTAACTGACCCTCTTTGTCCATTCATCGCCTTTACCCGTCGTTGTCTTAGCCCTCTTAATTAACTGTCATTTTATTTATTTTATGTTCTGCCCCTTTCTTATTTCAATATGCATTGTCTGTTGTTGTTTAGGTTAGCTATTATTGTTTTACTTCATTGCAGAGCCCCCAGTCCTGCTCAACTGGGCTCTGATAGCTTTTTTGTTCCTCCCCCCACACATGCGGAGACTTCATCTGGCTTAACTGGTGTCTCCAGAGATGCAACCTCTCTCTTTATTACCCAACGCCTAGGTTTACCTCCACTGAACTCACACCCTTCTATATCCTTGACTATAAATTATGCCCTGAATCTATTCCACCACGCCCAGAAATCTGCTCCTTTTATTCTATGTACCCAACGTACTAGACGTCCAGTTCTTAAAGTCCTTAGTCGAATACTAATTCTATTACTCCTCTGTTCCTCTGGTGATGTAGAGGTAAACCCAGGTCCTGTAGCCCCCAGTACTACACCTATTCCCCAGGCGCTCTCATTTGTTGATTTCTGTAACCGTAAAAGCCTTGGTTTCATGCATGTTAACATTAGAAGCCTCCTCCCTAAGTTTGATTTATTCACTGCATTAGCACACTCCGCCAACCCGGATGTCCTAGCTGTGTCTGAATCCTGGCTTAGGAAGGCCACCAAAAATTCGGAAATTTCCATCCCCAACTACAACATTTCCCGTCAAGATAGAACTGCCAAAGGAGGTGGAGTTGCAATCTACTGCAGAGATAACCTGCAGAGTTCTGTCATACTGTCCAGGTCTGTGCCCAAACAGTTTGAGCTTCTACTTTTAAAAATCCACCTATCCAGAAATAAGTTTCTCACTGTTGCCGCCTGTTACAGACCCCCCTCAGCCCCCAGCTGTGCCCTGGACTCCATATGTGAATTGATTGCCCCCCATCTATCTTCAGAGTTTGTACTGTTAGGTGACTTAAACTGGGATATGCTTAACACCCCGGCTGTCTTTCAATCTAAGATAGATGCCCTCAATCTCACACAAATTATCAAGGAACCCACCAGGTACAACCCAAAATCCGTAAACATGGGTACCATTATTGATATCATCCTGACTAACTTGCCCTCCAAATACACCTCCTCTGTTTTCAACCAGGATCTCAGCGATCACTGCCTCATCGCCTGTGTTCGCAATGGGTCAGCGGCTAAACGACCACCCCTTATCACTGTCAAACGCTCCCTAAAACACTTTTGCGAGCAGGCCTTTCTATTCGATCTGGCCCAGGTATCCTGGAAGGATATTGACCTCATCCCGTCAGTAGAGGACGCCTGGTTGTTCTTTAAAAGTGCTTTCCTCACCATCCTAAATAAGCATGCCCCTTTTAAAAAACGTAGAACTAAGAATAGATATAGCCCTTGGTTCACCCCAGACTTGACTGCACTAGACCAACACAAAAACATCCTGTGGCGCACTGCATTAGCATCGAATAGCCCCCGCGATATGCAGCTATTCAGGGAAGTCAGGAACAAGTACACCCAGTCAGTTAGGAAAGCAAAGGCCAGCTTTTTCAAACAGAAATTTGCTTCCTGTAGTACTAACTCCAAAAAGTTCTGGGACACTGTAAAGTCCATGGAGAATAAGAGCACCTCCTCCCAGTTGCCCACTGCACTGAGGCTCGGAAACACTGTTACCACCGATAAATCCACGATTATTGAAAATTTCAATAAGCATTTTGCTACGGCTGGCCATGCTTTCCATCTGACTACCCCTACCCCGGTCAACAGCTCTGCACCCCCGGCAGCTACTTGCCCAAGCCCCCCCCGCTTCTCCTTCACCCAAATCCTGACAGCTGATGTTCTGAAAGAGCTGCTAAGTCTGGACCCCTACAAATCTGCTGGGCTAGATAATCTGGACCCTCTCTTTCTGAAATTATCAGCCAAAATTGTTGCAACACCTATCACTAGCCTGTTCAACCTCTCTTTCGTATCGTCTGAGATCCCTAGAGATTGGAAAGCTGCCGCGGTCATCCCCCTCTTCAAAGGAGGAGACACTCTAGACCCAAACTGTTATAGACCAATATCCATCCTGCCCTGCCTTTCTAAAGTTTTCAAAAGCCAAGTTAACAAACAGATAACTGACCACTTCGAATCCCACCGTACCTTCTCTGCTATGCAATCTGGTTTCCGAGCTGGTCATGGGTGCACCTCAGCTACGCTCAAGGTACTGAACGATATCATAACCGCCATCGATAAAAGACAGTACTGTGCAGCCGTTTTCATCGACCTGGCTAAGGCTTTCGACTCTGTCAATCACCGCATTCTTATTGGCAGACTCAACAGCCTTGGTTTCTCAAGTGACTGCCTTGCTTGGTTCTCTAACTACTTTGCAGACAGAGTTCAGTGTGTCAAATCGGAGGGCCTATTGTCCGATCCTCTGGCAGTCTCTATGGGGGTGCCACAGGGTTCAATTCTTGGGCCAACCCTTTTCTCTATATATATCAACGATGTTGCTCTCGCTGCTGGTGACTCTCTCATCCATCTCTACGCAGATGACACCATTCTGTATACAACTGGACCCTCTTTGGATACTGTGTTTACTAACCTTCAATCAAGCTTCAATGCCATACAACACTCCTTCCGTGGCCTACAACTGCTCTTAAACGCTAGTAAAACTAAGTGCATGCTTTTCTATCGAACAATGCCAGCACCCGCCCACCGGACTATCATCACTACTCTCGACGGATCCGAATTAGAATACGTGGACACCTACAAATACCTAGGCATCTGGTTAGACTATAAACTCAACTTCCAGACTCACATCAACCATCTCCAATCCAAAATTAAATCCAGAATTGGCTTCCTATTTCGCAACAGAGCCTCCTTCACTCATGCTGCCAAACATGCCCTTGTAAAACTGACTATCCTACCGATCCTTGATTTTGGCGATGTCATTTACAAACTAGCCTCCAACACTCTACTTAGCAAATTGGATGTAGTCTATCATAGTGCCATCCGTTTTGTCACCAAAGCCCCTTACACTACCCACCACTGCGACCTGTATGCTCTCGTTGGCTGGCCTTCACTATACATTCGTCGCCAAACCCACTGGCTCCAGGTCATCTATAAGTCTTTATTAGGTAAATCCCCGCCCTATCTCAGCTCACTGGTCACCATAGCAACACCCACCCGTAGCATGCGCTCCAGCAGGTATATCTCACTGGTCACCCCCAAAGCCAACACCTCCTTTGGCCGCCATTCCTTCCAGTTCGCTGCTGCCAATGACTGGAACGAATTGCAAAAATCATTGAAGCTAGAGGTTCCTATCTCCCTCAATACCTTTAAGCATCAGCTGTCAAAGCTGCTTATCGATCGCTGCACCTGTATATAGCCCTTCTGTAAATAGCCCACACTACTACCTCATCCCCATATTTATTTTTGTTTATTTTTCACTAATCTTGCACTCCAGTATCTCTATTTGCACATCATAATTTGCACATCCTTCATTCCTGTGTTAATGATGATAATTCTGTAATTTATTTCTACTCTATAGTCTATTTATTGTCCTACCTCCCAACCTTACTGCATTTTTGCACTACATTTTGCACTCTGTTTATAGATTTTCTATTGTGTTTTTTGACTGTTTGTTTAATGTGTAACTCTGTGTTGTTATTTGTCGCACTGCTTTGCTTTGTCTTGGCCAGGTCGCAGTTGCAAATGAGAACTTGTTCTCAACTGACCTACCTGGTTAAATAAAGGTGAAAAAAAAAAAAAAAAAAATGTGATGTAGCCTAACCCTTAATATGGGTCATACATGTGATGTAGCCTAACCCTTAATATGGGTCATACATGTGATGTAGCCTAACCCTTAATATGGGTCATACATGTGATGTAGCCTAACCCTTAATATGGGTCATATATGTGATGTAGCCTAACCCTTAATATGGGTGCTAGGACCTAGTTTAACAATTATGCATCCATCCGTGAGTAACTCTGGTCCGTCAGCACTCATTCACTCAGGACCTATTTATTTATTTATTCATGCAGGTCTGTATATACATACTCATGTACAGTTGTTATATCATATCACGTGCAATATTGCTAGTAATTCTTGGACCTAACTTACGTAGGCATTCACTCAGGAATGCATATTAGTATCCTGTCAGTTGCACCTTTTCTCATTGCTTTTAGTATATCGAATGTGCAATACGTGCAGTTGTCTGTAATTAAACCCTGCGCACCAAGGACTGTATTTTAAGGGAATTACTATTATTACCCCAAATTATATCATACACACACATTTAGCTATTAAAGTATCTCTTCCTGTCATTTACCTTTACAGTTTGTGTAACCATGCAAGTTTTCACTTATCTGTAAATATAACTGTATACTTACCTGTACAACTAATTTAACCATGCAAAATTTTCACTTACCTGTTCATTTACCCAGTCTGTCTATTAAGTAAACTATTATTACCCTCGCTCATATCATACGCATTTTTAGCTACTGAAGTATTTCTCTGCCATCGACCTGTATAGTATAGTTAACCATCCAACATCCACTAATGTATAGTGTACATATTCAGCCATCCACCCATACTATGCAATGTCTTTTTTTTGCACTCCAGATATCTTGTATTTCTATACTTTTTCATACTGCCGCTCTATGTATCATGTACCGTGTATCTGTCTTTTGTGTATTTTCGTTGTGGCATTTTGCACCTGCCCTGTGTTTGTTGTAGCTACTTGACAATGACATTTCCCCCCCGGGGGATCAATAAAGTACTTATCTATCTATCTATCTATCTATCTATCTATCTATCTATCTATCTATCTATCTATCTATCATACATGTGATGTAGCCTACTTGTTGTGTTCATGTATATATTTGTGATGTGATGTACATTAAATTAATTTCATGTGTTCTATTGCTTTGAATTTGCTTTCTATTGATAATTGATCATTTTGAAAGCTAAAGTACAACAAATGTAAGATCTGTGTGGACCTCGAAAAGATTGTCTCAACCCAAAGCGGCCCAAAACAGTGAGTAATACTGCTATAGACACTGATTAGAAATCACAGGCCACTTTCAGGAATAGAACACTAGCCAGTTTAATAATGTATCCGTATCTGCATCACTCATCTCATATGTATATACTGTATTGTATTCTATACTATACGATTCTTTGTTACGATGTAGTTTTTATATAATATCTTTGTACACCGTATAGCAGTGCGCTGCATCAGTCGGAGTGTGACAACGATGTGAGGTAGCCTCTCGTAGCTAGCAGCGCACTGCTATACAGTGTACAAAGATATTATATAAAAACTACATCGTAACAAAGAAATAACCTAAGCACATACCGTGTTGCTAGCTGATCCTACAAAGGACCGGTTGACTGCACAGCAAACCATTGAATGTGCTGCCCTCCCCAATCCCTCACTATTAAACACCTGTTGGTAGATAGGGCGTGATCTGAGCCCATACCACCCGGTTACAGTAGCCTGTCTGGAAGCAAGACGTCGGTCTTGGTAACGTGGTTGGTTTTCTTTTTGTAGTCCGTGATTGTCTGTAGACCCTGCCACATACGTCTCGTGTCTGAGTCGTTGAATTGCGACTCCACTTTGTCTCTATACTGACGTTTTGCTTGTATGATTGCCTTGCATAGTAAATAACTACAGTTTATGGGTATTTCCCAGAATTCGGGCCTATTTCTGTCCACAGGGTGTAATTCTATTAAAAACTAATTAAATCTAATGCATTTTAGCACCACTAATTAGTATAAACAAAAACAAGCCTAGATTTTTTTTATGGCTGCTCTTACTAATGATTTTATTGGTGTTTTGTGGTACAATATCTGTGTTTTGGTGCCAGAGTTTTCACATGTCGTGCCATATCTCAAACATTATTTATCACAAATTAATTAAAAAATATATGCATATGAATTAAATGTTACCTGAACTAATAAACGACATGCACAAATTAAGCATTTATATGCATGTTGTACTTTATTTTGCTTAATTTCTACCTGTCCCATGGTTTAGCCGTCATTACCAACACGCTCTGCATAAAGGCACTTTCCTAGTGTTTTTTCATCAAAAGTTTATTTGGTAGCCATGGTAACCTAATTGCATAGTGGAGCACATGGATTTCAAGCTGCAAGACTGATGCCTTGATGTCCAGAAAAGTAAGTAAATCTACTCTTTATTCTTTGTGTTGGGCATGTACACTTATTATGCGTCATTACCATATGTGTTGTATTTCTGTATTTTTAAACATTTTTGGATTCTTTTTACCACTTTAATAGTTAAAATGGTGTACATTACATGTAGAAAGCTAGCTACTCTTCTTGCTTAGTCATCATCTTTGCTAGTAAGGCTATTTTTTTGACAAAAATGTCATTACCAGCACAGTCATTACCAGCACATTACAGCTTGTGCTGGTAATGACAGGTTGTGGTGGTGATGACGGCAGATACATTAAACATACTGTTCTTTAAAGAATTTATGTTGAATACGTTATCTTAAATGAATTAATATACCAATCAAAAGTCACTATATTTTAAATGAATTAATGCATTTGTTTTTAAAATACTAAATTAATTCATTATAATTGTTGTGTTTAGGTGTGACATGGCTCCAAAAGCAGCTGCTCAAAGGTCCAAATCATACAGAAAACGTCTAAAAGATAATCCTGGGAAATATGCACAGTATCTGCAGAGTGAGAAGACGACATCCTGTGGTACAGGCATGAAGATTTCCTGGGGCTCATACCAGAGCCAAAACCAGTCACCAAGAGGCATATGATGCTTGATGTGTCTGTCTGGAATAAAGTATCGTCCATAATGGATGAGAGGATGGAAGTTTGACGAGTTTTTGTCTGTTTTGTGGAAGATTTGGTATCAATGACATGTTTATGGTGTTTAATTTTTTAAGCAATTGTTGAACAAAAAGTTTAAGTAAACTGTCAGATTAGATTCTAGTTGTTTGGGAAACGTAATATGACTAATGTGTTATTTCAGCGTTTTACCTGTTCTTAACTGCCCTCCTGTTTCATGTTTTTTTTTATTCAACATGGCTATGAAATGATTAAATAGTCTGTTTAGACTATAATTATACTGAACCAATCCTGTTCACAAGGAACACAGTTCATGTTTGGTCTTCCATAATCAGATTAAACTATGTTTTGTTGTTTAAACAGATTACTAGCTGGTGTTTTTTTTGTTGGTCTGAAGTCACTTAGGCTCTTAAATTACAATAGGTTATGATCAGTGATTTGTCATCACCGCAACAAACTGTCATTACCAGAACTGCAATGTCATCACCATCACCATACATATTTTTGCCAATAAATTATGTATAAATTACAAAAACATCCTACAATTATATATTTCTGACAATGTTGGACAGTCTAAATGATCACTGTATTAAAAAGTTTTGATATATGGCATTCACTTAAAATAAGCTTATATTCCAAGCCAGGGTAGATTGATGAATCAGAAATGTAGATACTTAAATGACTATAATTCATCTTGCAAGTAAAAATCAACAATCCCATTAAGTTCAAGATAAAATAGATTCCATGTGAAACCACACATTTTTTTAAAAGCACTGATTTATCATTTAAGTTTTATTTTTTACATATATTCGATGATGTGATGGTAATGACATATTTACTTGACATAATTAAGAAAATGGCAAAAAAAAACATAAATTCCCTTATCTTATGGTCTCAACCAAGCTCATAACGTCGCTCCTGACTTAAGGACTGATAATTTAATGTATACCAATTAGTCAAATTTGGAATTTTAATTTTCAAAATTGCAGCAACCCAATTTGGCCCTTAATCTGAGAAATGCCCATATATTCTTCCATATTCCCAGTCACCTTGCCGTGGTTAAATGCTCTGGTTCGCGCTTTCAGTTTCGCGCGAATGCTACCATCTATCCAGGGTTTCTTGTTGGGGTAGGTTTTAATAGACACAGTGGCTACTACATCTCCTATACACTTCCTTATAAACTCAGTCACCGTATTAATGTATGCATCTAGCTTATTTTTGTAAACTACCCAGAACATATCCCAGTCCGCGTGATCAAGGTTGTAGCAACCTCATAATGGATATAGGGACATTTGAGTATCATGTAGTAGCCTTAACCTATGGTTGTTACATTGAACTGGGTGAATGGAATATGCTGTAATAGAAATAAGTCCATGTTCATAACAACAATAATCATCCTCCCTAATCTTAAACGGCACCGACCGCCACTGGTTTGGGTGTATCTGTGCAAACACACACAAAGATAAAAACACCTTATCAGAGGTCTTAAAGTTAATGTTTGCATGTGAGGATGTTGGCAGGCGAGTGAAGAAAGGAAGGAGTCAGTGACAGGTAATGTACACTCCCTTGCAAGGGAGCCAATAACTGTCTGGACTGCTGATAGTGTATGAACTAACCTGAGTTCCCCCTCATCTCAGTCCTCAGTTCCACTGGAGCTCTTGCAGGCTACAGACACAGGAGACGATCACAGGAGACTACTGAAAAAGACTATGGAGCACCTGCAATACTATCACTGTCTAATCTGCTACCTTCTGCTGGCTCTTAGAGGTACAAAAACTATTCTAGTTTTTCTTAACTATTATTATTTTTTTTTTATTTAACCTTTATTTCACTAGGCAAGTCAGTTAAGAACAGATTCTTATTTACAATGACGACCTACCAAAAGGCAAAAGACCTCCTGCTGGGCCGGGGGCTGGGATTAAAAATAAAAATATAAAAAATATATATATAGGACCAAACACACATCACGACAAGAGAGACAAAACAACACTACCTAAAGAGAGACCTAAGACAACAACATAGCAAGGCAGCAACACATGACAAACACAGCATGGTAGCAACGTAACATGACAACAACATGGTAGCAACACAACATGGCCAAGCTTCCTGACATCCAGTACCTATATCAGAGGAAGGCCCAAAAAATTCTCAAAGACTCCAGTCACCCAAGTCATAGACTAGATAGATAGATAGATAGATAGATAGATAGATAGATAGATAGATAGATAGATAGATAGATAGATAGATAGATAGATAGATAGATAGATAGATAGATAGATAGATAGATAGATAGATAGATAGATAGATAGATAGATAGATAGATAGATAGATAGATAGATAGATAGATAGATAGATAGATAGATAGATAATTGATCCCTGTGGGGAAATTTCTTCGTCAAGCAGCTATGAAAAAACACAGGGCAGGTGCAAAATGCCAGGACACAAAAATACACAAAAGACAGATACACGATACATGATACATAGTGCGGCAGTATGAAAAAGTCTGGAGTGCAAAAAGCTATAAAAAGGCATTGCATAGTATGGGTGAATGGCTGAATATGAACACTATACATTGTTACAGAGTGTTAGGTGAAAAGAATTGTAAAAATAATGCAAGTTGATATAATAAATAATGAATATTTGCATGGTTAACTATACTATACAGGTCAATGGCAGAGAAATACTTAAATAGCTAAATGTGCATATGATATACAGTGGGGAGAACAAGTATTTGATACACTGCCGATTTTGCAGGTTTTCCCACTTACAAAGCATGTAGAAGTCTGTAATGTTTATTATAGGTACTCTTCAACTGTGAGTGACGGAATCTAAAACAAAAATCCAGAAAATCACATTGTATGATTTTTAAGTAATTCATTTGCATTTTATTGCATGACATAAGTATTTGATACATCAGAAAAGCAGAACTTAATATTTGGTACAGAAACCTTTGTTTGCAATTACAGAGATCATACGTTTCCTGTAGTTCTTGACCAGGTTTGCAAACACTGCAGCAGGGATTTTGGCCCACTCCTCCATACAGACCTTCTCCAGATCCTTCAGGTTTCAGGGCTGTCGCTGGGCAATACGGACTTTCAGCTCCCTCCAAAGATTTTCTATTGGGTTCAGGTCTGGAGACTGGCTAGGCCACTCCAGGACCTTGAGATGCTTCTTGCGGAGCCACTCCTTAGTTGCCCTGGCTGTGTGTTTCGGGTCGTTGTCATGCTGGAAGACCCAGCCACGACCCATCTTCAATGCTCTTACTGAGGGAAGGAGGTTGTTGGCCAAGATCTCGCGATACATGGCCCCATCCATCCTCCCCTCAATACGGTGCAGTCGTCCTGTCCCCTTTGCAGAAAAGCATCCCCAAAGAATGATGTTTCCACCTCCATTCTTCACGGTTGGGATGGTGTTCTTGGGGTTGTACTCATCCTTCTTCTTCCTCCAAACACGGCGAGTGGAGTTTAGACCAAAAAGCTCTATTTTTGTCTCATCAGACCACATGACCTTCTCCCATTCCTCCTCTGGATCATCCAGATGGTCATTGGCAAACTTCAGACGGGCCAGGACATGCGCTGGCTTGAGCAGGGGGACCTTGCGTGCGCTGCAGGATTTTAATCCATGACGGCGTAGTGTGTTACTAATGGTTTTCTTTGAGACTGTGGTCCCAGCTCTCTTCAGGTCATTGACCAGGTCCAGCCGTGTAGTTCTGGGCTGATCCCTCACCTTCCTCATGATCATTGATGCCCCCACGAGGTGAGATCTTGCATGGTGCACCAGACCGAGGGAGATTGACCGTCATCTTGAACTTCTTCCATTTTCTAATAACAGTTGTTGCCTTCTCACCAAGCTGCTTGCCTATTGTCCTGTAGCCCATCCCAGCCTTGTGCAGGTCTACAATTTTATCCCTGATGTCCTTACACAGCTCTCTGGTCTTGGCCATTGTGGAGAGGTTGGAGTCTGTTTGATTGAGTGTGTGGACAGGTGTCTTTTATACAGGTAACGAGTTCAAACAGGTGCAGTTAATACAGATAATGAGTGGAGAACAGGAGGGCTTCTTAAAGAAAAACTAACAGGTCTGTGAGAGCCGGAATTCTTACTGGTTGGTAGGTGATCAAATAGATTCCGTCTCTCACAGTTGAAGTGTACCTATGATAAAAATTACAGACCTCTACATGCTTTGTAAGTAGGAAAACCTGCAAAATCGGCAGTGTATCAAATACTTGTTCTCCCCACTGTATATCAATGATGTCGCTCTCGCTGCTGGTGACTCTGATCTATCTCTACGCAGACAACACCATTCTGTATACATCTGGCCCCTCTTTGGACACTGTGTTAACTAACCTTCAAACAAGCTTCAATGCCATACAACACTCCTTCCGTGGCCTCCAACTTCTCTTAAATGCTAGTAAAACTAAATGCATGCTTTTCAATAGAACGCTGCCCGCACCTGCCCACCGGACTATCATCACTACTCTCGACGGATCTGATTTAGAATTCGTGGACACCTACAAATACCTAGGTGTCTGTTTAGACTGTAAACTCAACTTCCAGACTCACATTAACCATCTCCAATCCAAAATTAAATCTAGAATCGGCTTCCTATTTCCCAACAAAGCCTCCTTCACTCATGCTGCCAAACATGCCCTTGTAAAACTGACCATCCTACCGATCCTTGACTTCGGCGATGTCATTTATAAAACAGCCTCCAACCCTCTACTCAGCAAATTGGATGTAGTCTATCACAGTGCCATCCGTTTTGTTACCAAAGCTCCATATACTACCCACCACTGCGACCTGTATTCTCTCGTTGGCTGGCCCTCACTACATATTCGTCGCCAAACCCACTGGCTCCAGGTCATCTATAAGTCTTTATTAGGTAAAATCCCGCCTTATCTCAACTCGCTGGTCACCATAGCAACACCCACCCGTAGCATACGCTCCAGCAGGTATATTTCACTGGTCACCACCAAAGCCAACACCTCCTTTGGCCGCCATTCCTTCCAGTTCTCTGCTGCCAATGACTGGAACGAATTGAAAAAATCCTTGAAGCTAGAGGTTCCCATCTCCCTCACTAACTTTAAGCATCAGCTGTCAGAGCTGCTTATCGATCACTGCACCTGTATATAGCCCTTCTGTAAATAGCCCATCCTACTACCTCATCCCCATATTTATTATTTTTGCTAATTTTGCAATCCAGTATCTCTATTTGAACATCATCATTTGCACATTTATCACTCCAGTGTTAATTCTAATCTGTAACTTATTTTGCCACTATGGCCTATTTATTGTCCTACCTTCCTAATCTTACTGCATTTTGCACCACATTTGCACATTCTTTATATAGATTCTGTTATTGACTGTACGTTTGTTTATTCTCATGTGAAACTCTGTGTTGTTTTGTTTTTTATGTCGCACTGCTTTGCTTTGTCTTGGCCAGGTCGCAGTTGTAAATGAGAACTTGTTCTCAACTGGCCTACCTGGTTAAATAAAGGTGAAATTAAAAAAAAATGTTTTTAACCTTAGTTTTACACAACACCAATCTCATAATAATAGCACTCGATACATCAATATTCAATATTTATGCTGCAGTAACATGATATTCAATAGATACAGCTAGGGTTGCACATTTTGGGGAATATTCAGAGGTGAAAACTTTCCGTGGGAATTAACGGGAATATATGGGAATTAATGGGAATATATACAAATTAATATTAATACCATTTAAATGTAGATGTTTTTTGCATTGGATATATTTACCATATCATATGGAGACAGAAACATAAACCTTTTACCTTATCATAAGTAGACATAATTGCAAATTATTAAATCCTTCCAATAGAAATAAAAAAAACAATTTAGTTACGAATTGAATTTTAATTAAATGTGTTGACTCTTCACATGGGATGATTTCACTGAACAACAAAAGAAAGGGAATATTGAATGATCCCCAATGATCCATCGCATCTCCCAAAAACATTTTCAACATACATCTGCAGAATTATAGTCTAGAAACTAAAGCTTTGGTTGTCTTCCTCTCAGGCTTCCATGTCTTCCACCTGGACCTCCTCAATGTCCACCTCTTGAACATCAGACTCTGAGGCCTCATCTTCACTGTCACCTTCCAACCATGTTGAGGAATGCTCGTTTTCAGGCTCAAAAAGCCTCCCATTTGCCCGAATGGACAACAATTGTTCAACCCTTGTATTGGTCAGCCTGTTGCGAGCTTTGGTGTGTGTTCCCAAACAAGGACCAGTTGCGCTCTGAGGCGGCTGATGTTGGTGGGATTTGGAGGTTGATGGAAGCAGCAGGGGAAAGAGCCTCAGATCCACAAAGTCCCTTCCACCAGGTGGCTGATGAGATATGTTAACACGACTACCATATTTCATCTCCATCCCAAAGCCCTTGCTTGGAAGTGTACTTTGCCAGACTACCAAGAACCTTGCCCTCATCCAGGTCAAGGTGGCGAGACACAGTAGTGATGACACCATAGGCCTTGTGGATCTCTGCACCAGACAGGATGCTCTTGCCAGCATACTTGGGGTCCACCATGTACGCTGCGGCGTATATGGGCTTCAGGCAGAAGTCTTCACACTTTTCAATGTATTTCAGAACTGCAGTTTCCTCTGCTTGGAGCAACAGTGAAGTGGGCAGGGCAGTACGGATTTCTTCTCTTACATCTGCACGCAGAGTCTGAACATCAGACAGGGTGGAATGGTCTCCCTCAATCCGTGCAATGGCTACTGCTATAGGTTTCAGGAGTTTCAGGATGCTTACCACTCTCTCCCAAAATACATAATCCAGGAGGATTCTCTTGATGGGGCTGTCCAGTGTCCATATCAGCAGACTGTGATATGGCCATTTCTTGGAGAGACTCCTTCCCCTCCAGGAGACTGTCAAATATGATGACAACACCACCCCCAACGGGTGTTGCTGGGCAGCTTCAATGTGGTGCTCTTATTCTTCTCACTTTGCTTGGTGAGGTAGATTTCTGCTATAACTTGATGACCCTTCACATACCTAACCATTTCCTTGGCTCTCTTGTAGAGTGTATCCATTATTTTCAGTGCAATGATGTCCTTGAGGAGCAGATTCAATGCATGAGCAGCACAGCCAATGAGTGTGATGTGAGGGTAGGACTCCTCCACTTCAGACCAAGCAGCCTTCATGTTCGCAGCATTGTCTGTCACCAGTGCAAATACCTTCTGTGGTCCAACGTCATTGATGACTGCTTTCAGCTCATCTGCAATGTAGAGACTGCTGTGTCTGTTGTCCCTTGTGTCTGTGCTCTTGTAGAATACTGGTTGAGGGGTGGAGATGTAGTTAATTATTCCTTGCCCACGAACATTGGACCACCCATTAGAGATGATTGCAATACAGTCTGCTTTCTCTATGATTTGCTTGACCTTCACTTGAACTCTTTTGAACTCTGCATCCAGCAAATGAGTAGATAAAGCATGTCTGGTTGGAGGAGTGTATGCTGGGCGAATAACATTCAGAAATCTCTTCCAATACACATTTCCTGTGAGCATCAGAGGTGAACCAGTTGCATACACAGCTCGAGCAAGACATTCATCAGCATTTCTCTGACTACATTCCTCTATTGAGTCAAAAAAACTTCTGATTCCAGGAGGACCATGAGATGTTGCTATTGATAAGGTGTCTGATTCATCATTTTCACCTTGAATAGAAGTAGAGGGACTCTTGTCAGAGGTTGCTTCTTGTGAGCGCTGAGGGAACTTTATGCACTTGGCCAGATGATTCTGCATCTTTGTTGCATTCTTCACATATGATTTGGCACAGTATTTGCAAATGTACACAGATTTTCATTCTACATTAGCTGCAGTGAAATGTCTCCACACATAAGATAGTGCCTGTGGCATTTTCCTGTAAAGACTAGAAATATAGTTAAGGAGTTAGAATTAAACGTATGGAAACAGGTGAATTAACACTCAGTTAGCAGGCTCAAGAAAGCTAAAACCCACATGGTAGCAAAACCTAACTAGCAGAACTTGTTAGAAAAGATTTAAACACACTTTCATGTAGGCTACTATTTACTAGTTACAAAAAATTACCATAAAGCATGTAGTTCTGGGCTCAGACAGTGTAGTAGTGTGGGCTCAATAGCATCTCATTAGTGTGCAAGATCTTGAGAATCAGCTGTACATGTGATGGAAGAATGCACTGTGCATGCAGAGGGTTGCAATTCCATTGAATTGGGGATAGTTTAACCAGAATATGCCACAATACCTAGAATTGCCTTGTGTATCCCACAAAAAAGGTTCACTGTTATAAGCTAACTTTTTTGATGAATTTAAGCTAAATTCCCGGGCTTAACTTCCATTGGAAAATTTCCTGAAATTTCCCGGAAAGTTTCTGACCCTTTGCAACCCTAGATACAGCACTAGACCTTTCTTTTAAACTTGGCGGTGCCCAACTGTCACGTGATGGGATGTGGAGAGACCAAGACGCAGCGCAGGGATAATAGTTCGACATTTCTTTATTGTTATATACTATGTATATTAAATATATATACTATGTATAATCAAACAACGAACGAACTACCGCACTCAAACAAACACGAAAGACATAACGTCACGTTCACGAAAACAAACACGACTGAACGGACGTAACGAACACACTTACTTCACCGTGACTGCGACATACATCAATAACGACCCACACCAGAGTGAAGGACAGACTCAACATATATGGGATCCCTAATTAGAGACAATGCGGTGCAGCTGCCTCTAATTAGGGATCCACCCCAAACCCCACACAGAAACAGAAAAGAACGACACTGTCAGACTCTGACCATAACTACATAGAGAAGCCTATTTGCTTCTCTATGGCCAGAGCTTGACAGTACCCCCCCCCCCCCGCAAGGTGCGGACTCCCGGACGCCAAAAAAACCCACACAAAACAAGGGGGGGTTAATTATGGAGGGAAAAACTAGTCCTTTGGGGGCGGCTCTGGCTCCGGCGAAGTGGACAGTTTACTCCCATGGCCCTTCCTTATGGCTGGGCCCGGACTGGGTACCGGTGGGGCAGACGGCTCCGGCCATGGTGTGGGGAAAACAACCGGGCCCGGACTGGGCACCGGTGGGGCCAACGGCTCCGGCCATGGAGCGGGGAAAACGCCCGGGCCCGGACTGGGCACCGGTGGGGCAAACGGCTCCGGCCTTGGAGCGGGGAAAACAACCGGGCCCGGACTGGGCACCGGTGGGGCAGACGGCTCCGGCCATGGAGCGGGGAAAACAACTGGGCCCGGACTGGGCACCGGTGGGGCAGACGGCTCCGGCCATGGAGCGGGGAAAACGCCTGGGCCCGGACTGGGCACCGGTGGGGCAAACGGCTCCGGCCATGGAGCGAGGAAAACAACCGGGCCCGGACTGGGCACCGGTGGGGTAGACGGCTCCGGCCATGGAGCGGGGAAAACAACCGGGCCCGGACGTAACGAACACACTTACTTCACCGTGACTGCGACATACATCAATAACGACCCACACCAGAGTGAAGGACAGACTCAACATATATGGGATCCCTAATTAGAGACAATGCGGTGCAGCTGCCTCTAATTAGGGATCCACCCCAAACCCCACACAGAAACAGAAAAGAACGACACTGTCAGACTCTGACCATAACTACATAGAGAAGCCTATTTGCTTCTCTATGGCCAGAGCTTGACAGTACCCCCCCCCCCGCAAGGTGCGGACTCCCGGACGCCAAAAAACCCCACACAAAACAAGGGGGGGTTAATTATGGAGGGAAAAACTAGTCCTTTGGGGGCGGCTCTGGCTCCGGCGAAGTGGACAGTTTACTCCCATGGCCCTTCCTTATGGCTGGGCCCGGACTGGGTACCGGTGGGGCAGACGGCTCCGGCCATGGAGTGGGGAAAACAACCGGGCCCGGACTGGGCACCGGTGGGGCCAACGGCTCCGGCCATGGAGCGGGGAAAACGCCCGGGCCCGGACTGGGCACCGGTGGGGCAAACGGCTCCGGCCTTGGAGCGGGGAAAACAACCGGGCCCGGACTGGGCACCGGTGGGGCAGACGGCTCCGGCCATGGAGCGGGGAAAACAACTGGGCCCGGACTGGGCACCGGTGGGGCAGACGGCTCCGGCCATGGAGCGGGGAAAACGCCTGGGCCCGGACTGGGCACCGGTGGGGCAAACGGCTCCGGCCATGGAGCGAGGAAAACAACCGGGCCCGGACTGGGCACCGGTGGGGTAGACGGCTCCGGCCATGGAGCGGGGAAAACAACCGGGCCCGGACTGGGCACCGGTGGGGTAGACGGCTCCGGCCATGGAGCGGGGTAAACAACCGGGCCTGGACTGGGCACCGGTGGAGCGGACTGCTCTGGCACTGAGGCGGAGCAGACGGCTGGACCCGGATTGGGTACCGGTGGAGCGGACTGCTCTGGCACTGAGGCGGAGCAGACGGCTGGACCCGGATTGGGTACCGGTGGAGCGGACTGCTCTGGCACTGAGGCGGAGCAGACAGCTGGACCCGGGCTACGGACCCTCGCTGGAGGTTCCGGGCTGCGGACCCTCGCTGGAGGTTCCGGGCTGCGGACCCTCGCTGGAGGCTCCGGGCTGCTGACCTTCGCTGGAGGCTCCGGGCTGCTGACCTTCGCTGGAGGCTCAGGGCTGCTGACCTTCGCTGGAGGCTCCGGGCTGCTGACCTTCGCTGGAGGCTCAGGGCTGCTGACCTTCGCTCGAGGCTCAGGGCTGCTGACCTTCGCTGGAGGTTGCGGGCTGCGGACCTTCGCTGGAGGTTGCGGGCTGCGGACCTTCGCTGGAGGTTACGGGCTGCGGACCTTCGCTGGAGGTTGGGTGCGGGGAGCCGGCACGGGTCGTACCGGACTGGGGAGGCGCACCGGAGGTCGGATGCGTGAAGCTGGCACGGGACGCACCTGGCTAGACGCACGCACTGGAGGCCGGGTGCGGGGAGTAGGGCAGAGGTCCGGACCCGGACTGGACATCGGTGAAGCGGATTTCTCTGGCCTGGGAGTGGAGACGACGACCGGACCCGGACTGGGCACCGTGGAGCGGATTGCTCTGTCAGGGAGGTGGAGTAGATTACCGGACCCGGGCTGGGTACTGGTGGAGCGGACTGCTCCGGCCTGGGAGTGGAGTAGATGGCCGGACCTGGACTGGCCCACTCCGCCATCTCCCTCTCGACCTCTTCCTCTATCTCCACCAATTCCCTCAGAACCTCCCCAAAATGCTCCTCCAGCTCCTCCTCCTGCTCCTTGCTCTGAGCCCCCCATTGGTACCTGGGCCTCCCCATGGTCCACATGGGGAGTGGTGTTGGCTCCTCCAGGAGCCCCCACGGGTGAGGGAACCGAAGCACTTCCTCGTCGTCGTTCTCCTCCGACTCGAACCCTCCGAGGAGTTCGGTGTTGGTGAAACGACGCGGGGCTATCTCGTCTCTCCCCATTTGCGCTGCTTGGTCTCGTACTGGTGGGTCGTTCTGTCACGTGATGGGATGTGGAGAGACCAAGACGCAGCGCAGGGATAATAGTTCGACATTTCTTTATTATTATATACTATGTATATTAAATATATATACTATGTATAATCAAACAACGAACGAACTACCACACTAAAACAAACACGAAAGACATAACGTCACGTTCACGAAAACAAACACGACTGAACGGACGTAACGAACACACTTACTTCACCGCGACTGCGACATACATCAATAACGACCCACACCAGAGTGAAGGACAGACTCAACATATATGGGAACCCTAATTAGAGACAATGTGGTGCAGCTGCCTCTAATTAGGGATCCACCCCAAACCCCACACAGAAACAGAAAAGAACGACACTGTCAGACTCTGACCATAACTACATAGAGAAGCCTATTTGCTTCTCTATGGCCAGAGCCTGACACCAACCCACAATCTAAATACGAGCTCTCTTGCATTCCCATTTGGACAACCAGAAAGTGAGACACTTTGTCGTGCCGCTCTGTAAGTAAACTTCAGCGTAAGAATAGCAAACACAATATTTTGTTCATGATAGCATGACTTTTGTTATGTAAATACCATTGTGGGTTTACCAATAAAGTTACCAAATGGTTTATAACATGATCAACGTTGTCTGTTACTAGCAGATACAGTCACACAGATTTTTTTATTTTTTTTATTTCACCTTTATTTTACCAGGTAGGTCAGTTGAGAACAAGTTCTCATTTGCAACTGCGATCTGGCCAAGACAAAGCAAAGCAGTGCGACAAAAACAACAACACAGAGTTACACAGTAAACAAACATAGTCAAAAACACGATAGAAAATCTATATACAGAGTGCAAAATGTAGTGCAAAATGCAATAAGGTTAGGAGGTAGGACAATAAATAGACCATAGTGGTGATATAAATTACAGATTAGCATTAACACAGGAATGAGGAATGTGCAAATTATGATGTGCAAATAGAGATACTGGAGTGCAAGATTAGCGAAAAATATTAAAAATAAATATGGGGATGAGGTAGTAGTGTGGGCTATTTACAGAAGGGCTATATACAGGTGCAGTGATCGATAAGCAGCTTTGACAGCTGATGCTTAAAGTTAGTGAGGGAGATAGGATCTCCAGCTTCAAGGATTTTTGCAATTCGTTCCAGTCATTGGAAGCAGAGAACTGGAAGGAATGGCGGCCAAAGGAGGTGTTGGCTTTGGGGGTGACCAGTGAGATATACCTGCTGGAGCGCATGCTACGGGTGGGTGTTGCTATGGTGACCAGTGAGCTGAGATGTGAGGATTTACCTAATAAAGACTTATAGATGACCTGGAGCCAGTGGGTTTGGCGACGAATATATAATGAAGGCCAGCCAACAAGAGCATACAGGTCGCAGTGGTGGGTAGTATATGGGGCTTTGGTAACAAAACGGATGGCACTGTGATAGATTACATCCAATTTGCTGAGCAGAGTGTTGGAGGCTAATTTGTAAATGACATCGCCGAAATCAAGGATCGGTAGGATAGTCAGTTTTACAAGGGCATGTTTGGCAGCATGAGTGAAGGAGGCTTTGTTGCGAAATAGGAAGCCGATTCTGGATTTAATTTTGGATTGGAGATGGTTGATGTGAGTCTGGAAGTTGAGTTTACAGTCTAACCAGACGCCTAGGTATTTGTAGGTGTCCACGTATTCTAAGTCGGACCCGTCGAGAGTAGTGATGATAGTCCAGTGGGCAGGTGCGGGCAGCGTTCGATAGAAAAGCATGCATTTGGTTTTACTAGCATTTAAGAGCAGTTGGAGGCCACGGAAGGAGTGTTGTATGGCATTGAAGCTTCTTTGAAGGTTAGTAAACACAGTGTCCAAAGAGGGGCCAGATGTATACAGAATGGTGTCGTCTGCGTAGAGATGGATCAGAGAGTCACCAGCAGCGAGAGCGACATCGTTGATGTATATAGAGAAAAGGGTTGGCCCAAGAATTGAACCCTGTGGCACCCCCATAGAAACTGCCAGAGGATCGGACAAGAGGCCCTCCGATTTGACACACTGAACTCTGTCTGCGAAGTAGTTGGAGAACCAGGCAAGGCAGTCACTTGAGAAACCAAGGCTGTTGAGTCTGCCAATAAGAATGCAGTGATTGACAGAGTCGAAAGCCTTGGCCAGGTCGATGAAGACGGCTGCACAGTACTGTCTTTTATCAATGGCGATTATGATATCGTTTAGTACCTTGAGCGTAGCTGAGGTGCACCCATGACCAGCTCGGAAACCAGATTGCATAGCAGAGAAGGTATGGTGGGATTCGAAGTGGTGAGTTATCTGTTTGTTAACTTGGCTTTCGAAGACTTTAGAAGACAGATACAGGCCGATGTTAGGGGGTGGCCGATGTTAGGGGGTGTCCGAAGTTAGGGGGTGGCCGAAGTTAGTGGGTGTCCGAAGTTAGGGGATGGCCGAAGTTAGGGGGTGTCCGAAGTTAGGGGGCGGCCGATGTTAGGGGATGGCTGAAGTTAGGGGGTGGCCGATGTTAGGGGGTGGCCGAAGTTAGGGGGTGGCCGATGTTGGGAGAGCTACAATGATTCTCTACACTCTGAGTGCTTCTTTTGTCATATTAGACAAACTATTAGAATTTGAAGAGTTACGTAAGAGTACATCATTAGTTTATTAGTATAAACCCTGTAGCGGGCAATTACCAGCATTATTTTAATATCTATAGTGCCCGTTTGAATTTGGCCCTTGGTGCAGAGGAGCAATAATAAATGTGGAGTCGCGGAATGGCCCCTTATAGCCGGAACATATAATCGCTAACTATTTGTTTCCAACGGAATCTGTAGAACGCACCACTTATTTCCTGTTTTGTCAAAACGGCCACCCCTAGGAAATGCGTTTGAAAAGTTGCATTTAGGTAGCTAGTCTAAATATTTAATTTGCCCGATAGGATATACTGTATAGTGGAACCATGGACCCTGAGCTTTTACCAAACAACCGTGTTCAACCAGCGAGGAGGTCGACAAGGCAGTTGACGAAAGGTTTGTCAGCCAGGCAGCTGGTCATCTACATCACCTAGCTAGCTAGCTAGCCTACGGTTTCCACTAACTACATAACACACCCACACATTCAACATTGTTTGGCTATATCGTTAAAATTCACGAAACACACATTTGCTATTTAACTCGATTTTTTGACATGTTAGTTAGCTAGTTAACTTAGCTATCATTTTATTAACAGTATTTAAAAGTATTCGCATGGTCCTCATTAATTAGCCCAAACGGAGCTAACGTTACTCATTAATTACATACCTAGCTATGAATTTAGCTTGTCAATTCAATTAGTTATGAGTTAGCTAGCTAAGTTAATGGTTAACCAGTCAAGATTTTGTAAGTTAGCAGTCGGATATATAGATCCAGCTTGGATGTAACGTTTAGCTAACGTTACTGTAGAGTTGACACCCAGAGGTCCGTTGAAGAGGAGGAGGGGAACTGAGAACAAGATCCCATCCGCACCTGTCAATGGCTCCATGGAGGACGAGGACGATGGTAAAAGTCAATTGGCTACTAGTCGTAAAAGCATTGTTTATCTCCACTAGGACTTGTGAAGTGTTAAACAGATTATTTTTTTCTACCTAACTAGGCAAGTAAGAACAAATTTACAATGACTGCCTAGGAACAGTGGGTTAACTGCCTTATTCAGGGGCAGAACGACAGATTTTTGCCTTGTCAGCTCGGGGATTCGATCCAGCAACCTTTCGGTTATGGGCCCAACGCTCTAACCACTCGCCTACCTGCCGCCCAGATGATTGAGATTGTAATACTTCTTTATCTACTGCTTTCCGTTCCAAACTCAGAGTCCCCCAGCAAGAAGACTAAGTCAGAGATGGGAGTGGCAGAGGATGGCAGTGGTGATGAGAAGAAGATGGATGTCCAGGAGACCACTGAGGATGAAGATCTGGACTCAGAGCAGAACGAGGACCAGGAGATGAGTGCAGAGGAAGACTCCTCCCATCCCCATGTCACACAGCAGAAACGTGAGTTTAGTAGGACCTCACTACCATTCACCCCAATCTGACCAAATTCACATATAGGAAACATAACTGATCCTTGATACTTTTTTCTTAGCCCACTTAGAGGTGCAATATGCAAAAATCGCTCCGCCATTTCCTGGTTGCAAAAACGAGTTTGCCTAATTTCAGTTTGTGACAACAAAAGTGTAGAAATTCATTGTACCATCTAAACTGCTGTGAAATATAATTTAAATTACCAACAATATTGTATTTTCATGTGTTTGAAGCTGGTGTACAAAACCGAAAGTAAAAGACACAAAAAACAAAATGTAAGCACAGGAAGCATAGAAATAATGCACATAGAACATATCTGTATAAATAATAGAAATGCTTTCATTGAGAATGATTAATCTATAACTCACATTTATTTGTCACATGCGCCGAATACAACAGGTGTAGACCTTACAGTGAAATGCTGACCTACAAGCCCTTAACCAACAATACAACAGGTGTAGACCTTACAGTGAAATGCTGACCTACAAGCCTTAACCAACAATTCTTGAAGAAGTTGAGAAATAGACCATTATAGACTAATAGACCAAGCCTACATACTAGGCTTGATGATTGTCCTGGGGCTTACCCATCCTGTAACAGGTCCCTTTGGTAAAGCTTTGATGGGGGGCATGAATGTGAAAGTACCCAAGACGGTCGGTGTTGGCTCCCTAGAGACTGTAGATCCCAGGTTGTACCTACGGAGTCGCAGGTGCATTCACACAACAGAGGAGCTGGAAACAGATCGGCTCAAAGATAAGAGAGGTAGGACCTCATTTTCACCTCTGATCTTGACCATCTCTAAGAATATCAAACTGATATTTTTCTCTGAGGGCTTTCATACAACCATGTTCCTAAGGCCATGTGTTTGTTTTCAGTGGAAAGAAGAGTTTCTTCTGTTACCAAGTCTGCAACCCAACTCAGACCCCTGGAGAACCGACCAGAGGTTCTGACTTACAAGACTAGCAGCATGGCAGAATACAAGGAGAAGATGGAGGGGAAAGCCAAACACACTGGTAAGATGACAGAGCTAATGTAGTTTGACCTTGTCCTCCTATTCAATCTAAAGTGTTATGTATTTTGACACTGTTCTCTCTGTAGGATTGCCCAAAGCTAACCACCATAGCATGAGAGGGTACCGTACCTCTGAAGGGGTGAACAATATTCCTACTAAAAAACAAACCACCCATCTCCAAAAACAAGGTACCACTATGTTTACTAGTGTATTTCTATTGAGGAAGTAGTGTGAGATTATTTCAGTATTCATATTTTTCTATTTTAAGATATTAAGAAATCAGCTGTGATCAAGGCACATCCTGGGAAAACTTCTGGAGGTACTTTTTTTCTTTGCCTTGAATTGTCTTAAAGTAGGTTGCATTTTAATATTTATATTTGCATTTGTTTCTGGTCTTAAACATGGTCATCCTCTCATCCCTGCAGGGTGCATGTGGAGACTGTGTCTGGCTCTGGTGCTGCTTGTCTCTGGTGTTCTGGGTCTCCTGGCCTTCCAGCACCTCCTACTTCCCCTCAGTCCTTCACGGGGTCGTGAGCATCCAGCCTGGCCTGTGAGAGAGGGGAAGTTTGCTGCTCAGTTATCTGCTCTGGAGGCCTTGTTCCCCGGCCAGCGCTCTGAGCTGTGGAGGAGGAGCAGGATCCACCTGGAGAGGCACCTCCAGACGGCCCACCCCACGGAGCCAGTCAGCCTGATGCTGACAGCGGGCCGCAGGGGGGAGAGGACGCTGCACTGCCTTGCCCTGCGCCTGGCCTCCGCCGTCTCCTCTGCCCTCAACGCCTCCATCTTCCACATCGACGGGGCCAGCATGACTGGCCAGGACAGCGACCAGGTGAAGCTGGACATCGACACCCAGCTGCGGGGTGCCTTCGAGGGGGACCAGCCCGTAGCAGTCATCCACCGCTTTGAGGAGCTGCCCCCGGGCTCCACGATCATATTCTACCGCTACTGTGACCATGAGAATGCTGCCTACAAGGAGGTGTTCCTGCTCTTCACTGTGCTGCTGCCTGAGGAGGAGTTAGGGAAGGAGCTCAGTCTGAATAAGGTGGAGGAGAGGGTCCAGGACTATATTACGGACAGATTTGTGGAAAGTAACAGCTCAGAGAAACCAGGCACCTTTAATAGGATGGACCTGGACAAGCTAAGTGGACTTTGGAGCCGTATCTCTCACCTTGTCCTGCCTGTGGCAGCAGAGGAGAGCATAGAGCAGGGAGGATGCATGGACTGAACTGGCAGCTACAGGAGACGTCGGGCTAGGTAGGAGCAGGCTCGCTGGGCTGGGCTCCTCCCCGTCTTTATGGAGCTCTGGAGTAGCCAGGGCTCTGTAGCTGAGGGGTGATGGTGTAAAGACACCGAGGCGCTCTGTGTCTCTCTGGGCTTTGGGTCACAGGTGAACCCAGGTGAACCCAGGACCTCACAGGTGAACCCAGGACCTAGAGGTGAAATCTTCCAGAGGCTGTGTGCTCTTAATAGATATTTCTATGCTGACGGATCCAGACCAACATTAAGATTCAGACCAACTGAACTGTTTAGTTTTAACTGAGCTGTCCTCTGTTTCTGGTCCTCTGTCTTATTTCGGATCATTTCACAACTGCCAGCTGCTGAAATTAGAAGTAATTACAGAGTGAATGTCTGGGTTGAGGACAACGGTTTGTTTATTCCAGACCCAAAGTTTGCTTTATAGGGAAGATATACAACATTGATTTTATAATACGATCTATTGTTTCACATTTTTCTTGTTTTGTCTTTTCTTCTGTACTGAAAATGAAATTGTTACCTTGTTTTTAATTGAAAAAGAAAGTCCTTTTGCTATTCAATTTAAAGTGTTTGTTGTGGCATGAAATTGGTCTACAAACCCAGTAATATAGTTACATCTGTATTACAGGGCTTCACCACTGATTCATGCATTGGGTAAAATGACTGAAACGGAGTTACTTTTCTGCTGTTAAACGCTCATGTAAATAGAATTTGAATATCTCCATTCCCTGCATATTTTGGTGAAATGTCTTGCACTAATTGTCTGGTTTTATATTTTCAAACTACCAGCTCACCCCAAGGATTGGCAGACAGGAATAATCAGCATTTTGGATGCTGCATTAGGCTTGTCACGTGTGTGTGTGTGTTATAGTGGAGTATTTGCTTAATTAAAAGTATTATTAAATGACTGTATATTGGAAATATTTTGAATCAATTTTTCAGTGGTAAAAAAAATTGTCCAGAGGTACAGAAAGGAGTTGTTGAATTGTTGTTCACACTGAAATTCCAAGAATTCTGTGAGGAGAGAGCGCTGTATCACCATTTCCCTCAAAATGCTTGAGTATCTTAATGAAGTAAACTATTCTAGATTTCAGAATAAGTGTTGGTATAATTTAAACAGACGTAATACAATATATTTACAGTATAATCTGAACTGATTGAAACAGTCTTAATCAAAAATGTATTTTACAAAAATGGTATTGCCAGTCAGAGTTTGTGCCTTACATAATATTTTAATTGGTGAGATTTAGATTATATTTGATGTGTACCAAAATAGTCAGTGTTGAAAATGTATATTTAACCAACAAGTAATTCAACAACCTGTCCCAGCACCAACTCTTTTCTATCCACTAAGATATTTAGTTTTATATTGCTTTCACTGAATAAGTTTGTCCTCTTTGTTTTGGTTTTCATAAAATAATAAAATATTTTAATAGTTGTTGTGGATTGACTTATTGTTTTCTTTGCTTCATGGACAAAGTTATAGTGTAATGATACGATTATTACAAGGATGCACTTTTCTGTTTTTCCATGACCATTAATAATGGTTTTGCAGGAAGTCTTTTGACTATACTACCTGTGGCCAGTTCCCCTCACTAATGGGCTGGTAATGATGGCCTATTGTTAGAATCGCTCATTGAGGGTTGAGTGTCAAAGGTGTGGACTCTTGAACAGCGACATCAGCAGGAGAGAAACTGTCTATCCCTGAATAACCTACTGCATCTTGTGGAGTAACAACAACAGACAGGCTTCCAAGGCAGTTACCAAAAGGGAATTTTTCTCAACTGACATCCTATGGTTATCATAACCTCATTTAACTTTGTGAGTCTTGTACTTGACTTGTAGCACATACCGTGACAACCCTATTCTTGTCCACCAGTTGACTCTTTCTCTAGCAGTTATCCTGGGGGTAATGTTATGGCAGCCCTACCTCCAGCATCCGTCTTTGGGAACAAGGGACTTTCAACGGTAGAGATTAAAACTGACCTTGGTGTTAGCACACAGTAGAAACAATAGTTGTTCTCAACACGGGCACAAGATGTTTCCTGTTGCTAAAGCTAAATAAAGAGAAACATGCTGCTGTTGGAGGAAGAAATTATAATAAAACACCACTTTGTATAAAACTGTTCTCTGGTCATTATATTTCTGGTCCACTGGTTTAAAGAGATACATCTTTATTACAAAACGAAAATACCTGTCCTTCACTGAGAGAAGGGTCAGAGGCATGGGCGTTTTAAGGCATAGGTCACCTAGGTGGTCACCTGCAGGGGGAGCCAATTGGGCACTCCCCCGCCCCCACCCACCCTAAACAATATATACCCCCCACCCCCCCAATGTTTTTTAAAAAATATTATAAAAACAGTGTGATGGTGTTGGTTGACAGTGGAATTCATCATATTTTATTTTTCTTTTAACCAAAAAACTATTTTTTGTCAGAACCGCTGAGCTATCCAGCTATGTTTTTAGCATTCCAGCTAGCGATTAGCGTCTGGTTAGCTAGCCAACAGACATTTAGAAGTTGCGCTTTAAATTCATGGACGTCGAGTCCCTGAGCGTCTGGAGACAGTTTAGGAGACGCTCTGAATATAACATAGGAGAAACACTGAAAAATAAACAGGTGTGGTGGGAGGGGTCTGGCTGGGCCAGGTGTGGTGGGAGGGGTCTGGCTGGGCCAGGTGTGGTGGGAGGGGTCTGGCTGGGCCAGGTGTGGTGGGAGGGGTCTGGCTGGGCCAGGTGTGGTGGGAGGGGTCTGGCTGGGCCAGGTGTGGTGAGAGGGGTCTGGCTGGGCCAGGTGTGGTGAGAGGGGTCTGGCTGGGCCAGGTGTGGTGAGAGGGGTCTGGCTGGGCCAGGTGTGGTGGGAGGGGTCTGGCTGGGCCAGGTGTGGTGGGAGGGGTCTGGCTGGGCCAGGTGTGGTGAGAGGGGTCTGGCTGGGCCAGGTGTGGTGGGAGGGGTCTGGCTGGGCCAGGTGTGGTGAGAGGGGTCTGGCTGGGCCAGGTGTGGTGGGAGGGGTCTGGCTGGGCCAGGTGTGGTGGGAGGGGTCTGGCTGGGCCAGGTGTGGTGAGAGGGGTCTGGCTGGGCCAGGTGTGGTGGGAGGGGTCTGGCTGGGCCAGGTGTGGTGGGAGGGGTCTGGCTGGGCCAGGTGTGGTGGGAGGGGTCTGGCTGGGCCAGGTGTGGTGGGAGGGGTCTGGCTGGGCCAGGTGTGGTGAGAGGGGTCTGGCTGGGCCAGGTGTGGTGGGAGGGGTCTGGCTGGGCCAGGTGTGGTGAGAGGGGTCTGGCTGGGCCAGGTGTGGTGGGAGGGGTCTGGCTGGGCCAGGTGTGGAGAGATTTTGGTGATGGGGAGGGCTGGGCCAGGTGTGGAGGGAGGGAGTGCGGGGCCAGGTGTGGTGAGGGCGGGAGGGCGGGGCCAGGTGGGGAGAGATGGTGGTGAGGGAGGGAGCGCGGGGCCAGGTGTGGTGTGGGCGGGAGGGCGGGGCCAGGTGGGGAGAGATGGTGGTGAGGGAGGGAGCGCGGGGCCAGGTGTGGTGAGGGCGGGAGGGCGGGGCCAGGTGGGGAGAGATGGTGGTGAGGGAGGGAGCGCGGGGCCAGGTGTGGTGAGGGCGGGAGGGCGGGGCCAGGTGGGGAGAGATGGTGGTGAGGGAGGGAGCGCGGGGCCAGGTGTGGACAGATGGTGGTGAGGGAGGGAGGGCGGGGCCAGGTGTGGTGAGGGCGGGAGGGCGGGGCCAGGTGGGGAGAGATGGTGGTGAGGGAGGGAGGGCGGGGCCAGGTGTGGAGAGATGGTGGTGAGGGAGGGAGGGCGGGGCCAGGTGTGGAGAGATGGTGGTGAGGGAGGGAGGGCGGGGCCAGGTGTGGTGAGGGCGGGGCCAGGTGGGGAGAGATGGTGGTGAGGGAGGGAGGGCGGGGCCAGGTGTGGAGAGATGGTGGTGAGGGAGGGAGCGCGGGGCCAGGTGTGGAGAGATGGTGGTGAGGGAGGGAGGGCGGGGCCAGGTGTGGAGAGATGGTGGTGAGGGAGGGAGGGCGGGGCCAGGTGTGGAGAGATGGTGGTGAGGGAGGGAGGGCGGGGCCAGGTGTGGTGAGGGCGGGGCCAGGTGGGGAGAGATGGTGGTGAGGGAGGGAGGGCGGGGCCAGGTGTGGAGAGATGGTGGTGAGGGAGGGAGCGCGGGGCCAGGTGTGGAGAGATGGTGGTGAGGGAGGGAGGGCGGGGCCAGGTGTGGAGAGATGGTGGTGAGGGACGGGAGGGCGGGGCTAGGTGTGGAGAGATGGTGGTGAGGGAGGGAGCGCAGGGCCAGGTGTGGAGAGATGGTGGTGAGGGAGGGAGGGCGGGGCCAGGTGTGGAGAGATGGTGGTGAGGGAGGGAGGGCGGGGCCAGGTGTGGAGAGATGGTGGTGAGGGAGGGAGTGCGGGGCCAGGTGTGGAGAGATGGTGGTGAGGGAGGGAGGGCGGGGCCAGGTGTGGAGAGATGGTGGTGAGGGAGGGTAGTGGGCAAAGGGTGGAAGTGGAACATTAAGGCCAGTTTAGATCAATATTTCGAGACAAAATGGTTTTAAAATGTTGCAGAGAAAATTGCAGCTGTGAGCTGGTTAGTTGCAGAGTGTCTGAAGTGTTCTGAACCTTTGCACTTTAGAATGTATTATTTTGCAACTAAATATGACAGATCTCTCCAGAAATGTTTTGGGGAGAGACAAAGAAGATGCTGCTGCCACTGAAGGGGAACCATCAACACAATCAATCCCCTCTGAGAGTCAGTAACTATTTACTTTCTGATTAAGATTGTGGTGATGATCTTTTCTTATAGTTGTTCCTGTCACCTATCATTTTATGGTGATATGTTTTAATCCAATGTTTTTTTTTCATATGTGATCAAATGTACAGGTCAAGACACATCCACAGCCGACTCAACAGTTCTGCCTACTTGTCAGTCAGATTCAGGCGAAGTTGTACCAGATCCAGGCAAGTTTTAATAGCACCATCTTTATTATGGGACAGCATATATCATTATTTCCCTCATTTTGAGTGGGTAAAATATACAAATTATTTTCTGTTTTCCTGTGTTGTTGTACCTGAATCTATAACCTGAATTATGCTGAACTGTATTGTAAGATATTATTAATTATATTAAATCAGTTTTCAGTAATCATCTAATAAAGGAATCAAGTGGATCACATTCTGCTACTGCTTCCTGTCTGCTGGCTAGTCAAGATCCAACAATGCATTCTGTACAGGCCTGTAGATCCTGCATATTGGACAGCAATTTCAGACAGTGCAAGGACTGAGATGGTTATTAGGGGGCCATTTCAGATCCCACCAGACTTGTATTTCCCAGGAGGGAGGATGGGGGAGGTTTCCGCCATCACCACTTTCACACTCAATGACAGAATGGGGAGAAATTGAAGAGAAGCTGGTTAGTTGATTCAATACAAAATGATAATCTGTACTGTTTTTGCTGTAAACTGTTTTCAAACAAAGATCATAAGCTTGTTACTAAGGGTGTAAATGATTAGAAGAATTGTGGCACTATACCAAAATCTCATGAGTGCAGAAACTGCCCATCATCTGCTGTAACAGCACCCATAATGCAATTTTGTTGCCTTTTTTAGTGTATTTTTTGTTTACCCACCTTATGCACCTGTTGTTAAATATTAGATTGCACATTAGTAAATATTGTGTTTTTATGTTGTCTTTATATTTTTAAATTTTATAGCTGCACACAATATTTTGACTCTCCTTTTTTAAAAATGTTTGCACACTTGATGTTGCACTTGAATTTCTTATGTGTTTATATTAGTATAATTCATGTTTTATTTCCCCTTAAACTGGTATTTTTCTTGGGGGCGGGGTTTAGGTTGTGTTTTAGAGATAGGGTTCCTAATTGGCCAGAAACACCCTTGGTCAGAGGTTATAGACGGTATAGGAAACAGGGAGACTGGAAAATTAAATGAGCTTTTCCCAGAAATGACTGAAGTCTAGAATGTTCCTTTGTTAAACTTTTCTTCCTGACCTCTGTTGAGTGTTATTGAACTACCCAGGAGACTCTTTCTATCTAACAGTCACACCCTGACAGAACCCCCCCACGTCAGGTTTGATATGCTTGATAGAGGGGATCTCCAGCCCTATATTTAAACCCATCACTTTCCTTCTCATCAAGGATGTTTCCCTCTTGATTAACTCGTTGAAGTAATTTCATGATAGACTCATATATTCTATCTACTCTGTCATTTGCCTCAGATCTCAAAAGAGTGTTAATTGTTTTGTCTCATCATGAAGCAAGACAAACAGATATTTAGTGTTACTCCTTTTCCTGCTAAATTAACAGTTGGCCAGAAAATAATCTAAATATTCTTTCAATATTTTTATACTTAGATTATGAAAAATGCTAAGATTAGCATTTGTAGGTGAGAGCTTTTTTTGACTATTTATGATTTTTTTACTAAATTGCTAAAAAGTAAACAAATAACACAGCCATTGTTATTCTGTTTGTTATATCAGTAAATCCCTGTCATTTGTTTTGGTTTGTCTTTGGATTAAAGTATCATTTGTTTTGGTTTGTCTTTGGATTAAAGTATCATTTGTTTTGGTTTGTCTTTGGATTAAAGTATCATTTGTTTTAGTTTGTCTTTGGATTAAAGTATAATTTGTTTTGGTTTGTTTTTGGATTAAAGTATCAACTGTAGAATCCCTTCAATGTTCAACACAAGCAGACAACTGATTGTGTGTATGTTTGGGTGTAACTTTGCAAACACACAGATTAAAGGCCAGTGAAGATAAATCAAATTTTATTGGTCACATACGGTGTTTAGCAGATGTTATTGTCAGGTTCTTTGTTTCTGTTTTTGGGTTAATAAAGGAATGTCTGTTCACTCTAGCTCTGCGCCTCGTTCCGTACACATGCAGGGCTGGACATTGGGGGAATTCCTCCTTGGTATGGGGAAAATTACAGAGGAAGAATTCCTTCATTACAGAGCTCAGGAGGAAAGCTGGGGTCCGGAGCAGCGGCACCGTTGACGGAGGACACGTCGGCGGTCCAAGAGGTCGGCCCAGCCTGGCGCCTCGAAGAACCCCCAAACTGTTTTTTCGGGGGGGCTATGGGTGTGGTCGGGGATCGAGGACGAGGAGCCCTGGCCACTGCACTCGTGGGCGTTCGAGGAGGAGCCCCTACAGCCATGGGAGCGGGAGTACAATGAGGAGTCGGAGGAGGACGACGATGTGCTTCTGTTCCCTCACTCGTGGGGGCTCCCGGAGGAGCTCCTACAAGGTGGGGATTGGCGGAGAAGAGAGGACGACTGGGGGAGTCGGGTATCTCCAGCGCCGATTCCCAGTCCGGTGCCTCCAGCGCCGGTCCCCAGTCCGGTACGGCCTGTGCCGGCTTCGTGCACCAGACCATCGGTGCTTGAATTTTGCTTGAATAGTGACTATTGCAAATATTGAACCCCGGCCAAATAATTACTAGTCAGATGTGCTAACTTCAAACCTAGATAGTAAGGAGTCTGAGGAAAGCTGCTGTAGAGTCCCCTGCAGGGGAGCCAATAACGGCCTGGCCTGATGTCACAAGAATTTCTATCTCAATGTTCTAAATTAACTCTTTTATAACTCAATCTGTATCCTGAAGTTTGTAATACTTCATTTTATTAAATAATACAGACAGAGGCATGAGAGCTCTCCCCCTCTAAGTACAGGATCCATCTTTTATACACACACCTCAGTCAGGAAACCCCCACCCTGCTTGATGGGGGCTGTGACCTCTCAGGTCTGCCTAATCTCCAAGCCTGACAGCCCCCTCCCACTCCCTGGGAAAGGAGACCACCCTCCTGTTATTACGTTTTTTTTTACAGCTTTCACAAATAGCCTGTCTTCTCCTTTGTTGTCTTAACTACATCCTGACCTAGTCTTGACTTGTCTATGTACACACATTCCTAGGATTATAATCTCATAATTCTAATACATTTATCTCATATTACACAGTTTCAGGGTGGAATACTTTAGTCATTACTTTTTTAACATACACATTTCTTTATTACCTGCTGATAGTGTATGAACTAACCTGAGTTTCCCCTCATCTCAGTCCTCAGTTCCACTGGAGCTCTTGCAGACTACAGACACAGGAGACGATCACAGGAGACCACTGAAAAAGACTATGGAGCACCTGCAATACTATCACTATCTAATCTGCTACCTTCTGCTGGCTCTTAGAGGTACCCAAACGCCATTATACTTTTTCTTAAATGTATTATTAATAATATAATATTTATTGTTGACAGACAAAAAAAGTTTGAAGTGACTAACAAGGTTTTTGTAAATCAAAACTATAAGACTATAACTCAAAAAAACATGTAATTTACTATTGTCGGTCAACCACTTTTCTTTAGATCCTGTATTCTGTGCTAAAGAGATCACTGTTACCCCAGCCAAACCCCTTGTCAAGTTGGGAGATGCTGTGACCTTGGCCTGTGTGACAACATGTCCCAACGGCAGACCACAATGGAAAGAACTAGATGAGAGCGATGCCACTCTGAATACCACAGAAAAAAGCGGTTATCTACATATTGCAGCTGTACGGCTGGATCACGAGGGAAAGTATACCTGCACAACAGCAACTTGTAAACAACAGAAGAAGGAAACAATCCAGCTCCGAGTTTACTGTAAATTACTGATTTGGGATAATTTACGTAAATCAATGGGTTTTAAAGTCAGCTTCTCTACCCCTTTAACTGTGATTGCATATAATCTAGTTAAAGTTACTCTGTTCTCTGCTCTTTAACTGGGATTACATGTTGGTTAGTTAAAGTTACTCTGTTCTCTGCTCTTTAACTGGGATTACATGTCGGTTAGTTAAAGTTAATCTGTTCTCTGCTCTTTAACTGGGATTACATATCGGCTAAAATACTATCTTCTCTGCTCCTTAACTATGACTGATATATATATATATCATGGTCTCTACTCTTCTAGCTCTCCCGGTGGCTGTCCTGTCCACGGTGCCAGAGAACCCTGTGTCTGGTCAACCTTTTAAGGTGAAATGCACACTGACAAATGTCTACCACAGAGATGATGACGACTTTGAGATTAATCTCTTCCACCGTGAGAAGCTTGAAACAGAACACTCCGAAAACTGTGATGATGGCAGATTTTGCAACTACACACAGTTTTCTAAGGATCAGATGGACACAGGCAACACAGATTATCAGTGTGAAGCAAGGCTTACTATTGGCCAACAGAGCTTTACCGAAAAGACTTGTCTTACAATACGTTTCCAAGGTAAGTTATTTCAATTTTGTTTGGATATTTTTTTTAAAAACTGTGTAGGTCAAGGTGAGATACGTAGATCAATCTGAGCAGGCAGATTTTTTAAAGGCACTAAAGTCAGAAATCTGAGATTTCCGAGTTCCCAGTTGTTTTGAACGCGGCAACTTTGATTATGGTTTGACTGTTGCTGCATTCAAAGCAACTGGGAACTGGGTACTCAGATATATCACACTTCCAACTTCAGTGGATTCAAGACAACTGCGAGCTCAGAATTCCAAGTCGGAAACTCTGGCATCTTTGTAGAACTCTGATTTTCCGACCTGAAGATCACTGATGTCATGATTTGACCTCTTGTTGTTTTCCCATTATTATTATTATTATTATTATTTTATCTACATGGTGTTGAGTAAAGCCAATTTTCTTCACTGTACTGTTATTCCTTTGTCAGTTGGCTCCTTGGCAACACAAACGGCAGAACCTGTCAATAAGGAAGATGAAGGTCAAGGTGAGATACGTAGATCAATCTGAGCAGGCAGTTCTATATTTAATGGATGAGGTTGTGTTCTGAATGCCGTAGAAAAATTATAGCAATACATTCTACTTATCACTACAGTAAATATTAGGCTACTTATTGATATAGCATGCATGACTTTGCAAACTCAATGAAAGACCAGTGATCTACATGGTGTTGAGTAAAGCCAATTTGACAAGGAGAGCTCTAGAAAGATGCACCTGGTTTCCGAGTTAGATGACCGTTCAAAAAGATTTTTCCCAGTTTTAGCAAAAAAAACATTTTTTTCAGAGTTCCCAGTTTTCTTAAAGGCACTAAAGTCAGAAATCTGAGATTTCCGAGTTCCCTGTTGTTTTGAACGCGGCAACTTTGATTATGGTTTGACTGTTGCTGCATTCAAAGCAACTGGGAACTCAGATATATCAGACATCCAACTTCAGTGCTTTCAAGACAACTGCTACCTCTGAAAAATACGAGCTCAGAATTCCAAGTCGGAAACTCTGGCATCTTTCTAGAACTCCGACTTTCCGACCTGAAGATCACTGATGTCAAGATTTGACCTCTTGTTTTTTTCCTCCATTACTTTTTATCTACATGGTGTTGAGTAAAGCCAATTTGACATGGGGATTTCTAGAAAGATGCCAGACTGTTCCGACTTGGAATTCTGAGTTTGATGACCGTTCAAAACAATTTTTCCCAGTCAGTGCTCTTTTTTTCCCGCTGAGTTCCCAGTTTTCTGGAACGCATTGAAATCGGAAGTCTGAGATTTCCTTGTTCCGAGTTCCCAGTTGATTTGAAAGTGGCACGTGTTCAAGTACTCAGTACGAAAAAGTATGATAAAACTCAGTACGAAAATGTATGCACTCGCTCTGGATAAGGGCTTCTGCTAAATGACTAAAATGTAAATACAGAAATGTAAAATAAGGAAGCCGTAGGTCAAGGTAAGATGCATAGATCAATCTGAGCAGGCAGTTCTATATTTAATGGATGAGGTTGTCTGGTGAGTTGGCTATATAAAATGTAATAGAATTGAACTTGATCTTTTGGGTGTCTCCACATTTCAGACTGAAGATAAAACGAAAAGAATCTATTTTTATTCTTATTTATTCACTGTACTGTTATTCCTTTGTCAGTTGGCTCCTTGGCAACACAAACGGCAGAACCTGTCAATAAGGAAGATGAAGGTCAAGGTGAGATACGTAGATCAATCTGAGCAGGCAGTTCTATATTTAATGGATGAGGTTGTGTTCTGAATGCCATAGAAAAATGATAGCAATACATTCTACTTATCACTACAGTAAATATTAGGCTACTTATTGATATAGCATGCATGACTTTGCAAACTCAATGAAAGACCAGTGATCTACATGGTGTTGAGTAAAGCCAATTTGACAAGGAGAGCTCCAAAAAGTTGCACCTGGTTTCCGAGTTGGATGACCGTTCAAAATGATTTTACCCAGTTTGAGCTAGTTTTTTTTTTTTTTCAGAGTTCCCAGTTGTCTTAAAGGCACTAAAGTCGGAAATCTGAGATTTCAGAGTTCCCAGTTCCCAGTTGTTTTGAACGCGGCAACTTTGATTATGGTTTGACTGTTGCTGCATTCAAAGCAACTGGGAACTGGGTACTCAGATATATCACACTTCCAACTTCAGTGGATTCAAGACAACTGCTACCTCTGAAAAATACGAGCTCAGAATTCCAAGTCGGAAACTCTGGCATCTTTCTAGAACTCTGATTTTCCGACCTGAAGATCACTGATGTCATGATTTGACCTCTTGTTGTTTTCCCATTATTATTATTATTATTATTATTATTATTTTATCTACATGGTGTTGAGTAAAGCCAATTTTCTTCACTGTACTGTTATTCCTTTGTCAGTTGGCTCCTTGGCAACACAAACGGCAGAACCTGTCAATAAGGAAGATGAAGGTCAAGGTGAGATACGTAGATCAATCTGAGCAGGCAGTTCTATATTTAATGGATGAGGTTGTGTTCTGAATGCCGTAGAAAAATTATAGCAATAATTCTACTTATCACTACAGTAAATATTAGGCTACTTATTGATATAGCATGCATGACTTTGCAAACTCAATGAAAGACCAGTGATCTACATGGTGTTGAGTAAAGCCAATTTGACAAGGGGTTGGTTGAGTTTCCACCTCTTCATCAGTGTAATGATGGTTTGACTGTGATCTCCAGTAGTGGAGGCCTCCTTCTCCACCACCACGGCCATCGCTGCACTGGGCTCCACAGTGGGATTCCTAGCCATTCTCTGCTTCCTGGCTCAACTGATCCAATGGAGGAAACGCAGGTCGCCCCCCAGTGGTCCCAAGAACCACCCTGATGGCTGCTGACCAACATGGCATCAGCTTCATCTTATCTTCATAAGCTTTTTTTTGTCCTTTTGTGTTAAACGCCAATGTAGGACTCTAGCCTGCCTACATGAAACTTCTCTATAACAACTCAAATGTAATGTAGACTGAATCTGATCTCCTCATGCACTGCCTGCTGTATAAATCTGTACAGACCCTAACAATTACAATTAAAGCTAAAATGTATCCTACAAAGATTTACTGGAAAAATGCCTAAGAACAATAGTCAAACATAAATATTGTAACTAACATAAACCATGCTGTCTGATTAATATAAAATGCTCATAATAAACCTACTTGAGACAGTATCTTTGATTTTTTTTGTTTTATTTAGGCCTGCCTATATACCGTGTTTCTCTTGTAAAACAGGCCATTTTTAAAAATGTATTTAAATGTTGTCAATACATTTTTATTTAGAAATGGTAATTGTAAATATATTTCATTTAATAAAAAAAAAATATATATATAGATTTTTAAATACATAATGTGGTAAATGTGAAACGTTTATTATGGGGTTTTGTACGGTCGTCACTAGTTAACACAGATAAAAGTCATAAACCCCGCCTATTTCTACTTGTAAATCGCCATAAAAACATCTACAGAGAAGAACAATTTCTTCTTAAAATTAGTTATGTTAAACCCAAACCACTTTTTAAATTTTGTTGAATTAATTGATGTTTACGATATAGCCACAGAACATCTTTGATATGGTAACTAGTAGAAACCGTCCTACTTCCGCAAAAAGCCTTGCGACACCCTGTCATATTCAAACATGGCTTCGTCGAGGTTAGAAATCAATTTCATCCGATTATTGTCCCGCTGCGAATCTATAGCTTCGGAGAAGCGAGTGGAAACGGAATGGAGGTTGGAAAAGGTAAAACATTTAACGGTGTAGTCGTTGACCAATGCATCTTTTCTCAAACGCAGTCGATGAGAAACGAATGTCCTGTCAAATAATTATGTTGACAGCGTCTGGTTACGTTAGCTTGTCAGTGTGGCAGCATGCTAGCTAGATAGCCACGTCGTCAACACCTATGAAAGAGCTGGCTAACTAGACTGCAATGACACCCAATTACTGACACTTATATATTTTCTAGCAGATCAGTAGATAATAATAGTAGTAGTTAGCTAACTGTATTAGGTAATGCAAGTGCACATCTTTATACCAGTTATTATAAGATTAGCTAATCGAAATACATGTCAATGAATCTTGCGAAATATTTAACTTTAACTAGCCATGATCATCTTCTCACAGCTAGGTTTAGTTGGCTACCTGACGTTAGCCAAGGTTGTGTAGGTAATTAGTTATTTACTCATTATTTTCACAGGGGAGTATCACATTGTATCTGATTGTGTTCGCTGGAAGATTACATTCAGGTCTTTCCAAACAGTCATATCTATTTTGATGGCAACTGTTACAGCTAACAGACGCCACCCTCCCAGGAAAGCCTAACTAGCTAACGTTACAGCTAACAGACACCACCCCCCCAGAAAAGCCTAACTAGCTAACGTTACAGCTAACAGACACCACCCCCCAGAAAAGCCTAACTAGCTAACGTTACAGCTAACAGACACCACCCCCCCAGAAAAGCCTAACTAGCTAACGTTACAGCTAACAGACACCACCCCCCCAGAAAAGCCTAACTAGCTAACGTTACAGCTAACAGACACCACCCCCCCAGAAAAGCCTAACTAGCTAACGTTACAGCTAACAGACACCACCCCCCCAGAAAAGCCTAACTAGCTAACGTTACAGCTAACAGACACCACCCTCCCAGAAAAGCCTAACTAGCTAACGTTACAGCTAACAGACACCACCCTCCCAGGAAAGCCTAACTAGCTAACGTTACAGCTAACAGACACCACCCCCCCAGGAAAGCCTAACTAGCTAACGTTACAGCTAACAGACACCACCCTCCCAGGAAAGCCTAACTAGCTAACGTTACAGCTAACAGACACCACCCCCCCAGAAAAGCCTAACTAGCTAACGTTACAGCTAACAGACACCACCCCCCCCCCAGAAAAGCCTAACTAACTAACGTTACAGCTAACAGACACCACCCCCCCAGGAAAGCCTAACTAGCTAACGTTACAGCTAACAGACACCACCCCCCCAGAAAAGCCTAACTAGCTAACGTTACAGCTAACAGACACCACCCCCCCAGAAAAGCCTAACTAACTAACGTTACAGCTAACAGACACCACCCCCCCCAGAAAAGCCTAACTAGCTAACGTTACAGCTAACAGACACCACCCCCCAGAAAAGCCTAACTAACTAACGTTACAGCTAACAGACACCACCCCCCCAGAAAAGCCTAACTAGCTAACGTTACAGCTAACAGACACCACCCCCCCCAGAAAAGCCTAACTAGCTAACGCTACAGCTAACAGACACCACCCCCCCCCCCAGAAAAGCCTAACTAACTAACGTTACAGCTAACAGACACCACCCCCCCAGAAAAGCCTGACTAGCTAACGTTACAGCTAACAGACACCACCCCCCCAGAAAAGCCTAACTAGCTAACGTTACAGCTAACAGACACCACCCCCCCAGAAAAGCCTAACTAACGTTACAGCTAACAGACACCACCCCCCCGAGAAAAGCCTAACTAGCTAACGTTACAGCTAACAGACACCACCCCCCCAGGAAAGCCTAACTAGCTAACGTTACAGCTAACAGACACCACCCCCCCGAGAAAAGCCTAACTAGCTAACGTTACAGCTAACAGACACCACCCTCCCAGGAAAGCCTAACTAGCTAACGTTACAGCTAACAGACACCACCCTCCCAGAAAAGCCTAACTAGCTAACGTTACAGCTAACAGACACCACCCTCCCAGAAAAGCCTAGCTAACGTTACAGCTAACAGACACCACCCCCCCAGAAAAGCCTAACTAGCTAACGTTACAGCTAACAGACACCCCCCCCCCAGAAAAGCCTAACTAAATAACGTTACAGCTAACAGACACCACCCCCCCAGGAAAGCCTAACTAACTAACGTTACAGCTAACAGACACCACCCCCCCAGGAAAGCCTAACTAGCTAACGTTACAGCTAACAGACACCACCCTCCCAGAAAAGCCTAACTAGCTAACGTTACAGCTAACAGACACCACCCTCCCAGAAAAGCCTAACTAACTAACGTTACAGCTAACAGACACCACCCTCCCAGAAAAGCCTAACTAGCTAACGTTACAGCTAACAGACACCATCCTCCCAGAAAAGCCTAACTAACTAACGTTACAGCTAACAGACACCACCCCCCCAGAAAAGCCTAACTAGCTAACGTTACAGCTAACAGACACCACCCCCCCAGAAAAGCCTAACTAGCTAACGTTACAGCTAACAGACACCACCCCCCCGAGAAAAGCCTAACTAGCTAACGTTACAGCTAACAGACACCACCCTCCCAGGAAAGCCTAACTAGCTAACGTTGCAGCTAACAGACACCACCCTCCCAGAAAAGCCTAACTAACGTTACAGCTAACAGACACCACCCTCCCAGAAAAGCCTAGCTAACGTTACAGCTAAGACACCACACCCCCAGAAAAGCCTAACTAGCTAATGTTACAGCTAACAGACACCACCCCCCCCAGAAAAGCCTAACTAACTAACGTTACAGCTAACAGACACCACCCCCCCAGGAAAGCCTAACTAACTAACGTTACAGCTAACAGACACCACCCCCCCCAGGAAAGCCTAACTAGCTAACGTTACAGCTAACAGACACCACCCTCCCAGAAAAGCCTAACTAGCTAACGTTACAGCTAACAGACACCACCCTCCCAGAAAAGCCTAACTAACTAACGTTACAGCTAACAGACACCACCCTCCCAGAAAAGCCTAACTAGCTAACGTTACAGCTAACAGACACCATCCTCCCAGAAAAGCCTAACTAACGTTACAGCTAACAGACACCACCCCCCCAGAAAAGCCTAACTAGCTAACGTTACAGCTAACAGACACCACCCTCCCAGAAAAGCCTAACTAACGTTACAGCTAACAAACACCACCCTCCCAGAAAAGCCTAACTAGCTAACAGACACCACCCTCCCAGAAAAGCCTAACTAGCTAACGTTACAGCTAACAGACACCACCCCCCCAGAAAAGCCTAACTAGCTAACGTTACAGCTAACAGACACCACCCTCCCAGAAAAGCCTAACTAACTAACGTTACAGCTAACAGACACCACCCTCCCAGAAAAGCCTAACTAGCTAACGTTACAGCTAACAGACACCACCCTCCCAGAAAAGCCTAACTAGCTAACGTTACAGCTAACAGACACCACCCCCCAGAAAAGCCTAACTAGCTAACGTTACAGCTAACAGACACCACCCCCCCAGAAAAGCCTAACTAGCTAACGTTACAGCTAACAGACACCACCCTCCCAGAAAAGCCTAACTAACGTTACAGCTAACAAACACCACCCTCCCAGAAAAGCCTAACTAGCTAACAGACACCACCCTCCCAGAAAAGCCTAACTAGCTAACGTTACAGCTAACAGACACCACCCCCCCAGAAAAGCCTAACTAGCTAACGTTACAGCTAACAGACACCACCCTCCCAGAAAAGCCTAACTAACTAACGTTACAGCTAACAGACACCACCCTCCCAGAAAAGCCTAACTAGCTAACGTTACAGCTAACAGACACCACCCTCCCAGAAAAGCCTAACTAGCTAACGTTACAGCTAACAGACACCACCCCCCAGAAAAGCCTAACTAGCTAACGTTACAGCTAACAGACACCACCCCCCCAGAAAAGCCTAACTAGCTAACGTTACAGCTAACAGACACCACCCTCCCAGAAAAGCCTAACTAGCTAACGTTACAGCTAACAGACACCACCCCCCCAGAAAAGCCTAACTAGCTAACGTTACAGCTAACAGACACCACCCCCCCAGAAAAGCCTAACTAACGTTACAGCTAACAGACACCACCCCCCCCCCCGAAAAGCCTAACTAAGTAACGTTACAGCTAACAGACACCACCCCCCCAGAAAAGCCTAACTAACGTTACAGCTAACAGACACCACCCCCCCAGAAAAGCCTAACTAGCTAACGTTACAGCTAACAGACACCACCCCCCCAGAAAAGCCTAACTAACGTTACAGCTAACAGACACCACCCCCCCCCCCCCCGAAAAGCCTAACTAAGTAACGTTACAGCTAACAGACACCACCCCCCCAGAAAAGCCTAACTAACGTTACAGCTAACAGACACCACCCCCCCAGAAAAGCCTAACTAGCTAACGTTACAGCTAACAGACACCCCCCCCCCCCCCCCCCCCCCCAGAAAAGCCTAACTAACTAACGTTACAGCTAACAGACACCACCCCCCCAGGAAAGCCTAACTAACTAACGTTACAGCTAACAGACACCACCCCCCCCAGGAAAGCCTAACTAGCTAACGTTACAGCTAACAGACACCACCCTCCCAGAAAAGCCTAACTAGCTAACGTTACAGCTAACAGACACCACCCTCCCAGAAAAGCCTAACTAACTAACGTTACAGCTAACAGACACCACCCTCCCAGAAAAGCCTAACTAGCTAACGTTACAGCTAACAGACACCATCCTCCCAGAAAAGCCTAACTAACGTTACAGCTAACAGACACCACCCCCCCAGAAAAGCCTAACTAGCTAACGTTACAGCTAACAGACACCACCCTCCCAGAAAAGCCTAACTAACGTTACAGCTAACAGACACCACCCTCCCAGAAAAGCCTAACTAGCTAACAGACACCACCCTCCCAGAAAAGCCTAACTAGCTAACGTTACAGCTAACAGACACCACCCCCCCAGAAAAGCCTAACTAGCTAACGTTACAGCTAACAGACACCACCCCCCCAGAAAAGCCTAACTAACGTTACAGCTAACAGACACCACCCCCCCCCCCCCGAAAAGCCTAACTAAGTAACGTTACAGCTAACAGACACCACCCCCCCAGAAAAGCCTAACTAACGTTACAGCTAACAGACACCACCCCCCCAGAAAAGCCTAACTAGCTAACGTTACAGCTAACAGACACCACCCTCCCAGAAAAGCCTAACTAGCTAACGTTACAGCTAACAGACACCACCCCCCCAGAAAAGCCTAACTAGCTAACGTTACAGCTAACAGACACCACCCCCCCAGAAAAGCCTAACTAACGTTACAGCTAACAGACACCACCCCCCCCCCCCGAAAAGCCTAACTAAGTAACGTTACAGCTAACAGACACCACCCCCCCAGAAAAGCCTAACTAACGTTACAGCTAACAGACACCACCCCCCCAGAAAAGCCTAACTAGCTAACGTTACAGCTAACAGACACCACCCCCCCCCCCCCCGAAAAGCCTAACTAAGTAACGTTACAGCTAACAGACACCACCCCCCCAGAAAAGCCTAACTAACGTTACAGCTAACAGACACCACCCCCCCAGAAAAGCCTAACTAGCTAACGTTACAGCTAACAGACACCACCCCCCCAGAAAAGCCTAACTAGCTAACGTTACAGCTAACAGACACCACCCTCCCAGAAAAGCCTAACTAGCTAACGTTACAGCTAACAGACACCACCCCCCCAGAAAAGCCTAACTAGCTAACGTTACAGCTAACAGACACCACCCCCCCAGAAAAGCCTAACTAACGTTACAGCTAACAGACACCACCCCCCCCCCCCCCCCGAAAAGCCTAACTAAGTAACGTTACAGCTAACAGACACCACCCCCCCAGAAAAGCCTAACTAACGTTACAGCTAACAGACACCACCCCCCCAGAAAAGCCTAACTAGCTAACGTTACAGCTAACAGACACCCCCCCCCCCCCCCAGAAAAGCCTAACTAGCTAACGTTACAGCTAACAGACACCCCCCCCCCCCCAGAAAAGCCTAACTAGCTAACGTTACAGCTAACAGACACCACCCCCCCATACCTATTATGACTCTACCAAACTTGACTTTTGCTCTTTCTCTTGTAGTATGTTGGTGCTCTTGAAGAGATGTTGGTGGCTTTGAGGAAGAATCCAAGGTATAGCTAATACCTTTTACCTATGAGAGTCAAAGTTTAGACTACATGTAAACAGTTTACTTTATTGTCTAACAGTACAATATTGTAGTCGTCACAATACAACACATTAGGTAGATTTTGTGAGCAATGTAAAATTGTTAACAAGGCAATGCCAGACTTTGAACTTATTTACCTTACTAACCTCCTCTCTCGCAACTAAATCTCACATGTATTTATTGTTTCTGATTTTATGTAAAGGTGATACTTTCACCTCAATAAAGCTAAATATCTGCATTATCATTATAGCAGTATATGATAAATAAATACACTTTTATTGATAGGCTTATACTTGAAGGGAGCTGCATTTAACTTATAGTTCATTCGGAAAGTATTCAGACCCCTTTCCTTTTTCCACATTTTGTTACGTTACAGCCCTATCCTAAAATTGATTAAATAGTTATTTTCCCTCATCAATCTACACACAATACCCCATAATGATGAAGCAAAAACAGGTTTTTTAGAATGTAGCAAATGTATTAAAAATAAAAAAAAACATATCAGATTTTCATAAGTATTCAGATCCTTTTTTTAATACTTTGTTGAAGCACCTTTGGCAGTGATTATAGCCTCAAGTCTTCTTGGGTATGACTCTACAAGCTTGGCACACCTGTATTTGGGGAGTTTCTCCCATTATTCTCTGCAGATCCTCAAGCTCTGTCAGGTTGGATGGGGAGCGTTGCTGCACAGCTATTTTCAGGTCTCAAGGACATTCAGAGACTTGTCCCGAAGCCACTTCTGGATTGTCTTGGCTGTGTGCTTAGGGTTGTTGTCCTGTTAGGTCAACCTTTGCCCCAGTCTGAAGTCCTGAGCGCTCTGGAGAAGGTTTTCTTTTTTTCTTTATTGGGATACAGCATAAATAAAAAAAGATGTGTCTCAGACATTGCAGGAATACATACCACACTCAAGCTTGTCGCAAATCCCCAAATAGTATTTTTCAGATTAACATACGCACAGAAAAATTAAATCTGAAGTTAAATGGAAACTATGTACAGTTGGAGAGTGATCTTTTCTTTACAGCACATTCATTGAGCATCAGACCAGAGAGTCTTGTTTTTCATGGTCAGAGTCCTTTAGGTGACTTTTGGCAAACGGGCTGTTATGTGGCTTTTACTGAGGAGTGGCTTACGTCTGGCCACATTACCATAAATGCCTGATTGGTGGAGTGCTGCAGAGATAGTTGTCCTTCTGGAAGGTTCTCCCATCTCCACAGAGCAACTCTAGAGCTCTGTCAGAGCGACCATTGGGTTCTTGGTCACCTCCCTGACCAAGGCCCTCCTCCCCCCATTGCTCAGTTTGTCCGGGCAGCCAGCTCTAGGAAGAGTCTTGGTGGTTCCATTATTAGTCTCTGAATGTCCTTGATTTAAGAATGATGGAGGCCACTGTGTTATTGTGGACCTTTTGGTACCCTTCTCCAGATCTGTGCCTCAACACAATCCTGTCTCGGAGCTCTACTGACAATTCCTTTGACCTCGTGGCTTGGTTTTTGCTCTGACATGCACTGTCAACTGTGAAACCTTATCTAGACAGGTGTGTGCCTTTCCAAATCATGTCCAATCAATTGAATTTACTACAGGTGGACTCCAATCAAGTTGTAGAAACATCTCAAGGATGATAATTGGAAACAGGATGCACCTGAGCTCAATTTCGAGTCTCATAGCGAAAGGTCTGAGTACTTACAAAAGTATTTTATTTTTAATACATTTTTTTAATACAAAAAAAATCAATGTAATACATTTTAGAATAAGGCTATTGGGTAACAAAATGTGGGAAAGGTCAGTCTGAATACTTTCCGAATGCACTGTATTAGACTAATTTATGTCCTCCGAGTCAATTGTTGTAAATATGAATTATTGGTTTTCCATCTCTCCCTTCAGCAAACCCACAGTAGAGGTGATGACAGACTACACACGAAAGGTTGACTTCTTGAAAGGACTTTTAGAAGCTGAGAAACTGGTTAGTATAATACGCTGGAGAATTTCATTCTGATCCGTAGCTAAAACAACTGATTAAATTATGTTTGAATCCATTAGCGTTACATTATGTTTTTGTTCTCACCAAGTTTGTTTTATGTTTTCTTCACTTGAACTAATTATACGCTACCTATCCTATGTTCTTGTTTATAGTCGGGGACAGAGAAAGCTCTGGCCAATCAGTTCCTAGCTCCTGGACGCACCCCCACCATAGCCAATGAGAGGATGCCAGCCAGTAAGACAGTTCACATGCAGACCAAAGCCCGGTGCACAGGGGAGATGAGGAATGAGCTATTAGGAGCTGTAAGATAACCTCACAACCTCATACTGTCTATCACTGTTGGATGGGTCTCAATGTTGAGCGGCAGGTAGCCTAGCGGTTAGAGCTTTGGGCCAGTAACCGAAAGGTCGCTGGTTCGAATTCCCGAGCCGACAAGGTGAGCAAGGCACTTAACCCTAATTTGCTCCAGGGGTGCCGTACTACTATGGCTGACCCTGTAGGTAGGCCGTCATTGTAAATAAGAATTTGTTCTTAACTGACTTGCCTAGTTAAATAAAAAATAAATCAAACCTTTCATTGAGACCCATCATTGAGACCCATCACTTTCATTGAGACCCATTATTTTACATTGAGACCCATCCAACAGTGATACAGTATGAGGATGTGAGATTATTTTACATTGAGACCATCACTGTTGGATGGGTCTCAATGTAAAATAATCTCACATCCTCATACTGTATCACTGTTGGATGGGTCTCAATGTAAAATAATCTCACATCCTCATACTGTATCACTGTTGGATGGGTCTCAATGTAAAATAATCTCACATCCTCATACTGTATCACTGTTGGATGGGTCTCAATGTAAAATAATCTCACATCCTCATACTGTATCACTGTTGGATTGGTCTCAATAGTCTGTTTTTTTACTTTGAGAATTTTACAGTTTGATGATGATTTGTGGTCTTTATAAAGTGCTATTTCTGGTAACTGATTTCTTGCCTTTCTGTTTCTCTATAGGGTCTGTCGAACAAAGGTAAACACTTTCATTTTTGGATATATTCAAATGTACAATACGAGCATAATTTTAAAGTGGAAAAATGTATTTTCTCTGTAATTAAACAGGAAACTCGGAAACAGACTTGCGAAACAGAAGGTAACATTAACCTAATTTCCTCTGCTCTCAAATGTAAAAAAGGACTTACCAAATATACGATTTCACATTTGTCTGTTTTATAACCACATTCAAATCAAACAATAAAACCAATCCCTCCCGTTCTGCAGGGGTTTGACACTGGATGAAAGGCAGTCAGCAACCGAGCTGGATGCAGTACTGCAGCACCATCACAACCTACAGGAAAAGCTGGCTGAAGACATGCTGAACCTGGCCCGCAACCTGAAGAACAACACACTGGTGGCCCAGAACATTATCAAACAGGACAACCAGGTGTGGAGAAGACAAGCTATGCTGAATTACAATTCCACCCCTAGACTCAGTTTCAGGTCAGACAGCACGAAGACTCCCTCTGCGCTTGTCGAGTTAGTAGAAAGATGCCATCTTTCGGAAGGAAGACAATGCTCAGGCCTAGCGGCTGACCCTTAACCCCTATGCACTCCTGTAGATCTCAAAGGATTGGACAGGTGTATCCAATATGGCGAGAATTTCACCAAGCTTATCAGTTGGCGCTATTTCCATATTACTCATATTTAGATGATCCTTGGAATTCAGCAAAAGCTTCTATTCTAAATTCAAATCACATTTTATTGGTCACATACATGTGTTTAGCAGATGATATTGCGGGTTTAGTGAAATTCTTGTGCTTCTAGCTCCGACAGTGCAGTAATATCTAACAATTTCACAACATATACACATAAATCTAAGTAAGGACTGGTTTAAGAATATATACATATGGATGAGCGATGTCAGAGCGGCATGGACTAACATACAGTGGCATAGTATAGAATACAGTATATACAGTTGAATTCGGAAGTTTACATACACTTAGGATGAAGTCATTAAAACACATTTTTCAACCACTCCACAGATTTAATCTTAACAAACTATAGTTTTGGCAAGTCTGTTAGGACAGCTACTTTGTGCATGACACAAATAATTCTTCCAACAATTGTTTATTACAGACAGATTATTTAACTTATAATTCACTATATCACAATTCCGGTGGGTCAGAAGTTTACATACACTAAGTTGACTGTGCCTTTAAACAGCTTGGAAAACTCCAGAAAATGATGTCATGGCTTTAGAAGCTTCTGATAGACTAATTGTCATCATTTGAGTCAATTGGAGGTGTACATGTGGATGTTTTTCAAGGCCTACCTTCAAACTCAGTGCCACTTTGCTCGACATCATGGGAAAATCAAAAGAAATCAGCCAAGACCTCAGGATAAAAATAACATTGTAGACCTCCAAGTCTTGTTCATCCTTGGGAGCAATTTCCAAACGCCTGAAGGTACCACGTTCATCTGTACAAACAATAGTACGCAACTATAAACACCATGGGACCACGCATCTGTCATACCGCTCAGGAAGGAAATGCGTTCTGTCTCCTAGAGATGAACATACTTTGGTGCGAAAAGTGCAAATCAATCCCAGAACAACAGCAAAGGACCTTGTGAAGATGCTGGATGAAACAGGTACAAAAGTATCTATATCCACAGTAAAACAAGTCCTATATCGACATAACCTGATAGGCCGCTCAGCAAGGAAGAAGCCAATGCTCCATAACCGCCATAAAAACTAGCCAGACTTCGGTTTGCAACTGCACATGTGGACAAAGATTGTACTTTTTGGAGAAATGTCGTCTGGTCTGATGAAACAAAAATAGAACTGTTTGGCCATAATGACCATCGTTATGTTTGACGGAAAAAGGGGCAGGCTTGCAAGCCGAAGAATACCATCCCAACCGTGAAGTACAGGGGTGGCAGCATCATGTTGTGGGGGTGCTTTGCTGCAGGAGGGACTGGTGCACTTCACAAAATAGATGGCATCATGAGGAAGGAAAATTATGTGGATATATTGAAGCAACATCTCAAGACATCAATCAGGAAGTTCAAGCTTGGTCGCAAATGGGTCTTCCAAATGGACAATGACCCCAAGCATACTTCCCCAAGCATACTTCCAAAATGGCTTAAGGACAACCAAGTCAAGGTATTGGAGTGGCCATCACAAAGCCCTGACCTCAATCCTATAGAACATATGTGGGCAGAACTGAAAAAGTGTGTGCGAGCAAGGAGGTCTACAAACCTGACACAGTCTGGTTTAGGTGTCTACCCAGAAGGCAGTATTACATAAACATTCCAGAACTAAAGCATTTGAACAACATATGGACATGTGATTTAACAGCTGCTGCTATGAGGCCTGGAATTCCACTAGTCTAGATGGAAGGAGGGTTCATTTCCAGGATCAAACAAAACATTTTCAAAAATATGCATCACTATACATTTCAAAGGACAGTAAAGTCTCTTAAAGTGCTTTCATGTGTTGGCGACAGCTCAAAGTTTAACAGAAGAAGTATTGTTGTCTTGTCTATGTTGACCCAGTCTATGCATCAGCCAAAGCAGAAATATTAATGGTATTCTGTCTCTCTCTGGCCCAAACCCACTCTATGAGACAGCCACAGCTAAGGTTCTGACCTGCTAGTTATCTCACCTGTTTCTCTCCCTCTCACTCAGACCCTGACCCAGTCTATGCGGCAGGCAGACACCAACTTCGAGAAGTTGAAGGTTGAGTCGGAGCGTTTGGAGCAGCACACCAAGAAGTCTGTCAACTGGTCCCTGTGGCTGATGCTCATCCTGGTCTCCTTCACCTTCATCAGTATGATACTCTTCATTAGGATCTTCCCCAAACTCAGATGATGATCCACACCCTCCGGACATACCTAGAACATAGAGGAATTACTGCTGGACTGCTTGTACATCTTCACAGATAGGCCTAGGTGTATGCATACCTACGCCGGGTTCGTAGTTGCCAGTAAGCACAGATCTAGGATCAGCTCATCCTTCCCCTTCTTCTCCAATCCAATTAGATGGAGGAAATGCACAATTGACAGATCACTGTCTAGGGGTATCTTCCTCTTGCTTCTTATGTGTAACCAATATGCACACAGATATAGCTAGCGATAGCTCTATAGATATTTATTTAGAGTGAGAGACAGTGAGAAGGGCCTAGTCTTAATATCAGATGGAGAATGGATGTGACAGAGCCTTAATCTCAATCCATACAGAGATGTCTGTATGGCAGGCAGTACTCAGTAGCACCGCCCAGTCTGTACCGCACGGATTAATTTACTATTGATTGACTGCAAACAATATCAGTAATCTCATTGTTCATCTGTTAGTTTGGAACAAGTGGAGATTCAAGGCATTCTGTCCTATATAAGGAACTAAAATGTTATTTTGTCCTAAAAAATCTGATTAATTAACCATTTAACACGTTCTTTCGTCCTAAAAATATCCCTTGCATTTTAGTCTCTTTTCATTGTTAATTTTCAAGGAGGGTTTGTTAGTAAATCCGTGTGAATCTGGCCTTTGTTTTTGTCAGTGTTGATGTGCATGAACAGTGATGATAGATTCATTATGGTGACCTGAATATGACCGTTACTTTCCTAAGAGGGTTACTTCCCAAGCCACCCCTCCTTCCTCTATCGCTGTTGTCTGTGTTGAACTGTGTGATTAAATGTTTTTAACTGGAGATATTTGAGAACTTTTATGTATGTAGAACCTTTTCTGTTAAGTCTTATCACTTTGCCTCATTGTAAAGAGCTGCATGTGCAGTAGTTTGGCTGGTGCCCTCTGCTGTTAGAGAAGGGAAACTATAGCAGTTACGTGACCAGTCCAGTAGGTGGCAGTCTCTACCTCTGCACAGCAGCAGCTACTGGGAAGAGAGAGTAGGGCTGCCGTCCAAGTCTTTACCCTTCTCCTTGAAGACGGTGTGTGTGCTCTATTCACTTCACTGTATGTATTAAAAAAGAAGTGGTGAGAGAAATATGGTGGGAACTGGGAACCATATTTAGCCCATGCCTTCACCAATCCCATGCTTTTGAATCCTTCCATGAGGTGGTAATGACCAGTGCCCTCTTCAGAGAGCAAGGGAGAGAATTCAGACTGCTCTCAATTCCAGATAGAAGAATGGTCGTTTAAGAACACAGGCCTCCTTGAACCTCAATGGTTGATCACAGAAGAAACACTGGCGCTTTGTAGGCAGTGTTCCTCCTAGTTTTATATACAGCAGACCGATCACAAAGAATCTTGAAGAAAAACCCAGAGCTGCGTACACCCACATCCAATTGAAACCAATCATATTCAAATACTTTAGATGTGGTAGGGGAAACACTGATTAGGTCATTCATAGGCTCTGACACAGTGTCAGCGTTTAAGCCCCAGTGTTGTCACTGTGACAGGAGACTATTCTGGGGGCTGGCTGACTGACTTGTCCAGGCTTGCTGCCCTACCCTGCCCTAGCTGTAGCAGATGGCTATGGGGCTGTAGTATTCTGGGATCTCCTGGGGGTATTTTTTTATTTTTATTCTCAGAAGAGTATGTATGTAATGGTGCCATGAGACCAAAAGAGGTGTTTTCAAAATGAAGGAGCCTAACGTCAGTGCACTTGACGTCATCATGGCACCATCCAACTGAGATATGACACGCACAGATGCATGAATGGCCCTTAAAAAGTTCAGATGAAGTTTGATTGTGTAGTGTTCTAGTCCCGTTTATTTAAAGCGTAATAGTTTTCCATTTAAGCACATCTCTTCCTTGGTTGTGGAGTTCCTGTAAAGACACCGGTTTATAGCACATCATCTGTATCACTAAATGGGTCACTGAATTGCGATTCTGCTCATGTTGTATTAGAACTCAGACCTTCTCAACCTGGGCCCACTAGGTCCCTCCCTCCTCCACTAGGTCCCTCCCTTCCCCTACTAGGTCCCTCCCTCCCCCAATAGATCCCTTCCTCCAACTCCCTCCCCCACTAGGTCCCTCCCTCCTCCACTACGTCCCTCCCTCCCTCCCCCACTAGGTCCCTCCCTCCCCCACTAGGTCCCTCCCTCCCCCACTAGGTCCCTCCCTTCCCCTACTAGGTCCCTCCCTTCCCCTACTAGGTCCCTCCCTTCCCCTACTAGGTCCCTCCCTCCCCCAATAGATCCCTTCCTCCAACTCCCTCCCCCACTAGGTCCCTCCCTCCTCCACTAGGTCCCGCCCTCCCTCCCCCACTAGGTCCCGCCCTCCCTCCCCCACTAGGTCCCGCCCTCCCTCCCCCACTAGGTCCCGCCCTCCCTCCCCACTAGGTCCCGCCCTCCCTCCCCACTAGGTCCCGCCCTCCCCACTAGGTCCCTCCCTCCCTCCCCCACTAGGTCCCTCCCTCCCTCCCCCACTAGGTCCCTCCCTCCCTCCCCCACTAGGTCCCTCCCTCCCTCCCCCACTAGGTCCCTCCCTCCCTCCCCCACTAGGTCCCTCCCTCCCTCCCCCACTAGGTCCCTCCTTCCCCCACTAGGTCCCTCCTTCCCCCACTAGGTCCCTCCTTCCCCCACTAGGTCCCTCCCTCCCCACCCTCCTTCACTCCTCTGATTTCCCGTCTGCAGACAGATTCTACAGTTGCCATAGGAATGGGCTCAAAATAAAGTGGTGAGAACTTAGTGTTCTGACAGAGAAATAGTTATATAAAGTGTCTTATTTTAATAAATAACTTGGTGAAATGGTCATGCCTGGCCTCAGCCTTCTATGTGTGTTTGTCCTCGGTGTTCCCTGTCCATGTTCGTTCAACTCCATGTCTATCCATCTCCAGCGGCTCCAGATGTCTGTGGTGGAGACTGTTAATTGGATGGATCTTTTAAGAGTTGAATTACAAGAACAAGTTTTTAAGCATGATAGAACGCCATCCTCCTCTTCCCTTCCTCAATGCTGTGGCTTTTGAACACCCAATATTTGAAATGTGTTTCTTGGCTGGAGCTACATTGCAGTGAGGAAAGGCTGTGTTTTCTCCCTTCGCCTGGAGAGGGATGAGTTCTAACGGATCTTCAGTGTTGTTAATGGGTCAGATCTCTGATCTTTATAATGCCTCCTATCTACAGCTCACATAATAGAATAGAGCAGGCCTCTATCACGCCTACACTCTCCCTGTCACACAGACACTCTCCCTGTCACACACACACTCTCCCTGTCACACACACACTCTCCCTGTCACACACACACTCTCCCTGTCTCACACACACACTCTCCCTGTCTCACAGACACTCTCCCTGTCTCACAGACACTCTCCCTGTCTCACAGACACTCTCCCTGTCACACACACACTCTCCCTGTCACACACACACTCTCCCTGTCACACACACACTCTCCCTGTCTCACACACACTCTCCCTGTCTCACACACACTCTCCCTGTCTCACACACACTCTCCCTGTCTCACACACACTCTCCCTGTCTCACACACACTCTCCCTGTCACACACACACTCTCCCTGTCACACACACACTCTCCCTGTCACACACACACTCTCCCTGTCACACACACACTCTCCCTGTCTCACACACACTCTCCCTGTCACACACACACTCTCCCTGTCACACACACACTCTCCCTGTCACACACACACACTCTCCCTGTCACACACACACTCTCCCTGTCACACACACACTCTCCCTGTCACACACACACTCTCCCTGTCTCACACACACTCTCCCTGTCACACACACACTCTCCCTGTCACACACACACTCTCCCTGTCTCACACACACTCTCCCTGTCTCACACACACTCTCCCTGTCATACACACACTCTCCCTGTCACACACACACTCTCCCTGTCACACACACACTTTCTCACACACACTCTCCCTGTCACACACACACACTTTCTCACACACACACTCTCCCTGTCACACACACACTTTCTCGCACACACTCTCCCTGTCACACACACACACTCTCCCTGTCACACACACACTCTCCCTGTCACACACACACTCTCCCTGTCACACACACACACTCTCCCTGTCACACACACACACTTTCTCTCACACACACTCTCCCTGTCACACACACACACTCTCCCTGTCACACACACACACACTCTCCCTGTCACACACACACACTTTCTCACACACACACTCTCCCTGTCACACACACACACTTTCTCACACACACACTCACACTCTCCCTGTCACACACACACTCTCCCTGTCTCACACACACTCTCCCTGTCACACACACACACTCTCCCTGTCACACACACACTCTCCCTGTCACACACACACTCTCCCTGTCACACACACACACTCTCCCTGTCACACACACACTTTCTCTCACACACACTCTCCCTGTCACACACACACACACTCCCTGTCACACACACACACACTCTCCCTGTCACACACACACACTTTCTCTCACACACACTCTCCCTGTCACACACACACTTTCTCACACACACTAACCCTGTCACACACACACACTTTCTCACACACACTCTCCCTGTCACACACACACACTCTCCCTGTCACACACACACACTTTCTCACACACACACTCTCCCTGTCACACACACACACTCTCCCTGTCACACACACACACTTTCTCACACACACACTCTCCCTGTCACACACACACACTTTCTCACACACACACTCTCACACACACTCTCCCTGTCACACACACACTCTCACACACACTCTCCCTGTCACACACACACTTTCTCACACACACTAACCCTGTCACACACACACACTTTCTCACACACACACTCTCACACACACTCTCCCTGTCTCACACACACACTTTCTCACACACACTCTCCCTGTCTCACACACACACTCTCCCTGTCACACACACACACTTTCTCACACACACACTCTCACACACACACTCTCACACACACTCTCCCTGTCTCACACACACACTCTCCCTGTCACACACACACACTTTCTCACACACACACTCTCCCTGTCACACACACACTCTACCTGTCTCACACACACTCTCCCTGTCATACACACACTCTCCCTGTCTCACACACACTCTCCCTGTCACACACACACTCTACCTGTCACACACACACTCTCCCTGTCTCACACACACTCTCCCTGTCTCACACACACTCTCCCTGTCACACACACACTCTACCTGTCACACACACACTCTCCCTGTCACACACACACTCTCCCTGTCACACACACACTCTCCCTGTCACACACACACTCTCCCTGTCTCACACACACACTCTCCCTGTCACACACACACTCTCCCTGTCACACACACTCTCCCTGTCTCACACACTCTCCCTGTCACACACACACTCTCCCTGTCACACACACACTCTCCCTGTCACACACACACTCTCCCTGTCACACACACACTCCCTGTCACACACACACTCTCCCTGTCTCACACACACTCTCCCTGTCACACACACACTCTCCCTGTCTCACACACACTCTCCCTGTCTCACACACACTCTCCCTGTCTCACACACACTCTCCCTGTCACACACACACTCTCCCTGTCTCACACACACTCTCCCTGTCACACACACACTCTCCCTGTCTCACACACACTCTCCCTGTCACACACACACTCTCCCTGTCACACACACACACTTTCTCACACACACACTCTCCCTGTCACACACACACACTTTCTCACACACACACTCTCCCTGTCACACACACACACTTTCTCACACACACACTCTCCCTGTCACACACACACACTTTCTCACACACACACTCTCCCTGTCACACACACACACACTCTCCCTGTCACACACACACACTTTCTCACACACACACTCTCCCTGTCACACACACACTCTCACACACACTCTCCCTGTCACACACACACTTTCTCACACACACTAACCCTGTCACACACACACTTTCTCTCACACACACTCTCCCTGTCACACACACACTTTCTCACACACACTCTCCCTGTCACACACACACACTTTCTCACACACACTAACACTGTCACACACACACACTTTCTCACACACACACTCTCCCTGACACACACACACTCTCCCTGTCTAACACACACTTTCTCACACACACTAACCCTGTCACACACACACACTCTCCCTGTCACACACACACACTCTCCCTGTCACACACACACACTCTCCCTGTCTAACACACACTTTCTCACACACACTAACCCTGTCACACACACACACTCTCACACACACTCTCCCTGTCACACACACACACTCTCACACACACTCTCCCTGTCACACACACACTCTCACACACACTCTTTTCTCTGTTCCTCTGTCGTCAGTGTAAAGTTAGTAAGGTTCACCCAGCTCCAGGAGACCTGCAACTCATCTTCTCAGTATTCTATTAAACTCTGTTTGATTGATTGATGCTCACATGTTTTCACAACGGGTTTTACTCAGGTACACATGATTGTTTTATTGAGGTAGTAACTGTAAGTAGAATCGGCCATAAATCAACATTAAAGTTTCTAACCCTCCCTCTCAGTTTTTAATCAATATTTTTTAACTGGAAGGAACATTTACTTGTTTTGAAGTTCAGCCAATGACATCACTTACCATTACTGATCGTATTAAAAGTACTTATTACTCCAGGCCTGGCCCCACCCCGACCCCCTGTAAATTAGTAGACCTGCTCTGGCCTGATCCACACAAGTCTCTATTGAAGATTCATAGGTAATATTAGTTTACCTGCAAGCCATCGGACTATTGGCAATCCTACCTATGAAATGTTGCCAGTAGTCAATAGGGTCTGGTAGACACTGGCTCCGATCCCAATCTGTGCGCTCCCTGCAGGTGCTGCTGATGCTGGCTTTTTTTGTTTATATTTCATAGTGGTTTCTCAACAGCTACGGAAGTCCATAGAGGACATATGAAGAAAAAAAACATTTCCCTCGTTATGCCTATCACAACTTCTTTTTCTCATGATCACTACATAACAAAAGTTGTTTTGTCAAGATCTGGAGATGATCAAAAGTACCTTTTGTTCAGATGCATCAAGGAGCCCTATGGCTGTGTTGATCGAAATGCGCTCGTGGGGCATTTAATCCCTGAATGATGCCCGACAGGCAGACCTGTCTACTGCGCTTCCCCCAAGACCACAGCCAATCGCATGCAAGGAAGAACGCAGCTAACTTAGCTAGTTAGCTAGGTAGTCTTGTTAGCTAGCTAGCTTGTTATCTCTGCTGGTTGTTAGCTTGCATAATTGATATGTTTATAGTTATAAAGGGACACCATGTTTTGTGTATAATATCTACATTTACGGTGGGTGAGCTCCATATAATTAAAGTCAGGAGGCTGCCTTGTAGGCTTTTTCATAGGTAAGGCTCCTTGCAGGTAGATTAGCTGTCAAAGTGCTTTATAGGCAGATGCATATCTGATCCAGTAGGCTCTATTTCTGGCAGGCTGATAAGATTCAATAGCAGCCTCATAGGCTGATGTCAGTATGCTGCCTTGTAGCCTGTTTTATAGGTAAAGCTCCTTGCAGACAGCCTACAAAGCAGCATGTTGACTTATCTTCTGAGGCTGCTATTGAATCTAATCAAACGCTGAGGCTGGAATTGAATCTGATCAGCCACTCTGTAAATGTAAATATTATCCATAAACATGAAGGGCGGTAGGTAGCATAGCGGTTAGAGCTTTGGGCTAGTAACCGAAAGGTTGCTGGTTCGAATACAAGGGTCCCCACTCCCCAGTGGAACAATAACCTGTAGGATCAAGGCTTTTTTTCAAAGGCCAGAGTCATTCATCAGATGTTTTGTTTGGTATGTCAAGGACAAACAGCAATGATGCAATAGGTTACATTATGTATGACTGTCAATATTGTACTACATTGTAATGCATGCACTGTAAAACTGTGCTGATAACTGTGCTGATAACTGTGCTGAGCTGTTCCCTCATACACAGGAAAAACAGGATTATAAAAAATACTGTTTGGTCGGGTAGCAATCAATTATCTTTTCTAATGTAATTTTACATTTTAGTTTTTTAACTTGATACCTAGCTACCTGCACTGAACTGGCCATTCATAGGTCTACATTGTGGCATCTTTCAAATAAGACAAATCAATGGCGGCTGTGTCAGTAGGCTCAGTATCAAGCCTGTCAGTGTCAGTAGGCTCAGTATCAAGCCTGTCAGTGTCAGTAGGCTCAGTATCAAGCCTGTCAGTGTCAGTAGGCTCAGTATCAAGCCTGTCAGTGTCAGTAGGCTCAGTATCAAGCCTGTCAGTGTCAGTAGGCTCAGTATCAAGCCTGTCAGTGTCAGTAGGCTCAGTATCAAGCCTGTCAGTGTCAGTAGGCTCAGTATCAAGCCTGTCAGTGTCAGTAGGCTCAGTATCAAGCCTGTCAGTGTCAGTAGGCTCAGTATCAAGCCTGTCAGTGTCAGTAGGCTCAGTATCAAGCCTGTCAGTGTCAGTAGGCTCAGTATCAAGCCTGTCAGTGTCAGTAGGCTCAGTATCAAGCCTGTCAGTGTCAGTAGGCTCAGTATCAAGCCTGTCAGTGTCAGTAGGCTCAGTATCAAGCCTGTCAGTGTCAGTAGGCTCAGTATCAAGCCTGTCAGTGTCAGTAGGCTCAGTATCAAGCCTGTCAGTGTCAGTAGGCTCAGTATCAAGCCTGTCAGTGTCAGTAGGCTCAGTATCAAGCCTGTCAGTGTCAGTAGGCTCAGTATCAAGCCTGTCAGTGTCAGTAGGCTCAGTATCAAACCTGTCTGTTTCAGTAGGCTCAGTATCAAACCTGTCAGTGTCAGTAGGCTCAGTATCAAGCCTGTCTGCTTTTTATTATACTGGTGTGTCTCTCTCTACCTCCTCTGGTCTGTGAGGATGTATTCATCCGGCTCTGGGCCTCTGCTGTGGGCGGGATAGTGAGAGCACTGATGGGCCTCTGCTGTGGGCGGGATAGTGAGAGCACTGATGGGCCTCTGCTGTGGGCGGGATAGTGAGAGCACTGATGGGCCTCTGCTGTGGGCGGGATAGTGAGAGCACTGATGGGCCTCTGCTGTGGGCGGGATAGTGAGAGCACTGATGGGCCTCTGCTGTGGGCGGGATAGTGAGAGCACTGATGGGCCTCTGCTGTGGGCGGGATAGTGAGAGCACTGATGGGCCTCTGCTGTGGGCGGGATAGTGAGAGCACTGATGGGCCTCTGCTGTGGGCGGGATAGTGAGAGCACTGATGGGCCTCTGCTGTGGGCGGGATAGTGAGAGCACTGATGGGCCTCTGCTGTGGGCGGGATAGTGAGAGCACTGATGGGCCTCTGCTGTGGGCGGGATAGTGAGAGCACTGATGGGCCTCTGCTGTGGGCGGGATAGTGAGAGCACTGATGGGCCTCTGCTGTGGGCGGGATAGTGAGAGCACTGATGGGCCTCTGCTGTGGGCGGGATAGTGAGAGCACTGATGGGCCTCTGCTGTGGGCGGGATAGTGAGAGCACTGATGGGCCTCTGCTGTGGGCGGGATAGTGAGAGCACTGATGGGCCTCTGCTGTGGGCGGGATAGTGAGAGCACTGATGGGCCTCTGCTGTGGGCGGGATAGTGAGAGCACTGATGGGCCTCTGCTGTGGGCGGGATAGTGAGAGCACTGATGGGCCTCTGCTGTGGGCGGGATAGTGAGAGCACTGATGGGCCTCTGCTGTGGGCGGGATAGTGAGAGCACTGATGGGCCTCTGCTGTGGGCGGGATAGTGAGAGCACTGATGGGCCTCTGCTGTGGGCGGGATAGTGAGAGCACTGATGGCCCTCTGCTGTGGGCGGGATAGTGAGAGCACTGATGGGCCTCTGCTGTGGGCGGGATAGTGAGAGCACTGATGGCCCTCTGCTGTGGGCGGGATAGTGAGAGCACTGATGGGCCTCTGCTGTGGGCGGGATAGTGAGAGCACTGATGGCCCTCTGCTGTGGGCGGGATAGTGAGAGCACTGATGGGCCTCTGCTGTGGGCGGGATAGTGAGAGCACTGATGGGCCTCTGCTGTGGGCGGGATAGTGAGAGCACTGATGGCCCTCTGCTGTGGGCGGGATAGTGAGAGCACTGATGGGCCTCTGCTGTGGGCGGGATAGTGAGAGCACTGATGGCCCTCTGCTGTGGGCGGGATAGTGAGAGCACTGATGGGCCTCTGCTGTGGGCGGGATAGTGAGAGCACTGATGGGCCTCTGCTGTGGGCGGGATAGTGAGAGCACTGATGGCCCTCTGCTGTGGGCGGGATAGTGAGAGCACTGATGGGCCTCTGCTGTGGGCGGGATAGTGAGAGCACTGATGGGCCTCTGCTGTGGGCGGGATAGTGAGAGCACTGATGGCCCTCTGCTGTGGGCGGGATAGTGAGAGCACTGATGGGCCTCTGCTGTGGGCGGGATAGTGAGAGCACTGATGGGCCTCTGCTGTGGGCGGGATAGTGAGAGCACTGATGGCCCTTAAAGTTTGTTTTTTGAACAGGCCTCCCTCCACCATTCACTCTCAGCAGGGTTTCAGTCCATTTGGACGGTGTATGGTAATTGTATGGTAATTGTATGGTAATTGTATGGTAATTGTATGGTAATTGTGCTCCCAATTCTACTGATTTCTTCAAGGACCTGGCTGGTGTGTAATACCAGGTGTTAGAAACATTACAAATGTGTCAATCATTTAACAATCACTGTTGGTTGAATTATTTAAGGTATGGTCCGCTTGATTTGGAGATAAAAATAAATGCAGGTCGGTTCGGGGAGGCAGCTGCTCGCCTGAAGAAAGGAGTCTGAGGATGGACTTTCCTATCCCTGTGTACAGTATATCCTCCCAGGTTACCATAGCTACCGCTGCAACACTGCCATGCTGCCAGGAAGGATGGGTTCAGCTCAGGGCATGGTGCTCTGGCTCTCTGGTACGGTTTCCCAAACAGCTCGGTGTGAAAATGTCAGTGTTCTGTAAAAATGACCCTTCTCAGTAAATGTCACACTGCCCTCTAGTACTGTAGTGTAGAGAGGCAGACAATGAGCTTCTGCAACGCTGTCTCTGTTTCTATTCCTCTATTCTGCTCTCTCTCGCTCTCTCTTCCTCTATTCTGCTCTCTCTTTCTCTCTCTCTTTATATACAGTTGAAGTCGGAAGTTTACATACACTTAGGTTGAAGTCATTAAAACTCATTTTTCAACCACTCCACAGATTTCATGTTAACAAACTATAGTTTTGGCAAGTCTGTTAGGACATCTACTTTGTGCATGACACAAGTCATTCTTCCAACAGTTGTTTACAGACATATTATTTCACTTATAATTCACTATATCACAATTCCAGTGGGTCAGAAGTTTACATACATTGACTGTGCCTTTAAACAGTTTGGAAAATTCCAGAAAATGATGTCAGTCACGAACGTGGTGATTGTCAGACCAAGACGTAGTGCAACATGATTATTTATTAAATCAACTGCACAAAATAACAAACTAGAAATAAACACAAACATAACAAACGGTAGTCTAAACAATGATCCACACAGACAGGTGAATCACCTGAACTTAAATAAACAAAAGTATCTCTATCCACAGTAAAATGAGTCTTATATCGACATAACCTGAAAGGCCGCTCAGCAAGGAAGAAGCCACTGCTCCAAAACCTCCATAAAAAAGCCAGACTACGGTTTGCAACTGCACATGGGGACAAAGATCGTACTTTTTGGAGAAATGTCCTCTGGTCTGATGAAACAAAAATAGGACTGTTTGGCCATAAAGACCATCGTTATGTTTGGAGGAAAAAGGGGGAGGCTGGCAAGCCGAAGAACACCATCCCAACCGTGAAGCACGGGTGGCAGCATCATGTTGTGGGACTGCAGGAGGGACTGGTGCACTTCACAAAATAGATGGCATCACGAGGAAGGGAAATTATGTGGATATATTGAAGCAACATCTCAAGACATCAGTCAGGAAGTTAAAGCTTGGTCGCAAATGGGTCTTCCAAATGGACAATGACCCCAAGCATACTTCCAAAGTTGTGGCAAAATGGCTTAAGGACAAGAAAGTCAAGGTATTGGAGTGGCCATCACAAAGCCCTGACCTCAATCCTAGAGAAAATGTGTGGGCAGAACTGAAAAAGCATGTGCGAGTAAGGAGGCCTACAAACCTGACTCAGTTACACCAGTTCTGTCAGGAGGAATGGGCCAGAATTCACCCAACTTATTGTGGGAAGCTTGTGGAAGGCTACCTGAAACTTTTGACCCAAGTTAAACAATTTAAAAGGCAGTGCTACCAAATACTACTTGAGTGAATGTAAACTTCTGTATTGCTGTAGTGAGAGGCAGGTTGTTATAGCAGATGCGTTACCCCATCTGTACTACTGTAAGATCAGGGTATCATTACACACTCACATGTCTATCATGGATGTAGTCATTATTTAAAATATACCCCTCTCTCTCCACCGTTACTAATTATCACCTGTCATTGTCTGTAATTGAGTTGTGTGGGAGGAAAACTAGTGATTCACTAACTCCCCTTTTCATAATATCAAGCCTGTCAGTGTCAGTAGGCATCAGGCTTCCCTGATGCAGATATCACATGTCCTGTCCCAACACTTCCCTGATGCAAATATCACATGTCCTGTCCCAACACTTCCCTGATGCAAATATCACATGTCCTGTCCCAACACTTCCCTGATGCAAATATCACATGTCCTGTCCCAACACTTTCCTGATGCAAATATCACATGTCCTGTCCCAACACTTCCCTGATGCAGATATCACATGTCCTGTCCCTACACTTCCCTGATGCAGATATCACATGTCCTGTCCCAACACTTCCCTGATGCAGATATCACATGTCCTGTCCCAACACTTCCCTGATGCAGATATCACATGTCCTGTCCCAACACTTCCCTGATGCAAATATCACATGTCCTGTCCCAACACTTCCCTGATGCAGATATCACATGTCCTGTCCCTACACTAAGTTTAGTCTTCGCTAGGATCTGATTGGGGTTTTTACTATTCATACACACACTCGTAAATTCCATGTCCCAATTGTGGCTATTTTCTCCCATGTTTTCTAAAGGGCCTATTCATAGCATCTGCTAGCTTTGCAGTGCTGAGTCTCACATGTAGGCTGATGCTTGTTTGTTGACAGCCAGAGACCCTCACTGAACATACTGTAGAGCCTCTCTCTCCAACTTCATTGCTTCCTCTATGTGAGAATATAAATATACTCATTTATTTATTGTCCTTCTGGGACGTGGAGACACAATATGGGCCCAGTTAATTCCTCTCCTATTCTTTGTAAGCGAGCGGAGCAGAGCGGAGGTCTGTTTCCTGGTTGAGAGTGAGCTGTGGTCAGCTGGAGGACTGGTTTCTGGTTGAGAATGGGCTGTGGTCAGCTGGAGGTCTGTTTCCTGGTTGAGAGTGGGATGCGATCAGCTGGAGTTCTGGGGTTGTTGCTGGGGATGGGGATGGGACTGAGGCTGGGTTTTGGGCTAAGGCTTGGACTGGGGTTGGTGATGGGACTGGTGGGGTTGGGGTTGGGGTTGATGCTGGGGTTGGGGCTGGTGCTGGAGGAGTTTGTTTGGCACTCTTCTCGCTACTTCTGATTTTGTTTAGGGAAAAGGACTGTTATTCTTTGAAAAGGGGAAATTGCTTTGTGAGGGTCCCGTTCAACCGCCACCTTCCTCCCAACCTGCAGTGGCTTGGTCCAGTGAGATATTCTTTCCCCTGGGAACAGGGGAAACATGAAAAGGGGGAGGGAGAGATGGAGGAGAAGATAGTGTAGGGCACATCCTCAACCTCCAGGCCCGGCCCGGCCAGAGTGGACACAGGGTGTCAATGTCACATCCCAGTGTCATAGGAATCCTGAGAATGTTTTTCCCTTTCTGTGATCTCTAATCACAAAGTAACAATGTTAAAGATTTCATTTTAGACTGGAAAAGTGGATTGATTTGACAAGTGGGACAAACAACCACGTCTCCCTTGCTGTCTGAATGGTTATGGTCACTTTGGAGAAAAACAAGTTGTATCTATCAACTATGGAAAGATCTCTCCTTCCTAACAACACAAGTATGTGTGTGCATGTGTACAAGTACAGTGTAAAACTAAAGAACGCAACTAAACAACAGTGTCCCCATATTCACAGTGTAAAGGAAGCAGTGGAGGCTTCTCAGAGGAGGAAGGGGAGGATCATCCTCCTCAGTGAATTTAAAAAGTTAAAGCTTTTTAAATAAAACTATACTAAATATGAACCAATTAATTTATTCCAAAATGAAGGAGAAGCAAGAAATATATATATATTTTGTTTTGTTTTTTTCACTTTCAGTTTCACTTACTTAGCTAGCAAATGCATCTAGCTAGTTTAGTCTACCCAAACACCCTGCTCAAAAAGAGGGATGCTATGTTAGCTAGCTGGCTATGACTTTCCAACACAACACTGGAACTCTTCCAAGTCAAGGTAAGCTTTTGGTTTTACTAATTTATTGCCCTCCGGTGTAAGTGCTAAACTGCTTACTGACTGAATACTGTAACGTTACTGCATGATTGTAGCGGGTTTACTAACGCTTTAGTTCTATAAGCTATGTTTACTGTGACGTTACTTTAGCTAATATGGTGACAACGATGTAGGCTGTGTGTAGCGGTTATGATATGGTTTGGCTTGGAAAGTTTTTTTCACCTGGTCCCATACAGCTGATGTGTTGTGCATTGATGTTCACAAGTGAAGGGACGAGGTGAGAGGAGGAGAGTGCATAGATGCGAGCAGTGGCGACACGTCATTCAAGGCAGGTGGGGCTTGCAAAAATAAATAAATAATAAAAGTATATATCTATATATATACATACAGTTGAAGTCGGAAGTTCACATACACCTTCCTAGTAAAAATTCCCTGTCCTAGGTGAGTTAGGATCACCACTTTATTTTAATAGTAGAGAGGATTATTTATTTCTGGTTTTATTTGTTTCATCACATTCCCAATGGGTCAGAAGTTTACATACACTCAATTAGTATTTGGTAGCATTGCCTTTAAATTGTTTAACTTGGGTCAAATGTTTCGGGTAGCCTTCCACAAGCTTCCCACAATAAGTTGGGTGAATTTTGGCCCATTCCTCCTGACAGAACTGGTGTGACTGAGTCAGGTTTGTAGGCCTCCTTGCTCGCACACGCTTTTTCACTTCTGCCCACAAATTGTCTATAGGATTGAGGTCAGGGCTTTGTGATGGCCACTCCAATACCTTGACTTTGTTGTCCTTAAGCCATTTTACCACAACTTTGGAAGGATGCTTGGGGTCATTGTCCATTTGGAAGACCCATTTGTGACCAAGCTTTAACTTCCTGACTGATGTCTTGAGATGTTGCTTCAATATATCCACATAATTTTCCTTCCTCATGATGCCATCTATTTTGTGAAGTGCACCAGTCCCTCCTGCAGCAAAGCACCCCCACAACATGATGCTGCCACCCCTGTGCTTCACGGTTGGGATGGTGTTCTTCGGCATGCAAACCTCACCTTTTTCCTCCAAACATAACGATGGTCATTATGGTCAAAAAGTTATATTTTTGTTTCATCAGACCAGGGGACATTTCTCCAAAAAGTACGATCTTTGTCCCATATGTGCAGTTGCAAACCGTAGTCTGGCATTTTTATGGCAGTTTTAGATTAGTGGCTTCTTCCTTGCTGAGCGGCCTTTCAGGTTATGTCGATATAGGACTCATTTTACTGTGGATATAGATACTTTTGTACCTGTTTCATCCAGCATCTTCACAAGGTCCTTTGCTGTTGTTCTGGGATTGATTTGCACGTTTCGCACCAAAGTACGTTTGAAAGGGCCTGACTGAGACCAGGTCTCTGACTCCCTCTAGAGGGAGTAGTAAGGCCACAGTCATATAATATTGAGCTGCACCCCCTTTTGCCCTCAATTCGTCAGGGAATGGACTACAAAGTGTCGAAAGCGTTCCACAGGGATGCTGGCCCATGTTGACTCCAATGCTTCCCACAGTTGTGCCAAGTTGGCTGGATTTCCTTTAGGTGGTGGAACTGTTGACTGTGAAAAACCCAGCAGTGTTGCAGTTCTTGAAAGACTCAAACCATTGCGCCTGGCACCCAGTTCAAAGGCATTGAAATCTGTTGTCTTGCCCATTCATCCTCTGGATGGCACACATACACAATCCATGTCTCAAGGATTAAAAATCTATCTTTAACCTGTCTCCTCCCCTTCCTCTACACTGATAGAAGTGGATTTGACAGGTGACCTCAAAAAGTGATCATAGTTTTCACCTTGATTCACCTGGTCAGTATATGTCATGGAAAGAGCAGGTGTTCCTAATATTTTGTACACTCAGTGTATATGAACTATACTGTGTTGTATCCTTGTTCAAACACTCAAGATTGTTTAAAGTGTAAAAATACATTTTTATGAGAGTGAACATGAGGAGAATGGGGGGTGCTGAATGCAGAGGGGTAAATAACCCCCTAGAGTCTATTGACACACCGGTGTCTCAATATAAGTTTAAAAAAAATACCCATCAAACGTTTAAGATAGAGATACCAGTTTTTTGCATTGGTTGTATCTCAATCCTATGTGGCACTTCCACATCTGTGGTGAAAGGTGGCAGAACTAGAGCGGTGTTTGTCAGAACATGAGACATCCCGAAAATATGTCTTCTCACAAAAATGTCTGTAGAATGCAAACTATTATGACCAATCTGGGAGACTCTCACGAACATGATGGTGGTCTCCAATTTGCTCTACGACCCCCACAAGTGTCACGTGACTTGTCTGAAGGTAATTGTACCAGTTTTAAAAAATGAATGGAAGTATGAAGGTAGTTTTGTGCCTACCCCAAAAAGAGGTTAAATGTGTGTAAAAAACGGTGTCGATCATCATCCCCTGTGTATTTATACCTGTGTTTCTCTGTGCCAGTTTGTCTTGTATGCCAAGTCAACCAGCGTTTTTTCCCCAGTCTGTTTTTCATAGTCCTCCTGGTTCTGACCCTTGCCTGTCCTGACACTGAGCCCGCCAGCCTGACCATTCTGCCTACCTTGTGGACTCTGACCTGGTTATTGAATCCTTGCTTGTCCCGACCTCGAGCCTGCCTGCCACCCTGTACTGTTCGGACTCTGATCTGGTTGATGAACTCTTGCCTGTCCCCGACCTGCCCTTTGCCTACCCCTTATACTTTAATAAATATCGGAGCCCTAACCACCTGTCTCCTGTGTCTGCATCTGAGTCTCGCCTTCTGTCGTTATAGTACGAACTGGCCATGACTGACTCAGCAGACTTGGACCAGCTCCGCCACGCTGTCGCTCTGCAGGGAGCTACCATTGGGAGACATGAGGAGCTCCTTCAGAACCTTTTGGAGGAGATTTGGTCTCTGGCGGAACACTACAACCAGGGGTTCAAAGTGTTAACAGAGCAATTTTGTGAATTAGCTCGCAGGCAGCCAGCCACACCTGAGACCGCCCAGCCGCTTACCTCCTCCGGAGCGATATGTGGGTTATCCTGGAACCTGCCTGCCTTTCCTTTCCCAGTGCTCCCTCATTTTTAAGCTACAGCCCTGTTCGTTCCCGTCGGACCATTCGAAGATAGCATATTTAAAGTGGCGCAGCCCTCCCGCAGGCATCCTCCTCAGGGCTCAAACAAAACCTTGGATTACTCCCTCCGTCTGATGGCAACATGGTCATTCTAACTGTTGTGGATCGGTTTTCCAAGGCCACCCATTTCATCTCTTCCCAAACTACCCTCTACTAAAGAGACGGCCCAACTCATGGTGCAGAATGTCTTCCGGATCCATGGACTCCCGGTGGACATGGTCTCCGACCGGGGTCCTCAATTCTCATCTCAGTTCTGGAAGGCGTTCTGCACCCTTATTGGGTAATCGGCCAGCCTATCATACGGATTCCATGCGGACCGCCACCGGATCCCAGCTCCTCGCTACCGACTTGGGAAGAGGGTATGGCTTCCACATGGGACCTGCCCCTTCGGGTGGAATCCTGAAAACTGTCCCCCTGATGTGATATTGCGAGGGGTGAGAAGTGAGTGATGAGGCAAAAATAAAAAGGAGATGAAGTTTGTGCGTAAGAACGAATGACATTTAATATGAAAGACAGCAACACACAAAGACAATAACCCGCGAGGGTTGAAACAAAAAACACAGGGTTAAATAGTGACCCTGATGATGTTGCTACCATCTTCCCCCGACAGCCAGTTTAGATCCTTTCCCCATTTCTAGAATCATTAGTTCCACTGTTGTCCGTCTTGTGTTACCCCGTACCCTCTGTATGCACCCTCCGTTCCATGTTTCTAGAATTAAACCCGTATCTCACAGTCCTTTGTCTACTGTTCCCAGTCCCACCCCTCCTCCCTGTGTCATCGATGGCCACCCAGCATACACGATGAGACGCCTCCTGGGTGTTCGACTACGGGGCATCCTGGATCCAGCCCTCATCGCCGACTTCCACCTGCGACACCCCGGTCAGCCAGGTATGTGCCCAGGTAGGACGCCAGGTGGCCCCCCTATCTGTCACACCCTGATCTGTTTCACCTGTCCTTGTCTCCTCCCCCTCCAGGTGTCGCTCATCATCCCCTGTGTTTTCTGTCTCTCTGTGCCAGTTCGTCTTGTGTGCCAAGTCAACCAGCGTTTTTTTCCCAGCTCCTATTTTTCCCAGTCCCCGTTTTCTAGTCCTCCTGGTTCTGACCCTTGCCTGTCCTGAGACTGAGCCCGCCAGCCTGACCATACTGCCTGCCCTGACCTCGAACCTGCCTGCCGTCTTGTACCTTGTGGACTCTGACCTGGTTATTGAACCATTGCCTGACCCGACCTTGACCCTGCCTGCCACCCTGTACTGTTCGAACTCTTGCCTGTCCCCGACCTGCCATTTCCTACCCTTTCAACTTTAATAAATATCGGAGCCCTAACCACCTGCTTCCTGTGTCTGCATCTGGGTCTCACCTTGTGTCGTGATAGAATGTGTTATTCAATGCTTTTCTCCTGGCTATAGAAGTCAATTCAAAATCAAATAGCTAAATGATCCATAGAATGCCCCCCCCCAATGGCTTAGACGCTGTCTGTCACCAAAGGTGTACCCCAAGGCTCGATCCTAGGCCCCATGCTCTTCTCAATTTACATAAGCAACATAGTTCAGGCAGTAGGAAGCTCTCTTATCCATTTATATGCAGATGACACAGTCTTATACGGTCATGTGGTTTGGTAAGAAAAATGCCCCTCTCCCCACAGGCGTGATTACTACCTCTGAGGGTTTAGAGCTTGAGGTAGTCACATCATAAAAGTACTTGGGAGTATGGCTGGACGGTACACTGTCCTTCTCTCAGCACATATCAAAGCTGCAGGCTAAAGTTACATCTAGATTTGGTTTCCTCTATCGTAATCGCTCCTCTTTCACTCCAGCTGCCAAACTAACCCTGATTCAAATGACCATCCTACCCATGCTAGATTACGGAGACGTAATTTATAGATCGGCAGGTAAGGGTGACCTTGAGCGGCTAGATGTTATTTACCATTCAGCCATCAGATTTGCCACCAATGCTCCTTATGGGACACATCACTGCACTTTACACTCTGTAAACTGGTCATCTCTATATACCCGTTCCAAGACCCACTGGTTGATGCTTATTAATAAAACCCTCTTAGGCCTCACTCCCCACTATCAGATATGTCTACTGCAGCCCTCATCCTCCACATACAACACCCCTTCTGCCAGTCACAATCTGTTAAAGTTTTATCTCAATCTCTTCATTCAAAGATATTCAATAATATTTGTACCCTGTTTGTGCTGCTACCATGTTGTGTTGCTACCATGTTGTGTTGCTACCATGTTGTTGTCATGTTGTGTTGCTACCATGCTGTGTTGTCATGTGTTGCTGCCATGCTGTGTTGTTGTCTTAGGTCTCTCTTTATGTAGTGTTGTCTCTCTTGTCGTGATATATGTTTGTCCTATATTTTTATTTAATTTATTTAAATTTATAATCCCAGCCCCCATTCCTGCAGGAGACCTTTTGCCTTTTGATAAATAAACAATAATTTGTTCTTAACTGACTTTACTAGTTAAATAAAGGTTAAATAAATACAAAAAATAACTGAATATGTATAGCTGTGTTAAGCGGAGTAGAGAGCTGGGCATTAAGGGGATGTACAGATCCTGAGTTTGATCCATGGAAACCCACCCTGTCATAATCATGACCGGCTCACCTGAAAATCCTCCTCTTAGCACGAGCAGCTATTTGGAGGGAGCAGAAACACTGTAACCTTGGAAACAGAGGGTGGAGGGTGCTGAGAGAGAGAGAGAGAGAGAGAGAGAGAGAGAGAGAGAGAGAGAAGCCTTACGGATCTGAGAGGAGCAGATAGAACAGATTTCATATTGGATTATGGGTGTTGTGACTGTCTGAGGGTGTGAGTGAGCGGAAGAACATACGCATCATAGAGCACATAATCACAGCTTTGTGCCAGACGAGATGTTCCAGCTGGGTTTAGCCTAGCCATCCTCTCAGAGGCTTGATTGATATTCGTCATCACACTCCTTCCTTGCAGAGAAGTAGTTCAGTAGTTCACTGTCTGCCACAAGATGTCTGCTTCACCTTGGCTCACCCCTGACACCAGACAGGAATTGTAATAGGCCTTCAGCTGTCTGTCTCAAACAATTATAAATTAGTAGTATCATAGAGCTGCTGTAGCCTTTTGTCCATAGAGGTCAAGTGTATCAAATAGAAACATTGTTTACTCCATGTGAAACTGACATGGCTTGGTAATCCAGTTAGACGAATGATAATATCTATATGAAAAGACCATAGTAAGCTATTGATTAAATGGTAATATCTATATGAAAAGACCATAGTAAGCTATTGATTAAATGGTAATAAAACTGAAGTGTAGAGAATAAGAAAGAAAGAAAAAAAGCGGAACCTGGAAATACCATCCAACACAAAATTGTGTGAGTAATGTTCCGCCTGAAACTACTTCTGAAGCCAAAAGTAAAAGACAATAATCTCTAGGTAATTGTATTATGTAAAGCTTAATAAGTAAGTCTTCTAAGCTACCAAGCTGCTAGGACATTACTGACCTGAACTGGCTGCAACTTCAATTAGCACGGAAGTGTGGTGAGGTAGTGTGAAAACTCTTGAGCCTAACAATGGCAGGAGAGTTCTGAACACACCCTGGTCCCACAACTGCACTGCTCCTCCATCATTGAAAGGGATAAATTCACAGAGCTGGAGAAAGACATGGTGGAGCTCAGAGAGCTAGTCTACACAATCCAGACAGAGCAAACCCACAAAACAGACCAGCACAACAACACCGACCAAACAAGACCCAGAGGGCAGAAGGTGGAGATGGACGGCCGTCTGAGAGAGCTGGCTGCTCTACGGACCGAGGTGAGAGAATTCGAAGAGGCACACATGGCACTGAAGGAAGAGGTGAGAAAGCTAAGAGGTGAGAAAGCTAAGGGGTGACAGAGAGCTGGACACTCCCCCAGAGAAGCCAGCAGAACAGCCCACCTCAGATCCGGACCACAACATCAACACCACAATGGGTCAGACAACACAGGACCCACCAACCCAACAGACCCCACCCCCTCCTAACAAGCCCCTCTGTCAGCTCCCCTGATAGCCCTCTTGACAACGCCCACACATCCACTGAGGACCCACAAAAGCCAGAGATTGTGCTCCTTGTGTACTAGTCTATGGCGACTTAAATGCCAGAACCGGACAAGAACCTGACACCTTCAGCAGACATGGGGACAAACACCTACCTGGAGGTGACAGCATTCCCTCCCCTATATGCCCCCCCTAGACACAACTACGACAAAATAACCAATAAAAACAGGTCACAACTCCTGCAGCTCTGTCGGACGCTGGGTCTGTACATAGTCAATGGTAGGCTTCGAGGGGACTCCTACGGTAGGTACACATATAGCTCATGTCTTGGCAGTAGTACTGTAGACTACTTTATCACTGACCTCAACACAGAGTCTCTTAGAGTGTTCACAGTCAGTCCACTGACACCCCTATCAGATCACAGCAAAATCACACTCTACTTGAACAGAGCTATGCTCAAACATGATGCATCAAAGCCAAAGGAACTTAATAATATTAACAAATGCTATAGATGGAAGGAAATTAGTGTTGAAATCTACAAAAAAACAATTAGGCAACAACAAATTCAATCCCTTCTAGACAATTTCCTGGATAAAACCATTCACTGTAATAGTGAAGGTGTAAACTTGGCAGTTGTAAGGATCTATGTTCAGAAAGGTCTCTGGAAACCTTTATGGTTCTCAGGTTTAGTGTCCAGAGACCTCTCTGGATACTCTATGTTCAGCTGCGCCGCATTGCCTCTAATTGGGGAGCCTGTTTAAGTTAAGTCATTCCCACCTGTGTTGTGGGTTTGTGTGTGTGTTCTTTTTGCGCACACCAGTTCACGGTTGCATTCTCTTCTTTTGTTGTTTTGGATTATTGCTAAATAAAGGGAATGGCTTCGGGTCCTGTCTAACTGCAACCGTGACAGAAAAACCCACCACACCAGGACCAAGCAGGGTGGGATGGAGGAAAGGGAGCCTCAGCAGACCTCGGGTGTGCCTTCCCAGACCGGTAAGCCCTGTGCCGGGCCTCCACAGCCCGGATCCTCCAGGTATGGCCCACAGCCCGGAGTCTCCAGGTACGGCCCACAGCCCGGAGTCTCCAGGTACGGTCCACAGCTCGGTAGCGCCAGTGCCGGTTCCTAGCCCGGTGGCTTCAGTGCGTGTCCCCAGCGCAGTAGCGCTAGTGCCGGTTCCTAGCCCGGTAGCTCCAGTGCCGGTTCATAACCCGGTGGCTTCAGTGCGTGTCCCCAGCGCGGTAGCGCTAGTGCCGGTTCCTAGCCCGGTGGCTTCAGTACGTGTCCCCAACACGGTAGCACTAGTGCCGGTTCCTAGCCCAGTAGCTCCAGTGCCGGTTCATAACCTGGTGGCTTCAGTGCTTGTCCCCAGCGCGGTAGCGCTAGTGCCTGTTCCTAGCCTGCTGGCTTCAGTGCGTGTTCCCAGCGCGGTAGCTCCAGTGCCGGTTCCTAGCCCGGTAGCTCCAGTGCCGGTTTCTAGCCCAGTGGATTCAGTGCGTGTCCCCAGCGCGGTAGTGCTAGTGCCGGTTCCTAGCCTGGTAGCTCCAGTGCCAGAGCAATCCGCTCCACCGGTGCCCAGTCTGGGACCGGTCGTCAGCCCCGCTCCAGTGCCGGAGCAGTCCGCTCCACCGGTGCCCAGTCCGGGACCGGTCGTCAGCCCCGCTCCAGTGCCGAAGCAGTCCGCTCCACCGGTGCCCAGTCCGGGACTGGTCGTCAGCCCCGCTCCTGTGCTGGAGCAGTCCGCTCCACCGGTGCCCAGTCCTGGAAAGGGCTAATGCCCCGCTCCTGAGCCAGAACCTTGGGAGGGGGTACTGTAAGGAGAGAGGTCTCTTGAAAACTTTATGGTTCTCAGGTTTAGTGTCCAGAGATCTCTCTGGATATTCTATGTTCAGTTTGGGATTGGTCCCCAATTAGAGGCAGCTGCGCCACACAGAGCTATGCTTGAACGGAGCTATGCTCAATCATGAGGCATCAAAGCCAAAGGAACTTAATAATATCAACAAGGAAATTAAGAAACCTATCCAATCAAAAACATAGAGACCCAGAAAACCTGAGCCTACACCTTTACTATGGTGAATCACTAAAAAAATACAGAAATACACTACGGAAAAAGAAGGAACAGCACGTCAGAAACCAGCTCAATGTATCAAACGTTACAGGTAAGACCCAGTAGCGGAGTAACAACAGGGGCCGGCAAAAGACAGGTCAGGGGCAGGCAGGGGTCCGAAATCCAGATAGACGGGGCAAAGGTACAAGACGGCAGGCATGCTCAGGGCAGGCAGGATGGTCAAAACTGGGAAAACTAGAAAACAGGAACTATAGAGAGGCGGGAGCAAAGGGGGAAAACACTGGTAGGCTTGATCCACATAATAATTCACATTTCCGGTTGCTGCAGGATAATTTTTCTGCTATAGCAAACTGGCTCACATCTGTAGATCAGTGGGTACAGCCCCCTCCCTCATACAGCTGCACCTGTACTGAAAGATGTGAGGAGAGGTGGGGGAGAGAGATGCGTGGAGAGGTGGGGGAGAGAGATGCGTGGAGAGGTGGGGGAGAGAGATGCGTGGAGAGGTGGGGGAGAGAGATGTGTGGAGAGGTGGGGGAGAGAGATGCGTGGAGAGGTGGGGGAGAGAGATGCGTGGAGAGGTGGGGGAGAGAGATGCGTGGAGAGGTGGGGGAGAGAGATGCGTGGAGAGGTGGGGGAGAGAGATGCGTGGAGAGGTGGGGGAGAGAGATGCGTGGAGAGGTGGGGGAGAGAGATGCGTGGAGAGGTGGGGGAGAGAGATGCGTGGAGAGGTGGGGGAGAGAGATGCGTGGAGAGGTGGGGGAGAGAGATGCGTGGAGAGGTGGGGGAGAGAGATGCGTGGAGAGGTGGGGGAGAGAGATGCGTGGAGAGGTGGGGGAGAGAGATGCGTGGAGAGGTGGGGGAGAGAGATGCGTGGAGAGGTGGGGGAGAGAGATGCGTGGAGAGGTGGGGGAGAGAGATGTGTGGAGACGTGAGGGGTCTGGTGGGTTTGCTAGCATATTTGACATCAGCTTCTGGCATATTTTCCAAACCATGAAACTATGCTATTTTAGGTGCTCAGCATTCAGCATTCAAAGCTATTGATATAAACTAAAAAAATTTGGAGGACGGCACCTAGCCAATTAGGTGTACCAAAATATTGTATATATATATAGTATCTTTCTTTTTGTTTAAGGCAGTGTAACAAATATGTGATGTATTTAATATTCTGTAGCATATACCGCAGGCATCTCCTGGGTGGACTGCATATCTAGTGCGGACAGCATGTGCTGCCTGTGCTTTCAGCCATGTGGCTGCACTCTTGTTAACCAACAGGCTCCAGCTCCATCCAATATGATTTCTTATCACGTCTGAGTCTGAGGAATGGAAGGATGAGTCTACAGCACGTCGGCCTGGTCTGAGAGGCAGACACTTGGCTGAAATCAGGTTATACCTCTTCGCTCAAGTTGTTTCCTCTATCCTCCTCAGTCATGCTTCTGCAGCTCGCAGAGTTTATCAGTTACTCTCTAGCTTTGGTCTCTACACCTATAGGAATGATTATATCTAGTCTCTACACCTATAGGAATGATTATATCTAGTCTCTACACCTATAGGAATGATTATATCTAGTCTCTACACATAGGAATGATTATATCTAGTCTCTACACCTATAGGAATGATTATATCTAGTCTCTACACCTATAGGAATGATTATATCTAGTCTCTACACTTATAGGAATGATTATATCTAGTCTCTACACCTATAGGAATGATTATATCTAGTCTCTACACATAGGAATGATTATATCTAGTCTCTACACCTATAGGAATGATTATATCTAGTCTCTACACCTATAGGAATGATTATATCTAGTCTCTACACCTATAGGAATGATTATATCTAGTCTCTACACCTATAGGAATGATTATATCTAGTCTCTACACCTATAGGAATGATTATATCTAGTCTCTACACTTATAGGAATGATTATATCTAGTCTCTACACATAGGAATGATTATATCTAGTCTCTACACATAGGAATGATTATATCTAGTCTCTACACCTATAGGAATGATTATATCTAGTCTCTACACCTATAGGAATGATTATATCTAGTCTCTACACCTATAGGAATGATTATATCTAGTCTCTACACATAGGAATGATTATATCTAGTCTCTACACATAGGAATGATTATATCTAGTCTCTACACCTATAGGAATGATTATATCTAGTCTCTACACCTATAGGAATGATTATATCTAGTCTCTACACCTATAGGAATGATTATATCTAGTCTCTACACCTATAGGAATGATTATATCTAGTCTCTACACCTATAGGAATGATTATATCTAGTCTCTACACATAGGAATGATTATATCTAGTCTAGGTGATTAGGAAAGTGTAACCTGAGGGACAGGTGTTAGCCTACTAATAAGTATGTTCTATAGTCCAGGCTACTAATATACAGCGGGTGAAATAAGTATTGAACACGTCATCATTTTTCTCAGTAAATATATTTCCAAAGGTGCTATTGACATGAAAGTTTCACCAGATGTTGGTAACACAGGGAAAAAGTATTGAACACATGAAGAAAGGGAGGTTCAAAAAGGCATGGAAAGCCAAGACAACAGCTGATAACTATCATCATTAAAAAGCAATCCAGCCCCCTGTCAGTGCAAATTAATATCAGCTGGTTCAGTCCCAACTGATGGCCTACAAAAAGGTCTCATTGCCAAGGTGTCACACAAGACACATCTCATGATGGGTAAAAGCAAAGAGCTGTCTCAAGACATTTGCAACCTAATTGTTGCAAAACATAATGATGGCATTGGTTATAGGCTCATTTCTAAGCTTCTGAATGTTCCAGTGAGCACTGTTGGGGGCATAATACGGAAGTGGAAAGACAATCATTTCACCATAAATTTGCCTCGACCAGGTGCTCCTCGCAAGATTTCTGACAGAGGAGTGAAAAGAATAATCAGAAGAGTTGTCCAAGAGCCAAGGACCACTTGTGGAGAGCTTCAAAAAGACCTGCAATTAGCAGGTACTGTTGTCTCAAAGAAAACATTAAGTAATGCACTCCACCGCCATGGCCTGTATGCACGCTCACCACGCAAGACTCCATTGCTGAAAAAAAAGCATGTTGAAGCTCGTTTAAAGTTTGCTGCACAACATTTGGAAAAGCCAGTTAAATACTGGGAGAATATAGTGTGGTCAGATGAGAGCAAAATTGAACTGTTTGGATGTCATAATACACACCATGTTTGGAGGAGAAATGGCACTGCACATCACCCTAAAAACACCATACCAACAGTGAAGTTTGGAAGTGGGAACATCATGGTGTGGGGCTGCTTTTCAGCAAATGGTACTGGCAAACTTCACATAATTGAAGGAAGGATGAATGGGCAAATTTATGAGGAGCACCTGGTCGAGGCAAATTTATGGTGAAATGATTGTCTTTCCACTTCCGTATTATGGCCCCAACAGTGCTCACTGGAACATTCAGAAGCTTAGAAATGCGCCTATAACCAATGCCATCATTATGTTTTGCAACAATTAGGTTGCGAATGTCTTGAGACAGCTCTTTGCTTTTACCCATCATGAGATGTGTCTTGTGTGACACCTTGGAAATGAGACCTTTTTGTAGGCCATCAGTTGGGACTGAACCAGCTGATATTAATTTGCACTGACAGGGGGCTGGATTGCTTTTTAATTACTGATAGTTTTCAGCTGTTGTCTTGCCTTTCCATGCCTTTTTGAACCTCCCTTTCTTCATGTGTTCAATACTTTTTCCCTGTGTCATTTCACATTATTACACATAACTTAATTTCTGAACGTATTTGTTTTGGTTTCTTTGTATGTATGGATTACTTGGGTTGTTACCAACATCTGGTGAACATTTCATGTCAATAGCACCTTTGGAAATATATTTACTGAGAAAAATGGTGACGTGTTCAATACTTATTTCACCCGCTGTATATGTTCTATGGTCCAGCCTACTAATAGATACTGTATGTTCTATGGTCCAGCCTACTAATATATATGTTCTATGGTCCAGGCTACTAATATATATGTTCTATGGTCCAGGCTACTAATATATATGTTCTATGGTCCAGGCTACTAATAGATACTGTATGTTCTATGGTCCAGCCTACTAATATATATGTTCTATGGTCCAGGCTACTAATATATATGTTCTATGGTCCAGGCTACTAATATATATGTTCTATGGTCCAGGCTACTAATAGATACTGTATGTTCTATGGTCCAGGCTACTAATATATATGTTCTATGGTCCAGGCTACTAATAGATACTGTATGTTCTATGGTCCAGCCTACTAATAGATATGTTCTATGGTCCAGGCTACTAATATATATGTTCTATGGTCCAGCCTACTAATAGATATGTTATATGGTCCAGCCTACTAATAGATATGTTATATGGTCCAGCCTACTAATAGATATGTTCTATGGTCCAGCCTACTAATAGATATGTTCTATGGTCCAGGCTACAAAAAGGTATGTTGTATGGTCCAGCCTACTAAATCAAATCAAATCAAACGTTATTGGTTACATACACATTTAGCCGATGTTAATGCAGGTGTAGCGAAATGCTTGTGCTTCTAGTTCCGACAGTGCAGTAATATCTAACACGGAATATCTAACAATTACACAACATATTCCCAATACATACAAATCTAAGTAAGGAATGAATTAGGATGTTATAACACAAAACATTTCCTGAGCTAATAATGTAGAAAACGGTACATAAAAAAATAAAATACTGCAAAGTTTCCTAAGAACTAGTCGCAATGCAGCCTTCTCACCTGGGCCATCTTATACTATTATCTACTATTAGGTATGTTCTATGGTCCAGCCTACTAATAGATATGTTCTATGGTCCAAGCTACTAATAGATATGTTTTATGGTCCAGGCTACTAATAGATATGAACCAGACAACCCCAGCGACAGGGCCACGTGTGACACAGACACTGACAGACATGTCCCTGTTTGTCTTGTCTTAACTCTGAGTCTGTCTATACAGCGGGAACAGCAAGTGCCAAAGAGTACATCACCTAATGGAGGGAGCAGTTTAAAAAGGATAATCCTGGAGCGTTTTGTCTGTTTAGCAGATGACCCTCCTCTGTGAAGGACCCTGAGGCAGAATGGAGGCTGACACTAAACAGGGGCTCAGCTTCCTGCCTCACTATCTCCCCTGGCTGCTGGTTAATTACACTGCCTTCCACTGCAACAAAGGGCAGCATTTCTCTCAGTTCAAATATATGAATCCTTTAATTTGCAGATGGTCAGTGTACGCGATTGGGGGAATGGGGCTGGGGAGTGTGTGTGTTCCTTCTCTCACACTGATGAAACTGATGGCAGAGGTAGAGCCCAGTGGATGGTCTGTGTGTGTGTGTGTGTGTGTGTGTGTGTGTGTGTGTGTGTGTGTGTGTGTGTGTGTGTGTGTGTGTGTGTGTGTGTGTGGGTGTAGGGTGTGTGTGTGTGTGTGTGTGAGCCCAGTGGATCGTCAGAGTGAGGATTGTTGTAGTATGGGGTCTCCGAAAATGTGAATCCCCACCTTCTGGGGAACTGTGTTGTGGGTGGGGACAGACCTCAATGACACCCCCATGACACCTGTACTGCACTGCAGCATAAGGAGAGGCTGCATACGCAGCACTGCAGGTAGGTAGTCAGGTTACCAGGACAACTCTATCACAGACTCCATCAGAAAACACACTCTGACGCATCACAGTCCACGGAGGAGCTTCAGTCCCAACTCCCTAAGCAGGCCACGAGTCAAGAGGAGAGGCACTCCATTCCCAACTCCCTAACCAGGCCACGAGTCGAGAGGAGAGGAGCTTCAGTCCCAACTCCCTAACCAGGCCACGAGTCAAGAGGAGAGGAGCTTCAGTCCCAACTCCCTAACCAGGCCACAAGTTGAGAGGAGAGGCACTCCATTCCCAACTCCCTAACCAGGCCACGAGTTGAGAGGAGCTTCAGTCCCAACTCCCTAACCAGCATCTTGTCCATGGCTGTTTTCTTATTGTTTGCCATGTACAGTTCATTCAGAAAGTATTCAGGCCCCTTGACGTTTTCCACATTTTGTTACGTTACAGCCTTATTCTAAAATTGAATAAATTACTTTTTTTCTCATCAATCTACACACAATACCCAATAATGACAAAGCAAAAACAGTTTTTTTGATATTTTAGCAAATGTATAAAAAGTATTCAGACCCTTTGCTATGAGACTCGAAATTGAGCTCAGGTGCATCCTGTTTCCATTGATCATCCTTGAGATGTTTCTACAACTTGTTTGGAGTCCCCCCTGTGGTAAATTCAATTGTTTTGACATGATTTGGTAAGGCACACACCTGTCTATATAAGGTCCCACAGTTGACAGTGCATGTCAGAGCAAAAACCAAGCCATGAGATCGAAGGAATTGTCCATAGAGCTATTGTGTCGAGGCACAGGGTACCAAAAAATGTCTGCAGCACTGAAGTTCCCCAAGAACACAGTGGCCTCCTTCATTCTTAAATAGAAGAAGTTTGGAACCACCAATACTCTTCTTAGAAGGGCCTTGGTCAGGGAGGTGACCAAGAACCCGATGGTCTGTCAGAGCTCCAGAGTTCCTCTGTGGAGATGGGAGAATGAATGACAACCATCTCTGCAGCACTCCACCAATCAGGCCTTTATGGTAGAGTGGCCAGATAAAAGGCACACAACAGCCCGCTTGGAGTTTGCCAAAAGGCACCTAAAGACTCTCAGACCATGAGAAAAAAGATTCTCTGGTCTGATGAAACCAATATCGAACTCTTTGGCCTAAATGCCAAGCATCACATTTGGAGGAAACCTGGCACCATCCATACGGTGAAGCATGGTGGTGTCATCATCATGCTGTGGGTATGTTTTTCAGCGGCAGGGACTGGGCGACTAGTCAGGATTGAGGGAAAGATGAAGGAAACAAAAATATTTAAAAAAAAAAAAGATATACTTCATGAAAACTGGCTCCAGATGCTTAGGACCTCTGGGGCGAAGATTGACCTTCCAACAGGGCAATGACCCTAAGCACACAGCCAAGACAACGCAGGAGTGGCTTCGGGACAAGTCTCTGAATGTCCTTGAGTGGCCCGGCCAGAGCCCGGACTTGAACCCGATCGAACATCTCTGGGGAGTCCTGAACATAGCTGTGCAGTGAAGGTCCCCATTCAACCTGAGAAAGCTTGAGAGGATCTGCAGTGAAGAATGGGAGAAACTCCCCAAATACAGGTGTGCCAAGCTTGTAGTGTCATACCCAAGAAGAAATTAGGCTGTAATCGCTGCCAAAGGTGCTTCAACAAAGTACTGAGTAAAGGGTCTGAATACTTATGTAAATGTGATATTTCATTTTTTCATTTTTTATACATTTGCTAAAATTAAAATAAAATATGTTTTGCTTTGTCATTATGGAGTTTTGTGTGTAGATTGGTTAGGGAAAAAACGATTTAATAAACTTTAGAATAAAGCTGTAACGAAAGAAAATGTGGGAAAAGGGGTCTGAATACTGTCTGAATGCACTGTATGTCTGCTGCTGTATGTCTAGGTTTCCATCATGCAAACAGAGAGGTGTTCAAATCCATGACGTTGCAGACCTTTTGAAAGCTATTCCTAAAAGTCCTCATTCACTCTCTGTTCCTTTCCTTTCCCCTTATTCACAACATTTCACTGACTGCCAACTGTTCCCTTCCCCTTAGTCACAACATTCCACTGACTGCCAACTGTTCCCTTCCCCTTAGTCACAACATTCCACTGACTGCCAACTGTTCCCTTCCCCTTAGTCACAACATTCCACTGACTGCCAACTGTTCCCTTCCCCTTAGTCACAACATTCCATTGACTGCCAACTGTTCACTTCCCCTTAGTCACAACATTCCATTGACTGCCAACTCTTCACTTCCCCTTAGTCACAACATTCCACTGACTGCCAACTGTTCACTTCCCCTTAGTCACAACATTCCACTGACTGCCAGCTGTTCCCTTCCCTTCCCCTTAGTCAAAACATTCCACTAGACTTGAAAAGAACACTAGGGCACTAAACATTAGGGACCTAAACATTAGGGACCTAAACACTAGGGTACTAAACACCAGGGTACTAAACACCAGGGTACTAAACACCAGGGCACTAAACACTAGGGCACTAAACACTGGGGTACTAAACACTAGGGCACTAAACACTAGGGCACTAAAGACTGGGGTACTAAACACTAGGGCACTAAACACTAGGGCACTAAACACTAGGGCACTAAACACTAGGGTACTAAACACTAGGTGTTTAGCACAGGTGTTGTAAGGTGGTATAACAAATGTGTTATATATCCTTTATCTCCTCAATTATTTTTTGGAAGAGGATGGTGATGTTCACATTTCAAGATGAAGGGCCAATCAATATAATGAATGTTCCATTTGTGTGCTGGTGGAGAGAGGACAAATGAGTACTGCAGCAGTGTCTCTATGATCAAGCAGAGCTGCAGGCACAGACAGCATTCATCTGAAACAACAACAAAAAAGTATACAGTTGATGTACTTTACTTTGCTGAATGTAATTTTAATGAGACAAGGATTACTTAAAAATGTATATTTCACATTTTGGTCATTGATCAATTTGAGTGAACAACACCACCATGACAAATGGGCGGCAGGTAGCCTAGCGGTTAGAGCGTTGGGCCAGTAACCGAAAGGTCTCTGGTTTGAATACTAATTTGCTCCAGGGGCTGACCCTGTAGGTAGGCCGTCATTGTAAATAAGAATTTGTTTTTAACTGACTTACCTAGTTAAATAAAGGTTAAATACAAATAAAAATGGTTTGGTTGAACACCAAGATGACCAAACGTGATCTTGGATGATTTGAAATAATCCTTCCCTTTCCCCTCAAACAACAACCACAGAAGAGAAAGACTTCCTCCATGGCATGCAACCACCATGTTAATCATGAACAAGCTCCCACACTCATAAAACGTAGTAAAATATATGGTGATAATTCTGGGGTTATGAGGATGTGTTTGTCATGCAAACCTGAATGACTGTACTGTTGTGTACTAAGCTAAAGGCTACTAGGCTTCCTTCCTGCCCCCAGGGTCGGGATGTGGCTATTTATACTATTCTCTGCTAAAAACATTCCATTATTACTTTGGAACTACACTATACTTAAACAAAATTAACTACAATTAATTTGTGCAATTTGTAAATCATGGTTAGAATAACTATTGATTAAATATATAAATTAAAGTTACATCTACTGCTGGTAGTTTTATAGCCAACTTGCGAGACATATTTTATTACAAATAGCTAAGAATATGTTTTAAATTAAATATTTCCGGCTGGAGTAATAGAAATGGTTGGTTGACTTAAAGAGAATTTTGTTAGCTTCATGGATGAGCTTTGTATAATGCAATACACTCCAATCCGAACCTTCCAGAGGTTCTCGCCGTAACCCTAGTCCGTGTTTTCCAACATACCCTATCTGCCCCAGCTGACTGGCAGTACTTGTTTACTGGTGGATAGACACAGAAAGAGACGAAAAGGGGGGAACCAGAGAGAGGTACCGTATACGGGGATCGAAGTTTTTCACACTTCGAAGCAATGTGCTGGAAGCGGAGGCTATTATTTATTTAATGGCAAAAAGTAACGTTCGCTGTAGCACGTTTTTTTGTTTATTGCTGTTTTCATTTTGTCGTGGCGTGACTTGTAGCGACTGAAGGAGTTCAGAGGAAGGTCGTTGAAAAAAGCTTTCCACGTTTTTTTTTTTGTTGCACGTATCAAACGGAGTTCCTGTGTTGTGTTCGCGTTTTTCTTCGTACGTCTTAAAAGGTGTTGTTGCTGTGATGCGGAGAATAAGTGGAATACTTGGAGGTACATGAACCAGAGACCTGTGGATTACAACTCTCCAGTTAGATAGCTAGGTTCCTGGGTCGATAGACATTTGGCTAAATAACTGGGGTTTTGTAAAGAAGAGGACACATATTTTGACATTACCAATCATGTATCTTAAATAATTGCTTTATTATACGAAAATACTGTATCTGAGTGTTTTAGCTCATGGCTAATTCCATGGAATTCCAACATTGGAGCCTGGTTTATCCTGGAATGAGCCCGTAGCTAGTATCCCGACTGGTACCTGCTTACTAGTTTAGCTAACTGTGGGATTTATTTTTCTCGAATCGGAAGACTTTTATATAAAACAGATGAAAGTGAACTATAACATACAATTGTGGAAAATGAAGCTTTTTATTCGCACATGTGTCGTCAGAACCCAATATCACGTTATTTAGTGGTAATTTGTTCCTGGGATAATCCAAAATAACAATATTAGTTGAGAAGATATTAATATAACGTTACAACCACATTGGACCCCCCCCGGCCCCTTTTTAGGGGGGCTAACTGGACTAGTTCTCGTCTCTTTTTGAATACTTGTTTGTTTGGGTTACAACACACTTTAAACGAACTTTGGATATCTTCAAAACAACCCCTACGTTTTTGGATACACCGTAAAAAAAGAGAACAAAATCGAAGTCACAATGCGGCTTGGGACTTCAGCGGCGGTTTTAGTTACCTGTATCTACATTGTGTGCCAGTGTGGGCTAACAAATGGAGAAAGTAAGTATAGCTATATTTTTCATGCAATACTGGTTAATGATTCATATGTGACTCACTCTACACACCACACATCCCACCATCGTTTTAGACACTGAATTCGATGTGATCATTATTCCTAATTTAAACGAGTTTTCCTTGATTCTAATGGGATTCAATGCAGTGGTTTGACCATTGTGCCACGAGACTTTTACCTAAATTATTGGAAACACATTTGCTTCCCATGATGGTACAAATATTATTACAGAATAGCCACGACCACGGCCCCTTTTACAATATATTATTGAGGCCTGTCATGGATGCGTCAACCCGAGGGCCAGATTAGCTCCTGATAATGGACTAGGGTGGTCTGTTAAAGCAAATCTAAACAGGAAATGGTATAATTCTCTTACACGCGTAGGCCCCTTCATGGCGTCTTGCTACACATATTGACGTTGTAGTTGGAAATGTAAACATATGTAGTCCACGTTAAGAGGGTCCATGAATCCCCATGAATGCAGGATTAGCAAACACTATGTTCATCCCTCAGAAGAAATGCCTGCAATAATTTTCACATTCACTTGCTCACCGTGTGCCAGAGGATTACTGTGAGTGTGAGGATGTTTTCTATGGAGTATTATTGAAATGGAAGAAACAAAACAAGTCCAACTACAGTATATCTCCTATTCCTTGTTTTATGATACACTTTGTTTGAAATTCAAGGTACATAATTGTGGCGTTACATTTCAAGTATACAGGCACTATCCCTTTTATTACAGCATAAATATATATAACCCACACTCTCTGTAGTACATTCATAGCTGTTGGATGTTTTCCCTGTGTTTTGATCCAAACATCTTTAACTCATGATTCAAGAATTTCTCACAGCATACCATATCGTTATGTCACTATAATACTGTCCCCTAATGCTGTCTTTCAGGCTTTAATCCATACCTGTAGTTAAGTGTTATTGGAACCTTTTTTAAAATCTGTGACAAGTTACACATTGTGGTTTCACTCTCGATGGCATAGTTTCAATATTGAATTGCAGAATAAAACAATATATTGAACTATTCAACTATGTAATTACAATAAGAAAAAAAAAAAACTACAGATATGTACCAACTGTTGTTGCTGTTGTATTTAGGCTACCAGGTTACTAACTTTACTCTGTAATCTTAGCCTACTTATAATGTAAAGAGGTTGAAAATAGCTTCCTGTACTCCTAGCTTCTCTGGAAGTATTTAATTTGAAGCATCTGAAGTCACCAGAATAATAATAATAAAACACGTTTGTTAAAAAAGAAAAACCCCGGGCACGCCATATTCCAAAAGTTACAGGCATACCATATTAGGTGGATCACCAGACAACCATGAGATAAGGGTTGTCAAATGTACCATTCCATTCAGTAGATGTTATTAGCATGACTCGGAGCCATGCAGAATTATGACAACATAGTACAAGATAAAGTGCCGTGCCAGACCTTTGTTTTTTAATCTACATATTTTCCCAATAAGTTTTCTAGTAAAAAGTTATATTTCCTAGATGGGTGTATCTGGTGTAGCTATTTTTAGTCTTGGCTGTGGCATTTTTGTGCTACACCCAAAATGTCACTTCATGAAAATATCTAACTTACAATCTTTTTCTATAGCTACCTGTTACACCCTGGCATGTTGATTTGGTCTATCATGACACGCTGGTTAAAATGCCAAAATCAACTGTATTAATTTGGGGGCATGTCAATACACATAAAACATTCATGGACATTTAGCTAGCTTGCTGTTGCTAACTAGTTTGTTCTAGGAGATAAACATTGGGTTGTTGGTTGTTCATTTACCTTGAATGCATGTGGTTCTTTTGTTGCTGGATATTTGTAGAACTTTGACCCAAAATTGTGTTTCTCTACTACCATATGGCAGTATGGTATGCCATATGAGATGCAGTGCCTTAGACCTGAGTGGCACAGTGGTCTAAGGCACTGCATTTCAGTGCAAGAGGCGTCACTACAGTCCCTGGTTCGAATCCAGGCTGTATCATATCAGGCCGTGATTGGGAGTCCCATAGGGCGATGCACAATTGGCCCAGCGTCGTCCGGGGTAGGCTGTCATTGTAAATAAGAATTTTGTTCTTAACTGACTTGCCTATTTATATAATGTTTAATTATATATATCAAATCTTGAAGGTTCCGTGGGCCTCTTCTATGAATCTTGATCTTCAGTTCTTTCCATAGATTTTCAATGGGATTTAAGTCAGGTGATTGGCTGGGCCATTCTAGCAGCTTTATTTTCTTTCTTTGAAACCAATTGAGAGTTTTCTTGGCTGTGTGTTTGGGATCATTGTCTTGCTGAAATGTCCACCCTCGTTTCATCTTCATCATCCTGGTAGATGGCAGCAGATTTTTGTCAAGAATGTCTCTGTAAATTTGCCCATTCATCCTTCTTTCAATTATGTGAAGTTTGCCAGTACCATTTGCTGAAAAGCAGCCCCACACCATGATGTTTCCACCTCCAAACTTCACTGTTGGTATGGTGTTTTTAGGGTGATGTGCAGTGCCATTTCTCCTCCAAACATGGTGTGTATTATGACATCCAAACAGTTCAATTTTGCTCTCATCTGACCACACTATATTATCCCAGTATTTCACTGGCTTTTCCAAATGTTGTGCAGCAGACTTTAAACGAGCTTCAACATGCTTTTTTTCCAGCAATGGAGTCTTGCGTGGTGAGCTTGCATACAGGCCATGGCGGTGGAGTGCATTACTTACTGTTTTCTTTGAGACAACAGTACCTGCTAATTGCAGGTCTTTTTGAAGCTCTCCAAGAGGTCCTTGGCTCTTGGACAACTCTTCTGATTATTCTTTTCACTCCTTTGTCAGAAATCTTGCGAGGAGCACCTGGTCGAGGCAAATTTATGGTGAAATGATTCTTTCCACTTCCGTATTATGGCCCTAACAGTGCTCACTGGAACATTCAGAAGCTTAGAAATGCGGCTATAACCAATGCCATCATTATGTTTTGCAACAATTAGGTTGCGAAGGTCTTGAGACAGCTCTTTGCTTTTACCCATCATGAGATGTCTTGTGTGACACCTTGGCAATGAGACCTTTTTGTAGGCCATCAGTTGGGACTGAACCAGCTGATATTAATTTGCACTGACAGGGGGCTGGATTGCATTTTAATTACTGATAACTTAATTTCTGAACTTATTTATTTTGGTTTATTTTTATGTATATATTACTTGGGTTGTTACCAACATCTGGTGAAAATTTCATGTCAATAGCACCTTTGGAAAAATTGTGACGTGTTCAATACTTATTTCACCCGCTGTGTGTGTGTGTGTGTGTGTGTGTGTGTGTGTGTGTGTATATATACATATATATTAATCCACAGATAAATGGGAGAATCCTAGTTAGTTTTGAGTTAACTTTGAGTAATCTCTCCGTGTACATTTTTTATCACCCTCTGGGTTAGTACGCTTGTGGAAACCAATGAGTAGATGGAAGAGGTGGGTTGAGTGTCTTAAATAGAACCAAGTTCTATTTTAGTGGTTAGCAACGCAGGCGTTCATTGACATGCGTGAGCAGTGTAATGAAATGGTTGAATAACATGTACTGTGAACTGCATGCAACATGGCCAGTCTGGTTTCCCTGTTCCAATGGTGCTCTGTTTGCTTCTCTATAAGGCTGAGACATAAGGACCAACACTTCCGCTTTAGAACATTCTGGCACATAAGAGTCAGTTTGGAAACATTGGGCTAGTGGGTATTCCTGCGATGGCCCAATGAAATGAACACATCTCAGTAACTGTCTTATATTTTGATGAACTTAATGCTCAGACACAGGACTGTCAAATGTTTGCCAACCGACAGTATTTAGCTAATCTGAACAGTGTCAGCACTCAATCTCTTGTTCACACAGCAAAGACCTTGGTAGCCCTTAATCTTGTAAAAATTGGGCTAGTAAGGATCTCTCTGTTGATCCAACAAAGCATCTGACAAGGAGTGCGTCTAATTTTGTCTTGTCTTTTTACTGTTCAGCCCTCTTCTGTTCTGTGTTACCCTAACTGTCTCTGGTTTGGTTGTATCTGCTATTTGACAAAACCATGTCCTGTTAGTGTTGTATCACTTTAAACTGCTCCAGAGTTCAAAGGAGATTTCCTGGGTATTTTACACAGGGCATGCATGAGAGAGAGAGAGAGGGGCATCTGCAGAGGGGCCTGCTAGAGGAGTGCTGCTATTGCTTTCTGAGGGAGTGGAGCACATGTCAGGAGCTGTTTGGTTCCTTATTGACTGAATTCTGTGGGAAGTGACCATATTTGGCACTAAATGTAAAAAAACAAACGCAGTGCCAAATAGCGAGATGTTTTGAGCTGTATTTGCATGTACATTACTGTAGCCTATATTGACATTTACCTCAATTCTGATGTGTATTGATATCTAAACCACGCAGAGAGCATAATTGTCCCTCTTGAGAACGATAACACAATAAAGCAGGTTTTACTGGGTTAATGTGTTGCTGTTATGTCTGTCACAAAGGACAAATCATGTGTGGAGGAGACTGAGCACTATCATGGAGTCTATTCCAGAAGCAACTGCTGTCTCTCACCCTCTCTTGCTGCTGTCTCATGAAAAAACTAGTTGTGCAACACCTGCCTGGTCTCTTTCTTGTTCCTCTCAGACTTGCGTGAATCCCTGTAGGAAGGGGTTGCGGGGGATATTCCAGAGCGTCTGTGAGGGCCTTTGACCTACAGGCTCATCACTCACAACACCAAGCCCCATCCCCACAAAGTTTATCATTACATGAACCAACCGATGAATTGGAATTTTCGCTCAAAGTGTAATTTTAAGTTTATTCAGTTGACAAAATTGTCCGATTTTTTTTAATTTGTGGAGTTTTAACTAATAGTCTTGGATGGGGATGGGGAATCCCCCCTTCAAAAAATTAACACAAACACGGTTTTAAACGGCTGAAGAGAGTTAAAGGATAGAGCGGGCATTTGATTCGCTTTGGGAACAGAAGGCAGTGTCTTGATTCGCTTTGGGAACAGAAGGCAGTGTCTTGATTCGCTTTGGGAACAGAAGGCAGTGTCTTGATTCGCTTTGGGAACAGAAGGCAGTGTCTTGATTCGCTTTGGGAACAGAAGGCAGTGTCTTGATTCGCTTTGGGAACAGAAGGCAGTGTCTCTATTGTTTTTGTGTTGTCTCTCTGTGGCCCCTGTTTGGGAACACATTTTCCCATTGTTGTGCGTGTGAAATGTGTTTGAAGTGGGCCACCCTGTAGGTAGATCACCGCCTGATGTCTGCAGCTCGGCTCCCTGCTGTGCTGACCTCTTCCGGGCCATGGAGCTCTACATTGGTCATCTAGCATGTTCCTTGCCGGGGAGTCTCCGAGGTGGGCCTTTTTTCTATGGCTTCTTTGGGTGTCCTGTCTCTGTGTCCATCTAGGCCCACTCCATGTTCATGAATAACATGGATTAGGCTACCCATGTAGGAACATGCATGGGTATTAGGAAACAAGTACAAAATAATCTGGCCCTCCATTTCTCTGATTTTGTAGTGGTAGGAAATGGAAGCTGTAAAAAACATTTATTTGTGTTTGGGGAAAATGTGTTGCAGCAGCCTATGGGCTGGATGTGGAAGGAGAACGGGAGGTTATGGGCTGGATGTGGAAGGAGAACGGGAGGTTATGGGCTGGATGTGGAAGGAGAGCGGGAGGTTATGGGCTGGATGTGGAAGGAGAACGGGAGGTTATGGGCTGGATGTGGAAGGAGAGCGGGAGGTTATGGGCTGGATGTGGAAGGAGAACGGGAGTATGGGCTGGATGTGGAAGGAGAACGGGAGGTTATGGGCTGGATGTGGAAGGAGAACGGGAGGTTATGGGCTGGATGTGGAAGGAGAATGGGAGGTTATGGGCTGGATGTGGAAGGAGAACGGGAGGTTATGGGCTGGATGTGGAAGGAGAACGGGAGGTTATGGGCTGGATGTGGAAGGAGAACGGGAGGTTATGGGCTGGATGTGGAAGGAGAATGGGAGGCTATGGGCTGGATGTGGAAAGGGAACAGGAGGTTCAGCTGTTTTACAAGTGAAACCTTAAATCATCACGTTCAGTTGTTGGCCCTCCTCATGTTCGATGTGATGTTGACAGCCTCACTGGAGGGAACACACAAAATGGTCGCCACACACAACATGAGTTGTGGCTGTACATAGGCTACATACGGTCAGTTTACGTAGCACAATAGTCTGTTTGATCACATTCTGCCACATTTATTTTATACAAACACAGTGTAATAGATCATTATACATAAGCAGTGATCATGCAGTTACTCTGTTTACTTAACTAGAGTTTATGAAAGAAAGCCTAAGCCATTGTTTTAGTCTGGACAGTTGTGTTTTCCCTGTACCTTTTTGATTCTATATAAGTAGCCTAATTGTGTGGTGTAAAGTCTATTAGATTAGAATAATGGCAAATGCAACAGATTAAATCCAACAGAGATAATAGCCTAACATGCTGACCAAACCGCCGGCGTTGCAAAATGACTTTTCAGCATAACGCGTGTTGACGGTTATCTTGGTATAGAGCTCGACACGTGAGTATCAAGTTTGGGGAAGATAATTTTCACAAAAAGCACCTTTTTATAATAAAGCATTACATGCATAATTGCAAGTGTTTTCCCGCTAATGGTTGCATTTTGGAACATTTGCCTGTATATCCTACTGCCGTGCGCATTGCTGCCCTTATAATGTGAAGAAATAAACTATTAGGCTATAAACATTTTAAGTTATACGTTCTGATCTGCATCAGCCTCATTGCCTTTAAGTTTTTTTTTTAAGCAAGTGATTTGTATTAATCTGGAATCTGTCGCATCCCACAACTGTCCCAGACTATGTTTTTGGAATATTTACTTCTCACACAGAATAGAATAAGTAACCTCTGTACAATGGGGGACAGTATGTTGACATAGGCTAGGGCTTTTGCTGTTCGTTAGGCCTACTCATCTTGTTGGCTGACAAAGTAAATGTGGACAGTTTTTCTAACATCTTCAATATGCGCCTCGGAATTCGATAAGGTCGCGCGCAGTTGCGTCCCCGATGTGTCTGTCTTCACTTGTAGACAGACAAGTGAAGACAGAGATTCCTGTGAGAAGGACCCGGTCACGTGATGCATTGGCTAATAAGAATTGAGATATCTGTGAGGGGTGCTTCGGTGCACGGCCATTGGCAACCGGGAGAAGGGAATAATAACTATTATATTCAGCCCAAGGGCACAGCGGCCACTAGCCACAAGGCATAGATCTATTTAGGGGGCATTACGGCCACACAAGGGGGATGCCACTGGGAAATTGAAGGCCTGGTGAGAATATTATCAAGTGCTTGTCAAATAGTGAATGAGCGACTGATGAAGTGTGTTCAGCCGGAACAAGAAACAGAGCAGACTCTTTCATGAGACTTTTTTTTCAATTCATCATGAGTCACATCATGCAGCCTTAGAATGCATAAAAAATTAAACATATAGCCCAACGTTTGTATCACAACTGAAGTTGCATAAATAAATAACTCTAAATGAAGCATATAGAAGTACCTGTTTCTTTGTTGTCCACTCAACACAGAATTGCCGCATGTGCGCACTACCTCGGAAATCGTTTGGAGAAAATATCCTTTCTATTTAATTCAGCTTTGTTCAATTGTATTCTTCATACTATAAAGTAATACCACAGAATTCTAAGCAAATCTTGTCTGCTATATGAACTAGTGTAGGCTATATTAAATGGATTTATTCTACTTTTTAAAAATGTTGATGTTCCAAAGGTCTGCACCAGTGGCTTGTAGGCTATGCGTGGAAGCCAGGAGATGCTTAACAGGTTTTATGTTAACGGTCAATTACCATGAGATTGGCAGTTATTTGCTTGATAATCACTGGCTGACAAAATAATGACCGCCACAGCCCTATTTCGACCTGTCACCAAATTAAAATAGTTGGTTCACAGTTGGATTTGGTATTTTACACTGCGTGTCATGAATGCGTCTAGACAAAATTAACATGCGCACGATGGTGCATGCGGACACACACGGTGCCGGTTGGTCATCATGTAAAAATCGCAGGGGATCTTAACTAAAGGCTTTCCTTGTCCTTCGACTGGGTTATAGGGGAAAAAGGCAATATGTAATGTAAAGGAAATTGACTGTTCAGTCCTCTTCATAAATGTTTAATGTTTTGGGTTTCATGTTTTGGGTCTTATCTCTAATTACCCATTTCAACCTCTCCCCTCTCGTGGTCAAAATGTATGATCTTGTGTGTGTGTGTGTGTGTTTGTTAAGAGCGAGACCTTGTGTCCGCTAATGAGAAGGGAAAAACACAAGCTTCCCTTTGACTCCTGCTATACATCACCGACACCAACCATTTGGTCGTGAGGAGAAAAACACAAGCTTCCCTTTGACTCCTGCTATACATCACCGACACCAAACGTTTGGTTGTGAGGAGAAAAACACTAACATCCCCATGTTGTGTGCTCATTGGAGGTGTAGGCCTAGTTTCCCCACCTCTCTCATAATATTGCCAGGCTCCCTTGCAAAAAATACTTCAAGTTTGAGTAAAATAACAATTGAATGCTTTCCTCAGAAGTTGTATTTTTTGTTGTGAATAATGTTGTTATGGAAATACAGTTGAATTCGAAAGTTTACATACACTTAGGTTGAAGTCATTAACTAATTTTTCAACCACTCCACAGATTTAATGTTAACAAACTGTAGTTTTGGCAAGTCGGTTAGGACATCTACTTTGTGCATGACAATTCTTCCAACAATATTTTACAGACAGATTATTTCACTTATAATTCACTATCACAATTCCAGTGGATCAGAAGTTTACATACACTAAGTTGACCGTGCCTTTAAACCGCTTGGAAAATTCCAGCTTTAGAAGCTTTGGATAGGCTAATTGACATCATTTGAGTCAATTGGAGGTGTACCTGTGTATGTATTTCAAGGACTACCTTCAAACCCAGTGCCTCTTTGCTCGACATCATGGGAAAATCTAAAGAAATCAGCCAAGACCCTCAGAAAAAAAAATTGTAGACCTCCACAAGTCTGGTTCATCCCTGGGAGCAATTTCCAAACGCCTGAAGGTACCACGTTCATCTGTACAAACAATAGTATGCAAGTATAAACACCATGGGACCACGCAACAGTCATACCACTCAGGAAGGAGATGCGTTCTGTCTCCTAGAGTTGAACGTACTTTGGTGCGAAAAGTGCAAATCAATCCCAGAACAACAGCAAAGGATCTTGTGAAGATGCTGGAGGAAACAGATACACAAGTTTCTATATCCACAGTAAAACGAGTCTTATATCGACACAACCTGAAAGGCTGCTCAGCAAGGAAGAAGCCACTGCTCCAATACCGCCATAAAAAAGCCAGACTACGGTTTGCAACTGCACAAGGGGACAAAGATCGTACTTTTTGGAGAAATGTCTTGTGGTCTGGTCTTAAACTAAAATAGAACTGTTTGGCCATAATGACCATAGTTATGTTTGGAGGAAAAAGGGGGAGTCTTGCATTCCGAAGTACACCATCCCAACTGTAAATCACGGGGGTGGCAGCATCATGTTGTGGGGGTGCTTTGCTGCAGGAGGGACTGGTGCACTTCACAAAATAGATGGCATCATGAGGAAGGAAAATTATATGGATATATTGAAGCAACATCTCAAGACATCAGTCAGGAAGTTAAAGCTTGGTCGTAACATTCCAAATGGACAATGACCCCAAGCATACTTCCAAAGTTGTGGCAAAATGGCTTAAGGACAACAAAGTCAAGGTATTGGACCTCAATCCTACAGAAAATTTGTGGGCAGAAGTGAAAAAGCTTGTGTGATCAAGGAGGCCTACAAACCTGACTCTGTCACACCAGTTCTGTCAGGAGAAGCTTGTGGAAGGCTACCCAAAACGTTTGACCCAAGTTAAACAATTTAAAGGCAATGCTACCAAATACTAATTGAGTGTATGTAAACTTCTGTCCCACTGGGAATGTGATGAAAGAAATAAAAGCTGAAATAAATCAATCTCTACTATTATTCTGACATTTCACATTCTTAGGATCACCACTTTATTTTAACTGATCTAAGACAGGGAATTTTTACTAGGATTAAATGTCAGGAATTGTGAAAAACTGAGTTTAAATGTATTTGGCTAAGGTGTATGTAAACTTCCGACTTCAACTGTATATGATGTAATGTCTGACTTGGTGGTGTCATTGATGCCTGTGTCCTTCCTTCCTTCATTATAACTCTGGGGAATCCTAGATAGGAAAGTGTGCTTTTATGTAAGGCCATTATCACTGTATTGATATGCGGTTGGAAAAGGGAATCCCACACACAGCCCCATTACGCCATCCTAGAACAATCTTATATGATGTGCCTGTGGCTTTTTGTATCTGCCCTATTTTAACTGTCAATGACTTCACACTATAAAATCACAGTTAAGCCATGCTTGTAGTGCAGGGATCAGGCAGAGCCGGGTTGGAAGCCCTTTTGGCAGACAAGGCTGAGGCCAAAACAAGGCTGCTTTTGGAAGGGGGCTGAGGTGGTGGGGCTGTGGACTAGTGTGGCCTTGTAACTGTACCTGATGGGTTAAATGTATTTTGAGGTCTGTCATATGACTGAAAAGTGGACCTTTGACTCGCAGCCCACTCTGTTGTTAATCACTGCTGGCCTGCCTGGTGTATGCTGCTGCTGATGGGACACACTCAGATCAGGGGAAGAGGAACCTTCTGCAGCAAAAGGAAGGTTTGATCATGGCAGTGAAAATAAAAATGAATACAGGGCAATTGTAAAAGTCATTGTGTAAATGGGCTGTGCAAGAATTCTGTTTCAAGTTGCCTGAGTTGTGATTAATGCTTTGTGAAGGGAATGATTAAGGGCATTGAATAAGTAAATGTATTCCTGATTTAATAAACGGAAAGGCTTATCGTAAAAGTCAGAATGACATTTGTACCAGTTGTTGTGTGTGATTGTGTGCTATAGTTCTACTTTCTGTGTTGTCGTATTTTGTGTGTGTGTATGTAGGGCCCTATAAAAAGTTTTTCCAGGTTTCTGTTTTTCCCAGGTTTTTTTTCTTCAGATTTTTGCCCTCAATCTCTTTTTTTTTTAATAGAACATCAAATGTAGTTGTTTTTCTAAACCCACAACAATGCTTATGTTAACATTTAATTGAAGGGTTTTGGGAAAAGCCTTTCCATCTCTACCAGAATAAATATTGAGTGTCTTATTCTAGTGACATGATGATTGATGCGTTGATGCCGTTTTACAAATACATGTATGTAGGCTATACCCGCACTGTATCTGCCAGCTGGTTAGAGCGCACGTGCCAATACCAGAGTGGGCACATTCGTTATATAAACGCCAATTTGTTTTTGTGACAACCATCACTAGAGTTGTAAATGTGATGGAAACAGATTTAAGTTATATTTATGTGATTTATACGTCAACAATCAGACTTTTTACCACAAGTTAAAAACACATCTCTGGTGGAAAAATGTACTCTGTCTCTCCCATACACCCTCCTCACCCCGTTTCCCTCTCCTTTCTGTCGGTGTCCTGATACAGTGATATGAACTAAAGGCTTTCCTTGTCCTCAACACCGGCTCACCCAGACCCTCAAGTGCTCGGTCATAAAATCTGTATGATACTCCAGCAGTAAACCTTTCGGAGGGTTAAGAGGGGGACGGCAATTTGTTTTATTTTTTTCCCCTCTTCACCCCAGTAAATATGGCCGTGTGACTTTTGAAAAATGAGGCGACCGGAGGAGTGTAGCTCAGAATCAATAGCTTCATTACGCTTTAAAGATGAATTGATTAGTTTAAATGCAATGGGTCAGAAATAAATCGACCGATCAAACTGAAATGCGAACACGTAATTTTTTTATTTTTCCTAGATTCATCTGAGGAAGTATCTATCCTGGACAGGAAATATATGTATTATGTTTCTGAGGAAGTATCTATCCTGGACAGGAAATACATGTATTATGTTTCTGAGGAAGTATCTATCCTGGACAGGAAATACATGTATTATGTTTCTGAGGAAGTATCTATCCTGGACAGGAAATACATGTATTATGTTTCTGAGGAAGTATCTATCCTGGACAGGAAATATATGTATTATGTTTTTAAGTTTAGTTTTTATGGTCTGAAGTACACAGTATTTTGGCCTTTTTTATTTAACCAACTAAACTGAAGAAATTATCCCTAGCTGTACACTCCAATGGAAGTTATTTGCATAGGAGGAGAAGTTTGAAACTAACAAACTAGACCTACTTGATGTTCAGTTTCCCTTTTTTAAGAGGAAGAGTTAAATAAAGTGATGTCATTCTGGAAAACGGAACAGACACAGTGCTGATTTTCAGGTTATTTAAAGCGCAGATCATTCGGGAGGTGAACACGTCTTTCTTTTATTCAATAACATGTCATGTCAACATTACACACACTAGGTTTACACATACCTCAACTGGAGGTCTCTCCTCACTTTCTCATTGGTGGGTTGCTCCATGTAGAGAAGAACACAGGTGTGCTAATTGATTTCAGGTGACCTGCGTGCCCGCCCTGCAGTATTTTATAAAGTAATCCCAGCCTCACCCTTAACTACATGTTTGTTTACCACGTTAATAAGGCTGGGACCCTTTTTTATGCATATTCGTGATATAATTTGAAAGGAAAGACTTTGAAGTTTGGAAATGTGAAATTAATGTAGGAGAATATAACACATTAAAAAATATATATATTTGTTGCATTAACTTTGAAATGCTAGAGAAAGGCCAGACATTGATGTAGGCTTCTAGAAGTGTGTGTGCAAAGTTTCAGACTGATCCTTCTACACAATATTCTGTATCAAGTCTGCCAGGAGATTTCCCAAATGTGCTTAATTGGTTTTCAAGTACATAACTAGAGAGAACATACAAAAATGCTATGGTAATAAAAAATGTAAGTTTGCACGCTCGCAGGAATGTCAAACATGATGGATCATTAGCTTCCCTACAGCATTAGATTTTATCTCTGGGACCCTCAGGATGACGAATCAGAGCAAGATTATTGAATGTACACTACTGTTCAAAATGTTGGGGTCACTTAGAAATGTCCTTGTTTTCCATGAAAACAGACATGAAATGAGTTGCAAAAGTAATAGGAAATATAGTCAACATGTTGACAAGGTTATAACTAATGATTTTTAATTGAAATAATAATTGTCCTTCAAAACTTTGCTTTCCTCAAAGAATCCTCTATTTGCAGCAATTACAGCCTTGTAGACCTTTGGCATTCTAGTTGTCAATTTGTTCAGGTAATCTGAAGTGATTTCACCCCATGCTTCCTGAAGCACCTCCCACAAGTTGGATTGGCTTGATGGACACTTTTTACGTACCATACGGTCAAGCTGCTCCTACAACAGCTCAATAGGGTTGAGATCCGGTGACTGTGCTGGCCACTCCATTATAGACAGAATACCAGCTGACTGCTTCTTCCCTAAATAGTTCTTGCATAGTTTGGAGCTGTGCTTTGGGTCACTGTCCTGTTGTAGGAGGAAATTTGCTCCAATTAAGCGCCGTCCACAGTAATGGCATGGCATTGCAAAATGGAGTGATAGCCTTACTTCTTCAAGATCCCTTTTACCCTGTACAAATCTCCCACTTTACCACCACCAAAGCACCACCAGACATCACATTGCCTCCACCATGCTTGAAAGATGGAGTCAAGCACTCCTTCAGCATCTTTTCATTTAGTCTGCGTCTCACGAATGTGCTTCTTTGTGATCCGAACAACTCAAACTTAGATTTGTCTGTCCATAACTTTTTTCCAATCTTCCTCTGTCCATTGTTTGTTCTTTTTCCCATCTTAATCTTTTCTTTTTATTGGCGAGTCTGAGACATGTTTTTTTTCTTGCAACTCTGCCTAGAAGGCCAGCATCCCAGAGTCGCCTCTTTACTGTTGACGTTGAGACTATGGTTTTGCGGGAACTATTTAATGAAGTTGCCAGTTGAGGACTTGTGAGGCGTCTGTTTCTCAAACTAGACACTAATGTACTTGTCCTCTTGCTCAGTTGTGCACCAGGGCCTCCCACTCCTCTTTCTATTCTGGTTAGACCCAGTTGTTCTGTGAAGGGAGTAGTACACAGCGTTGTACAAGATCTTAAGTTTCTTTGCAATTTCTTGCATGGAATAGCCTTAATTTCTCAGAACAAGAATAGACTGACGAGTTTCAGAAGAAAGTTCTTTGTTTCTGAACATTTTGAGCCTGTAATCAAACCCACAAATGCTGATGCTCCAGATACTCAACTAGTCTAAAGAAGGCCAGTTTTATTGCTTTTTTAAATCAGCACAACAGTTTTCAGCTGTGCTAACATAATTGATCATTTAGCCTTTTAAAATGATAAACTTTGATTAGCCAACACAACGTGCATTGGAACACAGGATAAATGGTTGCTGATAATGGGCCTCTGTACGCCTATGTAGATATTCCATAAAAAAATCAGCCGTTTCCAGCTACAATAGTCAATTACAAGTTTAACAATGTCTACACTGTATTTCTGATCAATTTTTAATGGACAAAAAATATGCTTTTCTTTCAAAAACAAGGACATTTCTAAGTGACCCCAAACTTTTGAACGGTAGTGTAAGTACATTATTTATCTTCAGAGGTGAACGTACCAAACCATCATGGTCTTTTGTAGCTGTAATAGCTACTGTAAATTGGACACTGCAGTTAGATTAACAAGAATCTAAGCTTTTTGCCCAAATAAGACATGTCTATGTCCCGGAAAGTTGGCTGTTGTTTACAACACCATTCTAGTCACATATCGCATATTGAGCAGCAACCGTCCCGTGTAAGGGACACCGGTCCCGTAGAGGTTAACTGTTCACAGTTAAGTTTAAGAGTTGTCTGATTTGTCAGTGACCTTGCTTGTCTTTCTGCACGCTTCATTGCTCTACGTCTTGGTCAGGTTGTTATTGTAAAATACAATGTTTTCTCAAGGACCTACCTGCTTAAATGGAGGCAAATAGATAGGTAGGTAGGTAGGTAGGTAGGTACTATAGATAGATAGATAGGTAGGTACTTTATTGATCCCCGAGGGGAAATTTCTTTGTCAAGCAGCTACGAAAAACACAGGGCAGGTGCAAAATGCCAGAACAAAATACACAAAAGACAGATGCATGATACATAGTGCGGCAGTGTGAAAAAGTATAAAAATACAAGAAGTCTGGAGTGCAAAAAGCTATAAAAAGTCATTGCATAGTATGAGTGAATGGCTGAATATGTACACTATACATTGTTACAGAGTGTTAGGTGAAAAATTATACAAATATTGCAAGTTGATATAAATAAATAAATATTTGCATGGTTAACTATACTATACAGGTTGATGGCAGAGAAAGATACTTAAATAGCTAAATGTGCGTATGATATAAGTGAGGGTAATAATAGTTTACTTAATATACAGTCTGGTTAAATGTACAGGTAAGTGAATATTTGCATGGTTACATTAACTGTACAGGTAAACAACAGGAAGAGATACTTAAATAGCTAAATGTGTGTATGATATAATTTAGGGTAATAATAATAATTCCCTTAAAATACAGTCCTTAGTACAGTGTTTACAGATAAATGTACGTATTGCACATTCGATATACTAAAAGAAATGAGAAAAGGTACATCTGACAGGATACTAATATGCATTCCTGAGTGAATGACTACGTAAGTTCAGTCCAAGAATGACTTACAATATTGCACGTGATATGATATAACAACTGTACATGAATATGTGTATACAGACCTGAGTGAATGAGTGATTACAGACCAGAAAGTGTGGACTTAAAGAGGCAATCAGTAGTTGCTAGGTCCATTTTTGGACTGATAAATGTATTAAAATGTAGCCATTTGATTCCTGAAGAATAGAACTTGTAAATGCCTCATGAGTTTAGTTCAACTCTCGCACCAAATTAGAACCCAAAATATAAGCTTGTTCAACATTTGTAAACAAAGAATGTAAACAAACACTGTATAGCCTCAAACAAGGTTAAAACTAAGTCCTTACATCCATAGCTCTGTATCCATGGCTCTGTCTATGAATTTGAGAGTGGTTCCACTCTCATCCAGTGATTTTTGTTTTTCTCACACGGCAGATGCGCACACACACCAGGGTTTCCGTTATGAACATTTGGCGCCGGACAGTGAAGATATAAAAAAATAAAATAATACATTTTGAGAAATGTACTGGTCATCCATTGGGTTCGTAATCCATTAGGGCGTCCACTAGTCACATAGCCTAAAAGCCACTGATGCAGACCTTTTGGAACATCTACATTTTAAAAAGTCTAATAAATCTATGTAATATAGCCTACACCATCACAATAAATCCATTATTTATTTTAGACCGGTCTAAAGAAACATGATATTTCAGAAGAACAGAATAGCATACTCTGAGTTGTCCGTATGTTAGGTCATGATCTGGCTAATGGCTACACTATTAGCAGACAAGATTTATATTATTTTATAGTATGAAGAATACAATTGAATAAAGCTGAATAAAATATAAATTATATTCTCCAATTGATTTGAGGGAGTGTTAACATGATATTCTGTGTTGAGCGGTTAACAAAGAAACAGGTCCTCCTATATAAGTTATTAATGTACCTTTTAGTTGTTCTACAACAGAAAGCTTTGAAACATCCTCTCTCCATCTGTGACAACAGGATAGCTGTGTGTTCAACAGGATAGCTGTGTGTTCAACAGGATAGCTGTGTGTTCAACAGGATAGCTGTGTGTTCAACAGGATAGCTGTGTGTTCAACAGGATAGCTGTGTGTTCAACAGGATAGCTGTGTGTTCAACAGGATAGCTGTGTGTTCAACAGGATAGCTGTGTGTTCAACAGGATAGCTGTGTGTTCCCCACAATTGGCTAGACACAGCAGCAGGCCCCAGTGAAACAGGTCCCCCCCAGGAAAGGAGAGTGTGGCTGGCTAGACACAGCAGCAGGCCCCAGTGAAACGGGTCCAGGGCAGGCAGACGTTTCATTACAGGCATCATGAGGATCATTCACTTTTACTGATTGACCAAATCATGGTTTTAGCTTCCTTTAAAAATAGGACACACACACACACACACACACACACACACACACACACACACACACACACACACAGCTCACATCTGCTAATCCCCCTCTGTATGTGGTGGGAAAGCCAGCCTTTCATAGCGCTTAAAGGTGTGAACACCGTACTTTTACCACCGCTCTCTTATTTCATTTCACTCACTTGTTTTCCTCTTTTTCGTTAGGTTCTCCAGCTGTCATATGATGCTTAGTATGTACACCAGCACGTAATGAAGGAACGGACACTTGCTCTGTTACATTATTATACTGTGTGTGTGTGTGTGTTAAACGGTTGTTGTTTACAGAGTGATGCAGCTACAGTTTATTTGTCTCGAAATTAATAGGCTGAGATTGGTTTCTATGCTAATCCTGCTGCCTCTCTGTTGGTTTCTATGGTAATCCTGCTGCCTCTGTTGGTTTCTATGGTAATCCTGCTGCCTCTCTCTGGTTTCTATGGTAATCCTGCTGCCTCTCTCTGTTGGTTTCTATGGTAATCCTGCTGCCTCTGTTGGTTTCTATGGTAATCCTGCTGCCTCTCTCTGTTGGTTTCTATGGTAATCCTGCTGCCTCTCTCTGTTGGTTTCTATGCTAATCCTGCTGCCTCTCTCTGTTGGTTTCTATGCTAATCCTGCTGCCTCTCTGTTGGTTTCTATGGTAATCCTGCTGCCTCTCTCGGTTGGCAGTTTCCCCCCTCTCCATGCTCTCAATGGCCTAAAATTAAATGTCTATTTCACCAGCCACGTTGGCGGGTGGTCAGGGTTCCAAAGTGCAATCATTTCACTCACATTTATGAGTAGAAATAGTTAAGTATGATCACATTTATAGTAAAATAAATGCTGCAGTAACTGTTTTTCAAAGTATTTCATGCCGTTTTGTTTCATAGCTGGTAAATTATTCGCACAAAGTCCAGGAACTAAAAATCTTAGTCTATTCCACCTCGCTCTGCAACACTGCCTGGCTGGGGGCCGTGCGCACGTGAAGAGCTGAGTGAAATATATATATTTTTAAAGTGCTGTGCCCAGGCATAAACTTTGGTCTAATTGATTTGAAACTAAACTCTACTGAAGTAACTTTGTCCATGTATTTCTTTGCAGTTAACATTGTTTTGTTCATAAGCTAGGTTGTTTTTCTATGTTGGAGTTTCAACTGCTAGGGAAGAGAAGACAACGCTGTTACTAGTCAGACTCAATCTCATAGTTGCGTTACCACGGTTACCTCCCACCATTAAAGGGGCAGTTGAACAATTTTGTCTCATCTCTGATATTTCGGTTAAAGCTAAAATCTTAGTTTGTAAAATCACGCGACTAAGACATGCTTGACAAAAATGTCAAAATGAATGCCAGATTTCTTGAGTTATTGTAAATTAATTCTGACTATTTTGAGGAAGTGTATACTGGCTACGGCGTCTCAAGATGGACAAAGTACTATTGCTGCTTTTTTCTCATTTTTCAAGCGAAGGTCTTTTATGGCAGTATGCGAGCACACAAGTCGCCAGCCGAACCGAAGCATGCAAAAGACTTAAGGAGATCGAGGGACTTGAGACAACGAGTGTTATTCTTTTGTACTGTATGGTTGTTATTGTATAGTTTACAATATCTGAAGATTTATCGTGGCCAGGGATACCTCCTGTCATGCAGCGTTTTCAAAAACAATATGAACATAAATTGAGCGCAATTTACAGTGCAGCAGTAGATTTAATTGAAGTACTATAAGAACTTTAGGCCTACATGAGATACATGATGTGCTTTTCACTGAAGCAATGGTGATAGTTGTACAGTAAGTAAGCCTCCATTGAGCGTTATAGGCATGAAATTTAGCCTACTTTGAAATACCTTTTAAAGAATGGTACCAATTTTACATTTGCCAGACTGGCTACCTCAGTGCAAGAGGCGTCACTACAGACAACCTGGTTCGAATCCAGACTGTATCACAACCGGCCGTGATTGGGAGTCCCATAGTGGGGTGCGTAATTGGGCCAGCGTTGTCCGAGTTTGGCCGGTCTAGGCCGTCAATGTAAATAAGAATTTGTTCTTAACTGACTTGCCTACTTAAATAAAGGTAACAAAAAAAATTTGTCACATGTAAGTACAGTGATTTGATTTGTTGCAGAGATGCAAACTCGTCACTTTTCAGGGATATTCACTGTTTTGATCTCAAAATAGGTAATCCACTTAAATCGTGTAGATCTGGCTGATGAAAAGTGTGCAGACTCAGTGTATCACCGATTGACCTATAAAAGAGGTGCGAACAGATCTTCTTCCTGTGTGATCACTACCTTCTCTCTCGACGTGTCCTAAAAATAGAATATCAGAGTTCAGAGTAATGCCAGATATGTCATATCAGAATGAGTGCTTCATCCAATATCACGTGTGACAGCTGTGATCATCCTGCCACATATTCTAACCAGCCATTAGCCTACTCAGCTGTGATCAGCCAGCCACATCCCCTAACCAGTCATTAGCCTACTCAGCTGTGATCAGCCAGCCACATCCCCTAACCAGTCATTAGCCTACTCAGCTGTGATCAGCCAGCCACATCCCCTAACCAGTCATTAGCCTACTCAGCTGTGATCAGCCAGCCACATCCCCTAACCAGCCATTAGCCTACTCCGCTGTGATCAGCTAGCAGCATCTCTGTGGTATCACAATGTGGAGTAGTACTTGGCCTGGTATGATATCGCTAGTGAAATGTTGGTATTGGGACAACGTCAGTCTGAAAATAGGCACATCTTGCAGTTTACCAGATTTTTTGTGTGTTTCTGTTTAAATATGTGTAGGGTTGTACATTTTGGGGAATATTCAGAGGTGGAAACTTTCTGTGGGAATTAACGGGAATATATGGGAATTAATGTTAATACCATTTTAAATGTAGATGTTTTTTGCATTGGATATATTTACCATATGAGTGCCCATTTAGAAAATCTTTCAGAATCCATTTAGAACCCAAAATGCAATTAGCTGGAAAACACTTCTTGTTTCATGTGACAGAGGTGAAAATATCCTTTAGAAAGAGGGATCTAAAGATGCAACAACTAGCATGGGTTGCTAATATGACTAAGATTGTCAATAAACCAATGAAAGAAAGAGGCTAATGGTTTCAATGGCAAATGAGGAAGTGTTTATAAAATAATTCCCTCAACATTCCTATGGTCGGAATATGGATAGGCTTCTTTGAAATAAGGTAAGACATGCCTCATAAAGTGAAAAAAATGATAAGGTTTTAAACAATTACGTTTTTGGTTAAATGGTTTCAAAATGCAGAGTGCCTCCGCTCAGATTGCAAGGTGGGTGATGTTGCGGTGCGCAACAGGCACTGGCCTTTCTCGTCTATCTGAATGAACAGTGCCTCAAGTATATCGACAGAATCAAGCCTTTAGACGTTAATATTATATTATATTTGTTAAACGTGTCTGGCATTTAGTATATACACTACCGTTCAAAAGTTTGGGGTCACTTAGAAACTTCCTTGTTTTTGAAAGAAAATACATTTTTCTTATCCATTAAAATAACATCAAATTGATCAGAAATACAGTGTAGACATTGTTAATATTGTAAATGACTATTGTAGCGTACAGAGGCCCATCATCAGCAACCATCATTCCTGTGTTCCAATGGCACATGGTGTTATCTAATCCAAGTTTATCATTTTAAAAGGCTAATTGATCATTAGAAAACCCTTTTTGCAATTGAAAACTGTTGATGATTAAAGAAGCAATAAAACTGGCCTTCTTTAGACTAGTTGAGTATCTGCAGCATCAGCATTTGTGGGTTCGATTACAGGCTCAAAATGGCCAGAAACAAATAACTTTCTTCTGAAACTCGTCAGTCTATTCTTGTTCTGAGAAATGAAGGCTATTCCATGCAAGAAATTGTCAAGAAACTGAAGATCTCGTACAACGCTCTATACTACTCCCTTCACAGAACAGCGGTTCTAACTAGAATAGAAAGAGGAGTGGGAGGCCCCAGTGAACAACTGAGCAAGAGGACAAGTACATTAGTGTCTAGTTTAACAATGTCTACACTGTATTTCTGATCAATTTGATGTTATTTTAATGGACAAAAAAAGTGCTTTCCTTTCAAAAACAAAACATTTCTAAATGACCCCAAATGTTTGAACGGTAATGTATATCAATGGAGGCTCGTCAGAGGAGGAAGGGGAGGACCAGCCGGGTGGGGATAATTTGGCATGGTGGTCTGTGGGCAGACTGAGGCTTTCCATCAGCAGACAGCCTGACCTGGTGGTCTACAGCACAGACAAGCGCCCCATTAAAGTCACCTGGCTGTTTTCCTTTCCCTGATTCCACGTCCGTCTCTCTCTCCCTCCATGTCTCATAACCTCCCTCTTGTTTCCTCCCTCCCTCTTTCCCTCCCCCCTCATTCTCTCTCCCTCGTTCCCTCCCTCCTCCCTCCCTCTCTCCCTCCCTCCACACTAGTACTCTCTCTCCTACACGGCCATCTCATTTCAAGGCTGGAAGAATCGTATTATTGTCTTCTCTGCAGTTTGAGTCAGCATTCATCTCAATGCAGCTGTTACTCCCTCTGTGATGTTGGATGTGAGCCCTGGTGGTTACTCCCTCTGTGATGTTGGATGTGAGCCCTGGTGGTTACTCCCTCTGTGATGTTGGATGTGAGCCCTGGTGGTTACTCCCTCTGTGATGTTGGATGTGAGCCCTGGTGGTTACTCCCTCTGTGATGTTGGATGTGAGCCCTGGTGGTTACTCCCTCTGTGATGTTGGATGTGAGCCCTGGTGGTTACTCCCTCTGTGATGTTGGATGTGAGCCCTGGTGGTTACTCCCTCTGTGATGTTGGATGTGAGCCCTGGTGGTTACTCCCTCTGTGATGTTGGATGTGAGCCCTGGTGGTTACTCCCTCTGTGATGTTGGATGTGAGCCCTGGTGGTTACTCCCTCTGTGATGTTGGATGTGAGCCCTGGTGGTTACTCCCTCTGTGATGTTGGATGTGAGCCCTGGTGGTTACTCCCTCTGTGATGTTGGATGTGAGCCCTGGTGGTTACTCCCTCTGTGATGTTGGATGTGAGCCCTGGTGGTTACTCCCTCTGTGATGTTGGATGTGAGCCCTGGTGGTTACTCCCTCTGTGATGTTGGTTGTGAGCCCTGGTGGTTACTCCCTCTGTGATGTTGGATGTGAGCCCTGGTGGTTACTCCCCTGTGATGTTGGATGTGAGCCCTGGTGGTTACTCCCTCTGTGATGTTGGATGTGAGCCCTGGTGGTTACTCCCCTGTGATGTTGGATGTGAGCCCTGGTGGTTACTCCCTCTGTGATGTTGGATGTGAGCCCTGGTGGTTACTCCCTCTGTGATGTTGGATGTGAGCCCTGGTGGTTACTCCCTCTGTGATGTTGGATGTGAGCCCTGGTGGTTACTCCCTCTGTGATGTTGGATGTGAGCCCTGGTGGTTACTCCCTCTGTGATGTTGGATGTGAGCCCTGGTGGTTACTCCCCTGTGATGTTGGATGTGAGCCCTGGTGGTTACTCCCTCTGTGATGTTGGTTGTGAGCCCTGGTGGTTACTCCCCTGTGATGTTGGATGTGAGCCCTGGTGGTTACTCCCTCTGTGATGTTGGTTGTGAGCCCTGGTGGTTACTCCCTCTGTGATGTTGGATGTGAGCCCTGGTGGTTACTCCCTCTGTGATGTTGGATGTGAGCCCTGGTGGTTACTCCCCTGTGATGTTGGATGTGAGCCCTGGTGGTTACTCCCTCTGTGATGTTGGATGTGAGCCCTGGTGGTTACTCCCCTGTGATGTTGGATGTGAGCCCTGGTGGTTACTCCCTCTGTGATGTTGGATGTGAGCCCTGGTGGTTACTCCCTCTGTGATGTTGGATGTGAGCCCTGGTGGTTACTCCCTCTGTGATGTTGGATGTGAGCCCTGGTGGTTACTCCCTCTGTGATGTTGGATGTGAGCCCTGGTGGTTACTCCCTCTGTGATGTTGGATGTGAGCCCTGGTGGTTACTCCCCTGTGATGTTGGATGTGAGCCCTGGTGGTTACTCCCTCTGTGATGTTGGTTGTGAGCCCTGGTGGTTACTCCCCTGTGATGTTGGATGTGAGCCCTGGTGGTTACTCCCTCTGTGATGTTGGTTGTGAGCCCTGGTGGTTACTCCCTCTGTGATGTTGGATGTGAGCCCTGGTGGTTACTCCCTCTGTGATGTTGGATGTGAGCCCTGGTGGTTACTCCCTCTGTGATGTTGGATGTGAGCCCTGGTGGGGTTATGAACTGTCTTGTCTGACGCATGGAGTGTCTGACTCTGTCCCATGCAGTACCTGTCTGTTCCACTTATCTGTTGAGCTAACTAGACTAGTGCCACTGTTGAGCTAACTAGACTAGTGGTGCTGTTGAGCTAACTGGACTAGTGCCACTGTTGAGCTAACTAGACTAGTGGCGCTGTTGAGCTAACTAGACTAGTGCCACTGTTGAGCTAACTGGACTAGTGGCGCTGTTGAGCTAACTGGACTAGTGGCGCTGTTGAGCTAACTGGACTAGTGGCGCTGTTGAGCTAACTAGACTAGTGCCGCTGTTGAGCTAACTAGACTAGTGCCGCTGTTGAGCTAACTAGACTAGTGCCGCTGTTGAGCTAACTAGACTAGTGCCGCTGTTGAGCTAACTAGACTAGTGCCGCTGTTGAGCTAACTAGACTAGTGCCGCTGTTGAGCTAACTAGACTAGTGCCGCTGTTGAGCTAACTAGACTAGTGCCGCTGTTGAGCTAACTAGACTAGTGCCACTGTTGAGCTAACTGGACTAGTGCCACTGTTGAGCTAACTGGACTAGTGCCACTGTTGAGCTAACTGGACTAGTGCCGCTGTTGAGCTAACTGGACTAGTGCCGCTGTTGAGCTAACTGGACTAGTACTGTTGAGTCTAAGTGAGTCAAGGGGCTCTGCTCAGCCACTCTATTAGCTGATATTGTCCCTGCACTTAGTGCTCACCGCTCTGCTGATAGTCTTCCCTCCTTCCTTCCCTCTGTCCTTCCGGAGGAGAAAAAGCCATAAGGGTTTAATAGGAGCATCTAAGGCCATTACCACACCGCCCGCCCGCCATCCGTTTCTGAAATCTGAGTTCAGCAAAAGTTGTTTCTAAATACTTTTCTCTCCTGATTGATGGTGTATTGTACACATGGCGGCTAGTTATATTGGCAGCATCTTCCCAAGGCTTTGGCAGGAAGTTGAAAGAGATGGTTAAATAGTGGAGATACAGATACCCATCTGCTTCTGTCTGGGCTGGGAGAGAGGGTGTAGTACCACTAGCAGCATACCTCTGGTTTGTGGGGTGGCTGTGTGTCCAGGCCCTGAGGGAGACTGCAGCTGCTTTGTGGCTGAATTGGTGGAAAATCGTCCCTGTGTTTCTCAGGTTATTCCTCTGTGTTGAGGCTGCTTGTTGCTTTTCACCAGTAAAGTGGGAAGATGAAGAGGAGTGTCACACCCTCTGTGTGCATCTGTCTTCTAACACAGGTCAATATTTTAGGCCAGTCCAAGTCTGCTGTTCATTTCCTGCTCCTGTTTCATAGGCTTTTCTCTTTGTCCAAACTCTCCTGCTATTTGAGGAATGCCGTTTCCTGGAGTTCTCTTTTAATTGTTTGGAGCAGCACCTGGTTTGTGAGTTTTGAGACCGGCTTCCAGACGTAGTTTCTTTTCTCCACAGAATTGTTACTCCCTCTGTGATGTTGGATGTGAGCACTATGCAGTTGGTTTGTCTGCGGTTTGGTTTGATTTCTCTAGTGTATCTGTTAGCTTGTCTGCTAGATCACCATTTGTTTCATGCAGCGTACTCCTACTATGCAACAATGGTCCTGTTTTTCCCATGTGTTCATATTTATAGGACAGTTGGTTCCTAGTGATTGCAGCCTGTCCCTTGTCTTTCTACAGTGTTCATTTTCATCCATTTGTTGAAGTAGTCTACATGCAATTACTCTGTAATTTTTCATTGTCAAAGCCACATCTTGGCATTCTCTGGTCCACTGCATATGCTTCCGTTTTTCAACGCCAAACCCACCACTGGTGTGCGTGGCCAAAGAGCTCTATTTTCAAGCAATCTGACCATAGCATCGCCTGGAGTTTTCTAAACGGCCTTGGCACCAGTGCTATGGTCAGATGACATGAAAATAGAGCTCTTTGGCCACACATACCAGTGGTGGGTTTGGCGTCAAAAAATGTAAGCATATGCAGAAAATAACTCCATACCTACAGTAAAATATAGTGGTGGATCTTTGATGTTATGGGACTATTCTGCTTCCACTGGTCCCAGGTCCCTTGTTAAGGACATTTTTGCCAAAAACCTGCCAGCAAGACAATAACTGCAAACACACATCAAAATCCACAAATAAATAGTTACTTTGCCACAAAATCTACATTTTGCAAGGGCAATCTCAGTCTTCGGACTTTAAGCCCATTGAAAACATGTGGTTTGAATTGGAATAGTGCAGCCCTTCAATTAGGTTTTGTGCATGCATGTGCTTATGTAACAGCAGGCTATTGGGACTTCCAGTCATGCATGTGATCACCAACCGTCCTGCGGCCCTTACGTCAGCCCTACTGGGGCTTGGCTTACAGAAGAGCTCACTTCTACTCTCTCTCTGGACTTCCCCACCAGCCTAACGCTGGTTGGCTGGGGGGGTCATTGTTTTAAAGTGACACTTCCCCCTTCAGCTGCCTCACTGCAAAACATTCTAACCTTCCTCTCTCCAGACCCCTCGTCCACCCCCTCTCCTCCTCCCCTTCCCCCTGGTCAGTTAAAAAGACTCATTTTGTGGCGCTCAGTTCCACTCAGGACTCCGTAACAGTAGCCTATTAGCCTAGCAGTTCCTCTCAGGACTCCGTAACAGTAGCCTATTAGCCTAGCAGCTCCTCTCAGGACTCCGTAACAGTAGCCTATTAGCCTAGCAGTTCCTCTCAGGACTCCGTAACAGTAGCCTATTAGCCTAGCAGTTCCACTCAGGACTCCGTAACAGTAGCCTATTAGCCTAGCAGCTCCTCTCAGGACTCCGTAACAGTAGCCTATTAGCCTAGCATTTCCTCTCAGGACTCCGTAACAGTAGCCTATTAGCCTAGCAGCTCCTCTCGCAGTAAGTCATCTTTAAGAACACCGTGTCACTAGTCAGTCATTTAGGTTTTAGATGTTACTGTTTTAGTCCTCCTGTTTCATACAGTGGTTGAAGTAACTGGGCCGGACTAGATGTGTTAATATGAGGACTAGTGTAGGATTAGCCTTGTTTAGGACCTCAAATCACTAACAAGGATTTAGGCCCTCAAATCACTAACAAGGATTTAGGCCCTCAAATCACTAACAAGGATTTAGGACCTCAAATCACTAACAAGGATTTAGGACCTCAAATCACTAACAAGGATTTAGGACCTCAAATCACTAACAAGGATTTAGGACCTCAAATCACTAACAAGGATTTAGGACCTCAAATCACTAACAAGGATTTAGGACCTCAAATCACTAACAAGGATTTAGGACCTCAAATCACTAACAAGGATTTAGGACCTCAAATCACTAACAAGGATTTAGGACCTCAAATCACTAACAAGGATTTAGGCCCGCAAATCACTAACAAGGATTTAGGCCCTCAAATCACTAACAAGGATTTAGGCCCTCAAATCACTAACAAGGATTTAGGCCCTCAAATCACTAACAAGGATTTAGGCCCTCAAATCACTAACAAGGATTTAGGACCTCAAATCACTAACAAGGATTTAGGACCTCAAATCACTAACAAGGATTTAGGACCTCAAATCACTAACAAGGATTTAGGACCTCAAATCACTAACAAGGATTTAGGCCCACAAATCACTAACAAGGATTTAGGACCTCAAATCACTAACAAGGATTTAGGCCCTCAAATCACTAACAAGGATTTAGGCCCTCAAATCACTAACAAGGATTTAGGACCTCAAATCACTAACAAGGATTTAGGCCCTCAAATCACTAACAAGGATTTTTTTTATCACCATGTTTTCTAAACGCCGCCCACTAAAATATTAAATATTTGGCAGATTGAGTAAATAATTCTATCTAATCCCAATAGATTGTTCAATGGTGTGGGCTGTAGACCTAATATATCTGACTACCACAGGGGTTGCAAAATATAATAATATATCTGACTACCACAAGGGTTGCAAAAAATAATAATATATCTGACTACCACAAGGGTTGCAAAAAATAATAATATATCTGACTACCACAAGGGTTGCAAAAAATATATATATATCTGACTACCACTGGGGTTGAATAAAAATAATAATATATCACAGACTGTATCACAACTGGCCGTGATTGGGAGTCCCAAAGGTGAAAAACCAGTCGGTGTCCTTGAGCAAGGCACTTAGCCCTAATTTGCAAGTACGCCGTTATTGTAAATAAGAATTTGTTCTTAACTGACTTGCCTAGTTAAATAATTAAAATAAATAATTTCTCTGTGCATTTCAGATACTTTTTCTATTTGGCTGGCTACTATATGTACTTGTGGAAAACACTGCTTTCTGCATTTGCCCAATTGAGCCTGTGAAGTTAGTCAGAGGTCAAGCAGCTGCTCTGCCCGTGTGTGTGTGTGTACGTGTGTGTGTGTGTACGTGTGTGTGTGTGTACGTGTGTGTGTGTGTACGTGTGTGTGTGTGTACGTGTGTGTGTGTACGTGTGTGTGTGTGTGTGTGTGTGTGTGTGTGGAGTTAGTTTATATAACAGCTAACATCTCTTCTTTCTGTTGGTGTGTCTGAGTTGTAACTCCCTCTGCAGGTCGACCAGGCGATCTTTATTTTTTATTTTTCAACATTGCTTCTCCCCAATTTCTATCACTCATACTATGCAATGCCTTTCTATAGCTTTTTGCACTCCAGACTTCCTATATTTTTATACTTTTTCATACTGCCGCACTATGTATCCTGTATCTGTCTTTTGTGTATTTCGTTTTGGCATTTTGCACCTGTCCTGTGTTTTTCGTAGCTGCTTGACAAAGAAATTTCAACTCTGGGATCAATAAAGTACACACACACACACACACTTAGGTTGAAGTCATTAAAACTCATTTTTCGGTTAGTGGGTTAGGACATCTACTTTGTGCATGACACAAGTAATTCTTCCAACAATTAGTTACAGACAGGTTGTTTCATTTATAATTCACTATATCACAATTCCAGTGGGTCAGAAGTTTACATACACTAAGTTGACTGTGCATTTAAACCGCTTGGAAAATTTCAGAAAATGATGTCATGGCTTTAGAAGCTTCTGATAGGCTAATTGACATAATTTGAGTCAATTCGAGGTGTACCTGTGTATGTATTTCAAGGCCTACCTTCAAACTCAGTGCAGCATTGCTTGACGTCTTGGGAAAATCAAAAGAATTCAGCCAAGACCTCAAAAAAACAATTGTAGACCTCCACAAGTCTGGTTCATACTTGGGAGAAGTTTCCAAATGCCTGAAGGTACCACGTTCATCTGTACAAACAATAGTACGCAAGTATAAACACCATGGGACCACGCTGCCGCCGTACCGCTCAGGAAGGAGACGCGTTCTGTCTACTAGAGATGAACGTACTTTAGTGCAAAAAGTGCAAATCAATCCCAGAACAACAGCAAAGGACCTTGTGAAGATGCTGGAGGAAACAGGTACAAAAGTATCTATATCCACAGTAAAACAAGTCCTATATCGACATAACCTGAAAGGCCGCTCAGCAAGGAAGAAGCCACTGCTCCAAAACCGCCATCAAAAAGCCAGACTATGTTTTGCAACTGCACATATGGGACAAAGATTGTACTTTTTGGAGAAATGTCCTCTGGTCTGCTGAAACAAAAATAGAACTGTTTGGCCATAATGAACATCATTATATTTTGAGGAAAAAGGGAGAGGCTTGCAAGCCAAAGAACACCATCCCAACCGTGAAGCACGGGGTGGCAACATCATGTTGTGGGGGTGCTTTGCTGCAGGAGGGACTGGTGCACTTCACAAAATAGATGGCATCATGAGGAAGGAAAATTATGTGGATATATTAAAACATCTCATCAATCAGGAAGTTAAAGCTTGGTCACAAATGGGTCTTCCAAATGGACAATGACTCCAAGCATACTTCCAAAGTTGTGGCAAAATGGCTTAAGGACAACAAAGTCAAGGTATTGGAGTGGCCATCACAAAGTCCTGACCTCAACCCTATAGAAAATTTGTGGGCAGAACTGAAAAACGATGTGCGAGCAAGGAGGCCTACAAACCTGACTCAATTACACCAGTTCTGTCAGGAGGAATGGGCCAAAATTCATCCAGCAATGCTACCAAATACTAATTGAATGTATGTATCTGCTTTTTGTGTACTTTCGTTGTGGCATTTTGCACCTGCCTTGTGTTTTTGTTGTTGTAGCTGCTTGACAAAGAAATTTCCCCCTCGGGGATCAATAAAGTATCCTATCTATCTATCTCTCGCTCTCGCTCTCTGAATGTGATTAAAGTGATAAAAGCCGAAATAAATAATTATCTCTACTATTATTCTGACATTTCACATTCTTAAAATAAAGTGGTGATCCTAACTGACCTGAGACAGGGAATTTCTACTAGGATTAAATGTCAGGAATTGTGAAACTGAGTTTAAATGTATTTGGCTAAGGTGTATGTAAACTTCTGACTTCAACTGTATCTATCACTCACTCACACACACGCACACACACACATCGCTGCAACTGCCCATGCGTCCCCTGCCTAACCTCTCTTCTTTACACCCGCCCGCTTAACCCGGGAGCCAGCCGCACCAACGTGTCGGAAGAAACAATAGTTCAACTGACGACCAAGGTCAGCCTGCAGGTGCCCGGTCCTCCACAAGGAGTCGCTGGGCCAATTGTGCGCCTCCCTAGGGGACTCCCGATCACGGCTGGTTTGGATGTCTGTGGAGTGATATTTGGCTTTGTGCAGGCTAGCATATTGCTATTATAAACTGATTGCCAACATAATTAGAGCAGTAAAAATAAATGTTTTGTCATACCCGTGGTATACGGTCTGATATACGACGGCTGTTAGCCAGTCAGCCTTAGTCTCTTGAGACAATCATTGGGACCTCCTTTGCCACTGACTTTCACAGCTATCCGCCGTATCTGAGGACAGAAAACATCACAAAGAAACAGGCTTCATTATACTCAAATTAGACAGCACTGATTATTATGTTGCTATTATCTCTGTCCCCTCTAGGGACTGAACTGGATAATGTTTTCATAATATCATCCCACAAAATGACCTGCCTTGTCCAGGAGCTCGCTCCCTTTTCTGACAGCTGGAGCTGCTAAGCCTCACTGTCTTCAATGGCTGTTATCCAGGAATGCATTTGGAGCTTGTGTTTTTAATTTACAATGATAAATACATCATGATAGTTAACTAATAGGAATTGTAATATGAAACCCCCTTTTTTTGTTTTAAAATGTGAGTTCTGTCATGTAGCCTAGTGGTTGAGTCCCTGCCTTGAGAAGCCAAGCCAGTCAGTGTGTTTGTGCTTGCTGGGACTTGTTGCTATAGTGAGCTGTTGCCTTTTTTTATGATGTTTGCCCAATTATATCTTGAGGAAACTGATGTTATCGACGGTTACTGTGTCTTTGGCATAACGCTGTAGGCCTTTCTATTGTTCTAGTCTGTAATGGACTTTAATATGGGGAATCAGCTTGCCGTATCAACTGTTTGAACTACAGGTACATGTTGGCTTGGCACGCAGTGTACAGAGCTGAACCAATTACAGTTGACCTTTCATATACGCAGTGTACAGAGCTGAACCAATTACAGTTGACCTTTCATATACGCAGTGTACAGAGCTGAACCAATTACAGTTGACCTTTCATATACGCAGTGTACAGAGCTGAACCAATTACAGTTGACCTTTCATATACGCAGTGTACAGAGCTGAACCAATTACAGTTGACCTTTCATATACGCAGTGTACAGAGCTGAACCAATTACAGTTTACCTTTCATATACGCAGTGTACAGAGCTGAACCAATTACAGTTGACCTTTCATATACGCAGTGTACAGAGCTGAACCAATTACAGTTGACCTTTCATATACGCAGTGTACAGAGCTGAACCAAGAGTCACTGTTCTGTCATTAAATCCACACAAACGGATGCCAATCAAAACCTATTGACAAACCGTACTACTCTATGCTCAATGAATACTTTAAAGAATGTACACAGTATATAAAAAAATAAGACATTTACTGGAAGAACTGTGCAGATGCTCAGTATTATTCTGTTACCAAACTTTATCTGCACAGTTCTTCTTGTAAATGTTTTTTGTATTGTTAAAAGTAGTCCTTCTGCATAGAGTTCTATGGTTTGTTAAAAGTAATCCTTCTGCATAGAGTTCTATGGTTTGTAGAACTTTTAAATCAATGTTTTTTGTTTGGTATACATTTTAAAGTGAAAAATCGGAGTGCATAATTCTGTTACCATGGAAATGCCTGTCTGTCTCACTGAGTGTTATTGGACTTGTCTAGGCCTAGTTTTGTTCTGATAATCCCCTGGTCGTTACATTGTCTGTGGTTCAGTCCTGATAATCCCCTGGTCGTTACATTGTCTGTGGCTCAATCCTGATAATCCCCTGGTCGTTACATTGTCTGTGGCTCAGTCCTGATAATCCCCTGGTCGTTACATTGATGTCTGTCTGTGTCAGAGTTTGTACCTGGATTGTTGACATGTTTGAGGGTTAAACATTAACCTAGCAAGAAGTTAATAAGTACTCAAACTGCCTGTTGATCGTGTGTGTGTGTGTGTACCACCTTGAGTCAATGTCTTGAAATGTAGCTTAGTGGGCTAACAATTGTTATATCACGATTGTGCTATATCTTGAATATAATCTTTCTGTGATAATTAATTCTCCCTTCCTTCCCTCCCCCTCAACACAGTAGTGTGCTCCATGCTCAGCTCAACTGAACAAAAATATAAACTTAACATGCAACAATTGACAGTTCTTTTAAGAAAATCTGTCAATTGAAATAAATAAATTAGGCCATAATCTATGGATTTCACATGACTGGGAATATTGATATACAGGACGTGCTCTTAGGCCTACATCTCAATGGTGATTATACAAGGCTACTATACATATCCTACTAATGATAACGACATTACTTATTATTATAATGATCATAATAATAATTTTAATAATGAGATCAAGAAAAAGGAGGGTATAGGAGCGAGAGCTGCGTGCATATTATGTGACCTAATACAGGGTATTAATTGATTAATACTATGTGACCTAATACAGGGTATTAATTGATTAATACTATGTGACCTAATACAGGGTATTAATTGATTAATACTATGTGACCTAATACAGGGTATTAATTGATTAATACTATGTGACCTAATACAGGGTATTAATTGATTAATACTATGTGACCTAATACAGGGTATTAATTGATTAATACTATGTGACCTAATACAGGGTATTAATTGATTAATACTATGTGACCTAATACAGGGTATTAATTGATTAATACTATGTGACCTAATACAGGGTATTAATTGATTAATACTATGTGACCTAATACAGGGTATTAATTGATTAATACTATGTGACCTAATACAGGGTATTAATTGATTAATACCATGTGACCTAATACAGGGTATTAATTGATTAATACCATGTGACCTAATACAGGGTATTAATTGATTAATACATGTGACCTAATACAGGGTATTAATTGATTAATACCATGTGACCTAATACAGGGTATTAATTGATTAATACCATGTGACCTAATACAGGGTATTAATTGATTAATACCATGTGACCTAATACAGGGTATTAATTGGTGCTCACAGAATCAGTAGGCTATTTAAACAAACACTCAAACAGGCAACAGAAGCAAGATCTGTCTTATTTCTGTAGATATATATGGATGAGTTATAAAGCCAGGCACATTTAACAGGCTATTGATTATAGATCTAATTAATTTGGGGTTTCCTCCCTCCTCAATTTTTGACAGTTAGGCTAAGGCAAGGTCTCTTTCCTAGTCTCTGCTTCTGCTGCCTCCGCCCCATTGTTCTCAACCCCAATAGGCTGTTTAACTTTGCTACTATGCACATAGCAACATAGGGAAAGGCACCAACCGCAGACAGCGACCGTATCCAACACGGGAGAAAGCACATGTTATAAAATAATATTAGACCATTATTTTTACATAATATAACCATATAAAATGTCATTATCACATGTCTTAGAGTGATGAACTGTGCCATCCCCATAACCTCCACAATGGATTAGTCCACTGAGACGGGCGTGAATTAGATGGGGGTCTTGTGCACCATGAAAAAATTATAATAATTGTGAATACTTGACTAAAGAAATGTTGGGCGACCAACAGCCTATCGACCAGTCGACTAGATGGGGTCAGCCCTACTTTATGTTCCTGTTAACTCTTTGATGCCTGTTAATTCAGGTAAGACTCTGGTGTTTCATGGTTGTAGCTGGAAGAGAGAAAGCAATGATGTTATTTCCCGCTTTTTTTTATTTTACACTCATCCTGTGTCGTAAAACCAACACTAACTGATGTTCTTGTCTTGAATCAGGTCAATTACTGTCATTCAATGAACTACTGCTCATCAAGATGTCTACTGACATGTCTCCTCCCCCAAATATTTTCTCTCTTCTCCAGTCTGTCAGAGTAAGGACATCCGTAACAACGTGACCAACCTGCAGTTGTTAGAGAACTGCACAGTGATCGAGGGCCACCTGAAGATCATCCTTATGTTCAAGACCAAGTCCGAGGACTTCCGCGGCCTCAGCTACCCCAAGCTGACCGTGGTCACAGACTACCTTCTCCTGTTCAGGGTCTACGGTCTAGAATCCCTCAGCGACCTGTTCCCCAACCTGACAGTGATCCGAGGCAACAACCTGTTCTTCAACTACGCCCTGGTTCTGTTTGAGATGGTGGACCTGAAGGAGCTGGGGCTCCACAGCCTCATGAACATCACTAGAGGAGCTGTGAGGTTGGAGAAGAACCCGGACCTCTGCTACCTCTCCACCCTGGACTGGTCCAAGATCCTGGATACGGTGGAGGACAACTACATTGTGTCCAATAAGAACGATCAGGAGTGTGGGGATGTGTGTCCGGGAACGGCCCAGGGGAAGACCACCTGCCTCCAGACCACCATCAACGGACAATTTGGAGAGCGCTGCTGGACTCAGAACCACTGCCAGAGAAGTAAGTGGTCTTTTTAGTTACTCAGTCTGGTAAAGAAAACACAATTCCGAGTACTGAATAGAAATGTTGATATCTCAAACATTGGTAGCCCACACGTTTTTTTGGTTCCTATCCTGGTACGTGCCATATGTTAAGTTGGCATAATGTGAATCTATGAAGGTGTATGCCTAATTGCTTGGCATTTTCATCCAATTTGATCCGTTACCTGTGTCAATTTGAAGATTGAGATAAGGTTATGATGTTACATATAGAAGAACTTCAGCTCTGCCATTTATGTCATTTCACCTCCTGTAAGCAGGAAGTCTCTGGATCTCTGTCTGTTGTTAAGTATCAGCAGCCAGATCATTATGAAAGAGAGAGTTCCTCCCCAATCAATTCATAACAGCGAGGAATCGTTGTTCTTTCTATAATACGTCACAGGTCATGCCTACTCCCCATTTGGGGGGAGAGAGAGAGGGATACCTAGTTTGCAATTCAAAGTTATCAGGCAGACTATCATTGGATAGAGAAAATGCATCTGATGGGGAAAGGTGCAGCCTGTGCCATTACAACTCTCACGGCTCTCCCCTGCTGTCATCCCCTCTCTTCTCAGTGTGACGGATCAGTGTGTGTGTGTGTGTGTGTGTCAGTTAATGTGACGGATCAGTGTGTGAGTCAGTTTATGTGACGGCTATGATTATACTACCCACAGTAGCAAAACATTGAATAAAATCGACATTTGACTTGGAGTCAAATATAAAAATATCATCCAAATATAATATTGCTATAGATTTTGTCCCCCATCAATATGAGAGAGGTGTACCTGGCTAGAGAAAGGTCAGCAGGTCCTTTCCCCATCATGTGATGGGCACTAGTTTAGTCAAGTGGTGTGTGGCAAAGCAGGAGCCATTTCTAAAACATTATGCAATGCCTCTCACATGCACAGCGAGGTGTGTGACATGTGTCTCCTCAGCCAAGGAGAGAGAGAGATCCTGTTCCCTCCTTTCGTCTGACGTGTGTTCCATCTACCCTCCACATTTCCTACACTACGTCCTCCTCTACCGCTCCAGAGCAGTAGTAGAGAGGGTTGTCGTGGACTTCTGAAAGGCACCTCATGTAACTATTGGAGGAGGGGGGGTTATTTACTTGCGTGGTGGTGCAATGTACCAACTGTACGCACACTTGCGGCGCACACACACAACCATGCACGTTCTCCCGCTCTCTCCCTCTCCCTCTCTCTCCCTCACCGCTGGGTGTGAGTGTAGTATCTTTAATTAGGATGAATGAAGACTTCCACACACATGGAGGTACAGTACATTAGAAACTTAATGGCTGAGTGGAAACTCTGTAGTAATTAACCAAACTCTGTAGTGAGTAGTAGTTGTAGTGTGTTCAGTCAGTCAGTCAGTACAGTAGTAGTTGTAGTGTAGTCAGTCAGTCAGTACAGTAGTAGTTGTAGTGTGTTCAGTCAGTCAGTCAGTCAGTACAGTAGTAGTTGTAGTGTGTTCAGTCAGTCAGTACAGTAGTAGTTGTAGTGTGGTCAGTCAGTCAGTCAGTACAGTAGTAGTTGTAGTGTGTTCAGTCAGTCAGTCAGTACAGTAGTAGTTGTAGTGTGTTCAGTCAGTACAGTAGTAGTTGTAGTGTTCAGTCAGTACAGTAGTTGTGTGTTCAGTCAGTACAGTAGTTGTAGTAGTTGATTAAGGTCTGGGGAGTTCCCTGGCCATGGACCCAAAATGTCGATGTTTTGTTCCCCGAGCCACTTAGTTATCACTTTTGCCTTATGGCAAGGTGCTCCATCATGCTGGAAAAGGCATTGGTCATCACCAAACTGTTCTTGGATGGTTGGGAGAAGTTGCTCTCTGAGGATGTATTGGTACCATTCTTTATTCATGGCTGTGTTCTTAGGCAAAATTGTGAGTGAGCCCACTCCCTTGGCTGAGAAGCAACCCCACACATGAATGGTCTCAGGATGCTTTACTGTTGGCATGACACAGGACTGATGGTAGCGCTCACCTTGTCTTCTCCGGGCAAGGTGTTTTCCGGATGGCCCAAACAATCGGAAAGGGTATTCATCAGAGAAAATGACTCTACCCCAGTCCTCAGCAGTCCAATCCCTGTACCTTTTGCAGAATATCAGTCTGTCCCTGATGTTTTTCCTGGAGAGAAGTGGCTTCTTTGCTGCTCTTCTTGACACCAGGCCATCCTCCAAAAGTCTTAGCCTCACTGTGCATTCAGATGCCCTCACACCTGCCTGCTGCCATTCCTGAGCAAGCTCTGCACTGGTGGTGCCCCGATCCCGCAGCTGAGTCAACTTTAGGAGATGGTGCTGGCGCTTGCTGGACTTTCTTCACAACAATTGAACCTCTCTCCTTGAAGTTCTTGATGATCCGATAAATGGTTGATTTAGGTGCAATCTTACCAGAAGCAATATCCTTGCCTGTGAAGCCTTTTTTGTGCAAAGCAATGATGACGGCACGTGTTTCCTTGCAGGTAACCATGGTTGACAGAGGAAGAACAATGATTTCAAGCACCACCCTCCTTTTAAAGCTTCCAGTCTGTTATTCTGACTCAATCAGCATGACAGAGTGATCTCCAGCCTTGTTCTCGTCAACACTCTCACCTGTGTTAACGAGACAATCACTGACATGATGGCAGCTGGTCCTTTTGTGGCAGGGCTGAAATGCAGAGGAAATGTTTTTTGGGGATTAAGTTCATTTTCATGGCAAAGAGGGACTTTGCAATTAATTGCAAATCATCTGATCACTCTTCATGACATTCTGGAGTATATGCAAATTGCCATCATCAACACTGAGGCAGCAAACTTTGTGGAGACCAATACTTGTCATTCTCAAAACATTTGCCCACGACTGTTGTAGTAGTGGTAGTGGTAGTAAGTAGAAGTAGAAGTAGAAGTAGTAGTAGCAGTAGTAGCAGTAGCAGAAGAAGAAGAAGAAGTCCTCATTACATCACAGAGACACTTAATATCCGGGAGATCGAAACAATCCTCTGAGTCCCAAATGGCACTATTCCCTATTTAGTTGACTACTTTTGACCATGGGTCAACTCAGATCTATGATCAGATTACTCTTGCCCGAACCTTAACCCTTAGAGGGATTGGTTAAGATCAACTCTTACCTTTCATCTCAGGATAGGTAGTGCTGCGGCAGATGTCTAATCCATCTATGCATACAGTATATGTGTGTTATTTTTCTGCCTTTCAGCAGACCTTACGTTTCCAAACTGTCAACCCCCTAGACCATTTCTTTGACATCTTTCTATTTGAATCAGTTGTATTTCATGAGTTTGTATGTTACTTGGGACGTAGCCGGAGTGTATTGATTGTGTGGAAGTTGGAAGGAGATGCTAAAGCAACAAATGTCATTAAAATAGTGATGAAGTGCCATTCGTTCCCCAGGCTGCTCCGCTCCGCTCCGTGTGTTTCTGTACAGTAAGGGGCAGGTAGCCTAGCTAGCGTGGAGGAGGTCATTCGTCTAGTAGGTTTTGCTCAGGCTGCAATTTCCTCTGGTTTTACAAGCTGTCACTAGTCGTTGTGGTTTTTCTGGTTGATTTGAACTGCTCTGGCATGGTGTTTTCTCTCTTCATATGTTCAGTGAGCTCCAACAGTATTGGGACAGTGACACCTTGTTTAGTTGTTTTGGCTCTGTACTCCGGCACTTTGGATTTTAAATGATATATTAACTATGAGGTTATAGTGCAGACTGTCAACATTCATTTGCGGGTATTTTCATCCAACCGTTTAGAAATTACAGCATTTTTTTTTGTACATTGTCTCCCCATTTTACGGGACCAAAGGTATTGGGGCAAATTCACCTGTGTACTGAAGTAGTAAAAAGTGAAGTATTTGGTCCCATATTCATAGCACGCAATGACTACATCAAGCTTGTGACTGTAGAAATGTGTTGGATGCGTTTGCTGCTTATTTCTATTGGGCACAAAATCATTTCCCAATAGAAATTAACAGTAAATAATGTATTGTGTCATTTTGGAGTCACTTTAATTGTAAATAAGAATAGAATATGTTTGTAAAAACTTTTGTTTGTTTTGGCTCTGTACTCCAGCACTTTGGAATTGAAATGATGATGCTACAATGAATACGGATAATCCTGAATGAATCGTGAATAAAGATGAGTGAGAAAGTTAGACACACAAATATCACACCCCAAAGACATGCTAACCTCTCACTATTACAAGAGATTAGCATTACATTTTTTGGGGGGGTACGGATAATTCATTCAGGATTATCCGTATTCATGGTAGCATCATCATTTCAATTCCAAAGTGCTGGAGTACAGAGCCAAAACAACCAAAAATGTGTCACTGTCCCAATACTCACTGTAACTGCACCAAGCCATAAGTGTGCTGTGATCAGGCATACAATTAAAAGGCAATGAATTGTATAAATGAATTGGCCTAGGTTTATTTCCTGGATCAAACGTTATATTTGAAAAGGGCTCAATATCATGTTTAGATTAAATATTCACTTTCCAAGAATTTATAGAATTGTATAAATACACTGAACAAAATGATAAACTCGAGGGGGTAGGGCCCTGCAAGGTTAACTCAGTCCGTGTAGCTATTTATCATTCTTATTGTTTGGGGATAGAATATGTTCAAGAGTGTTGTTTCATGAGCTGAAATAAAAGATCCCAGAAATTATGTGCACAAAAAGCTTATTTTGTGCACAAATGTGTTTACATCCCTGTTAGTGAGCATTTCTCCTTTGCCAAGATAATCCTTCCACTTGACAGGTGTGGCATATCAAGAAGCTGATTAAACAGCATGATCATTACACAAGTGCACCTTGTGCTGGGAACTATAAAAGGTCACTCTAAAATGTGCAGTTTTGTCACAATGCCTTGACCAAGGTTTGATGGAGAGTGTAATTGGCATGCTGACTGCAGGAATGTCCACCAGAGCTGTTGCCAGAGAATTAAATGTTAATTTCTCTACCATAGGCCGGCTCCAACATCTTAGAGAATTTGGCAGTACGTCCAACCGGCCTCACAACCCCAGGCCACGTGTAACCACGCCAGCCCAGGACCTCCACATCCGGCTTCTTCACCTGCAGCGTCGTCTGAGACCATCCACCCGGACAGCTGATGAAACTGGGTTTGCACAACCAAAGAATTTCTGCACAAACTGTCAGAAACTGTCTCAGGGAAGCTCATCTGTGTGCCCGTTGTCCTCAGGGAAGCTCATTGTGTGCCCGTTGTCCTCAGGGAAGCTCATCTGTGTGCCCGTTGTCCTCAGGGAAGCTCATCTGTGTGCCCGTTGTCCTCACCAGGGTCTTGACCTGACTGCAGTTCAGCATCACAACCAACTTCAGTGGGCAAATGCTCACCTTCGATGGACACTGGCACATTGGAGAAGTGTGCTCTTCACGGATGAATCTATGGCAATTTGAATGCACAGAGATACCGTGATGAGATCCTGAGGCCCGATGTCGTGCTATTCATCCGCTGCCATTGCCATCCTGACAATATCCAGCAACTTCACACAGCCATTGAAGAAGTGGGACAACATTCCACAGGCCACAATCAACAGCCTGATCAACTCTATGTGAAGGAGATGAGGCAAATGGTGGTCACACCAGATACTGACTGGTTTTCTGATCCTTATTTTTTTAAGGTATCTGTGACCAACAGATGTATGTCTGTATTCCCCTAATTAATTGATTTAAAATAACTGATTTCCTTATATGAACTGTAAATCAGTAAAATCTTAGAAATGTTTGCATGTTGCGTTTTATATTTTTGTTCAGTGTAAATAGCGGTGGAATTTTCTAGCTGTTTGTATTATTTTGTTCCAGTAACGTCCTCTGGTCTTCGTGAATAGCTTTAGACTATTTTACAGCCCAGAAGGGGGGGGTTGTTCATAAAAAGTAACGTGGGCCAGTGTTGAATGTTGTTTTATAAGCCTGGGTAACTGCCTGTAACAAGTTCTCTGTCACCTGAGGTGTCATGATAGGGAGGGAGGAAGAGGAACACCCCCTAATGAAGAAAGGAATGCTCTCTGAGTGGCTAAATGGAGAGAGAGAGAGAGAGAAAGAGAGAGAAAGAGAGAGAAAGCTGGGAGTACAAATATCAGATCTCCTGTTTAGATGAGTGATATTTGTTCCTCTGGTACATGGTGTTCTGTTATTGTGAATGTTGTTCGGCCCCATAGACAGCCTCTTGCGCAACAGAGGGAGCTTTCCAGGTCGAAGTTCGTAGGCTGTGGAGGGCTGTGCTCCTTTGTTGTCTCAGCCTTCTCACCTTCCCGTCTGCCGACCCAGAACACCGTTGTCCCCCCTCATCACCGAGCAGGGTTGGGATGAATTCGAATTGAATGCAGTCAAATCCAGAAGTAAAAAATAACTGAAAAAGTAGCATCTTAATAAACTTATTTTCAGCTCATTTATCACCTGATTTCCTTAACATGACCCTCTATTGTTCCTCATGCAAGGGGGAGGCCGGTGACATCACAAGTACAGTAAAATGCCTTTCTTGCAAACTCAAAACCCAACAATGCAGTAATAAATAACAATGTAATACTAGAAAAAACCCCCACAATAAATAAGAAATGAAGAACACAATAATTAAGTAAGTATACTATATACAGGGTCTGTTTCAATACCATATTTACAATGTGCAGTGATACTGGAGGGATGGAGGTAGATATGTATAGGGCTAAGGTGACTAGGAATCAGGATATATGATAAACTGAGTAGTAGCAGCAGCTTGTATGAAAGTGTGCGTAGAGTCAGTATAAATGTATGTGCATGTTCTGTGTGAGTGAGCAGATGGAGTGTATGTGTGTAGGGCCCTGCGAGGGTCTAGGGCCCTGCGAGGGTCTAGGGCCCTGCGAGGGTGCATAGATACTAAAATACAAGGTCAATGAGGATACAAGGTTAACTCAGTCCGTGTAGCTATTTTGTTAGCTATTTATCAGTCTTATTGCTTGGGCATAGAAGCTGTTCAAGAGCCTGTTGGTGTCAGACTTGATGCACCGGTACCACTTGCCGTGCGGAAGCAGAGAGAATAGTCTGGCTTGGGTGGTTGGAGTCTTTGTGGGCATTCTTTTCATAACGCTTGATACAGGGAGCTCGGCCCCAGTGATGTACTGGGCTGTCCGCACCCCCCTCTGGAGCGCCATGCGATCAAGAGTGGTGCTGTTGCCGTACCAGGCAGTGATGCAGCCAGTAAAAATGGTACAACTGTAGAACTTTGAGGATTTGAGGGTCATGCCAAACTATTTCAACCTCCTGAGGGTGAAGAGGCCCTGTCGCACGTTCTTCACAGCTGTGCGTGTGTGTGTTTGGACCATTTTAAGACTTTAGTGAGGTCAAATTAACTTATGTGTACTAAAGTAATAAAAAGTGAAGTATTTGGTCCCATATTCATAGCACGCAATGACTACATCAAGCTTGTGACTCTAGAAATGCATTTGCTGTTTTGTTTTGGTTGTTTCAGATTATTTTGTGCCAAATAGAAAGGAACGGTAAATAATGTGTTGTTTTGGAGTCACTTCTATTGTAAATAAGAAAGAATATGTAGAATATGTTTCTAAATCGTATACGTTAATGTGGATGCTACCATGGTTACAGATATTCCTGAATTAATCGTGAATTATGATGTGAGAAAGTTACAGACGCACAAATATCACACCCCAGAGACATGCTAACCTCTCACCATTACAATAACAGGGGAGGTTAGCATTTTTGGGCGGGTATGATATTTATGCATTTCAAAATACAAATATTTATTTTGATGCGTTGATCTTTATGGTATTTTGTAATCGTATTTAGTCATTTTTGCCCACCCTGTCTGCGGCATCCGACTCTGCTTCATTGGAAAGATGAAAGTGCTAGGCTAGTAGCTAACCAGGGGCTGCACTGCTTCTCAAATAGCAGTAAGAGAAGCTTTAGCATAAAAGCTGTGATTTATTTTACCTGAAGGCTTGTGTTGCATCGTTCTTTGCTTTTGTGAGTTTTTCCTGAACATGTGACCATCGGAGGGAAAACCCCTACTGTTGCTATCGGCTACCAACAGGGCCTAGAGCTCCTGGATGCAGATGTACTGTAGTCTAGTGGTAAGAGACTGCCCTCTGTCCTGCTAAGATGTTTCTCTCCTACCACACACACACACACACACACACACACACACACACACACCCTGCTCTTCTAGTCAGCGGCTTTTTATCAATCTCTCTTTCAGGGCTGCAAAATCATTACGGGTCATCTCCACCTTAACTACACTGAACCCACTTTCCCTTGAGCGGGCTCCATCTCCCTCTCACCCACTGAAAATAAAGCGGGCTCCATCTCCCTCTCACCCACTGAAATCTGTGGCCCTCTGTGGTTTTCTTTTTTTAAACATTATTTTTAGTCGAAGGTGGAAAGAAGGAGAGGGGGGGAGAAAAAAGGAACGAGGCAGAGGAGGAGAGGAGGCCAAGACAAAGAAAAACAAACATGGCTGTGCTTTTCAAGTGTGGCTCCCATGTACAGTCATGGCAAATTCTTTTGAGAATGACACAAGTATTGGTCTCCACAAAGTTTGCTGCTTCAGTGTTCTTAGATCTTTATGTCAGTAGTTACTATGGTACACTGAAGTATAATTACAAGTATTCCATAAGTGTCAAAGGCTTTCATTGACAATGACATTCAGTTTATACAAAGAGTCAATATTTGCAGTGTTGACCCTTGTATTTCAAGACCTCTGTAATCTGCCCTGGCATGCTGTCAATTAACTTCTGGGCCACATCCTGACTGATGGTAGGCCATTCTTGCATAATCAAGGCTTGGAGTTTGTCAGAAGTTGTGGGTTTTTGTTTGTCCGCCCGCCTCTTGAGGATCGACCACAAGTTCTCAATGGGATTAAGGTCTGGGGAGTTTCCTGGCCATGGACCCAAAATGTCGATGTTTTGTTCCCCGATCCACTTAGTTGTCACTTTTGCCTTATGGCAAGGTGCTCCGTCATGCTGGAAAAGGCATTGGTCGTCACCAAACTGTTCTTGGATGGTTGGGAGAAGTTGCTTTCGGAGGATCTATTGGTACCATTCTTTATTCATGGCTGTGTTCTTAGGCAAAAAAAAACACTGGCGCCATACACTTGCCTTGGCTGAGAAGCAACCCCACACATGAATGGTCTGAGGATGCTTTACTGTTGGCATGACACAGGACTGATGGTAGCGTTTTCCGGATGGCCCAAACAATCGGAAAGGGTATTCATCAGAGAAAATGACTCTACCCCAGTCCTCAGCAGTCCAATCCCTGTTAATTTTGCAGAATATCAGTCTGTCCCTGATGTTTTTCCTGGAGAGAAGAGGCTTCTTTGCTGCCCTACTTGACAGCAGGCCATCCTTCAAAAGTCTTCGCCTCACTGTGTGTGCAGATGCACTCACACCTGCCTGCTGCGATTCCTGAGCAAGCTCTGCACTGGTGGTGCCCTGATCCCGCAGCTGAATCAACTTTAGGAGACGGTCCTGGCGCTTGCTGGACTTTCTTGGGCGCCCTGACGCCGCCTTCACAACAATTTAACCTCTCTCGTTGAAGTTCTTGATGATCCGATAAATGGTTGATTTAGGTGCAATCTTACCAGCAGCAATATCCTTGCCTGTGAAGCCCTTTTTGTGCAAAGCAATGATGACGGCACGTGTTTCCTTGCAGGTAACCATGGTTGACAGAGGAAGAACAATGATTTCATGCACCACCCTCCTTTTAAAGCTTCCAGTCTGTTATTCTGACTCAATCAGCATGACAGAGTGATCTCCAGCCTTGTCCTCGTCAACACTCTCACCTGTGGTAACGAGACAATCACTGACATGATGGCAGCTGGTCCTTTCGTGGCAGGGCTGAAATGCAGTGTAAATGTTTTTGGAGGATTAAGTTCATTTTCATGGCAAAGAGGGACTTCATTTGATCACTCTTCATGACATTCTGGAGTATATGCAAATTGCCATCATCAACACTGAGGCAGCAAACTTTGTGGAGACCAATACTTGTCATTCTCAAAACTTTTGCCCACGACTGTGCACACAGCATTCCTGTCAGTGGGCCAGCAACAGGACCCAGCCAGTTGTTAGGCTTGTTAGCACTTTTCCCTCTTCAGGTTCTCACAGGACGGAGCATTCTAGAGCTCCTCTGATACCTCGTTTCCACCAAAAAAGAACTGGTTCGGAACTGGTGCTGGTTCAAAGTTGGTTCAACTTGCGAACCTTCTCAGAACCTGTTTGTTTTTCCACTGAGTAGAGAGCCCAGCGTTCTCTCTCTCGTTCTCTCTCTCTCTATCTTGTGTTCTCTCTCTCTCTCTCTCTCGTGTTCTCTCTCTCTCTCTCTCTCTCTCTCTCGTGTTCTCTCTCTCTCTCTCGTGTTCTCTCTCTCTATCTTGTGTTCTCTCTCTCTCTCTCTCTCGTGTTCTCTCTCTCTCTCTCGTGTTCTCTCGTGTTCTCTCTCTCTCTCTCTCGTGTTCTCTCTCTCTCTCTCTCTCTCGTGTTCTCTCTCTCTCGTGTTCTCTCTCTCTCGTGTTCTCTCTCTCTCGTGTTCTCTCTCTCGTGTTCTCTCTCTCTCCTCTCTCTCTCTCTCTCGAGTTCTCTCTCTCTCTCTCACTCTCTCTCTCGTGTCTCTCTCTCTCTCTCGTGTTCTCTCTCTCTCTCTCTCTCTCTCGTGTTCTCTCTCTCTCTCTCTCTCTCTCTCTCGTGTTCTCTCTCTCTCTCTCTCTCTCTCTCTCGTGTTCTCTCTCTCTCTCTCTCTCTCTCTCGTGTTCTCTCTCTCTCTCTCTCTCGTGTCTCTCTCTCTCTCTCGTGTTCTTCTCTCTCTCTCTCTCTCGTGTTCTCTCTCTCTCTCTCGTGTTCTCTCTCTCTCTCTCTCTCGTGTTCTCTCTCTCTCTCTCTCTCGTGTTCTCTCTCTCTCTCTCTCCTCTCTCGTGTTCTCTCTCTCTCTCTCTCTCTCTCTCTTCTCTCTCTCGTGTTCTCTCTCTCTCTCGTGTTCTCTCTCTCTCTCTCGTGTTCTCTCTCTCTCTCTCTCTCTCTCTCGTGTTCCTCTCTCTCTCTCTCTCTCTCTCGTGTTCTCTCTCTCTCTCTCTCTCTAGTGTCTCTCTCTCTCTCTCTCTCGTGTTCTCTCTCTCTCTCTCTCTCTCGTGTTCTCTCTCTCTCTCTCGTGTTCTCTCTCTCTCTCTCTCTCGTGTTCTCTCTCCTCTCTCTCTCTCTCTCTCTCGTGTTCTCTCTCTCTCTCTCTCTCTCTCTCGTGTTCTCTCTCTCTCTCTCTCTCTCTCTCGTGTTCTCTCTCTCTCTCTTCTCTCTCTCTCTCGTGTCTCTCTCTCTCTCTCTCTCTCTCTCTCGTGTTCTCTCTCTCTCTCTCTCTCTCTCGTGTTCTCTCTCTCTCTCTCTCTCTCCTCTCGTGTCTCTCTCTCTCTCCTCTCGTGTTCTCTCTCTCTCTCTCTCGTGTTCTCTCTCTCTCTCTCTCTCTCGTGTTCTCTCTCTCTCTCTCTCTCTCGTGTTCTCTCTCTCTCTCTCTCTCTCGTGTTCTCCTCTCTCTCTCTCTCTCTCTCGTGTTCTCTCTCTCTCGGTTCTCTCTCTCTCTCTCTCTGTGTTCTCTCTCTCTCTCTCTCTCTCTCTCGTGTTCTCTCCTCTCTCTCTCTCTCTCGTGTTCTCTCTCTCTCTCTCTCTCTCGTGTTCTCTCTCTCTCCTCTCTCTCTCGTGTTCTCTCTCTCTCTCTCTCTCTCGTGTTCTCTCTCTCTCTCTCTCTCTCGTGTTCTCTCTCTCTCTCTCTCTCGTGTTCTCTCTCTCTCTCTCTCTCTCGTGTTCTCTCTCTCTCTCTCTCTCTCGTGTTCTCTCTCTCTCTCGTGTTCTCTCTCTCTCTCTCTCTCTCGTGTTCTCTCTCTCTCTCTCTCTCGTGTTCTCTCTCTCTCTCTCGTGTTCTCTCTCTCTCTCTCTCTCTCTCTCGTGTTCTCTCTCTCTCTCGTGTTCTCTCTCTCTCTCTCTCTCTCGTGTTCTCTCTCTCTCTCTCGTGTTCTCTCTCTCTCTCTCTCTCTCTCTCTCTCTCTCTCGTGTTCTCTCTCTCTCGTGTTCTCTCTCTCTCTCTCTCGTGTTTCTCTCTCTCTCGTGTTCTCTCTCTCCTCGTGTTCTCTCTCTCTCTCTCTCGTGTTCTCTCTCTCTCGTGTTCTCTCTCTCTCTCTCTCGTGTTCTCTCTCTCTCTCGTGTTCTCTCTCTCTCTCTCTCTCTCTCTCTCTCTCTCTCTCGTGTTCTCTCTCTCTCTCTCGTGTTCTCTCTCTCTCTCTCTCTCTCTCTCGTGTTCTCTCTCTCGTGTTCTCTCTCTCTCTCGTGTTCTCTCTCTCTCTCTCTCGTGTTCTCTCTCTCTCTCTCTCTCTCTCTCGTGTTCTCTCTCGTGTTCTCTCTCTCTCTCTCGTGTTCTCTCTCTCTCTCTCTCGTGTTCTCTCTCGTGTTCTCTCTCTCTCTCTCGTGTTCTCTCTCTCTCTCTCGTGTTCTCTCTCTCTCTCTCTCTCTCGTGTTCTCTCTCTCTCTCTCTCGTGTTCTCTCTCTCTCTCGTGTTCTCTCTCTCTCTCGTGTTCTCTCTCTCTCTCGTGTTCTCTCGCTCTCTCTCTCTCTCGTGTTCTCTCGCTCTCTCTCTCAATTCAATTCAATTCACTTTATTGGCATGACGCAACAATGTACATATTGCCAAAGTATCATACATCAATATATATATTTTTTTATATATATTTATATATATATTTTTTTTCTATTTTATATATATATATATATATATATATATATACGCACATACATATATATATATATATATATATATATATATATATATACGCACATACATATATATACACATATATATATATATTTTTTTTTTTAATATAATTACATCAAAGAACAAATAACAACAGGAAAAAATAAAATAAATGCATTAAATATGTCAGGCACTGTCCCTCAACTTGTGGCAGGCAGCAACATAGCATGCTGCCAGCGCACAGCTGGTCATGTCTTCCCCCAAAAGGATCGGCAGCCTTTCTATGTCAGAGAGGTCCTCAAAGCCCCGGACTACTTGTTCAAATTTGGGGAAGTGACTCTCTCTGATAGTTTTATATTTTTGACATTTTGTCAGGAAATGCAGCTCTGTCTCTGGTTCTGCTGTGGTGCAGTGGTTGCACAGCCTTTCCTCTACAGGGAGCCAGGTTTTCCTGTGTCTACCCTTCTCAATAGCAAGGCTGTGCTCGCTGAGCTGCTCTCTCTCTCTCTCTCGTGTTCTCTCTCTCTCTCTCTCTCTCTCTCTCTCTCTCTCTCTCGTGTTCTCTCTCTCTCTCTCTCTCTCTCTCTCGTGTTCTCTCTCTCTCGTGTTCTCTCTCTCTCGTGTTCTCTCTCTCTCGTGTTCTCTCTCTCTCTCTCTCTCTCTCTCTCTCTCTCGTGTTCTCTCTCTCTCTCTCTCTCTCTTGTGTTCTCTCTGTCTCTCTCTCTCTTGTGTTCTCTCTCTCTCTTGTGTTCTCTCTCTCTCTCTCTCTCTCTTGTGTTCTCTCTCTCTCTCTCTCTCTCTCTCTCTCTCTCTCTCGTGTTCTCTCTCTCTCGTGTTCTCTCTCTCTCGTGTTCTCTCTCTCTCTCTCTCGTGTTCTCTCTCTCTCTCTCGTGTTCTCTCTCTCTCGTGTTCTCTCTCTGACTGGTTCTGTGTGCAATACTGTATATGTTTTGCACCAATTGAGATCTTTGGTTTTATTCCCTGGGATCTGGAATTTGTCTGGAAAATCATTGTTGGTCTTTTTGGGGTTTACTGGCAGGGCCCAGGTCTGACAGTACTGCTCTAGCAGATCCAAGCTCTGCTGTAGGCCATGTGCTGTGGGTGAAAGCAGGCACAGGTCATCTGCAAAGAGCAGGCATCTAACTTCCGAATTGTGGAGACTTACACCAGGGGCTGAGAACTTTTCTAGAATATTGGCCAATTCTTCATTGATGTAAATGTTGCAACCCTGGCGGAGGCCCCGCCCTTGGTTAAATGATTCAGTTTGTTTCTTGCCAATTTTTATGCCACACATGTTGCCTGTATACATTGATTTTATAATGTCATATGTTTTACCCCCTACACCACTTTCAATGACTTTGCAGAACAGTCCTGTGTGCCAGACAGAATCAAATGCTTTTTGGAGGTCAATAAAGCAAGAATAGAGTTTTGTCTTATTTTTGTGGACGTGTTTATCTATTAGGGTGTGTAGGGTGTAAATATGATCTGTTTTGGTATAAATCCAATTTGGCTTTTACTCAGGATATTGTGCTTATTAAGGAAGTTTAGGACTCTTACATTTATATTACTGCAAAAAACCTTCCCCAGGTTACTGTTCACACAAATCCCTCTGTAATTGTTAGGGTCAGATTTGTCTCCGTTTTTAAAGATTGTTGTTATGAGTCCTTGGTTCCAGATGTCAGGGAAGTAACCTACACTCAGGATCAAGTTAAACAATTTTAATAAAGCCAATTGATATTTTTCGCTAGTGAATTTGAGCATCTCATTTAGGATCCCATGAGGTCCGCATGCTTTTTTTTGATTTGAGGGCTTGAAGTTTTTTAAGGAGCTCCTGCTCAGTAATTGGGGAGTCTAAAGGATGTTGGTAGTCCTTTATAGATTTTCCCAGTTAGTTCAACTTTTCATAAATTTGTCACTGTTCAGTATTATCCTGAGTGTCAACAGTGTTGTAGAGTGCTTTAAAGTGTTTTGTCCAAATGTCACCATTTTGTATGGCTAATTCCTGTTGTTTGGGTTTGTTTAGGTTTTTCCAATTTTGCCAGAAGTTGTTTTTATTTATGGACTCTTCAATTAGTGTCAGTTGCTTTCTGTTGTACTGGGATTTCTTGATTCTCTTTCTCTCTCTCTCACTCTCTCGCTCTCTCTCTTTCTCTCTCTTTCTCTCTCTTATTCATTACTCACTGGGCTGTTCTTTATGTTGTCCATTTTGTATTAGTTTTCCCCGGGAGCTTGCTTTACATACACTTGCCTCTGTTTGAATTACCATGAATATCTTATGAGAGCGGGAGAGAGCAGTATAGCACCTTGGCACCTCTTTGCTAAGAAGCTATTTTTGTAATTTTTTTAACCATTTTAAATGAAAACAATCACAGTAAGGTACTTTGTTTTACCCAGAAATGATTTGATATTGATATAACTGCTGCACTGGACCTTTTACAGGAGGTGCTGGGGCAAGGAGTTGGGAGGCTGGGGGTTGGGAGGCTGGGGGTTGGGAGGCTGGGGGGTTTGGGCTGGGGCTGAGGCAGCCTTGACTAAGTGGAGGTAGAAGAGGAGGGGGTGCTGGCTGGGAGAAGAGGAGGGGGTGCTGGCTGGGAGAAGAGGAGGGGGTGCTGGCTGGGAGAAGAGGAGGGGGTGCTGGCTGGGAGAAGAGGAGGGGTGTAATAACCGATTAAAGCAAAGAGGATATGAACACTGGCGCCAGGTCAAAGTTGACCCGGAACTACTACTGTTGGAGAAGAAGTGAGGGGATTATTTTCAAGTGTTCGAAGGATCAGATGGCCGAACGCTGGTTGCATATCCTGTAAACCTTTCCGCGCACACTACAAAGCAGGTGGATGACAGGACAGGTAGTGTTTGGTTCCGGTATAGATTGAGGTTATAGTACTAGTACTGTCCTCCTGTCCAGTGTCGTCGTCAGTCCCTACAGTAGCGTCAGTCCCTACGGTAGCGTCAGTCCCTACAGTAGCGTCAGTCCCTACAGTATCGTCAGTCCCTACAGTAGCGTCAGTCCCTACGGTAGCGTCAGTCCCTACGGTAGCGTCAGTCCCTACGGTAGCGTCAGTCCCTACGGTAGCGTCAGTCCCTACAGTAGCGTCAGTCCCTACAGTAGCGTCAGTCCCTACAGTAGCGTCAGTCCCTACAGTAGCGTCAGTCCCTACAGTAGCGTCAGTCCACAAACAGGTGAGCATCAATAGCAGGCAGCAACTCCTTGGATTCAGCCTTTCTGTTGGCACCGCAAACACTACAGTACCTGCCTGGCCTGGCCTGCTCTCCTCCCTCCCACACACCTACTATTCTATATTATAGCTACACACATTGTCCTTTTCTGGTTAGTAAAGCTAATTAATCACATTCCATATGACACTCAGTGATGATCTGATGATGATTGATATATCCAAAAGGGATGTTCCCTCAATGTTTTTGTCACTGAGCTAATTTCAGGTCTTGTTGTGAGAATTCTGTGCAACTGAGGCTGTACCCGCTTTAAGATTTAGAATAGCCAGTTGGCTATTGTGGCTATTTGAGCATAATGTAGGCCTATCAACAAAACCAGTGGAGCAAATCCCATAATATTTTCACATGGAAATAGCTTTTGATGTCTATGATATAGCCCACAGTAGGCTGTAGTGCTCAGTGCATTCTGAAGTTACTACTGACCATGGCTGAGCATGGCTGTGCATGGCTGAGCATGGCTGAGCATGCTACATTTAGGTGATTTACCTCTATATCTATAGTGAAACCTTTGTAAGATTCCGCAGAACATGACCAGCAGAAAAAATAAGATTCCTCAGAAACTGTCTTATGTCCCATCCGTGTCACCCCTGCTCGAAGCCGCCAATGAAACTCCTGATATTTACCAAAGAGCATAAGCATCAGATGTCCCAGATATTTTAGTAGACATGATTACCAAGTACTAGACATGATTACCACGTACTAGACATGATTCTCGACAGGTAGCCCAGTGGTGAAAGCGCTGGGTCGCTGGTAACCGAAAGGTCGCTGGTTCGAATACCTGAGCCGACAAGGTGAAAAAACCTGTCTGTGTCCTTGAGCAAGGCACTTAACCATAATTTGCTCTAGGGGCGCCGTACTACTATGGCTGACCCTGTAGGTAGGCCGTCATTGTAAATGTGTTTAAATAAATACGACTGAAATGTCAGACCATTTACTCAGTACTTGTTGAAGCACCTTTTGACAGCCTTGAGTCTTCTTGGGTATGACGCTACAAGCTTGGCACACCTGTATTTGGGGAGTTTCTCCCATTCTTCTCTGCAGATCCTCTCAAGCTCTGTCAGGTTGGATGGGGAGCATTCAGAAACTTGTCCCGAAGCCACTCCTGTGTTGTCTTGGCTATGTGCTTAGGGTTGTTGTCCTGTTGGAAGGTAAACCTTCGCCCCAGTCTGAGGTCCTGAGCACTCTGGAGCAGGTTTTCATCAAGGATCTCTCTGTACTTTGCTCTGTTCATCTTTCCCTCGATCCTGACTAGTCTACCAGTCCCTGCCGCTGAAATACACCCCCACAGCATGAGGTTACCACCACCATGCTTCACTGTAGGGATGGTGCAAGGTTTCCTCCAGACGTGACGCTTGACATTCAGGTTAAAGAGTTCAATCTTGGTTTCATCAGACTAGATGATAATCTTGTTTCTCATGGTCTGAGAGTCCTTTAGGTGCCTTTTTGGCAAACTTTTACTGAGGAGTGGCTTCCATCCACTCTGGAGCTTTGTCATTTGGGTTCTTGGTCACCTCCCTCCCTCAGTTTGGCCGGGCTCTAGGAAGAGTGTTGGTGCTTCCAAACGTCTTCCAATTAAGAATGATTGAGGCTACAGTGTTCTTGGGGATCTTCAATGCTGCAGAAATGTTTTAGTACCCTTCCCCAGATCTGTGCCTCGACACAATCCTGTCTCGGAGCTCTAAGGACAATTCCTTCGACCTCATGGCTTGGTTTTTTTCAATGACATGCACTGTCAACTGTGGGACAGGTGTGTGCCTTTCCAAATCATGTCTAATCAATTGAATTTACCACAAGTTGACTCCACTCAAGTTGTAGAAACATATCAAGGATGATCAATGGAAACAGGATGCACAGCAAAGAGTCTGAATACTTATGAGTGTGAGAGGTTCTGAGTGTGCTGAAAGTGTGTGTGTGTGTGGAGAGGAGAGGAGAGGAGAGGAGAGGAGACCTGGAAGTAGGGTATTTGTTTTAGCAGTCGGCTTCACTCCAACAACCGCAGCAGGAAACCCATGGAGGCCTATTGTCCTCCAACTTTAATTCTTCCTGTTCCAGTCACCAATACCTTTCCTGTATAGCCCTGAGCTCCTGGGAGGGTGAAAAACACACACACACACACACCACCTCTTACACTGAGATGTGAGGACTAGACTGGATACATGAGGTGGATCAACCCTCTGAGAACTAGACTGGATACATGAGAAGTGGACCAACCCTCTGAGGACCAATAGAGGTTGACTTGAGCAATGCTTATGTTGTTCAAAAAAAATATACACAGAGTACTTGGTATGCCGCTGTAATGTGGAAACAGATAGTACTCACCTCTCCAGGGTACTGAGATGATAAGAGCTATGTTGACAAGCTGTCAGGTTACCGTTCTCTCTCTAACATGCAAAACTCACAGCATTCCTCTCATCCACACTTCTCGGTCTCTGACATGGAGCTTGTTGTGAGAGAGTGTGAGAGGTTGAGACTTGCACCTTTACTCATAGTTCCTCTTGGTCTCTGACATGGAGCTTGTTGTGAGAGAGGTTGAGACTTGCACCTTTACTCATAGTTCTGGTGCAGTATACCACTGCCATTCGTCTTCCAAAATGTGATCATTCAATCACTGTACCATGATTCATTGCAGTGAAACTATGGAAAAAGCTTGAGGAATTTCTTTCTAGTGCATTTTTCAAATGTCAAAGTACATTTATAGTCCTACAAACATTTCCACAATATAAATGAATGATGTACGATGAGGTAATGATTTGTGTGCTCTCCGTCAGAAGATAAGTCTCTGCTTCTTTCTTCTAGTGTTTGTTTACCTTTTTGGTTTCAGGAAACTACAGGCTACAGTAGCCTGGCTACTTCTTCATAGAATACCAAGTAGAGATTGTTTCCCCACTTCAGTCTTCAGCTGCCTGTAACGTCTTGGCATCCGTCACACTACTGTATCATAAACTTCAGTGACGAGGAGTTGATCAGTTACCCACTGTGGGCTGAGGAGTTGATCAGTTACCCACTGTGGGCTGAGGAGTTGATCAGTTACCCACTGTGGGCTGAGGAGTTGATCAGTTACCCACTGTGGGCTGAGGAGTTGATCAGTTACCCACTGAGGAGTTGTATACTGCTGTTGGCATGTATTCTGGAAAACCAAAATGAATGGAAAAGCTGAGAAATAGTGTTGCATTTTGTATAGTGGAGCCTATGTCCTCCTAGTGTAGTGGTGCCTATGTCCTCCTAGTGTAGTGGAGCCTATGTCCTCCTAGTGTAGTGGTGCCTATGTCCTCCTAGTGTAGTGGAGCCTATGTCCTCCTAGTGTAGTGGTGCCTATGTCCTCCTAGTGTAGTGGAGCCTATGTCCTCCTAGTGTAGTGGAGCCTATGTCCTCCTAGTGTAGTGGAGCCTATGTCCTCCTAGTGTAGTGGAGCCTATGTCCTCCTAGTGTAGTGGAGCCTATGTCCTCCTAGTGTAGTGGAGCGGGTAGTCGGAGGGGACCCAGGACAGAGCCAATGAGCTGAACAAATGTTTTAACAGGTTTGATACTGGCCCTGTCCACCTCCCTTCCAGCTCCCCAGGCCACACACCCTCATGGCTGTCCCACCCCCACTTTGCTCACAACACCTCTGCTGAGACAATCAGCGACCCCACCTCCCTGCTCCCTCTAGACTGATCTTCAACTTCAATAAAGTATATATCTATCTCTATCTCTATCTCTATCTCTCTCTCTCCCTCCCCCCTAGTATAGTGGAGCCTATGTCCTCCTAGTGCGGTGGAGCCTATGTCCTCCTAGTGCGTAGCCTATGTCCTCCTAGTGTGTAGCCTATGTCCTCCTAGTGTAGTGTGTCCTGCCCCTCACTTCCCCCTCTCACTGTCTTTTTTTCTCTGGCCCTCTTTTCCGTTGCTTTGAGCTCTCTGGCGCGCTGCTGAGGTATTCAGACACGCTGGAATTTCTGGGCCTCAAAATGATAGACCAAACTCTGGCTCGAGTTACTGCAAAAATGGCTGACGGATTAGTGTGTGTAAGTGTGTGATTGGTGGGGCCCTGAGGTTCTCAGTGTGCTGGTGTGTGATTGGTGGGGCCCTGAGGTTCTCAGTGTGCTGTTGTGTGATTGGTGGGGCCCTGAAGTTGCTGTATATGCTGTATGTTATTGACAGTGAGTTCTTTATGTGTGTTAGTGATGTATAAGCATGAGTTTGTGTTTTGTAATTGGTCTGTGTGTTCACGTTTCTCTCTGGGATTGGTCATGTATTTTTCTATTGCCGCAGGGTCATGTTGATGCACGTTGTTTTCACTGCTAGCAAAGTTAAACCCACACCACACCACACACCACACCACACCCCACACACCACACCACACACACCACACACATCAAACACACACCACACACAACCACAGGCTGCTTACCCAGTGGCTGATGTATTCACAGGCTGCATACCCAGTGACTGATGTATTCACAGGCTGTGTGTGGACTGCTCGTCTGGAGGCAGGGACACTGTGTATGTCAGCAGCCAGCATGACGTATTAGCCCTGTTAATGTTTAGCATGCCTGGCCTAACCTGTGCATGCTAGCCCACTGTCACTGTTCTCGTGACAGTATTGTTGTGGCTAAAAAAGGCCCTGTACACACACCGTCTTGCCGCATTATAAATAGATAAAATGCATAAGAAACATCTTACTGTAAATGCAGATCTAAACATCTTACTGTAAACACAGATCTTAAATGGTTCTTATTGTAATTTCTGCTCTGCATCAGACTTGCATCAACTCTCACGTGGAGTTGGTCATGTGCTGTGTTTTCATCTTGCTTTTTTGACTGTGTTTGTGTACACGCTGGTCTGTGATGGCTCTGACATGGGCTAATAAAGACGAGGCGTTCCTTGTGCGTGGCCTGACCTTTGTGCTGCATGTGATCCAGTGTAATTCACGTCAATCACATGAGGCCAGAGGAGAGTGGGCTGAAGTACCATGCTGACAGTAATATATAATATAGGGCGGCAGGTAGCCTAGCGGTTAGAGCGTTGGGCCAGTAACCGAAAGGTCGCTGGTTTGAATACCCAAGGGGACAAGGTGAAAAACCTGTCAATGTGTCCTTGAGCAAGGCACTTAACCGCAATTTGCTCCATGGGCGCAGTACTACTATGGCTGAACCTGTAAAAAAACATATTTCACTGCACCTATCCGGTGACAAAAAACATATTTTCTTTATATAATATACACCATTTAGCAGACATTTTAAATATGGCAAGAGTTGCAGCCTGGCTGGCCTGCAGCCTCCCTCCACCACAGACAAGGCTCAGGACCCAGAGGACAGGACTGGACCCTGTATCTACTGCTCGACCCCTCCCTAGGAATCAAGATGGGTCACGCAGTAATGGACGTTTGGACTGCTGCCTTGCCATGCCTTCTGGCTGTGGAGGTTTTGGGATTTCTCTGTTTGAGGGAAAAGCCATCCCGGGAATGCCTTGCATCTGAGAAATTCCAAGGGGCTCTTGCAGGAAAGCAGAGCTTGTCTACATACTCAATGGAGACAGTAGATATGGAGCATAGCACAGTGTTGTAATGTCCTTTTTCGTCACAAAAGGCTCCTTGTAATATGCTTCGGCGTTCTACAGTACGTACTTTTGTGCTACCTGAAAATTGAGACGTGCTGTATCATTCCTTGCAGATCCTTGGGGGTAGTGTCTCTTGGTTCCTTTTTTTTTATTTAGCTAGGCAAGGTTCCTTGATCTTATCTACCGTATATGCTATGTATCAAATTAGCCTGATCTCCATTGATAATCAAATATTATCTCAGCGACAATAAACCAAACAACATTGTAGCCTTTTTAGAATCCCCACAGAGAAGAGAAGTAATGACTACTGCTACACGGTAAAAACTGCCTTTTCTCTGTGATATGACATTACATTTTTATCTGATATGGGAGCTAATACTTATATAAAATTGCGATAATGTTGTAGGCTACACTGATAAGTAGGCTACAAGAATGTTTGCCAGGGCTAATTATTTATAAATCGTATTTTACATGGGGGAGATGTGGGAAGCTAAAAGGCTAACGTTAGCTTGCTTGCTGTTTTTAGCCAGCTAGCTAGCAAGGTGCTAGCGTAGTAACCTACAGCCTACTGGGAGGCAAAAAAATAGGTGATAGATACTTTATTGATCCCTGAGGGGAAATTTCTTTGTCAAGCAGCTACGAAAAAAACACAGGGCAGGTGAAGTGCTTTCAGAAAGTTTTCACACCCCTTTACTTTTTCCACATTTTGTTGTGTTACAGCATGAATTAAAAATTTATTAAATTGAGGTTTTGTGTCACTGGCCTACACACAATACTCCATAATGTCAAAGTGGAATTATGTTTCTCTACAAAAACAAAATTAAAAACTAAAATATCTTGAGTCAAGTATTGCTACGGCAAGCTTAAATAAGTTCAGGAGTAGAAATGTGCTCAACAAGTCACATAATAAGTTGCATGGACTCACTCTGTGTGGAATAATAGTGCTTAACATGATTTTTTTAATGACTACCTCATCTTTGTACCCCACACATACAATTATTTGTAAGGTCCCTCAGTCAAGCAGTGAATTTCAAACACAAGAGACCAGGGAGGTTTTATAATGCCTTGCAAAGAAGGGCACCTATTGGTAGATGTGAAAAAATCTAAAAGGCAGACATTGAATAACCGTTTGAACATGATTAAGTTATTCATTACACTTTGGATGGTGTATCAATACAACCAGTCACTACAAAGATACAGGTGTTCCTCCTAACTCAGTTGCCGGAGAGGAAGGAAACCACTCAGGGATTTCACCATGAGGCCAATGGTAACTTTAAAACAGTTAGAGATTAAATTCAGGCTGTAACACAACAAAATGTGGAATAAGTCAAGGGGTATGAATACTTTCTGAATGCACTGTAGGCCTAGCTATTCCTTAAATATGCTTACAGTGGTGATATTTCCAACGTGATTCTTCTTTGCCTACCTCAACAGAAAAATCTCTGTGATCGACCCCCTGTGAATGTTGCTATTTTGGGAGAAATGCATGGACCGGCAAGATATCATGTTACCAAAAGGTGTCCGCTGCTCCTCAAATTCGACTCCACCCAATCACATGCACATAGATCTATGCACGGGAATCTTGTTGCAAGCTTTAGAATGAGTGGGGGACAGGGGGCCCTCTGGGAGAGGTCAGGGGAATGTTGGGGGCTGGATCATCAGAGGGGATCAGGGGGAGAAGGGGTAAGAGGGGGTCAGGGGGTAGGGATGAGGACTGAGTGAAGGAGAGGGGGTAGGGCCTAGATACAATGCCCTGAGAGGGATGGGTGGGATGTGTAGCATCTGACGTGTATCAACAACGAAGCAAGTGCTTGATAAAACATTATTACGACCTTGAAACTACAATTGTATCCCTAAAAAAAATTATAACTATATATCATGGTGATTTGTTAATACACAAATGTATATTTGGGTTGAATGACGCTACTATCTCTATTGCTATTCCACAACAAAAGGCAGCTAGCCCATACGGTAGCTAGCCCATACGGCAGCTAGCCCATACTGCAGTGAGAGAACAACAGGATAGAGGTTGGGGGGGGGGGTCTCTGAGGTGTGGGGGCCCTTGGTGGGGCGCTGGTGTTTTCTTGACCCCACCTGGGGCCTAAGGTCATGTGTTCTGCTGTGTGTGTGCCCATAGTGGCCCCACTTTGTTCCAATAACCTAAAACCCTGCTGAAAGAGAAAAGAAAGTGTCATGGCTAGAGAGGAGAGGAGAGGAGAGGAGAGGAGCACTTCAGAACAGATGTCTTTTGAAGAGAAGCTCCTGGTTGTCCAGCCCACACCAGACAAGGTGACTAACAACTGTCTGGAAGGACTTGGATGGATAGATGAGTGAGGATGATGCAGACATTCATTGGTCTATATTTGGGGATAGACTCATCAATCCTGGCTTTGTCCTTTGTTTTATTCACAATGGATTAATCGTTGCATCCGATGCATCATTGTCATCCTCACAGTCGGCAGAGTCAAAAGAATCCCATTCATAATGACCTCGGCAGATGATGTTCCTCAGAGATTGACCCTGATGACACACAGACCGTCCGGAGCTCACAGGCAGTCTCTTACTCTTTATTACATTGGAACTGCATTAGCTCTGACGCTCTCTACAGTAGCTGTACCCACCAATGAAAGCTTCCTTTCAGCTCAATACAACCCAGTTGAAAAGAGGCCTGGTTTTCATTGATGAAAGAGGGAAAAGGCTCTGCCCTCCCATTCAGCTGGAGAGAGCGAGACAGTACAGTAAAGCATCACTGCACTATCAGACAGACTGTTGTACTAAGCTCTGACACCACCACTCACGGCAGTCAGTGAAAAGTGGTGATTGTTGCATGTATGGCGACTTGACGAGCAGCTTGAATGACAAACGTGGTTCTCCCTTCCTGTCTGTTAGCTACACACTCCATCGTCTGCTCTGCTCTCTCGTCTCCATCGTCTGCTCTTCTCTCTCATCTCCATTGTCTCTGTCTGCAACAATGATTAATCAGCAAATAACACTATTGTCTTTGCCACAGCCAGCCACCTCGCTCTTCCACAAGGAGTCCTACGAGTTTTTGAACCATTGATAACATCGGTCATCCGACCATTTCCCCATTTCCCCCTGGCATCCAGACACACTCACTTCCACCCTAAACTGATTTGGTGCTCTTCCTCCTTTTTGATATTATTACGCCCATCCCCTTTTCCGGCCCCCTTCTACCTCTCTTGTTATGTGTTCTGTTCTGGTGGTCTGTTGGTCAACGTGCAGAATGTCCTCCTCAGTCCCTGAAGCTATCCAGGTATCCTGTATGGAGCGGAGGTTAGGACCCAAACATTAGTCTTCCAGCGGGACTACAATAAGAACAGTTGAGGGCAGTGTTCTGGAAGGTTTCTGGAAGTATACGGTAGTCCATCTTCAGAGTTCCTCTGTCTGTTGAGACAAAGTATCAGGGCGTTTCTCTGCATATCTTACCGTACTGATATCTTCCATCATGGAGCCAAGTCCCATCTCTGAACCTGACCACACCTCAAGTCTCTGACAGTTGGGACACTGAGGCGTTGTGGAATTCTCCATTTCCTGGGTTTAACTGGGATGCATCCCTCCCTCTGGACTCCACTCCACTCTGTTTCTCTGGACTCCACTCCACTCTGTTTCTCTGGCCTCTATACTCCGCTCTGTTCCTCTGGCCTCTCTACTCCGCTCTGTTGCTCTGGCCTCTCTACTCCGCTCTGTTTCTCTGGACTCCACTCCGCTCTGTTGCTCTGGCCTCTCTACTCCGCTCTGTTGCTCTGGCCTCTCTACTCCGCTCTGTTGCTCTGGCCTCTCTACTCCGCTCTGTTCCTCTGGCCTCTCTACTCCGCTCTGTTGCTCTGGCCTCTCTACTCCGCTCTGTTGCTCTGGCCTCTCTACTCCGCTCTGTTGCTCTGGCCTCTCTACTCCGCTCTGTTGCTCTGGCCTCTCTACTCCGCTCTGTTGCTCTGGCCTCTCTACTCCGCTCTGTTGCTCTGGCCTCTCTACTCCGCTCTGTTGCTCTGGCCTCTCTACTCCGCTCTGTTGCTCTGGCCTCTCTACTCCGCTCGGTTGGTCTGGCCTCTCTACTCCGCTCGGTTGCTCTGGCCTCTCTACTCCGCTCGGTTGCTCTGGCCTCTCTACTCCGCTCTGTTGCTCTGGCCTCTCTACTCCGCTCTGTTGCTCTGGCCTCTCTACTCCGCTCTGTTGCTCTGGCCTCTCTACTCCGCTCTGTTGTTCTGGCCTCTCTACTCCGCTCTGTTGCTCTGGCCTCTCTACTCCGCTCTGTTGCTCTGGCCTCTCTACTCCGCTCTGTTTCTCTGGCCTCTCTACTCCACTGTGCTGCTTTAGCCTCTGGAGGTGAGATTGAGACTAGGACAGGGTGTTGGGTTCAAGTCCTCTGTCCTACAGCCAACCCTTACTGCTGTGAGGGCTGTATTTCAATGAGGGGCTTTTTCCTTTGTCTCCCTCTGTGTTTCCATTGACAACACCTACGCCCCCTAGAACAGGGACAGCCTTGGTTAGACTGGGGGGGTTGCAACCATCGGTCCTCTTCTCCCTAGAGTCCTGAATACAAACACACACGCACGCACATACACACACTTAGCCCACTCCTTGCACCCCTCTGCTCTCAGTTCCAGCCACCTTGCTGTGAAAATCCCCCTGCCTGGGCTTGTTTTTCTGTCAGGCCCCTAAAGGGACATCCGTGTGTGTTTGTGCGTTCCAGGCCCCCAGAGGACCCCGTCTGGTCCGCTCCATTCATCTGGCCCCACCAGGGAGCCTGGCCTGTCCTAATGGTGTGAGTGTGTTTCATTAGAGCAGCGCCTGCATGGCACAACCCAGGCAGCACAATGCATCCTCTTGCCAGGGGCCTAATTGGCCTAAGTGGCCAGCGGACGGCGTGTGTGTGGGCAGCAGGTGGGCAATGCCAAGGCATAGCTGCCCTAGTGGTACCTGATGCTGAACCGTTGGCCGTTAGTATCAGTCTGGAGAACAGACACACACACACACACAGACTGAGACCGACAGACACACACACACAGGCACACACGATTATAGCAATTGCCATGGTCATTTGCTGACAATTATCCATCATCCAAAATTCCATATCCGTCCGTCACAGCCCTTATGGTGTTACTATTGGAGAGCCAAAACCAATTAAACAGACATTTATTCCTTCAGACTAGACTATCTACTGTTGATACAGTATCTCTTCAATTTACCATCATACACTTATTATCTTCCTCATATGAGTAGTGGTACAGATGGAAATGCAAATATGGAAAAACCCTGCCGTATTCTAATGAGGTAGACTGTTGACGTCATACATGGTTGTTCCCATTTCGGGGGTAGTATAATTTAAAGCAATCATGTGCAAATGTTTTCGTCTTCTCACAGTTGAGTAGGCCTAGGCTCAACATAATCTCTTATCTATCGAAGAGGCTAGCAATTCCTAGAAAAACAAGAATGGGTGGGGGGAGGGATGGTGCACCGTGTGGGTTTGTCAGGCCCCTCCTGCAATCCTCCATTTTACTCATTGTTCTCCTCTAAAAGCTCAGACACACCGGTAGGTTTGCCAAACGTTTGCCTGCTGACAGTACTTTGTTCAGATGTGCTGTGCCGGCAGTCGATCTCTTTTGTGTTCACTCAGCAAAGACCTTGAATTCGTCAAACCAGAAGGTGGCAGCAGCGTTGTTTGGCAATGCATTTCCATGTGTGCTGCTTCATGGTCTAGATAACCGATGTTAGCTAACTAGCAAAATGCGCTAATGTTGCTATTGTTATAGAAAGCCCTTGTTGATTCTAGCAAGATAACAAAGAAACAGTTTATTTCACTCTCCATAATCCATGAACAGCCAATAGATACATATTTAGCTAGATGGCTAACGTTAGCTAAATGATAAGCATAATTCGCTAGCTAGCTGTTGTGCTAACTATGTAAAGTAAAGACACTGGATTGACTCATGATCCTATACATTGCAAATGAAGTGTGACTGGCTCATTTAGCAAGCTGCAAAAGGGGTGGATGATGTCACCGGAAAAAGTTACAGCTTTTTTTTTCTACTTGTTGGTTGACTTTTGCCCACTCATGCTCTCTGATTGGCTTAGAGTAGAAATGTCTATCTGCATACCAATTCACCCTGATGAAATGGGAGATAATGTCGCAATTCAGTCGCCATGTTTTGGGTTTCACATTGGTTGTGGGAACAAAGTAATACGTTTCCTGACTGGTAAAACTGAACGTTTTTTTAAAATGTTCTGAGAACAGAAGTGAGAATATCGCCTGTTCTGGGAACATTTATTTTTAGGTTGCAGGGAGGTTCTGAGAACGTTTTAATCTTGTCAGGGTCCGACATTAACGATGGCCCACTGGCCCGGGGCCAGTAAAAACATGTCGTTCCAGTTCAACATTTACCTGCTCTGTCGCAGTCCACCATTTTTGAAAACCACGAAGACTACACTCAAAAAAGCCATGCTATTTGTATTTGAGCAATATTATTGGCCGTTCATTCAAGCATCACCACGCTCCCACGAGTCACTACGTCTCGAGCACTTGAGCAGTACAGAAGTTGATGCCTTCAAAAAGCGCCCATCAATCTACTTCTTTTAGGGAAAGTGATATACAAAATAAATACCAAGAAATTAAGTTATTTTTGTTAAGTCCCTTAAATGTACTGAGAATGTTCCAAAGCCAAGCAAATATCCTACACCATTCCCAGAAAGTTGTGGGAAGGTTGTATGCAAAATAGCTATAGGACAACCACGCTCTCACCAAGCTCTAATAATCATATGGTTCTCAGAATTGTACGTGCTAACTGGGATACAATCTCTCTCCATCCCTCCTTTGCGCTCTCCTACTCTCCTCTTTCAGTATATATTTTTCATGCTGCTGCTTTTCTCCTCTCTCTCTCTCGCCCTCTTCACCCCTGTCTATCCCCTCTCCCTCATCCTTCCCTCCATTTCTTCCAGCCGCATCACCCATTCTCTCTCCCTCTTTCCTCTCTTCCCCTCCTCCCCTCTTCCCTCCAGCCCACCTCCTCCCTCCAGCCCTCTCCTCCCCCTCTCCCAGGGCAGTGTCAGCGTTAGGGCTGGTCAGGTGACTAGATGGGCTGAAGGTTTGTTTATAGCTGGGCTATAGGTTGCCATGGCTGCAGTTATTCTTAAAAAAATATATAATCTGTTTATTATAAACATTCATTGTAGTGTTGAATGGAATCACAAAACCTAACATACATAAAACATTTAAAAAAGAGAAAATCCTACTACAGTTGGTGGTACATGGTCATTACAAACCAATGTAGTTAAAACAAAAATAAATTGCTGTTAATATTTAACATGGAGGCCAGCTTGTGGGTGGCGTGCGTGTGCGTGTCACAGCCGTAGTGGCTGATGTGTGTGCATGGGCCTGGGGACCATCCCTCTCCACACATCATGAAAGACGACCAGCTACACCCACCCTCGTCTCCCCTCCTCCCCACAATGAATAGTCTGTGTCGATAGGAAATCTCTTTAGCACGGTAGTTATTGGAACTAACATTTTAATAAGGGGACATTTTAGAGCGCTGCACGTTGAATTACCATTACAACGGTGGTGGGCGGAGGGGACAGGACAGGGAGAAGGAGCGGAGGGGGACAGGACAGGGAGAAGGAGAGGAGGGGGACAGGACAGGGAGAAGGAGAGGAGGGGGACAGGACAGGGAGAAGGAGAGGAGGGGGACAGGACAGGGAGAAGGAGAGGAGGGGGACAGGACAGGGAGAAGGAGAGGAGGGGGACAGGACAGGGAGAAGGAGAGGAGGGGGACAGGACAGGGAGAAGGAGAGGAGGGGGACAGGACAGGGAGAAGGAGAGGAGGGGGACAGGACAGGGAGAAGGAGAGGAGGGGGACAGGACAGGGAGAAGGAGAGGAGAGATGATAATGTAGTGTATGTAAGGAAAGGAGAGATGATAATGTAGTGTATGTAAGGAAAGGAGAGATGATAATGTAGTGTATGCTCTGTAGGAACCAAGCCTGCCCAGAGAGTTCCAGAGGCAGATTTGTAGCCTTATTGCACACAGCATGGTACTAACCAAGAGAATGTAGAGGGTGGGAAGTTTTCAATTCTACACATAGGAGCTCCCAGGCAGCACTGACTCGAGCCTGCAGTCTTCACACTTGTTGCACATTACAGCCTCTCTGTGAACACTAAGCAGTAACACACCACATTAGTCTCTCTGTGAACACTAAGCAGTAACACACCACATTAGTCTCTCTGTGAACACTAAGCAGTAACACACCACATTAGTCTCTCTGTGAACACTAAGCAGTAACACACCACATTAGTCTCTCTGTGAACTCCATGCAGCAACACACCACATTAGTCGCTCTGTGAACACTAAGCAGTAACACATCACATTAGTCTCTCTGTGAACATTAAGCAGTAACACACCACATTAGTCTCTCTGTGAACTCCATGCAGCATTATATCACATTAGTCTCTCTGTGAACTCCATGCAGCATTATATCACATTAGTATCTCTGTGAACTCCATGCAGCATTATATCACATTAGTATCTCTGTGAACTCCATGCAGCATTACATCACATTAGTCTCTCTGTGAACTCCATGCAGCATTATATCACATTAGTATCTCTGTGAACTCCATGCAGCATTATATCACATTAGTCTCTCTGTGAACTCCATGCATCATTACATCACATTAGTCTCTCTGTGAACTCCATGCAGCATTACATCACATTAGTATCTCTGTGAACTCCATGCAGTATTATGTCACATTAGTCTCTCTGTGAACTCCATGCAGCATTACATCATATTAGTCTCTCTGTGAACTCCATGCAGCATTGCAACACATTAGTCTCTCTGTGAACTCCATGCAGTATTATGTCACATTAGTCTGTCTGTGAACTCCATGCATCATTACATCACATTAGACTCTCTGTGAACGCCATGCAGCATTATGTCACATTAGTCTCTCTGTGAAGTCCATGCAGCATTACATCACATTAGTCTCTCTGTGAACTCCATGCAGCAGCACACCACACCCACCCCTATCTCTGAGTCCACTGTAACCCCAGTGGTGTAGTACTAGTCACTGTAGCACCTTTCCTCTCTCCTTGCCCCTCTTGTCCCTCCCTGTGGCAGCCAGCAGTGTTGATTACAGTTCATTTACCCCACAGCCATCAACACCTGTGGTGCACCATTCTTTACGTCCAAAAACAACTCTAGCGAATAGCCTGGAGGCAGGCAGGCTACAGTTGTCTTAGCGGCTCTATTTCACCCTCCTATGGGGCCATGAGAAAGGAACCAGGAGGTGGGGAGGGGAGGGGAGGACATGTTCCCTGATTCTGCTACTGGCAGACTACACAACAGATTAACTAAGTTAAAAAGCCTTGCCTTTTGTTCTCTATGCAGTACGTACCAGGGCTTGTGCTGTTATGGTTGTATGTGGCCAAGTGGAATTAGAGGGTGAGGGTTAGTCCCTATACAGGGAATGGATGTGGAAATGGTTGGGTTATACAAGTTCCTGGGAGTCCATATGGACAACAGGCTGGAATGGGCCGGTAACACCGGGGCCCTGTACAAAAAGGGCCAGAGCCGACTCTACTTTCTGAGGAGGCTCAGGTCCTTCAACGTGTGCAGTAAACTACTGCATACCTTCTACCAGTCTGTGGTGGCCAGTGCCATCTTTTTTGCAGTGGTGTGCTGGGGAGCAAACATCAAAGCCGGTGATGCTTCTCGGGTAAATAAGCTGATCAGGAAGGCTATCCTGGGGATGAGCCTTGACACTCTAGAGGAGGTGGTGGAGAGACGGATCCTGGCCAAACTGCTGGCCATCATGGACAACGTCACCCACCCTCTGCACGCTATGGTTATGACGCAGAGGAGCACTTTCAGTCACAGACTGATCCCACCACGGTGTGCCAGAGAGCGCTACAGGAGGTCCTTCCTGCCGGCGGCTATTAGACTATATAATGCCTCACCGGGGTGCCGTGCCGTCGGCAACATAGATCTGGAACTGTTGGGGTGCTAGGACCTAGTTTAATAATTATGCATCCATCCGTGAGTCACTCTGGTCCGTCAGCACTCATCCACTCAGGACCTATTTATTCAAACAGGTCTGTATATACATACTCATGTACAGTTCTTATATTATATCACATGCAATATTGTAAGTAATTATTGGACTTAACCTACGTAGGCATTCACTCAGGAATGCATATTAGTATCCTGCCAGTTGCACCTTTTCTCATTGCTTTTAGTATATCGAATGTGCAATACGTGCAGTTGTCTGTAATTAAACCCTGCGCACTGAGGACTGTATTTTAAGGGAATTACTATTATTACCCCAAATGATATCATACACACATTTAGCTATTAAAGTATCTCTTCCTGTCATTTACCTGTACAGTTTGTGTAAACATGCAAGTATTCACTTATCTGTAAATATAACTGTATACCTAACTGTACAGCTAATTTAACCATGCAAAATGTTCACTTACCTGTTCATTTAACCAGTCTGTATATTAAGTAAACTATTATTACCCTCGCTCATATCATACGCATTTTTAGCTACTGAAGTATTTCTCTGCCATCGACCTGTATAGTATAGTTAACCATTCAACATCCACCAATGTATAGTGTACATATTCAGCCAACCACCCATACTATGCAATGTCTTTTTATAGCTTTTTTTTTTGCACTCCAGATATCTTGTATTTCTATACTTTTTCATACTGCCGCTCTATGTATCATGTACCGTGTATCTGTCTTTTGTGTACTTTCATTGTGGCATTTTGCACCTGCCCTGTGTTTTGTTGTAGCTGCTTGACTATGAAATTTCCCCCCCGTGGATCAATAAAGTATCTATCTATCAATCTATCAATCTATCAATCTATCTAATCTAATCTATCCCATACCAGTGGAATGAAAGGGTTGGTAAGGGTTAGAACAGTGGAATTAGAGAGTTAGGTTTATAACAGTTGGGGGGCTCCCAAGTGGCGCAGTGGTCTAAGACACTGCATCTCAGTGCTAGAGGCGTCACTACAGACAACCTGGTGAGATGGACAGGATCAGGGTGGAGGTACTGGGATATGATTAGTAAGTAGAATAATTATGTAGTGTACTTGGTGCTGAGATAATCCCCAGGCTGCTGCTGGAATTTGGTCAGAAACACAGGTGACAGGAGGCCAGGAGAGAGGGCTCTGTCTGGGCTTGGCTTCTCCTCCCCTGGCTCTGGCTGGTCATGGCTCTGCTATGCTACAGACCAGTGATTTATGGAGATGCCTCTGACATTTGTATACTTTACAGGAGAGCCCTGCCTCTGTAATCGCAGTTTAAATGATGAAAAAAAAAAAACAGCTTTGCTCAATTACCGCTCAATTGAACCTATGACCCCCACTCATCCCTCAGTGTTAGCTAGACTAGTATCAATGCTGCTCAGTGCTGTGCTGCTGTGAATATGAAGCAGATTAGCCTGCCAGCCATTGCTTCACGGCACACCACACAACATATCCCACTCTGCTACTGCTTCCACTGCTGCTTCCTGCTGCAACAATACAGATGAGCTGTATTGGCTGGGTTACTGCATGACTGACTGACTGCTTGGCTGGCTGATTGGGTGACTGGCTGACTGGGTATCCAGGCTCACAGTCTGTTTCTGTTGCTAATATTCTAAGAAAATGGTCCATTCAGACCGTGGCAGTGGCTTAAAAACTCCTTACTCATGACTGGGCGTTCTTTCAGCTAAACTGATCGAATTTCCCAGATGAAGCTTGTATTTATCTAGCAAACTGCAGTCCATAAAGTGTATTAAGATGGTGGAATCCATGGATTCACTCTGGGATCAGTCTTAAGTGCGAGGGAATGGTTGCTACTAGCGTTCTAATTAGAAAAAGAGCTAACTTTCCCTTGTGTAGGGTTTGCTGATCCCGGTGAAATGTAGATTGTTGTGAAATCCTCCTGCACATGGGGACAAAGATCATACTTTTTGGAGAAATGTCCTCTGGTCTGATTAAACAAAAATAGGACTGTTTGGCCATAATGACCATCGTTATGTTTGGAGGAAAAAGGAGGATGCTTGCAAGTCGAAGAACATCATCCCAACCGTGAAGCATGGGGGTGGCAGCATCATGTTGTGGGGGTGCTTTGCTGCAGGAGGGACTGGTGAACACAAAATACAATGCATCATGAGGAAGGGAAATTATGTGGATATATTGAAGCAACATCTCAAGACATCAGTCAGGAAGTTAAAGCTTGGTCGCAAATGAGTCTTCCAAATGGACAATGACCCCAAGCATACTTCCAAAGTTGTGGCAAAATGGCTTAAGGACAACAAAGTCAAGGTATTGGAGTGGCCATCACAAAGCCCTGACCTCAATCCTATAGAAAAGCTGTGGGCAGAACTGAAAAAGCTTGTGCGAGCAAGGAGGCCTAGAATTGTCCATTTGGAAGACCCATTTGCGACCAAGCTTTAACTTCCTGACTGATGTCTTGAGATGTTGCTTCAATATACCAACATACATTTTCCTTCCTCATGATGCCATCTATTTTGTGTGCACCAGTCCCTCCTGCAGCAAAGCACCCCCACAACATGATGCTGCCACCCCTGTGCTTCACGGTTGGGATGGTATTCTTCGCTTGCAAGCCTCCCCCTTTTTCCTCCAAACATAACGATGGTCATTATGGCCAAACAGTTCTATTTTTGTTTCAACAGACCAGAGGACATTTCTCCAAAAAGTATGATCTTTGTCCCCATGTACAGTTGCAAACCGTAGTCTGGCTTTTTTATGGCGGTTTTGGAGCAGTGGCTTCTTCCTTGCTGAGCGGCCTTTCAGGATATGTCCATATAGGACTCATTTTACTGTGGATATAGATACTTTTGTACCTGTTTCCTCCAGAATCTTCACAAGGTCCTTTACTGTTGTTCTGGGATGGATTGATTTGCACTTTTCACACCAAAGTACATTCATCTCTAGGAGACAGAACGCATCTCCTTCCTGAGCGGTATGATGGCTGCGTGGTCCCATGGTGTTTATACTTGCGTACTATTGTTGGTACTTTCAGGCATTTGGAAATTGTACCCAAGGATGTTCCAGACTTGTGGAGGTCTACAATTCTTTTTCTGAGGTCTTGGCTGATTTCTTTACATTTTCCCATGAGCAAAGAGGGAGAGAGAGAGTTTGAAGGTAGGCCTTGAAATACATCCACAGGTACACCTCCAATTGACTCAAATTATGTCAATTAGCCTATCAGAAGCTTCTAAAGCCATGACATCATTTTCTGGAATTTTCCAAACTGTTTAAAGGCACAGTCAATGTATGTAAACTTCTGACCCACTGGAATTGTGATATAGTGAATTATAAGTGAAATAATCTGTCTGTTAACAATTGTTGGAAGAATTACTTCTGTCATGCACAAAGTAGATGTCCTAACCGACTTGCCAAAACTATAGTTTGTTAACATGTAATCTGTGGAGTGGTTGAAAACATGAAAAAAATATATTATCTATATAATATTATTTTACAGTTATGATGGTTATTTTGTTTTCAAGACTGTCTTCATCCATAACCCACGGTTATATGGTACTTGTGGCAACCAATAGGTATGGGACTATATTATACAGGCTAAGCAGTAGCATGTTGTTGCATTATGACTCTGTAAACACTGTGTTACAGTGACCTCACTGTGACCTTATGGTGGGAGGAAGTTGCACAATGCTCAGAACACAAGACAGACTGGTGTGGATCCTAAACGCCGCTCCATTGGCCAGAGCGTTATCCATGTCAGTCAGTCAGTCAGTCATTTGGAGCCCATAGCAGTGAGAGGCACCCCTGACTGAGGCCTGTCTGAGCAGGCCTCCGTCCTTCTCCTAAGGTGCTGTTCCTCTGCTCATGCTCAGCAGGCTTATATGTACGTGTACACAAGCCCTGATCTTATCAAATAGGTTAGGCGCTATCATGCCATTATTGCACACATGTGAAATGAACTAAACAATGATCATACGTACTCAAGATGACCAAAATAGTAGATCTAACTTTAGAACACACTGTACACAAATCATGTAAAATATTCCCATGCCTTGGCTTCTCTGTAGACAAGTGTCAAACACACCGAAGCCATCGTCCTCCCAGAAGAGTTTAATTTACACAGGAGGCTCTTATCCAAACATTGTGTTTTATGGCTGAGGAGATAAGTCATAGTGTACACTGCAGCTAGGATGTAAACCTACCTTTGTATATCATTGTTATCATCATTATCCTGGTGACAGGACAGTTATCAATATATTTGGACAATGGAACAGAGAGAGCAGTTATTTTTCACATCACTTTTTATAGTAACACCTTGTGAATAGTATGGTTGGCTATAGATATATGTATATCCAAGATAGTATGTTAGTAGTTAAACAATTAGCCATACAGCTGACCTTTTTCCTCTGTTTACTTCTACATTCCTCATCCTTCTTATCGTGACTGGCTGACTGGGTGGGGCGGAGTTATGTTAGCGTGTTCCAGTTCTTTCCAACTTCCTTCACCTTGCCCAACACAACTATCTGTGGCCCGGGGCAATTCTGACAACACCACCACAGTTTCCTCCTTCCTTCTCACACGGTTGTTTTCACCTGATGGGGAGCTCCTCTCCTCTCCTCTCCTCTCCTCTCCTCTCCTCTCCTCTCCTCTCCTCTCCTCTCCTCTCCTCTCCTCTCCTCTCCTCTCCTCTCCTCTCCACAAAGGTTTCATTCTCTCTCACTTCCTGTTGTTCTAGCCTTCATAATCTCTGTGTCCTCAATCTGAGATATAGTGACACTACGGCTCACGCTCAGTCTCCCTGCCTCCCAGGGATTTGTCTGTTGATGTTTTTGTCTTCCTCCCCCTCCTCTCCATTCTCCTCCTCCACCGGGGGGGTGATGTCTTAAATCAGATCACTAGAAGCATTTATAGCAAAGCTTTTGAAGCTTAGGCCTCCTAGAAAGTGCAAATATATAGTGAAAGTGCATGCCTGTGTGTGTTTTTTGTAAACTTTTTTTGTGTATTTTCCTGCGTGTGTGTGTTTGTGTAAAAGCAGGAAGTATGCTCCTGTGCTGCTATTGGCTCAGACCCACCACCTCTCTTCCCAGGCTCTCTCTCTGAATGGGGGGTTTACAGCCCTGAACACATGAAACGTAAACAAAAGATGGGAAGCTGCCTGGGTTGGTGTAGTGTTAGTTGAACAGTGATAAGGGTGGTGTAGTGTTAGTTGAACAGTGATAAGGGTGGTGTAGTGTTAGTTGAACAGTGATAAGGGTGGTGTAGTGTTAGTTGAACAGTAAAGGTTTTCCTGAATGCTGCTTCCACCATCCCTTCTCCATGATCCCTCCATCGGGTGTGAAAACAAAGCAAGACGTATGAATGAAAGAGGGGCCGTGGCCTGGAAATGCAAGATCGAGATGGGGGAGACTGGTTCCGGCTGAGCTGGGGCTGTGGGTGAATGGAGGGGAGGAAGGGGACGAATGAATGGGCTGTGTTTTGGCACAGCTAGCGTAACCTACTGTTAGCGTGATCAGAATGGGAATGCTGTTAACCGCAGTGTTAGCATAAACATTGTGCTAGCTGGTAGTAGGCTCTGAGCAGGCCTGGGGGAAAAAGGGCTGAGAGGGAGGGAGGGAGAGAGGAGGGAGCTCCCCTCAGCAGCGAGAAATGGTCTTGTATTCTCCCAGTGTGCCTCTGTCTGCTCCCTGTCTGTTTGCCATTGAAGGGTTAACCCTGGGCAGCTCTCCTTTCCACGGCAAGCAAACACATTGGTTAAGGGTGAGGGCGGATCTGGGGTGGGAGCTGTACTATGGCATGGATTCCTCCTGGGGGATCGGGAGTCAGACTGACACAGCACGTTGTTGTCACAGCATGTACACACTGCACAGCACAGAGAGGGGAGAGCGGGGAGTGAAAGTCTGTTCACTGGTCAGTGTGAAGGGAAACGGAAAAAGGCTCTGATGTCAGAGAGAGACCCCTCCCTCCCTCCCTCCCTTTAGCTCTCCACCTCCTGGACGAGGAGGGGTGGGTGTTTTACTCCTTATGTTTTTGACCTCCATCCTCTATCCCTCTTTCATTTCCTTCAGCCAGCCTGCTCCCCAACCCCCTCTTCACCTCCCCAACCCCCTCTCTTCACCTCCCCAATCCCCTCTCTTCACCTCCCCAACCCCCTCTCTTCACCTCCCCAACCCCCTCTCTTCACCTCCCCAATCCCCTCTCTTCACCTCCCCAACCCCCTCTCTTCACCTCCCCAATCCCCTCTCTTCACCTCCCCAACCCCCTCTCTTCACCGCCCCAACCCCCTCTCTTCACCTCCCCAACCCCCTCTCTTCACCTCCCCAACCCCCTCTCTTCACCTCCCCAACCTTCTCTGAGCTGACACCATCTCTCCTCCAGCTCCCTCCCTCTGTCATCACTGACACCCCCATCTGTCCTCTCTCTCATTTCAGACAGGCAGTGAGGAGGCCTGCCCCTGCCTGCTTGCTGAGAGGCAGAGGGATCCTTCCTTGTTCTTCTGTTGGCAGTAACAGTGTGTGTGATGTCCTCACCGTGGTGTCATCCCTCGAAGTCTGGCTGGCTGACTAGCACACTGGCACCCACTAATACATTCTTAACCATGCTTTTCAATTCCTCTTCTCCTCTCCCAAGAGTTTTCCTCCTGTCAACTGTTAAATTGTTTAGTGGCAACATCATAACCCTTCCCCAAAAAACAAAAGGAGTGCTTCAGGCCTTTTTTCGTCCTGTGGAGCCACGTTGCCAGCCATGTATGAAATGAGAAGCGTTGAGGAGCACAGGGCGGATATTTCAGAACTGTGCACTTTGTGTGTGTGTGTGTGTGTGGATGGGAGGACCCTGAGGAGAAGGATAAAGACTCCCAGCCTGTGGTCGGTCTGTGTCCTCATTCCACACTTTGTGTGTGTGGATGGGCGGGCCCTGAGGAGAATGATGAAGACTCCCAGCCTGTGGTCGGTCTCGGTGTGTCCTCACTCCGCACTAGCCTCATCCGCAGATGGCCCCACACTGTGTACTGGAACACACACACCTTACTACATCACTGCAGAAGACATGATCTAGTGTACACAGTGTCCACTACAGCACTCACAAGCAGTGTTATTGAGATTTGCTACTTTAAAAAGTAATTTAGTACATATTACTTATTAGATTTAACAAAATGTATCTTAAGTTACATGTAAAGTAATAGATTACATTTTTATATTTTCGCTGTCAGTTCAGCATGGGATTCCACTATAGGCCTGCAGATGAGCAAATTCATAGATTTCCTTTTAGCTACTACTCGCCATTGTTTAGTCGATTTTGTTTGACTTACATGCGTCCTTGATGATAAGACATTTATTTGATTATGACTTATTTCAATGCATTAGCCTATTATATCTAGGATTATGTCTGTTATTAGAATGTTTATGTTGCCGTTTGAAGTTGGCTTTAATATGTACAGTACCAGTCAAAATAGTTTTTTTTTCTTTATTCTTACTATTTTTGACATTGTAGAATAATAGTGAAGACACCAGAACTATGAAATAACACATATGGAATCTTGTAGTAACCACATTTTTTTTTAAACAAAAATATCAAAATATATTTTATATTTGAAATTCTTCAAAGTAGCGACCCTTTGGAATGTAGGTGTGTCCAGAGTTTCGACTGGTACTGTACATTTAGTTTCGTTAAGCTGCCTGAATGTTTGTGGACAATATTCCTTTGATGCGTTAGATTTATCAAAATCTAATCTTTGATAAGACGTTTTAAATTATATTTATCAGACATTTCGATTGTTTATATGGAAATTTCGTTAGAATACTTGGAAATATTATTTATGGATCTTTATGGATTATCATGAGTATAAATGTTTCTTCTTTAACTAATTTTTGTAGAAAAATTCAATATAGGCTACCGGCATTTCCCCATTCATAGTTTCAGAATGGAGAATGGTGGTCATTTAGTAAAGTTACATCAAAGCTGAATCAATGTCTGCAAGATCACATAATGACAATATTATCCATAACAAAATCAAATATACAGTAATAGCATACTATAACGTTAGGCTACTGTAAGACAAATCAACTCTGTTTATTAGTTGCGTACACAATTTTGTATATGTTATCGAAGGTGCAGCAAAAAAACACAAAAAAACCCAAATGAGATCGAATGGTCTGAATTTTCTCTCATGTGGCCAAAACTCAAGGCAAAATAGAATAGAACAAAACACAGGTAGGCTACAGTTTAACAATATTTCTACAATACAGTTGAAGTCGGAAGTTTACATACACTTAGGTTGAAGTCATTAAAACACATTTTTCAACCACTCCACAGATTTCATGTTAACAAACTATAGATTTGGCAAGTCGGTTAGGACATCTACTTTGTGCATGACACAAGTAATTCTTCCAACAATTGTTAACAGACAGATTATTTCACTTATAATTCACTATATAACAATTCCAGTGGGTCAGAAGTTTACATACACTAAGTTGACTGTGCCTTTAAACAGCTTGAAAAATTCCAGAAAATGTCATGGCTTTAGAAGTTTCTGATAGGCTAATTGACATCATTTGAGTCAATTGGAGGTGTACCTGTGGATGTATTTCAAAGCCTACCTTCAAACTCAGTGCCTCTTTGCTCGACATCATGGGAAAACCTAAAGAAATCAGCCAAGATTGTAGACCTCCACAAGTCTGGTTCATCCATGGGAGCAATTTCCAAATGCCTGAAGGTACCACGTTTATCTGTGCAAACACCACAGGACCACGCAGTTGTCATACCGCTCAGGAAGGAGATGCGTTCTGTCTCCTAGAGATCAACGTACTTTAATGCGAAAAGTGCAAATCAATCCCAGAACAACAGCAAAGGACCTTGTGAATATGCTGGAGGAAATGGGTACAAAAGTATCTATATCCACAGTAAAACGAGTCCTATATCGACATAACCTGAAAGGCCGCTCAGCAAGGAAGAAGCCACTGCTCCAAAACCACCATAAAAAAGCCAGACTACGGTTTGCAACTGCACATGGGGACAAAGATTTAAATTGAAAAATTCCTTGTTTTGAATCTAGCATCGTTTGGTGTATCAGTTCATAATCCATGTACCATGGAATCAATAAATGGAAAATCTCTTCCCATCTATTTTTTGTAATAAAAGTTAGTCATTATTAGTGAATGAGCATTATGCATGGTTCTAATTTTAAATTTGTAACAAAAAAGGTATTTTCATGGACTGTAAATCCAGATCAGTGATTATTGCAAAAAGCAGGTTTAACCTCCTAGAGTCGATTGGTGTGTCAATCTTAAGTAACATACATATTCCCCATCAAAATCCATCAGTTTAAGCTAGAGATATGTGGCTTTGTAGAGTAAAGTGGAATGTTTATCCTCTCCGACGCTCTCGTAAAGAAAACCTAAAGCAAAGGAGCTTTAAGTTGCGTAACTAACTGCCATGTGTATATATGTGGTAGTTGGAACTGTGAGCCAAGTTGTTTTGACAATCTCTGTTTATGAGCTGGTTGTGTCCGAGCCTGGCTAAGGCTGCGCTGCGGTGGGTTATTTTTACAGTGGCTGGGGACCGGGGACCAGGGACAGGAGCTACTGTAGCAGGAGCTCTTACTGTGAACTAGGTCATTGTTAGAAAGGGGTCATCCCACCAGGCAGATGCTTTAGGTTTCTGGGAGTCAAGCCAGCCCAGTTCAGTGAGAAGCAGGAATGTGGTTGTTCTTTATGTGCTGATGGCCGGCCGTGCAGAGGCCCCATGTATCGTGACTGTTGGACCCAGCCAGCTCTCGCCTCTGCTCACCAAACACGCAGAATGACACAGAGCTTTGCCACAGCAGCTTCTCCAGTCGCCTCACTTTGTTCTGCCTGTTCCTGTCTCCGTCTGGGGTGCCTGTCTCCGTCTGGGGTGCCTGTCTCCGTCTGGGGTGTCTGTCTCCACGGCGGGCCGCTGTTCGCACCGGTGGACCAGAGGACTCCCAGCAGTGCTGCTGGACCCTGCCTGAACCGGGACCCAGATCCTAACCACTGTCTGCCTATATCCCCCTCAGAGTTACCTGGAAAACACACCCAAGAGATATTCTGGCTCCGAGGCGCTATGCTCGGTCCTTTGGGAAGGCTGTATATAACTTTAGGAGAGATTGATTGATGGATAAATGAAACGTTCAGTTTCTAGCTAGTGTTGATTGGAAGAGCAGAGCTGTATTTTTCCAATAGGAGTGAGATGAACAGCTGAATGGCTAAGTGGAACGCATTAACCTATTTAACCTATCCAGATGTTAGTTTTATCTACAGTCCAATCAGATACAAGACTGAGCTTGGACCGCTTTACACTGAGGGATGAGCTCAGACCACTTTACACTGAGGGATGAGCTCAGACCGCTTTACACTGAGGGATGAGCTCAGACCACTTTACACTGAGGGATGAGCTCAGACCGCTTTACACTGAGGGATGAGCTCAGACCACTTTACACTGAGGGATGAGCTCAGACCGCGTTACACTGAGGGATGAGCTCAGACCGCTTTACACTGAGGATTGGGGATTGTACAAATGTTTTTCTCCTGTATTGAGTTTGAATTCTTACCATCTCTCTCTCGCTCTCCCTCTCCCTTGCTTTCTCTTGCTCTCTCCCTCGCTTTCTCTTGCTCTCTCCCTCGCTTTCTCTTGCTCTCTCCCTCGCTTTCTCTCGCTCTCTCCCTCGCTTTCTCTCGCTCTCTCCCTCGCTTTCTCTCGCTCTCTCCCTCGCTTTCTCTCGCTCTCTCCCTCGCTCTCCCTCTCTCACTCTTTGCTCGCTCTCGCTCTACAGTGTGTCCCTCCACTTGTAAACATCGGGCCTGTACCCAACATGGCCACTGCTGCCACGACCAGTGCCTGGGAGGCTGCTCGGAGGCAGGCAACGCCAGCCGCTGTGTGGCATGCCAGAACCTCCAACACCAGGACAGCTGCATGGAGAAGTGTCCCCAGGGATACTACACCTTCAAGGGCTGGCGCTGCGTCTCTCTCTCATTCTGCCAGCACCTCCACAACCAGTGCAAGAACGGAAAGGGCAATGACTGCCACGAGTACGTCATCCACAACGGAGCCTGCATCCCAGAGTGCCCCTCAGGATATACCACCATCAACTCTACAACGTAAGTCTTAGATATATAACATGTCAGCCATATACCACTATCAACTCTACCACTATAACATGACAGCCATATACCACCATCAACTCTACCACTATAACATGACAACCATATACCACCATCAACTCTACCACTATAACATGACAACCATATACCACCATCAACTCTACCACTATAACATGACAACCATATACCACTATCAACTCTACCACCTCTACATTTTGTTGTTACAGCCTGATTCCAAATTAAGTAAAAATATATATATTCATCCATCTACACACAATACTCCATAATGACAAAGTGAAACATGTTTTTAGATTTATTTTAAAATGTATTGAAAATAAAATACAGAAATATCGCATTTACATAAATATTCACACCCCTGAGTCAATACTTTGTTGAAACACATTTGCCAGTGATTACAGCTGTGAGTCTTTCTGGGTAAGTCTCTAAGAGCTTTCCACACCTGGATTGTGCAACATTTGCCCATTTATTCTTTTCAACATATTTCAAGCTCTGTCAAATTGGTTGTTGATCATTGCTAGACATCCATTTTCAGGTCTTGCCATAGATTATCAAGTAGATTTAAGTCAAACTGTAACTCTGCCACTCAGGAACATTCATGGTAGTTGTGTTTGTTTGTTCTTCACCACGGAGAGTATCTGCTGGCATCGCATTGGACTGCCGCTTCTCCCTGGAACCGTAGTTTAGTTTTTTTGTTCGGACTACTGTTTTGTTTGATGTTTTCTACTCGATGGCTTGTCTGTGAGAATTGTGTAAGAACATATCTAGCTAGCAGTGTTTTTGGTCGTAGTTTGTCGCCCGACCCGGGACACATTAGCTAAACATCTGATAAAACTTTTTCCTCACCCTACACTGGATTACCACCACACCACTGGAATAATTTATTTGTTTATTTATTCAATAACTCCCTGTGGACTTACACCATTGGACCTCCCTCCTGCTGTACCACACTGGAGGACCCTCCCCAATCTACTGCCTTCTCACCGGCTAATTCTAAGGCCTCTCTCCTGAAGGTATTCTCTCTTTGGCTCTTGTGTTGGCATCCTGGTCACCTCCCGTTTGCCACCACGGTGCCCCAGATATCTCTTACATTGATTTAAGTTAGCACTTTATCGTTGTATCTGCTGTACTGGTGAGGGCGTGCTTTTACTGGGTTTTTGCTAGCTGGCCCTGGTGCTGGCAGGTGTGAGCTGGGTTGGGCTGGATTGACTGTATGCTAATGCTAATTCATCTGGTCGCCATGTACCTACCGACTCTGCTCTCCCTGCTCCTCCTGACAACACTTAGCCCTGGATTACTATGGTTCTCTCCTGCTGTTTTTACCTTCAATAAACATTACTCTCCCGGCACTATTAATAATGACCGCTTCAAGACGCCTCCTGTATGGAGAAACTAGTTGCATGCATTGCTCTGGTGTGATTTTGGCCCATTCTTCCACACAAACAGTCTTTAAATCTTGAAGCTTCCGTGGGCCTCTTCTATGAATCATGATCTTCAGTTCTTTCCATAGATTTTCAATGGGATTTAAGTCAGGTGATTGGCTGGGCCATTCTAGCAGCTTTATTTTCTTTCTTTGAAACCAATTGAGAGTTTCCTTGGCTGTGTGTTTGGGATCATTGTCTTGCTGAAACGTCCACCCTCGTTTCATCTTCATCATCCTGGTAGATGGCAGCAGATTTTTGTCAAGAATGTCTCTGTAAATTTGTCCATTCATCCTTCCTTCAATTATGTGAAGTTTGCCAGTACCATTTGCTGAAAAGCAGCCCCACACCATGATGTTCCCACCTCCAAACTTCACTGTTGGTATGGTGTTTTTAGGGTGATGTGCAGTGCCATTTCTCCTCCAAACATGGTGTGTATTATGACATCCAAACAGTTAAATTTTGCTCTCATCTGACCACACTATATTCTCCCAGTATTTCACTGGCTTTTCCAAATGTTGTGCAGCAAACTTTAAACGAGCTTCAACATGTTTTTTTTTCAGCAATGGAGTCTTGCGTGGTGAGCGTGCATACAGGCCATGGCGGTGGAGTGCATTACTTACTGTTTTCTTTGAGACAACAGTACCTGCTAATTGCAGGTCTTTTTGAAGCTCTCCAAGAGGTCCTTGGCTCTTGGACAACTCTTCTGATTATTCTTTTCACTCCTATGTCAGAAATCTTGCGAGGAGCACCTGGTCGAGGCAAATTTATGGTGAAATGATTGTCTTTCCACTTCCGTATTATGGCCCCAACAGTGCTCACTGGAACATTCAGAAGCTTAGAAATGCGGCTATAACCAATGCCATCATTATGTTTTGCAACAATTAGGTTGCGAAGGTCTTGAGACAGCTCTTTGCTTTTACCCATCATGAGATGTGTCTTGTGTGACACCTTGGCAATGAGACCTTTTTGTAGGCCATCAGTTGGGACTGAACCAGCTGATATTAATTTGCACTGACAGGGGGCTGGATTGCTTTTTAATTACTGATAGTTTTCAGCTGTTGTCTTGGCTTTCCATGCCTTTTTGCACCTCCCTTTCTTCATGTGTTCAATACTTTTTCCCTGTGTCATTTGACATTATTACACAACTTAATTTCTGAACTTATTTGTTTTGGTTTCTTTGTATGTATGGATTACTTGGGGTGTAAAAATTACAGACTTCTACATGCTTTGTAAGTGGGAAAACCTGCAAAATCGGCAGTGTATCAAATACTTGTTCTCCCCACTGTATATATATATATATATATATATATATATATTTTATTTTTTATTTTTTTTGGTTACTACATGATTCCATATGTGTTATGTCATAGTTTTGATGTCTTCACTTTTATTCTATCTCACACAAACAGTGTTGATTGACAGTTTGCTGGTCCCATCAGAGAGCAGATTGTGAGTTTCACTAGCCAATCTGTTGCAGGTTATTTTTTGCAAGGGGCGATGCTGCGGCTACTGTCTCTGGCTGCGTGTAGAGTAATCCAGGTAGACTCTGTTTCACAATGAGTGACAAAACATGACAAAACCTGGCCAGATTGTTTCAAGTCTCAAGTTAAACTCGAGTCTCGAGTCTTGAGGCTCCAAGTCCAAATCAAGTCGAGTCTCAAGTCATCAAATTTGTGAATCTAGTCAGACTTAAGTCCAAGTCATGTGACTTAAGTTCCCAACTCTGCTGTACACCCAGCTTCAACATTCCTCCACTTTATTAACCTAACCTTAGGACCGTTCTAGAACCACCCTGGAAGACACCCTGGGACCTTAAATTCCCTCCTGACAGTTTACCCACTGCTGAAGGCTTTCCTCTGCATTTAGCCAACTAACAGAGATTACTAGATGCTTCAGGCAATGAGGAAGAGAGATTCACAAAGTGTTCTGAGGGACATTTCTTAAAGTCTCATAGTACAGTATGTTCTCAGAGATTCAGTCTCATAGTACAGTACGTTCTCAGAGATTCAGTCTCATAGTACTGTACTTTCTCAGAGATTCAGTCTCATAGTACTGTACTTTCTCAGAGATTCAGTCTCATAGTACTGTACTTTCTCAGAGATTCAGTCTCATAGTACTGTACTTTCTCAGAGATTCACACACATGCCATCCAGTATGATGAGAAGGAAGTTGCTAGATTATTATTTTCCATTCTGCAGCCGTTACGACATAAGGGACTGTCGAAGTCCTCCGCTGCTGGGCCGAGTGAGGGAGCGTCCGTAACCAGACACACAAATCACCCTCACAGACACATAGACAGGGTTGTGACCGGTGCCCTGGCTGGGGCTGGGCCTCAAAGGGCTTGCTGGGGCTTTGACTGGGCTTGGCAGAGGCTGTGACCAGAGCGGGTGCTGGGGCAGAGGGGGCTGGGATGGCGAGACACTTGCTTTGCTACATGCTACCTTTTCTTGAGCTAAGCTTGAAATCAGCCATCAGGAGTTTTGAGGGGGGCAGGTAGCCTAGCGGTTGAGAGCCTTCGGCCAGTAACCGAAAGGTTGCTGGTTTGGATCCCCGAGCTGACTAGGTGAAAGATCTGAGAAAGGCACTTAACCCTTGCTCCTCTAAGTTATTTGATAAGAGCGTATGCTAAATGACCAGAATGTATTCTCTCACTCTCTCACACACACACACACACACACACACACACACACACGCACACACACACACACACACACACAGCTGTTAGGCCGCTCTGCTTTCTAGACATTTCCATGGCGTTCGTTCAGACTTTCCACATTAATATCCATGATGACATGAACGAATGAGGAATTTGCTCATCTTTCCTTGAAACACTGACAGCTTCGCAGCGTCCCCAAATCAGAGTGCAGAGGTTCTCAGGGCTCTTTTTAAAACCGGCAACCGGATCAGTGTCAATGTGTTATCTTCAATACAACTACTTTATAAATTCTTCTATGTATGCTCTAGACTAGAGCGTTAAGTTAGAAAAGTTAATATTCAGGAAGAATATATTTCCCTGATCATTTAAAGTAATTGGGGGGGGGCTAACACATACAGCACACGCTGGCTAACACATACAGCACACGCTGGCTAACACATACAGCACACGCTGGCTAACACATACAGCACACGCTGGCTAACACATACAGCACACGCTGGCTAACACATACAGCACACGCTGGCTAACACATACAGCACACGCTGGCTAGCACATACAGCACACGCTGGATAGCACATACAGCACACGCTGGATAGCACATACAGCACACGCTGGCTAGCACATACAGCACACGCTGGCTAGCACATACAGCACACGCTGGCTAGCACATACAGCACACGCTGGCTAGCACATACAGCACACGCTGGCTAACACATACAGCACACGCTGGCTAGCACATACAGCACACGCTGGCTAACACATACAGTGCCTACAGCAAGTGTGCACAAAAATGTTTTTAATTGATCTACAAAATCTTCCCTAATGTCAAAAAATAAAATGATAAAAATGTGTACAAATTAATAATAACTAAAATATAGTGGTTGCATAACTATTCCCCCACTTTGTTTAGGCCTAAATTAGTTCAAGAGTAAAATTTGGCTTAACAAATCATGTATTAAACAACTCAGACACATAAAAAATGCCGTCGTCCTTCTGAACTGAGCTGCAGGACAGGAAGGAAACTGCAGAGGGATGAGGCTATTGGTGATTTTTAAACGGCTACAGAGTTCAAGGGCTGTGATGGGAGAACTGATGATGGATCAACAACATTGTAGTGACTCCACAATAATGACTTAAATGACAGAGGGGAGAAACACAGCAAATATACAGAATAAACATCCTGTATGCAACAAGGCACTAAAGGAATACTGGGAAAAATGCAAAGCCTCATGTTTGGGAAAACACATCACTGAGTAAGTGCCTTCTTATATTCAAGCATGGTGGTGCTGCATCATGGTGTGGGTATGCAAATACTAGGGAGTTTTGAAGCTAAGCACAGGCAAAATCCTAGAGGAAAGCCTGGTTCAGTCTGCTTTCCACCAAACACTGGGAGATAATTCACCTTTCAGCAGGACAATAACCTAAAACACAAGGTCAAATACACACTGGAGTTGCTTACCAAGAAGACCGTGAATACTTGTCTAATCAAGGTATATATATATATATATTTTTTTATATATGAAGAAATCCAAGTGGAGTGTAGACTTTTTATAATCGCTGTACTCTGGGAATATTAACTCACTCGTAAACAGAGAATTAGGTGCCAGAGAACGCTAATCCATGCTGCTAAACTATCGCTGCCAGCAGTAGACTCAGGACTGCTTTCAATTGGTGGCTCTTAAGTGGGCCGTTTGATGCCATAGTCTCCCCCATCATTGAGTTTTGGAAGCCTGATTAGATTTCTGATACTCCCCCTCTCTTACCCATCACCCCCTGCTGGGTATGTTTATACCAGGAATCAGAAATTTGACGTAATTTGCTTGTTTTTCTCGCAGAAACCACCTCGGAATGGTCGGCCTGGGGAAGTTAGTCAGTCTGTCAGTCATGCAGCATTACGTCTTGTTCTATAATATGGCCCCCAACGTCTCCCCTCACAGCCTCACCCCTCCACCTCCACCGTCTCCCCTCACAGCCTCACCCCTCCACCTCCACCGTCTCCCCTCACAGCCTCACCCCTCCACCTCCACCGTCTCCCCTCACAGCCTCACCCCTCCACCTCCACCGTCTCCCCTCACAGCCTCACCCCTCCACCTCCACCGTCTCCCCTCACAGCCTCACCCCTCCACCTCCACCGTCTCCCCTCACAGCCTCACCCCTCCACCTCCACCGTCTCCCCTCACAGCCTCACCCCTCCACCTCCACCGTCTCCCCTCACAGCCTCACCCCTCCACCTCCAACGTCTCCCCTCACAGCCTCACCCCTCCACCTCAGTCTTCCCTCTCAGCCTCACCCCTCCACCTCAGTCTTCCCTCTCAGCCTCACCCCTCCACCTCAGTCTTCCCTCTCAGCCTCACCCCTCCACCTCAATCGTCTCCCCTCACAGCCTCACCCCTCCACCTCCACTGTCTCCCCTAACAGCCTCACCCCTCCACCTCCACAGTCTCCCCTCACAGCCTCACCCCTACAACCTCCACTGTCTCTCCTCACAGCCTTACCCCTACAACCTCCAACGTCTCCCCTCTCAACCTCACCCCTCCACCTCCACCGTCTTCCCTCTCAGCCTCACCCCTACAACCTCTGTCTCCCCTCTCAGCCTCACCCCTACAACCTCCACCGTCTCGCCTCACCCCTACAACCTCCACCGTCTCCCCTCTCAGCCTCACCCCTACAACCTCCACCGTCTCCCCTCACAGCCTCACCCCTACAACCTCCACTATCTCCCCTCACAGCCTCACCCCTACAACCTCCACTGTCTCCCCTCACAGCCTCACCCCTACAACCTCCACTGTCTCCCCTCACAGCCTTACCCCTACAACCTCCAACGTCTTCCCTCTCAGCCTCACCCCTACAACCTCCACTGTCTCCCCTCACAGCCTCACCCCTACAACCTCCACTGTCTCCCCTCACAGCCTCACCCCTACAACCCCCAACGTCTTCCCTCTCAGCCTCACCCCTACAACCCCCAACGTCTCCCCTCACAGCCTCACCCCTCCACCTCCACTGTCTCCCCTAACAGCCTCACCCCTCCACCTCCACAGTCTCCCCTCACAGCCTCACCCCTACAACCCCCAACGTCTTCCCTCACAGCCTCACCCCTACAACCCCCAACGTCTCCCCTCACAGCCTCACCCCTACAACCTCAACTGTCTCCCCTCACAGCCTCACCCCTACAACCTCCACTGTCTCCCCTCACAGCCTCACCCCTACAACCTCCACTGTCTCCCCTCACAGCCTCACCCCTACAACCCACACTGGTTCCTCACCCTCTTTCCCGGACCCCTTCTTGCCCTCCATTTCTCCCCATTTGTTTCCACATGAGCAGCTAGCGGCGAGAGAGAGCCATTTCCTATTATTAAGTAGTGCAACACTGGGGTTCAGATCATTTGAGGTGTGTGAGAGTGCTGTAGACTAGAGTGGGTGGACGGGGGCCTTTCAGCTCATGTCTAAAACAGATACAGTATGTGTGGGTGGGATGCCAAGACGGGATTGTGTTCTTTTTGAGGGGATGAAAAAAAAGGAGTGCTCATTTTAGTCCCTTTTTACTCGATCCCTGGCTGCTCGGTTGCGGCTGTTTTGTGAATGAATTCCTGAAACGCAACGCTATCAGAGCTCGGCAGATCAGCTGTCTGTATCAGAGGACAAGAGAGCAAGACTCACTGCGCTTACCACATAAACACTTCCACTACGCAACCACTTTCTCTCTCACTCCGTTTCTCTCCCATTCCCTTTTGTTTCTCTTGTCACTAACTCTCTCTCCCTTTCTTGCTCTCTCTCTCCCCCTTCTCACTCTCTTCCTCCCCCTTCTCACTCTCTTCCTCCTCTCTCTCCCCCTTCTCACTCTCTTCCTCCTCTCTCTCCCCCCTTCTCACTCTCTTCCTCCTCTCTCTCCCCCCTTCTCACTCTCTTCCTCCTCTCTCTCCCCCCTTCTCACTCTCTTCCTCCTCTCTCTCCCCCTTCTCACTCTCTTCCTCCTCTCTCTCTCCCCCTTCTCACTCTCTTCCTGCTCTCTCTCGCCCCTTCTCACTCTCTTCCTCCTCTCTCTCGCCCCCTCCTCACTCTCTTCCTGCTCTCTCTCGCCCCTTCTCACTCTCTTCCTCCTCTCTCTCTCCCCCTTCTCACTCTCTTCTCACTCTCTTCCTCCTCTCTCTCCCCCCTTCTCACTCTCTTCCTCCTCTCTCTCCCCCCTTCTCACTCTCTTCCTCCTCTCTCCCCCCTTCTCACTCTCTTCCTCCTCTCTCTCTCCCCCTTCTCACTCTCTTCTCACTCTCTTCCTCCTCTCTCTCCCCCCTTCTCACTCTCTTCCTCCTCTCTCTCTCCCCTTCTCACTCTCTTCCTCCTCTCTCTCTCCCCTTCTCACTCTCTTCCTCCTCTCTCTCTCTCCCCTTCTCACTCTCTTCCTGCTCTCTCTCTCTCTCTCTCCCCCTTCTCACTCTCTTCCTGCTCTCTCTCTCTCTCTCTCTCTCCCCCTTCTCACTCTCTTCCTGCTCTCTCTCTCTCTCTCTCTCTCCCCCTTCTCACTCTCTTCCCCTTCTCACTCTCTTCCTGCTCTCTCTCTCTCCCCTTCTCACTCTCTTCCTGCTCTCTCTCTCCCCTTCTCACTCTCTTCCTGCTCTCTCTCCCCTTCTCACTCTCTTCCTGCTCTCTCTCTCTCTCTCTCTCTCTCTCTCCCCTTCTCACTCTCTTCCTGCTCTCTCTCTCTCTCTCTCCCCTTCTCACTCTCTTCCTCCTCTCTCTGACTCCCCTTCTCACTCTCTTCCTGCTCTTTCTCTCCCCCTTCTCACTCTCTTCCTGCTCTCTTTCTCTCCCCCCTTCTCACTCTCTTCCTGCTCTCTTTCTCTCCCCCTTCTCACTCTCTTCCTGCTCTCTTTCTCTCCCCCTTCTCACTCTCTCTCTCTCCCCCCTTCTCACTCTCTTCCTGCTCTCTCTCTCTCCCCCCTTCTCACTCTCTTCCTGCTCTCTCTCTCTCCCCCCTTCTCACTCTCTTCCTGCTCTCTCTCTCTCCCCCCTTCTCACTCTCTTCCTGCTCTCTTTCTCTCCCCCCTTCTCACTCTCTTCCTGCTCTTTAATTAGGCACCCTTCCCATGCTTTAATTTGGCACCCTTCCCATGTTTTAATCTGGCACCCTTCCCATGCTTTAATTTGGCACCCTTCCCATGTTCTAATTAGGCACCCTTCCCATGTTTTAATTTGGCACCCTTCCCATGTTTTAATTTGGCACCCTTCCCATGTTTTAATTTGGCACCCTTCCCATGTTTTAATTAGGCACCCTTCCCATGTTCTAATTAGGCACTCTTCCCATGTTCTAATTAGGCACCCTTCCCATGTTCTAATTAGGCACCCTTCCCATGTTCTAATTAGGCACCCTTCCCATGTTTTAATTAGGCACTCTTCCCATGTTTTAATTAGGCACTCTTCCCATGTTTTAATTAGGCACTCTTCCCATGTTCTAATTAGGCACCCTTCCTATGTTCTAATTAGGCACCCTTCCCATGTTCTAATTAGGCACTTGGGATGGGGGGGGTGGGGTGTTATTTGATAGTAGTTAAACATCAGAGGGAATTATTCTCTTAATTGGGTTTGCTATACTTGGGGAGCGTACTGCAGAAACTGATGTCTAAATCACCTGTTATTATTCAATCTTCAAAAGAATCAGACCCTTAGATGTATAATCTCTTCTTCTCCTGAAATCAGCCAAGACCTCAAAATAAATCAATTGTAGACCTCCACAACTCTGGTTCATCCTTGGGAGCAATTTCCAATTGCCTGAAGGTACTACAAACAATAGTACGCAAGTATAAACACCATGGGACCACACATCCGTCATACCGCTCAGGAAGGAGACGCGTTCTGTCTCCTAGAGATGAATGTACTTTGGTGCATAAAGTGCAAATCAATCCCAGAACAGCAGCAAAGGACCTTGTGAAGATGCTGGAGGAAACGGGTACAAAAGTATCTATATCCACAGTAAAACAAGTCCTATATCAACATAACCTGAAATGCCGCTCAGCAAGGAAGAAGCTGCTGCTCCAAAACCGCCAGAAAAAACGGCTTGCAAACGGTTTGCAACTGCACATGGGGACAAAGATCGTACTTTTTGGAGAAATGTCCCCTGGTCTGATGAAACAAAAATAGAACTGTTTGGCCATAATGACCATTGTTATGTTTTGAGGAAAAAGGGGGAGTCTTGCAAGCCAAAGAACACCATCCCAACCGTTCACAGGGGTGGCAGCATCATGGGGGTGCTTTGCTTCAGGAGGGACTGGTGCACTTCACAAAATAGATGGCATCATGAGGAAGGAAAATTATGTGGATATATTGAAGCAACATCTCAAGACATCAGTCAGGAAGTTCAAGCTTGGTCGCAAATGGGTCTTCCAAATGGACAATGACCCCAAGCATACTTCCAAAGTTGTGGTAAAATGACTTAAGGACAACAAAGTCAAGGTATTTGAGTGGCCATCACAAAGCCTAACCTCAATCCTATAGAAAATGTGTGGGCAGAACTGAAAAAGCGTGTGTGAGCAAGGAGGCCTGCAAACCTGACTCAGTTACACCAGTTCTGTCTGGAGAAAGGGGCCAAAATTCACCCAACTTATTGTGGGTAGCTTGTGGAAGGCTACCCGAAATGTTTGTCAAGTTAAACAATTTAAAGGCAATGCTACCAAATACTAATTGAGTGTATGTAAACTTCTGACCCACTGGGAATGTGATGAAAGAAATAGCTGAAATAAATCATTCTCTCTACTATTATTCTGACATTTCACATTCTTAAAATAAAATGGAGATCCTAACTGACCTAAGACAGGGAATTTTTACTAGGATTAAAATGTCAGGAATTGTTAACTTGAGTTTAAATGAACTGTACATAATACACATTGATTATTTGATTACTTGTATAGTTGTAGTATAATGTTACTTTATTACTATAAAACGGTTTTCATTATAACAAGTATTTCACCGTTGATTGACTCCTGGCTCCACTGTCCATCAGGTCAAATCTAGGACTCAAGACTGTTATCTCGCAGACAGAGGTTACGTACACTATATATACCAAAGTATCTGGATACCCCTTCAAATTAGTGGATTCGGCTATTTCAGCCACACCCGTCACTGACAGGTGTATAAAATCGAGCACACAGCCATGCAATCTCCATAGACAAACATTGTCAGTAGAATGGCCTTACTGAAGACCTCAGTGACTCAACGTGGCACCGTCATAGGATGCCACCTTTCCAACAAGTCAGTTCGTCAAATTTCTGCCCTGCTAGAACTGCCCCAGTCAACTGTAAGTGCTGTTATTGTGAAGTGGAAACGTCTAGGAGCAACAACGGCTTAGCTGCGAAGTGGTAGATCATACAAGCTCAAACAATGGGAGCGCTTAGTGCTGAAGCGAGTAGTGCGTAAAAATTGTCTGTCCTCGGTTGCAACACTCAGTACCGAGTTCCAAACTACCTCTGGAAGTAACATCAGCACAAGAACTGTTCTTCGGGAGCTTCTTGAAATGGGATTCCATGGCCGAGTAGCCGCACATAAGCCTAAGATCACCATGCGTAGTGCCAAGCATCGGCTGCATAGTGCTAACTGTAAAGTAGGAGGAATAATGGTCTGGGGCTGTTTTTCATGGTTCGGGCTAGGACCCTTAGTTCCAGTGAAATGAAATCTTAGCGCTACAACATACAAGGACATTCTAGACGATTCTGTCTTTGTGGCAACAATTTGGGGAAGGACCTTTCCTGTTTCAGCATGACAATGCCCCTGTGCACATATCGAGGTCCGTAAAGAAATGGTTTGTCAAGATTGGTGTGGATGAACTTGACTGGCCTGCACAGAGCCTTGACCTCACTAATACTCTTGTGGCTGAATGGAGGAAGAAAGTCCCTGCAGCAATGTTCCAACATCTAGTGGAAGCCTTCCCAGAAGAGTGGAGGCTGTTATAACAGCAAAGGGGGGACAAACTCCATATTAATGCCCATGATTTTTGAATGAGATGTTAGACGATCAGAAATCCACATACTTTTGGTCATGTTAGTGTAGTTCAACCTCTTTTCAATACCTTTGTCTGCTCCTCTTGTAAAATTACATATTTTCAGAAGAGCCGGAACAGGCCTATTCGTCCCAGTGCCACGGCCATTCCATCCTATTCCTGTGAGATAGGCCGACACATACATCCAAGGCATTTTGATATAGAGGTGACAAGTGAAAGTGTTCCTTTTCTGGGGACATTGTTCACCTGTTGGGTAGTGAAGTGTCGTGGGGCTGCAAGAACAAACACGTTGGGCATCTCTTGAGGAATATCTCAAGCTTGACAGCACTGATTTGGATCACACAGTTATTTAATTACTTTGCTTGGATGAAATTACATGTCCTTATTAGCTAGCTTATTGTGAGGTGAACCCGCCATGTGTAATGGGTGTGACAGTGTTCCATAACCGGTGTGTGTGTGTTTCCCTCTCTGTAGGTTGAACTGTACTCCGTGTGCGGGTCTATGTCCTAAGATATGTACTGGGGTGAAAACAGTGGACTCTGTGACAGCAGCACAGGCTCTGAGAGGATGCACCGTGCTCAACGGCAGCCTGGTCATCAAGATCCGTGGCGGAAGTAAGTACAGTACAGTCGTGGCCAAACGTTTTGAGAATGACACAAGTATTGGTCTCCACAAAGTTTGCTGCCTCAGTGTTCTTAGATCTTTATGTCTGTAGTTACTATGGTAACACTGAAGTATAATTACAAGTATTCCATAAGTGTCAAAGGCTTTCATTGACAATGACTTTCAGTTTATGCAAAGAGTCAATATTTGCAGTGTTGACCCTTCTTTTTCAAGACCTCTGCAATCCGCCCTGGCATGCTGTCAATTAACTTCTGGGCAACAACCTGACTGATGGCAGGCCATTCTTGCATAATCAATGCTTGGAGTTTGTCAGATGTTGTGGGTTTTTGTTTGTCCACACGCCTCTTGAGGATCGATCACAAGTTCTCAATGGGATTAAGGTCTGGGGAGTTTCCTGGCCAAAATGTCGATGTTTTGTTCCCAGAGCCACTTAGTTTTCACTTTTTCCTTATGGCAAGGTGCTCCATCATGCTGGAAAAGGCATTGGTCATCACCAAACTGTTCATGGATGGTTGGGAGAAGTTGCTCTCTGAGGATGTGTTGGTACCATTCTTTATTCATGGCTGTGTTCTTAGGCAAAATTGTGAGTGAGCCCACTCCCTTGGCTGATAAGCAACCCCACACATGAATGGTCTGAGGATGCTTTACTGTTGGCATGACACAGGACTGATGGTAGCGCTCACCTTGTCTTCTCCGGACAAGGGTATTCATCAGAGAAAATGACTCTACCCCAGTCCTCAGCAGTCCAGTCCATGTGCATTTTGCAGAATATCAGTCTGTCCCTGATGTTTTTCCTGGAGAGAAGTGGCTTCTTTGCTGCCCTTCTTGACACCAGGCCATCCTCCAAAAGTCTTCACCTCACTGTGCGTGCAGATGCACTCACACCTGCCTGCTGCCATTCCTGAGCAAGCTCTGCACTGGTGGTGCCCCGATCCCGCAGTTGAATCAACTTTAGGAGATGGTCCTGGCGCTTGCTGGAATTTCTTGGGCGCCCTGACGCCTTCACAACATTTGAACCTCTCTCCTTGATTTTCTTGATGATCCGATAAATGGTTGATTTAGGTGCAATCTTACAGTAATAGCAGCAATATCCTTGCCTGTGAAGCCCTTTTTTAGCAAAGCAATGATGACAGCACGTGTTTCATTGCAGGTAACCATGGTTGACAGAGGAAGAACAATGATTTCAAGCACCACCCTCCTTTTAAAGCTTCCAGTCTGTTAATCTGACTCAATCAGCATGACAGAGTGATCTCCAGCCTTGTCCTCGTCAACACTCTCAACTGTTTTAACGAGACAATCACTGACATGATGGCAGTTGGTCCTTTTGTGGCAGGGCTGAAATGCAGTGGAAATGTTTTTGGGGGATTAAGTTCATTCTCATGGCAAAGAGGGACTTTGCAATTAATTGCAATTCATCTGATCACTCTTCATGACATTCTGGAGTATATGCAAATTGCCATCATCAACACTGAGGCAGCAAATACTTGTGTCATTCTCAAAACTTTTGACCACGACTGTATACCCGTGCAGTATTTCCTCTCATAGCAGCAGAGGTTAACCCATTACAGTCTAAGCCGGGGGAGATATACAGTGTATTCGAAAAGTATTCAGTCCCCTTCACTTTTTCCACATTTTGTTACATTACAGCCTAATTCTAAAATTGATTAAATTATTTTCTTCCCTTATCAATGCAAAACAGATATCTCTAGCTTAAACTGACAGATTTTATGGAGATGTTTTTATTATGCTAATTCTATTTCCGCGGGGGCACGGACATCGACTCTTAGAGGGTTAACTAACTGACTGACTTTTTCCTCTCATAGCAGCAGAGGTTAACTAACTGACTGACCATTTCCTCTCTCTACATCAGACAACATAGCAGCAGAGCTTGAGGCTAACCTGGGTCAACTGGAGGAGATAACAGGCAACCTGACCATCAAGAGAGCCTATGCCCTCGTCTCTCTCTCATTCCTCCGCAAGCTACGCGTCATCCGGGGAGAGACGCTGACCCAAGATGGGTAGGTCTTGGGTGAAACGTTTTCTGAATGAACATAGTCCTTGGGAGCATAGAGTAGTTTGCAGATATACAGTATATGAATGTTTTGTTCTATTGCTTTACGTCTCACAGACAGACACTCACTCACTCACTATATATACTTTATCAGGAACTACTCGTTCTACGCCTTGGACAACCAGAACCTGCGTCAGCTGTGGGACTGGAACAAACACAACCTCACTATCCTCCAGGGCCGCATGTTCTTCCTTCACAACTCCAAGCTGTGCATGTCTGAGATCCGCAAGATGGAGGAGGTGACCGGCACTAAGACGAGAGAGAACGAAATCGGCAAGACCAATGGAGACCAGGCCTCCTGTAAGACCAGCCAGCGTGGAACTAAAATGATGATAATATAGTTGTCATGTAGCAGATGCTTATACCCAAAGTGACTTACAGTTAACATTTACTATCAAGTATTAGTGGTCTATTATGACAGTTGATAGAGCATGGTGCTTGCAATGTCAGGATCGTGGGTTGGATTCCCGCTTGGGCCACCCATATGAAAATGGATGCTTGCATTACTGTAAGTTGCTTTGGATAAAAGTGGTCAGTAGGTCAGTCGTCCAATCCGTATTTACAGTGTAGCACTGAGCTGTTTTAGTTACCTAGCTGTTTAAGATACCTAGTTGTTTTAGTTACCTAGTTGTTTTAGTTACCTACCTAGTTGTTTTAGTTACCTACCTAGCTGTTTGTTACCTAGCTGTTTTAGTTACCTAGCTGTTTGTTACCTAGTTGTTTTAGTTACCTAGTTGTTTTAGTTACCTACCTAGCTGTTTTAGTTACCTAGCTGTTTTAGTTACCTAGCTGTTTGTTAATTAGCTGTTTTAGTTACCTAGCTGTTTGTTAATTAGCTGTTTTAGTTACCTAGCTGTTTTAGTTACCTACCTAGCTGTTTTAGTTACCTAGCTGTTTTAGTTACCTAGCTGTTTGTTACCTAGCTGTTTAAGATACCTAGTTGTTTTAGTTACCTACCTAGCTGTTTGTTACCTAGTTGTTTTAGTTACCTAGTTGTTTTAGTTACCTAGTTGTTTTAGTTACCTACCTAGTTGTTTTAGTTACCTACCTAGCTGTTTAAGATACCTAGTTGTTTTAGTTACCTACCTAGCTGTTTGTTACCTAGCTGTTTTAGTTACCTAGCTGTTTTAGTTACCTAGTTGTTTTAGTTACCTAGTTGTTTTAGTTACCTAGTTGTTTTAGTTACCTACCTAGTTGTTTTTGTTACCTACCTAGTTGTTTTTGTTACCTAGCTGTTTTTGTTACCTAGCTGTTTTAGTTACCTAGCTGTTTGTTACCTAGCTGTTTTAGTTACCTAGCTGTTTGTTACCTAGCTGTTTTAGTTACCTAGCTGTTTTAGTTACCTAGCTGTTTTAGTTACCTAGCTGTTTTAGTTACCTAGTTGTTTTAGTTACTCTTCTACAATATTGCTATTCTCTCACCTTCATGATTCGCCCTGATTCCTCCTCTCCTTTAGCTCTGTCTGTCTCTGTTTCTTGGTCCCCAGGTGAGACCCAGTTCCTGAATTTCACCACAGTGCGCACACAGTCAGACAAGATCCTCATTAAGTGGGAACCTTTCTGGCCGCCAGACTTTAGAGACCTACTGGGCTTCATGGTTCTCTACAAAGAGGCGTAAGTAGGAAACAATACATTAGTAAGTTAGACTCCTGCCCTGTGGGACAAGGTTACTATAGCCTGTTTATGTAGCCTGCGGCAGCTTAGTAACCTTGTCCCATAAGAAGTCAGTTTGTCAAATTTCTGCCCTGCTAGAGCTACCCCGGTCAACTGTAGATGCTGTTATTGTGAACATCTAGCGGCAACAACGGCTCAGCCGCGAAGTGATAGGTTGTACAAGCTCACAGAACAGGACCACCGAGTGCTGAAGCGTGTAGTGCGTAAAAAGAGCCTGTCCTCTGTTGCAACACTCACTACCGAGTTCCAAACTGCCTCTGGAATAATTGTTTGTCGGAAACCTCGTAAAATGGTGTTTGTGTGTGTGGGTCACTTAGAAATGTCTTTGTTTTTTAAAGAAAAGCACATATTACATCAAATTGATCAGAAATACAGTGTAGACATTGTTAATGTTGTAAATGACTATTGTAGCTGGAAACTGCTGATTTTTTTATGGAATATCGTACAGAGGCACATTATCAGCAACCATGACTCCTGTGTTCCATTGGCACGTTGTGTTAGCTAATCCAAGTTTATAATTTTATAAGGCTAATTAATCATTAGAAAACCCTTTTGCAATTATGTTAGCACAGCTGAAAACTGTTGTGCTGATTAACGAAGCAATAAAACTGGCCGCCTTTAGACTAGTTGAGTATCTGGAGCATCAGCATTTGTGGGTTCGATTACAGGCTCAAAATGGCCAGAAACAAAGAACTTTCTTCTGAAACTTGTCAGTCTATTCTTGTTCTGAGAAATTAAGGCTATTCCATGCGAGAAATTGCCAAGAAACTGAAGATCTCGTACAAGGCTGTGTACTACTCCCTTCACAGAACAGCCAAACTGGGTCTAACCAGAATAGAAAGAGGAGTGGGAGGCCCCGGTGCACAACTGAGCAAGAGGACATTAGTGTCTAGTTTGAGAAACAGACGCCTCACAAGTCCTCAACTGGCAGCTTCATTAAATAGTTCCCGCAAAACACCTGTCTCAACGTAAACAGTGAAGAGGCGACTCTGGGATGATGGCCTTCTAGGCAGAGTTGCAAAGAAAAAGCCATATTTCAGACTGGCCAGTAAAAATACAAGATTAAAGGCAAAAGAACACAGACACTGGACAGAGGAAGATATGGCTTTTTCTTTACAACTCTGACTAGAAGGCCAGCATCTCGGAGTCGCCTCTTTTACACTGACATTTACGTCATTTATCAGACTTACATACATTTTCATACTTTTTTCATACTATTTGCCGTTGAGACTGGTGTTTTGCGCAGACTATTTAATGAAGCTGCCAGTTGAGGACTTGTGAGGCATCTGTTACTGTACAAAGCATTAAGGACACCTTCCTAATATTGAGTTGCACCTTCCCGCCTTTTGCCCTCAGAACAACATCAATTCATTTGGCCATGAACTGTTAAAGCAGGGATCAGATTAAACCACGGGCCAATTGTTTCTTGAGCGGGTGGTTGGGGGGCCGGAACATAGACTGAAATAATATGTAAACGCAACCATTTCAAAGATTTTATTGAGTTACAGTTCATATAAGGAAATCAGTAAATTCAAATAAATTCATTAGGCCCTAATCTTTGGATTCACATGACTGGACAGGGGCTCCTCAGACGATCCCGCAGGTGAAGAAGCCAGATGTGGAGGTCCTGAGCAGGCGTGGTTACACGTGGTCTGCGGTTGTGAGGCCGGTGGATGTACTGCCAAATTCTCTAAAACGCCTATGGTAGAGAAATGAACATTTCTGCAGTCAGCATGCCAATTGCACGCTTCCTGAAAACTTGAGACATCGGTGGCATTGTGTTGCGTGACAAAACTGCACATTTTAGAGTGGCCTTTTATTGTCCCCAGCACAAGGTGCACCTGTGTAATGATCGTGCTGTTTAATCAGCTTCTTGATATGCCACACCTGTCAGGTGGATGGATTATCTTGGAAAAGGAGAAATTTGTGCACAAACTTTGAGAGAAATAAGCTTTTTGGCGTATGGAATATTTCTGTGATCTTTTATTTCAGCTCATGAAACATGGGATCAACACTTTACAGGTTGTTTATATTTTTGTTCAGTATAATTACAAATAATTTATATACTGCAAATTGACCGCAAGGCCAAACAGTTCATTTTAAGCCTTGCTTACATTTGTATATGATCACCTGTCTCTCTATTATGTATGAGAATATTTGGGAACAGATTTTTAAAATTAAAATCACTTGGAGCTGATTTCCTGGGGTTTTACAGTCTTATGTCCAACAACAACAAAAAGCTAAGAAAGCTTGGGGGGCCAACCCTGCTGTAAGGTGTCAAAAACATTGAATAGAAAAGGAGTGTAATTATATAGGAGGAGCCTTGACTAGAATACAGTATGAAGTGGCTAAAACAGTATGGAATCATTATTAAAGTGACAAGTGTTGAATGACTATGTGCATAGGGCAGCAGTCTCTAAGGTGCAGGGTTGAGTAGCGGGTGGTAGCCGACTAGTAACAGTAAAGTCACTAGTGTTAGTATGTTTGTGTCTCTCTGTCCTCTCCCTCTCCAGGCCTTATAAGAACGTGACAGAGTTTGATGGCCAGGACGCGTGCGGCTCTAACAGCTGGGTGATAGCTGACGTAGACCCTCCACCCCGGGCCACGGAGGGGAAGGGGAAGGAGCAGGCGGAGCCTGGCTTCCTCATCCATCCTATGAAGCCCTGGACCCAGTACGCCATCATGGTCAAGACCCAGCTCTCCGCCTTAGACGAACGTCAGGCCCACGGGGCCAAGAGCAAGATCATCTACGTCCGCACCAATGCCACCAGTGAGTCGCAAACAGTCCTCCATCCTTACAACATTCTACTACTGAGTCACAAACATAGTCCTCTGTCCTTACAACATTCTACTACTGAGTCACAAACATAGTCCTCTGTCCTTACAACATTCTACTACTGAGTCACAAACATAGTCCTCTGTCCTTACAACATTCTACTACTGAGTCACAAACATAGTCCTCCATCCTTAAAACATTCTACGACATATCAAATCTTGTTGTGACCCACCCACATACACAAGACAATGTCTCTAGCTAGCAAGCTACAACTTTAGTTGTATGTGTTTTGCATTAAATAATTAGTTAGATAGTTAGAAAAATGTATTTAAGTGTCACTCCACAATGATATAATAATGCAATCTAGATTATTTTTTTTAAACCACATTGTGGACCAATCAATTATAGTCAAACATGATACAGGCATCATTTATAATACATTACATTCTCTATACACATGCATAAACAAAAACAAACTAAGTACAGTGGATAAAAGGACAATTACTTATAAAGAAACGTTTTCGTTGGTGGCATGCTTTGGCGCAGGACTTTGTTGCATTGTTGTTACCTGATAAAATGTCACATTTATTATTTTCATCAAGACCATAAATATTTTCATTTGGGCTGGACGGCTAACAAAAAGGTCATCTCTAATGTCATTGTATAACCCACAGTAAAGATTATCCCTAATGTCGTTGTATAACCCACAGTAAAGATTATCCCTAATGTCGTTGTATAACCCACAGTAAAGATTATCCCTAATGTGGTTGTATAACCCACAGTAAAGATTATCCCTAATGTGGTTGTATAACCCACAGTAAAGATAATCTCAAATCAAATGTTATTTGGCACATGCGCCGAATACAGCAGGTGTAGACCTTACCGTGAAATGCTTATTTACAATCCCTTAACCAACAATGCAGTTCACGAAATAGTTAAAAAAAATATTTACTAAATAAACTGAAGTACAAAATAAAATAAAAAGTACTAAAATATCAAAAACGAGGCTATACACAAGGGGGTACCGGTGCCGAGTCAATGTGAGGGGCTACTGGTTAGTTGAGGTAATTTGTACATGTAGGTGGGGGTGAAATAACTATGCATAGATAATAAACAGCGAGTAGCAGCAGTGTAAAAACAAAGGGGTCAATGTAAATAGTCCAGGTGTCCATTTGAATAATTGTTCAGCAATCTTATGGCTTATGGGTAGAAGCTGTTAATGAGCCTTTTGGACCTGGACTTGGCGCTCCGGTACCGCTTGCCGTGTGGTGGCAGAGGGAACCAGGCGATGATGGAACCGGTCAGGATGCTCTTGATTGTGCAGCTGTATAACTTTTTGAGGATCTGGGGACCCATGCCAAATCTTTTCAGTCTCCTGAGAGGGAAAATGTGTTGTCATGCCCTCTTCACGACTGTCTTGGTGTGTTTGGACCATGATAGATTGTTGGTGATGTGGACACCAAAGAACTTGAAACTCTCGACCTGCTCCATTACTGCCCCATCGATGGGAATGGGGGCATATGCGGCCCGCCTTTTCCTGTAGTCCACAATCATCTCCTTTGTCTTGATCACGTTGAGGGAGAGTTTGTTGTCCTGGCACCACACTGCCAGGTCTCTGACCTCCTCCCAATAGGCTGTCTCATCGTTGTCGGTGATCAGGCCTACCACTGTTGTGTCGTCAGCAAACTTAATGATGGTGCTGGAGTTGTGTTTGCCCACGCAGTCGTGGGTGAACAGGGAGTACAGGAGGGGACTAAGCACGCACCCCTGAGGGGCCCCAGTGTTGAGGATCAGCGAGGCAGATGTGTTGTTGCTTACCCTTACCATCTGGGGGCAGCCCGTCAGGAAGTCCAGGATCCAGTTGCAGATGGAGGTGTTTAGTTCCAGGGTCCTTAGCTTAGTGATGAGCTTTGTGGGCACTATGGTGTTGAACGCTGAGCTGTAGTCAATGAACAGCATTCTCACATAGGTGTTCCTTTTGTCCAGATGGGAAAGGGCAGTGTGCAGTGTGGATTGCATCATCTGTGTATCTGTTGGGGCGGTATGAGAATTGATGGTGTTGATGTGAACCATGACCAGCCTTTCAAAGCTATTCATGGCTACCGACGTAAGTGCTACGGGCCGGTAGTCATTTAGGCAGGTTACCTTAGTGTTCTTGCGCACAGGGACTATGGTGGTCTGCTTGAAACATGTAGGTATTAAAGACTCGGTCAGGGAGAGGTTGAAAATGTCAGTGAAGACACTTGCCAGTTGGTCCGCGCATGCTTTGAGTACACGTCCTGGTAATCTGCTTAATCACGCCCCGCGGCTTGTGAATGTTGACCGGTTTAAAGGTCTTGCTCACATCGGCTATGAGAGTGTTATCACACAGTCGTCCGGAACAGCTGGTGCTCTCATGCATGCTTCAGTGTTGCTTGCCTCAATGCGAGCATAAAAGGCATTTAGGTCGTCTGGTAGGTTTGCGTCACTGGACAGCTCACGGCTGGGTTTCCCTTTGTAGTCCGTAATAGTTTGCAAGCCCTGCCACATCCAACAAGCATCAGAGGAGTCTGTGTAGTAGGATTCAATCTTAGTCCTGTATTGACGCTTTGCCTGCTTGATGGTTCATCTGAGTTCAAAGCAAGATTTCTTATAAGCGTCCGGATTAATGTTCAGCTCTTTGAAAGCGGCAGCTCTAGCCTTTAGCTCGTGCAGATGTTGCCTGTAATCCATGGCTTCTGGTTGGGATATGTACGTACAGTCACTTTGGGGACGACGTCGTGGTGGTATAGTCCTAAATGCAATTGGATGGATCCCGGAACATCCCTAATGTTGTTGTATAACCCACAGCTAAGATCATCCCCAATGTTGTTGTATATAACCCACAGTAAAGATCACTCCTAATGTTGTTGTATATAACCCACAGTAAAGATCACTCCTAATGTTGTTGTATATAACCCACAGTAAAGATCACTCCTAATGTTGTTGTATATAACCCACAGTAAAGATCACTCCTAATGTTGTTGTATATAACCCACAGTAAAGATCACTCCTAATGTTGTTGTATATAACCCACAGTAAAGATCATCCCTAATGTTGTTGTATATAACCCACATAAATCAAGGCATGAGCTTCAGTTCCAATGGAACCATCTTTACAGAAAGTGTAGACATGTTTAGAGTGTTTGTGTATCGACCAGTCTCAAAGGGAATGGGGCCACTCCACATTTACATTTAGCAAAAGAGCTTTGATATGGATGGAATAGTACGTACACAGGGTTCTGTCCCAAAAGGTCATTTTAAAAGGGAGTAGATGAGCAGTATGTTACTTTTAGGTTGGTTTGTCAGTTGGTAACACTTTAGTTCATTGCGCTCTAAAAGTGTTGATTCAAAAGCATTACGATCATTTCTAGAATACACTCTGTTCGTATCAGTATCAGACACAATCCTGTCTCGGAGCTCTACGGACAATTCCTTCGGCCTCATGCCTTGGTTTTTGCTCTGACATGCACTGTAAACTTTGTAGGACCTTATATAGACAGGTGTGTGCCTTTCCAAATCATGTCCAATCAATTTAATGTACCACAGGTGGACTCCAATCAAGTTGTAGAAACAGCTCAAGGATGATCAATGGAAACAGGATACACCTGAGCTCAATTTAAAGTCTCATAGCAAAGGTTCTGAATACTTATGTAAATATGGCATTTAAATATTATTTGCAAAAATGTCTAAACCTGTGTTAGCTTTGTCATTATGGGGTATTGTGTGTAGATTGATGAGGATGTTTTATTTATTTAATGCATTTTAGAATTTTTATTTTTTATTTTTTTATTTCACCTTTATTTAACCAGGTAGGTCAGTTGAGAACAAGTTCTCATTTGCAACTGTGACCTGGCCAAGACAAAGCAAAGCAGTGCGACAAAAACAACACAGAGTTACACAGTAAACAAACATAGTCAAAAACACAATAGAAAATCTATATACAGAGTGCAAAATGTAGTGCAAAATGCAATAAGGTTAGGAGGTAGGACAATAAATAGACCATAGTGGTGAAATAAATTACAGATTATCATCATTAACACAGGAATGAAGGATGTACAAATTATGATGTGCGAATAGATATACTGGAGTGCAAGATTTGTGAAAATAACAAAAATAAATATGGGGATGAGGTAGTAGTGTGGGCTATTTACAGAAGGGCTATATACAGGTGCAGTGATCAATAAGCAGCTTTGACAACTGATGCTTAAAGTTAGTGAGGGAGATAGGAACCTCTAGCTTCAATGATTTTTGCAATTCGTTCCAGTCATTGGCAGCAGCGAACTGGAAGGAATGGCGGCCAAAGGAGGTGTTGGCTTTGGGGGTGACCAGTGAGATATACCTGCTGGAGCGCATGCTGCGGGTGGGTGTTGCTATAGTGACCAGTGAGCTGCGATAGGGCGGGCATTTACCTAATAAAGACTTATAGATGACCTGGAGCCAGTGGGTTTGGCAGAATAAGGCTGTAACGTAACAAAATGTGGAAAAAGGGAAGGGGTCTGAATACTTTCCAAATGCACTGTATGAATTAAATTGTATTTTCCTGCCAAATCGCCAATTGGCCATTGACATATAAACAAACATTACAATAATTCACTGTGGTAATTCAGTGACAATTCTTCTGTATTTAAAATGTGACACTGTATTTACCCATAAGGTAAAATCTGTAGCACGACTAAAAATAGCATTGACACCATACTGCTCAAGCAGAAATAATACTAGGTAGTACCAATGAATCAAACAGTTTAGTGAAACATTTCAAATGTAGGCCACCCATGACTTTACTCTTTACAATGATGGCACCAAGGGCACTATTCACATGGTTAGCTATGTACTTAACAGACACACTGTAATCCTAAATAACTGTCTGTCCCCTCCAGCCCCAGTCTGACAACTTTAACAATGTTGTGTTGTTGTTTCAGAGCCGTCGGTGCCGCTGGACCCCATCTCCTCGTCCAACTCGTCCTCTCAGATCATCCTGAAGTGGAAGCCCCCCACGGACCCCAACGGGAACATCACTCACTACCTGGTGTACTGTCAGCAGCAACCTGAGGACAGCGACCTCTACAAGTTTGATTACTGCCAGAAAGGTGAGACACAAAGGATTGTCATTGTCATTCACATGATTATTTCATATTATAGTTAAGAAAAGATCAATCAGTCATGTCAGATGATCTCATGGTCTTGTCTGATGATCTGTTGACCAATGAGAAAGGGGTTTGAGGGTCATCGCCTATTTTGGTGCAGTTAGGACCATTGGGATTCAGTTGGGATTCTAATAGTCTGTCTGTCTGTAGGAATGAAGCTGCCGTCGCGGGCACCCACCCACCTGGACACTGAAGAGGAACACACATGGAACCGAACAGACGAGCCTGGGCCGGGGAGCCGCTGCTGTTCCTGCCCCAAAACAGAGACCCAGCTCAAGAAGGAGGCAGATGAGTCTGAGTACCGCAAGACCTTTGAGAACTACATCCACAACGAAGTGTTTGAACCCAGGTATGATTATAGCGGTTACACTACATGATCAAAAGTATGTGGACACCTGCTCGTCTAACATCTCATTCCAAAATCATGGGCATATTATGGAGTTTGTCCCCCCTTTGCTGTTATAACAGCCTCCACTCTTCTGGGAAGGTTTTCCACTAGATGTTGGAACATTGCTGCGGGGACTTGCTTCCATTCAGCCACAAGAGCATTAGTGAGGTCAGGCACTGATGTTGAGCGAATAGGCCTGGCTCACAGTCAGCGTTCCATTTCATCCCAAAGGTTTTTGATGGGGTTGAGGTCAGGGCTCTGTGCAGGCCAGTCAATTTCTTCCACACCAATCTCGACAAACCATTTCCGTATGGACCTCGCATTGTGCATGGGGATATTGTCATGCTGAAACAGGAAAGGGCCTTCCCCAAACTGTTGCCACAAAGTTGGAAGAACAGAATCTTTTAGAATGTAATTTTATGCTGTAGTGTTAAGATTTCCCTTCACTGGAACTAAGGAGCCTAGCCCAAACCATTAAGCACAGCCCCAGACTATTATTCCTCCTCCACCAAACTTTACAGTTGGCACTATGCATTGGGGCATGGAGTGTTCTCATCACTCCAGAGAACACATTTCCACTGCTCCAGAGTCCAATGGCGGCAAGTTTTACACCACTCCAGCCGACGCTTGTCATTGCGCCTGGTGATCTAAGGCTTGTGTGCGGCTGTTCGATCAAGGAAACCCATTTCATAAAGCTCCCAACGAACAGTTCTTGTGCTGACGTTACTTCCAGAGGTAGTTTGCAACTCGTTGCAACACTCACTATTTTCACGTGCTACGCACTTCAGCACTCAGTGGTCCCGTTCTTTGAGCTTGTATGTTCTACCACTTCACAGCTAAGCCGTTGTTGCTCCTAGATGTTTCCACTTCAAAATAACAGCGCTTACAGTTGACCGGGGCAGCTCTAGCAGGGCAGAAATTTTACAATCTAACTTTTTGGAAAGGTGGCATCCTATGACGGTGCCACATTGAAAGTCACTGAGCTCTTCAGTAAGGCCATTGTATAGCCAATGTTTGTCAATGGATATTGCATGGTTGTGTGCTCGAATTTATTGCTTGTCATCAACGGGAGTTGCTGAAATAGCCAAATCCACAAATTTGAAGGGGTGTCCACATACTTTTGTATATAGATTGTACCTCCATAACAAAGTGTTTAAACCCAGGTATGATTATAGCGGAGTTACCTTCATAACAAAGTTTTGAGATCAGGTATGAGAACAGTAGTACTGTCACAGTTACCTCAGAAATGGCTGTATACCATCCGACCGTGATTGGGAGTCCCATAGGGCGGCGCACAATTGGCCCAGCGTCGTCCATGGTTTTTTATTTAACTAGGCAAGTCAGTTAAGAACAAATTCTTATTTACAATGACGGCCTACCTACAGGGTCAGCCCCTGGAGCAAATTAGGGATAGGTGCCTTGCTCAAGGTCACAGGCAGGTTTTTCACCTTGTTGGCTCAGGTATTCGAACCAGCGAACTTTCGGTTACTGGCTCAACGCTCTAACCACGAGGCTACCTGCCGTCATTGTAAATAAGAATTTGTTCTTAACTGACTTGCCTAGTTAAATAAAGGTTATAAAAATTAAAATAAAAAATGAGCCCAAGTTCAGGGAACCCTGAGAGAAACTGAGGGCTACCGACTACTGTACACTCCTAACAAGTTTATTCAGTTAATGTGAGGGAAGTGTATCAGACTGTCTGATGCCAGTTAGATCTCTCATTCCTCCAGAACAACACCTGCTGTAAGCAACTCTTCTGATAATAGGTAAGCCAATTGCGTTCAATTGCTGGTGTTAATGCCCAGCCCCTCTCACCTTGTCAGCCAATCAGAGCATAACAAACAACAGCTCTGTGTCAGTGGTGGTATAGTAATTTGTGGGGGGGGTGACTATACTAGCTCACCCCCACCTCTCTGTGCTTCCAATCCTGTGTTTATGTGTTAATTCACACCTAGCGGTGTTCTCGCCTTGGTGGAAAGATCTGGGAAAATGTCTCTCCCTCTGTGTGACAAATGAAATGCTTGATGATGAAGCGTCAATCCTGTGGTGGAGCTTTGAAGAAGACGGAGGTTTAATTAGTGAAGCCTCTACAAGTTCCGTTCCCCTTTGATTGTGATTCCAGGAATATGTGAGAAGAGATTCACTGTGTAGCGTTCTGTTGTGTCGGCACCAGAGACTCTGGCAGGTGGACTAGCAAGCAGAGCTGGCTTTCAGACGCACTGCACTGTTGACTGGCATGACAGGCTGACACTCACACCCTCCCTATTTAACCACAGAAAGCATGTGTATAATAGAAGCTGGGAGGAGGGGAATCACTCTCTGAGTTGGTCTCTTCTGCGTTGCCGCGGTGAGGTCCAGCTTTAACTCTCCAGTCATTAGTGACGTCATCATCCTGCAGTCATTCTGCTCCAGTCAAGCTGCAGTCTGGGGAGATGACAGTGTCTGGGTCCTGACTGTGAGTGGTCTGGGGAGATGACAGTGTCTGGGTCCTGACTGTGGTCTGTAGCTGTTATTCACACAGTCACAGGAACACTGTGCTCCCTCCCTCCCTGGTTGATGTGTGTTTTCTAGCGTGCCATCAAGCTAGCCCCAACCCTGTGTGACGTGTGTGTGATGTATGTGTCCCTATTTACCAGCTGTAGAGGGGGAGGAGGGGGTTGTCTGGTGGCCCCAGTACTCCCCCATCCCCCCTACACTCCCCTCTCCCATTACTGTGCCCATTACCATCCGTGCCAGTCTGAGACTGCCGCCCTGCGCCCCGCCCTAAGACTACACACACCGTTCAGACCTCAGCTGGGGTTTAATCCTGTGTCTGAGTGGAAGACATGGTAATTCTGGTATAGGAAGTGAACAAGGAGTTCAGACACACGACAGTACCAGACTAGATAGCTCCTAATCCCCCCCCCCCCCTCTAAACAGGCAGAGAGAGAGAGACAACAGTAGAATGGTGCTGCTATGACTTTTATCCAAAGTGACTCAGCCAAGTGTCCCGGGAATCGAACGCACTGTCTTAGAGCCATGCTCAGACCTGGCTAGTTCTTTTTATAACACTGATACACTAAACATGACAAGTAACATAACACTGATACACTAAACCTGACAAGTAACATAACACTGATACACTAAACATGACAAGTAACAAAACACTGATACACTGAACATGACAAGTAACATAACACTGATACACTGAACATGACAAGTAACAAAACACTGATACACTGAACATGACAAGTAACATAACACTGATACACTGAACATGACAAGTAACAAAACACTGATACACTGAACATGACAAGTAACAAAACACTGATACACTGAACATGACAAGTAACAAAACACTGATACACTGAACATGACAAGTAACAAAACACTGATACACTGAACATGACAAGTAACAAAACACTGATACACTGAACATGACAAGTAACAAAACACTGATACACTGAACATGACAAGTAACAAAACACTGATACACTGAACATGACAAGTAACAAAACACTGATACACTGATAGACAAGAACAGTCACACAAATGTAAAATACAACGATATACAACTAAACTGTAGCTCCCTGTTCCTGTTCCTGCTCCATATGGTGGTGATGAGTAACTATAGCCTGCCCACCCCTGGAGCAAGGACTATAGGGCCAGCCCCTGGAGCAAATTAATGTTAAGCGCCTTGTCAGCTCAGGGATTCGATCCAGCAACCTTTCGATTACCGGACTACTTACCATGGACTCTAACTCACAATAGAGGGGGCATCCCAATTGTCACAGCGGTTTGTGTCGCAGCTGGCCGCAACCGGGAGACCCATGAGCCCGTGCGCAATTGGCCCAGTGTCGTCCAGGTTAGGGGAGGGTTTGGCCGGTCGGGATGTCCTTGTCCAATCGCGCTCTAGTGACTCCTGTGGCGGGCCGGGGGCATGCACGCTGACACGGTCGCCAGTTGTACGTGTTTCCTCCGACACGTTGATGCGGCTGACTTCCGGGTTAAGTGAGCAGTGTGTCAAGAAGCAGTGCGTCTTGGCAGGGTCGTGTTTTGGAGGACGCATGGTTCTCGACCTTTGCCTCTCCCGAGTCCGTATCGTTGCATCGAAGGGACAAGACTGTAACTACCAATTGGACTCTAACTCACAACAGAGGGCAGGCCTACTTACCATGGACTCTAACTCACAACGTCACTCTCTCTCTCTTCACTAACCTTGCATGGAGAATAGTAGGTCAATGAATGTAATTGGTCAAACACCTGTGACTTAGGTGCTGTGTTCGGGTGTTAAAATGGGTTTCTGGGTTGGAGTAACTAACATTGACCTTCAGCAGAGATCTCTATGGTAGGTAGGTAGGTAGGTAGGTAGGTAGGTAGGTAGGTAGGTAGGTAGGTAGGTAGGTAGGTAGGTAGGTAGGTAGGTAGGTAGGTAGGTAGGTAGGTAGGTAGGTAGGTAGGTAGGTAGGTAGGTAGGTAGGTAGGTACACTACCGTTCAAAAGTTTGGGGTCACTTAGAAATATCCTTGTTTTTTTTTGTCCATTAAAATAACATCAAATTGATCAGTGTAGACATTGTTGTAAATGACTATTGTAGCTGGAAACGGCAGATTTTTTATGGAATATCTACATAGGCGTACAGAGGCCCATTATCAGCAACCATCACTCCTGTGTTCCAATGGCACGTTGTTAGCTTATCCAAGTTTATCATTTTAAAAGGCTAATTGATCATTAGAAAACCCTTTTGCAATTATGTTAGCACAGCTGAAAACTGTTGTGCTGATTAAAGAAGCAATAAAACTGGCCTTCTTTAGACTAGTTGAGTATCTGCAGCATCAGCATTTGTGGGTTCGATCACAGGCTCAAAATGGCCAGAAAAAAATGACTTTCTTCTGAAACTCGTCAGTCTATTCTTGTTCTGAGAAATTATGGCTATTCCATGTGAGAAATTGCCAAGAAACTGAAGATCTCGTACAACGCTGTATACTTTCTTTGCAACTCTGCCTAGAATGCCAGCATCCCAGAGTTGCCTCTTCACTGTTGACGTTGAGACTGTTTTGCAGGTACTATTTAATGAAGTTGCCAGTTGAGGACTTGTGAGGTGTCTGTTTCTCAAACTAGACACTCTAATGTACTTGTCCTCTTGCTCAGTTGTGCACCGGGGCCTCCCACTCCTCTTTCTATTCTAATTAGAGTCAGAATCATCTTCTTCCGCTTTCTTCCTCAGACCGTCTCGTCGGCGCCGCTCAGTGGGTGTGGCCAATGCCACCCTGCCTCGCTTCCTGACCACTCCCCCCACCCTGCCCAACTTGTCGACGACGCCCAGCCCAGAGGGCGAGGGGGTGGAGGGCTCCAAGGTGACACTGGTGGTGTTCGCCAAGGAGTCAACGGTCATCTCCAACCTGCGCCACTTTACCAGCTATCAGATAGAGATCCATGCCTGCAACCACCTCACCGACCCCCAACGCTGCAGCATGGCCACATATGTCAGCGCACGCACCATGCCCGAGGGTAAGGCTGTACACAGAGTCAGACACACACACACACACACACACTAACAGACTACAGCAGACTACAGCATGTCTGAGACTAACACTATGCATGTTTATACACTACACAGTACAGACTTCCTCCTTCTTTCATATTGCCCTTGCTGATGGTTCTGCCTGGGTTCTCCTCCTCTCCCTGCAGGGAAAGCTGATGACATTGTGGGCCAGGTGAGCCATGAGACGGTGTCGGAGCACCCAGACTCTGTCCACATCAAGTGGCTGGAGCCCAAAGCCCCCAATGGCATGATCATCCTGTACGAGATCAACTACAGGAGGATAGGAGACCCTGAGGTCAGTACCAATACTAAAATCAACTACAGGAGGATGGATAGGAGACCCTGAGGTCAGTACCAACACTAAAATCAACTACAGGAGGATGGATAGAAGACCCTGAGGTCAGTACCAATATTAAAATCAACTACAGGAGGATGGATAGAATACCCTGAGGTCAGTACCAATACTAGAATCAAATAACTAACTGTTTCTATCAATCCATGTTAGTATGGGTATTCGAACACAGCCTTATTCTGAAAAACAACCACAGCCATTATTAAAGAAAATCAATGGTCTGTCTATAGTTCTGACAGTCACCTCCTGAACATTTTTTTTGCTTTTTTTATTGCTGTGGTGAGTGTTTGGACTCATCACTCATCTGACAGAGCTTTGATGCGTTGCACTTTTTATTGACACTGTCAGTGGCTTAAAGAAAGCTGGACAAATATTTCAGTGTTAAAGATAATCATGTCTGTATTATAAACCCTGGTTCACACCCTTTATACAACACTGTGATTTAGTGGAATAGCCACGCTATAACCATGTTATAACTGTGTAATAATGTGTGTTCCAGGAGCTGCATCACTGCGTGTCCAGGAAGACTTACGCCCAGATCGGAGGCTGCAGGCTGCGAGTGGTGCATCCTGGGAACTACACTGTGAAGATCCGCGCCACCTCGCTGGCAGGAAATGGCTCCTGGACTAAACCCACCTTCTTCTTCATGCCCGACAGTAAGTCCTACCCTCCTGGGCCAATGGGCACTGGCTCTGCTCACTCTGTCACAAGTTATGTATATTGTTTTGTAATATATTTATTGCTTTTTTTTATTTATTTCACAAGCATTAGAAAAACATGACAATAAGATCATCGTTCCCCCCACACATACACAAAACAGGCTACAGGGGAGCACAGCATACTCTGGACACATTTGAACAGTTCATGTTGCCATGACAGTGAATGACCAATGGCTGCTGTGTTTGTTGCAGAGGACAACAGTTCAGTGAACATCATCATTGGCTTAGTCACCTGCTTGATCCTGCTGCTCTTCGTGGGAGGCGGAGTCTTCATGGTCTATAAGAAGAAGTAAGACTTTATTGATTTTTGGTATAATTTAATTTAATTGTTCCTTTACTTTACAAGGCAGGTAAAGAAATGATTATTTACAAAGATGGATCCCTTTGACTGATCTTTGTGACTGTGTGTATCAGACAAACTGAGGGACCCACTGGACCTCTGATCGCCTCGTCCAACCCAGAGTACCTGAGCGCTAGCGACGGTAAGGACAACCACAAACCACACCTCAAACTGTTCCTGCAAGTTTTTTTTTCCTTTGAGGTGGTGCTGGAAACAGTTTAGTACGTAAGAAGTAGGGTAATAAACTGAGACGTTTGTTGTAGTGTACGTGCCTGATGACTGGGAGGTGGTGAGGGAGAAGATCATCATCCTGAAGGAGCTGGGTCAGGGCTCGTTTGGTATGGTCTACGAGGGCATCGCCAAGGACATCGTGAAGGGCGAGCCAGACACGTGCGTGGCGGTTAAGACTGTCAACGAGTCGGCCAGTCTGAGAGAAAGGATCGAGTTCCTCAACGAAGCCTCCGTCATGAAGGCCTTCAGCTGTCACCACGTGGTAAGGAGCCCATTCACTTTCATTATTAACTATTATATAGTATATTACCTTCAGAATATGTAGTGCACAACGCTCCTCCGCTTTGTCAACAAAACAATAACAGCGGCTCTGTTTCCCCTACTGCGTATTACATCTTTAAATGGAGTAGAGTTTCTCGAGTTATTATGTAGAGAAATGTATACATGTTCCTAACTCTCCCCATTCTCTGTCTATAGGTGTCTATAATGTAATGACTAACTCCCTGTTCTCTCTCTATAGGTGTCTATAATGTAATGACTAACTCCCTGTTCTCTATAGGTACGTCTGCTGGGCGTGGTCTCTAAGGGCCAGCCTACTCTGGTGGTGATGGAGCTGATGACCCACGGGGATCTGAAGAGCTTCCTGCGGGCCCTCCGCCCTGACTCAGAGAGTAACCCCACAGGGAAGCCCCCTCCCACACTGAAAGAGATGATCCAGATGTCAGGGGAGATAGCAGACGGCATGGCCTACCTCAATGCCAAGAAGTTTGTCCACAGAGATCTTGCTGCCAGGAACTGCATGGTGGCTGAGGACAACACCGTCAAGATCGGAGGTACAGTACATTAAGACGGTAACAAACGTGATTCTCTCTGTGATGGTACAGTTTCAACAAGTACGTCATGACTGGTGTATGAGCCTTGTATTCATAATTCAAGAGTGATGGAATGATGTACTGAAAGAAGGTGGCTCTCTTGTGTGCCTGTGGTTGATATATATATATACGACTGTGTTTCTACAGACTTTGGTATGACCAGAGACATCTACGAGACAGACTACTACCGCAAGGGAGGGAAGGGTCTGCTCCCTGTAAGGTGGATGGCCCCTGAGTCGCTCAAGGACGGAGTGTTCACTGCTCATTCAGACTGCTGGTGAGGAAGACACACTTGGGCTGCCACGGATGTCAGAAGGGCCTGTCTGCTCAACCTGTTTAATCCACTCTATTCAATCTCCTGAGAGCAAGAACCTCTGTTTTTTTAAGAGAAGAAAATATGTCAGCACATTGTTTTTATTCAGTTGTTACACTAGTCCAGGGGGATTCAAGTCTCACCCTACCTACGGCCTACAAGGTCCAGACTACTGCTGGTTTTCTGTTCGATCTGATCATTAATTATACCCACCTAATGTCCCAGGTCTAAATCAGTCCGATAAATGATGAAATAAAGCAGGTCAACTGATTTCCAGGTCCAGAGTTGAATTAAAGGGCACTAGTCTTTTATTTCCTTAATTCACATCCTGTTTGTTTTGGGGGGGGGGGGGGGGGTTTGAGATAATAATGTCTGTCTGTCTGTCTGTCTGTCTGTCTGTCTGTCTGTCTGTTTGGCTTCTACTTCAGATAATAATGTCTGTCTGTCTGTCCCCAGGTCGTTTGGGGTGGTGTTGTGGGAGGTCAGTACCCTGGCAGAGCAGCCATACCAAGGCCTGTCCAATGAACAGGTCCTCAAGTTTGTCATGGACGGAGGATACCTGGACAGACCAGAGAACTGTGAACAGAGGATGTAAGTGTCTCAAACACTAGACATTTAGTGCATCATGGGATCTGTAGTCTTTTACATTGATATGCACTACCATGCATACAAAGTATATGATGTGTATTATTTTGAATTGGTTAACAGTTTGAGGACCAACAGAGGTAAGCTGCATGTGGGAAGAGCCCAAAGATTATATCATTATATCTTTCTTTCTTTCTTTCTTTCTTTCTTTCTTTCTTACTTTCTTACTTTCTTTCGTTCTTTCTTCAGCCACAACCTGATGTCGATGTGCTGGCAGTACAACCCCAAGATGCGTCCCACCTTCCAGGAAATCATAGAGATGTTGAAGGAGGACCTTCACCCCAGCTTCCAGGAGGTGTCCTTCTTCTACAGTGAGGATAACAAGCTCCCAGAGACAGAGGAATTTGACTTAGATCTGGAGAACATGGAGAGCATCCCGCTGGACCCGTCATCCTACTCCGAGAGGGAGGACAGAGACAGTCTGTCCAGAGACGAGGGACCTAGTCAGGGCCTGAGGGGCAACTACGAGGAACACGTGCCCTACACACACATGAACGGTGGCAAGAAGAATGGACAGATCTTATCGTTGCCTAGATCCAGCCCTTCCTGACATTCACTCCACTTCTTTTCAACCTCTTTATTCTTTCAGCAGCTTCAAAAACACATCTCAGGATTTATTTTTTTATCTTCCTAACAGCTGCCAAGCATGGCTGCACAGGATGCAAACGTTTTGGTATATGTTGAGACATTTTCGCATTTAACCAGAATCATCTTCTACAACTTTCTACTGTCTTTATTTTGTTTTCACTATTGCCAAGTTTCCAAGACTGTTCGATGGAAAAATAAAAAACTGTGAACACACCAGAAGGCTGCTTATGATCCAAACCTCCCTCTCCCTCTCCCCTCCCCAGGCTGTCCCATCTCTCCTCCATTCTTCTGTGAAAACGTTTTCAGATAGTGGCCTTTTTTATAGGTGGCCTATAAACAAAGAGAAGTGTATCAATGCTTGTATTCTTTTCCTTTGAACAATGACTAAACAGTTTGGAACTGTGGGATGGCATAGACTCTCTCCTAGAACAAATTTATTTTCATAGAGGAAAATTTATTTTTTCTGCAGAATACCAAATTTCACAGATTATTGTGGTGTTTGGTGAATAGTTGTAATTTATTAGCTTTTTTTGTGTCATCTCTTTCAGTTTTATTTCTGTGTCCTCGCATTATTGGCTGAAGGATATTTAAACAGTTAAAAGTTGGACTAAAGAGTTCCTCCAACTGACCAATAGCTGCTGCTTTGATATATTTTATTGGGTATAGAATATATATAGTATATATGGAATATTGTTTTTTTATATCAATATTTTATATATAATATATACGATATTTATGTTCTTGTAAATATTTAATGTTTAATGTTTTCATCTGAGGCTTTGCTGGTAAGATGTTCTTTTTTTTGTCAATCTCTTTTATTATTATTTGTATGTTTCTAACCCTGGAAATGACACTAATATATCGTCAATGCTCTGTGTCTTAGACCATCACACGTGGTTTTACTTCCCTGTCAAACCCTCAGGAGAACCCTGTTCTCCTCGGCATCAAAGGGCAGCCCACCATTTTAGAAAAAATCATGGCATCTTTCAAATGTTGACTGGCATGGGAATGAATGGCTCCTTGGTTTCCTGTCTGGTGTATCTTTGGTCCGATGAAACCATGGTGTAGACGTCATGTTGTTATCTGTTGTTGAACATTGATGTGATTATGTTAATGTGTCCATCTATGGTTAATTATTAGCGATGTGTTGATTGATTGGTATTATCAGTGGGGCTGGAGATGTGGTGTCTGCTTGCATGGACAGACCGCTTGTCCTGAGGATTGTACTTCACTGTCTTGTTCTGTTGTTAGTGGTGTTTCTAGGGTTATAACAAGGTTAGAGGAGACGTATCTACGGTAGTAGTCTGTCTCGTATCTGGAGATCGGGTCAGAAGCCCATATAGGTGGATGTATTGCAGGACTGTGACTATTAATCCCATTAGACCCACTATAATATGTAGTGTGTGAGTCAGGACATGCTAGAGCTGTCCCCCCCCAGGGCTGTAGTGCGTGGCGTTCTGTTAGGACTAGCCGTGTGCCCATTATTCACCCCCCCCCTCCCCACAATTTTGATTGTAACCCATCGCTCCAATATCTAAAGATGGGTCATGAAATTGTAAACCTCTGCCCATTTACAGTCATATTACTATGTTCCGAACAGATATCAAAACATTCCTGTCAGCTTTTCCAGCACAAGTCTAAGCCCTGAAATTATTACTTTTTTAAGTACACACACATACACACATTCTATCTGGCGGAAACCACTAATTGGTGTTAACGACATGGGTTGATTGAGAAGTGTCTATATAGCATTTCCACTGAGAAGCACAAATAACCCTATCATCAGTGGTTCACACACATTATCCTCTAGTTGTCTGTTGTCAGAAGCATCGATAAGGACAGAAAAGCACACCGGAGCTAAGGGCAAGTCAATCTGGTCTGCTAAGGGCAAGTCAATCTGGTCTGCTAAGGGCAAGTCAATCTGGTCTGCTAAGGGCAAGTCAATCTGGTCTGCTAAGGGCAAGTCAATCTGGTCTGCTAAGGGCAAGTCAATCTGGTCTGCTAAGGGCAAGTCAATCTGGTCTGCTAAGGGAAAGTCAATCTGGTCTGCTAAGGGCAAGTCAATCTGGTCTGCTAAGTCAATTGGAGTCACTAATTAGCTTTTCTTTTAAAAACGAGGAGATTTCTAAGTGACCCCAAACTTTTGAACGGTAGTGTATATTCACTCAGCACTTTGGGCCTGGTGTTTAGAGCTTACGGGCCTGGTGTTATTAACCCTAACCATCATCGCCCAGTTATCTCTGTTAACCCCTTTGGCTGTCTGTCTGTCTGTCTGTCTGCCTGTCTGACTGTCTGTGTCTGAGATTGTGGAACCGCTAGTCATCAGCCTCCACCCAGTGCCTTCTCAACCAAGCACAGACCAGAGAGATGTATGTACATTATACAGGCTGGTTACTGTTGGTACACACACTCATACTTGTGTGTGTGTGTGTGTGTGTGTGTGTGTGTGTGTGTGTGTGTGTGTGTGTGTGTGTGTGTGTGTGTTTATACATGTTAGACAGAGGGAGAGAAATACGACTCTTAGATAGGAGCTAAACCCATATCGTAAATATCAAGTTGTGCTTAGAGATGACGAAGTGTTTAGAGATGTTGGAAAATATATGACCTTTGCTACTTAACTTATATCTAATTGTTGCTATGGGGAACTTCAGCTGGTGAGAGGGCTTTGTGGCAAATGTTGGTATGTTGTAAGGTTTGAATGGCAAGTCCACTTAGTCCTATGGTGTTCAAAGTTGAAACACTGTTAAACTACTTTTTTAATTCTCGCCAATTCTTGATAATTTGATCTACTCCATTTCAAGATGTTACTGGAATGATAATTTGATCTACTCCATTTCAAGATGTTACTGGAATGATAATTTGATCTACTCCATTTCAAGATGTTAGTGGAATGATAATTTGATCTACTCCATTTCAAGATGTTACTTGAATGATAATTTGATCTACTCCATTTCAAGATGTTAGTGGAATGCCCAGAATATAAAAATCCAATCAGTTCCAATCTCATACTCTACATATGACCAGCCCAACCAAGTGTTAAATGGTGGATCTCTCTACATATGACCATTGTCTCTTTATGGCAGTGTATACAAGTGTATGTAATTTTTAATTTAGAAGATCATCATGTCTTCAAGAAATTACAGATATTGAACATTTTATTTATTTTATTATGATCGTTGTCATTGTACAAAAAACTCAGTTAGCTTTTTAGTCAAAAGTTTAAATGTTGAAATAGCCTTTTAAGAGGAGAGCTATAAATGTCAGAATGAGTTGGAAGGATTCTGTGTGTTTGACAGTCTACCTCAGTCCGTCGTTATCCCTGTAGCTCAATCAGAGGACAGGGACTCAGCCCACCGGTGACCACTGCTGTGACATCATCATACAGTGACAGAATGCTATCAATATAGAATCCCACCAGTCCAGTAACTCAAACAGCAAGTTTTCACTCCATGTCAGTCAGTCATCTTTACAACCAAGTAGATGAATCCCCAGTGTAGTGTAAAGCACAACCCCAAAGCGTTTTTAAACGTTGCCCCAAACTCTGTTTTGGGTAGTAATGTTAACTCTTATTGGAACAGGTAAATCATTCAAGAATGTGGTGTTATGACTAAAACCTTTTGACTGGTGATTATCATGCAAGAAAGGTTAGATTCCCGCTCCCTTTATTTGCATAGAAGCTCAGATTCCCAAGCATCAGGTTTGGTTTGATGTCCTTTTGAAATTAACAGTATCAAAGTTTCACATACCCTCTAGCTAGCTGATAGTTGCTCTACTTATTTACATATATTGTTCTAGGGAAGACTTGATTTGAGCTTTTTATAGAAATTCTGCATCAAGACAGAGTAGTCATAATCATTAATGCATATCTCTTGATCACATACATACAGCCAAAGTCTTCTATAGCTCAGCTATGCCTTGGTCGCGCTGTTCACCATTGACACGATAGATTATCTCCTCGGTGGTTGGTTGTTGGTGGGTGGGGGTGTATATCTCCTCGGTGGTTGGTTGTTGGTGGGTGGGGCTGTATATCTCCTCGGTGGTTGGTTGTTGGTGGGTGGGGGTGTATATGTCCTTGGTGGTTGTTGGTGGGTGGGGGTGTATATCTCCTCGGTGGTTGGTGGTTGTTGGTGGGTGGGGGTGTATATATCCTCTGTGGTTGGTTGTTGGTGGGTGGGGGTGTATATCTCCTCGGTGGTTGGTGGGTGGGGGTGTATATCTCCTCTGTGGTTGGTTGTTGGTGGGTGGGGGTGTATATCTCGCTCTCTGAGTTTCTTGTCTGCTTAGTCAGTCAAATACGGACAGCATTTAGGCTTGAGGCTTCTTGATGTATCTTCAAGAAGTGTTTTTATTTCTCTGTCGTCGTTTGGATTTGTTTATATGTATTTTTTTCTACTGTGAATATCAAGAAATGACTTTATTATATCAATGCCACCGACGCCGTCTGTCTGGACACTGCATGCCTCCGCTGGTCAAATGACTTTTCCCTAAGAGAGCTGAACTATGACAATCCTGTGTGCCATAATTAACAGAAACATTTATTCTAGATTGTAACTTCTCATGGAGGCATGAGATTTGCGGGGTTTGAGGATGGAAGGAGCTACCTACCTGTCTGACTGAAGTGGAAGTTCTCTCGTTATCCTAGCAAATTATATTTTTTTGGGAGATGTAGCCAACAAGTGGTCAACAAACAAACAACCAACTGACCCCTTGTGAATCAACATTTTTTAAGCTCTTCAAGATAATGGACATAATGACTGAATGAATGCTTGTTATCATTGTGATCTGTGGTGTTCACTGCCCCCAGGTGGCTGGATGTGAAAGTGCAGCACCTGGACCGGCGTTTGTAGCCAGGGCTTGCTCAGACTGACCGCCCTCCTCCCTCCTGACTACACAGCCAGCCAGATCCTCAGTGCCCTGGACTGGACTAGTCTGCCCTGGACTGGAATGCTCTGGAATGGACTAGTCTGCTCTGGACTGGAATGCTCTGGACTAGACTAGACTAGTCTGTACTGGAATGCTCTGCTCTGGACTGGACTAGACTGTCTCCTCTCCTCACTCACCACCAATAGTCAATGAATATACCCCCAACGAATCCCCACAGTAGGAACATACTGGAGTATTAATATATTATGCATTCTACGATGGGAGAGTGGTGTCTTCTGTAACTCATAGCTCCAGTCAGAGGGAGGTAACACATCCCCTCTGTGTGGCTGGATGATGATTCATCATATTCATCATATTATGTGAACGATATTCATGGTTCTACCAAAATGTTAATGATCTTGTCTCTACTTGGGCGAAGCTCTGACTTGCTTTGTTCATGAACCCAAATCCCCATCTGATTGTTTGTTAATTTGATGCTAATAGAATTGTGTATCTCAACCATCTCTCTTCGTTGATTAAAACACCTAAAGCACATGGGATCATCTATAATTAGCAACAGTTGATTGCATGACATGGGAGAATATAACTCTCATTTAAAATTCATACTGTCAATTTTGTATTAAAACTAATCAAAACGTTGACTGAAAATAGTGGCAGATATCCCCGAAAATGTACACTTGATTTAGGGAAATGTAGTTTTAGTAAAAACTGATTACCTAATCATGCGGTTTGCCAGAGCATCCTAGCAACAGGAGGTTCACAACAAACCATAATCTGTGTATTGTTTAAAAAAGAAAAAGTATTACATTTAGAGATGTTTATTTTTTTTATTTTTGCCAAAATAGAGGGCAAATACAATTAATTTTCTGACTGTAAACTTTTACTACTCTTGTACATTATTGAATTTAACATTGTTATCAATGTATATAACTTTTTCTAAATAAAAATCAAACTTTTTGCTCATGACACTACCCCACTACGCTGTGCAGCGCAGAGCAGATGAAAGTTGTGTAGATTTACTGTGGAGCTGCACAACTCTGGCCGGATAGGCTACATGTGTATCATGTTAATTTAAACATGTTCTATGCCATTATAAATGCATGTTCCCATGTTTGTGAACAACTCAGTGTTTTTACACCCCAAGAACCACAATAGCATGTCAGTCATATATATATATATATATATATATATATATAATTTTTTTAAACCTCAAAATATCACCCATTGCAATGTTATGGAATGAAAAGTCCTCGTTTCAGACCATCAACCTACAGAAAAGGCATTGTGCTTATCAATGTGAAAAACTGGAAAAGACCACTGCACGTTGTTTGAGGAAAACACTAGATGAAATCCTAATAAATGAGCTATTTAATGTTCTATCCCAATCTAATGTGGATGTAGCTCTAAAGGCTTCTAAGCCATTTAACATGGACATGGGTCAGTATGAAGAAACTCCTTCAGCTATGTATTATGTCCAATGTTGTAAATGACTATTGTAGCTGGAAATGGCAGATTTTTTATGGAATATCTACATAGGCGTACAGAGGCCCATTATCAGCAACCATCACTCCTGTGTTCCAATGGCACGTTGTTAGCTTATCCCAGTTTATAATTTTAAAAGGCTAATTGATCATTAGAAAATCCTTTTGCAATTATGTTAGCACAGCTGAAAACTGTTGTGCTGATTAACGAAGCAATAAAACTGGCCGCCTTTAGACTAGTTGAGTATCTGGAGCATCAGCATTTGTGGGTTCGATTACAGGCTCAAAATGGCCAGAAAAAAATTACTTTCTTCTGAAACTCGCCAGTCTATTCTTGTTCTGAGAAATGAAGGCTATTCCATGCGATAAATTGCCAAGAAACTGAAGATCTTGTGCAACGCTGTATACTACTCCCTTCACAGAACAGCGCAAACTGTCTCTAACCAGAATAGAAAGAGGAGTGGGAGGCCCTGGTGCACAACTGAGCAAGAGGACAAGTACATTAGAGGGTCTAGTTTGAGAAACAGACGCCTCACAAGTCCTCAACTGGCAGCTTCAATAAATAGTACCCGCAAAACCCTAGTCTCAACGTAAACAGTGAAGAGGCGACTCCGGGATGCTGGCCTTCTAGGCAGAGTTGCAAAGAAAAAGCCATATCTTCCTCTGTGTTCTTTTGTCCATCTTAAGCTTTTATTTTTATTGGACAGTCTGAGATATGGCTTATATTGGAACACAGGAGTGATGGTTGCTGATAATGGGCCTCTGTACGCCTATGTAGATATTCCGGATAGGATACATACTTCTTTATTAACCAATGGCTCCAGAATGCTGTGTGTGTTGGCTGGCAGGATACATACCTCTTTATTAACCAATGCCATGTTAGTGTTAGAAGATATGCTGAGGTATTCATGATTGATCCATTACAGTGCCTTCAGAAAGTATTCACACCCCTTGACTTTTTCCAATTCTGTTGTGTTAGACTGAATTTAAAATGGATAAAAAAAAATATATATATACACTTGAAGTTTACAGACACCTTAGCCAAATACATTTAAACTCAGTTTTTCACAATTCCTGACATTTAATCCTAGTAGAAATGTCCTGTCTTAGGTCAGTTAGGATCACCACTTTATGTGAAATGTCAGAATAATAGTAGAGTGATTTTATTTCAGCTTTTATTTTCACATTCCCAGTGGGTCAGAAGTTTACATACACTCAATTATGTATATAATATAGTTATATAGCCCATGATGCAGTTATATAGCCCATGATGTACTGTTATATAGCCCATGATGCAGTTATATAGCCCATGATGCACTGTTACAGTTGAAGTCGGAAGTTTACATTAGCCAAATACATTTAATCTCAGTTTTTCACAATTCCTGAAATTTAATCCTAGTAAAAATTCACTGTTTTAGGTCAGTTAGGATCACCACTTTATTTTAAGAATGTGAAATGTCAGAATAATAGTAGAGAGAATTAATTATTTCAGCTTTTATTTCTTTCATCACATTCCCAGTGGGTCAGAAGTTTACATACACTCAATTAGTATTTGGTAGCATTGCCTTTAAATTATTTAACTTGGGTCAAACATTTCGGTAAGCCTTCAACAAGCTTCCCACAATAAGTTGGGTGAATTTTGGCCCATTCCTCCTGACAGAATTGTTGTAACTGAGTCAGGTTTGTAGGCCTCCTTGCTCGCACACGCTTTTTCAGTTCTGCCCACAATACCTTGACTTTGTTGTCCTTAAGCCATTTTGCCACAACTTTGGAAGTATGCTTGGGGTCATTGTCCATTTGCGACCAAGCTTTAACTTCCTGACTTATGTCTTAATGTTGCTTCAATATATCCACATAATTTTCCTTCCTCATGATGCCATCTATTTTGTGAAGTGCACCAGTCCCTCCTGCAGCAAAGCACCCCTACAACATGATTCTGCCACCCCCTGTGCTTCACGGTTGGAATGGTGTTCTTCGGCTTGCAAGCCTCCCCCTTTTTCCTCCAAATATAACGATGGTCATGATGGCCAACCAGTTCTATTTTTGTTTCATCAGACGAAAGGACATTTCTCCAAAAAGTACAAACTTTGTCCCCATATGGCAGCCTTTCAGGTTATGTTGATATAGGACTTGTTTTACTGTGGATATGGATACTTTTGTACCTGTTTCCTCCAGCATCTTCACAAGGTTGCTGTTGTTCTGGGATTGATTTGCACTTTTCGCACCAAAGTACGCTCATCTCTAAGAGACAGAACGCGTCTCCTTCCTGAGTGGTATGACGGCTGCGTGGTCCTGTGGTGTTTATACTTGCGTACTATTGTTTGTACAGATGAACGTGGTACATTCAGGTGTTTGGAAATTGCTCCCATGGATGAACCAGAATTTCGGGGGTCTTGGCTGATTTCTTTAGATTTTCCCATGATGTCAAGCAAAGAGGCACTGAGTTTGAAGGTAGGGCTTGAAATACATCCACAGGTACACCTCCAATTGACTCAAATTATGTCAATTAGCCTATAAGAAGCTTTTAAAGCCATGACATCATTTTGGGGAATTTAGTGTACAGTCGTGGCCAAACGTTTTGAGAATGACAGAAGTATTGGTCTCCACAAAGTTTGCTGCTTCAGTGTTCTTAGATCTTTATGTCAGTAGTTACTATGGTACACTGAAGTATAATTACAACTATTCCATAAGTGTCAAAGGCTTTCATTGACAATGACATTCAGTTTATGCAAAGAGTCAATATTTGTAGTGTTGACCCTTCTTTTTCAAGACCTCTGCAATCCGCCCTGGCATGCTGTCAATTAAATTCTGGGCCACATCCTGACTGATGGAAGGCCATTCTTGCATAATCAATGCTTGGAGTTTGTCAGAAGTTGTGGGTTTTTGTTTGTCCTCCAGCCTCTTCAGGATCGACCACAAGTTCTCAATTGGATTAAGGTCTGGGGAGTTTCCTGGCCATGGACCCAAAATGTCGATGTTTTGTTCCCCGAGCCACTTAGTTATCACTTTTACCTTATGGCAAGGTGCTCCATCATGCTGGAAAAGACACTGGTCGTCACCAAACTGTTCTTGGATGGTTGGGAGAAGTTGCTCTCTGAAGATGTGTTGGTACCATTCTTTATTTTTTTTATTTTATTTCACCTTTATTTAACCAGGTAGGTCAGTTGAGAACAAGTTCTCATTTGCAACTGCGACCTGGCCAAGACAAAGCAAAGCAGTGTGACAAAAAACAACACAGAGTTACACAGTAAACAAACATAGTCAAAAATACAATAGAAAATCTATATACAGAGTGCAAAATGTAGTGCAAAATGCAGTAAGGTTAGGAGGTAGGACAATAAATAGACCATAGTGGTGAAATAAATTACAGATTATCATCATTAACACAGGAATGAAGGATGTGCAAATTATGATGTACAAATAGAGATACTGGAGTGTAAGATTAGCGAAAATAACAAAAATAAATATGGGGATGAGGTAGTAGGGTGGACTATTTACAGAAGGGCTATATACAGGTGCAGTGATTGATAAGCAGCTTTGACAGCTGATGCTTAAAGTTAGTGAGGGAGATAGGAACCTCTAGCTTCAATAATTTTTGCAATTCGTTGCAGTCATTGGCAGCAGCGAACTGGAAGGAATGGCGGCCAAAGGAGGTGTTGGCTTTGGGGGTGACCAGTGAGATATACCTGTTGGAGCGCATGCTACCGGTGGGTGTTGCTATGGTGACCAGTGAGCTGAGATAGGGCGGGGATTTACCTAATAAAGACTTATAGATAACCTGGAGCCAGTGGGTACACAGTATTCATGACTGTGTTCTTAGGCAAAATTCTGAGTGAGCCCACTGCCTTGGCTGAGATGCAACCCCACACATGAATGGTCTCAGGATGCTTTACTTTGGCATGACACAGGACTGATGGTAGCGCTCACCTTGTCTTCTCCGGACAAGGTGTTTTCCGGATGGCCCAAATAATCGGAAAGGGGATTCATCAGAGGAAATGACTCTACCCAAGTCCTCAGCAGTCCAATCCATGTACCTTTTGCAGAATATCAGTCTGTCCCTGATGTTTTTCCTGGAGAGAAGTGGCTTCTTTGCTGCTCTTCTTGACACCAGTGGTGTGGTGCCCTGATCCCGCAGCTGAATCAACTTTAGGAGACGATCCTGGCGCTTGCTGGACTTTCTTGGGCGCCCTGACATATATACAGCGGGAGAAATAAGTATTGAACACGTCACCATTTTTCTTGGATATATTTTCTTAAATATATTTCCAAAGGTGCTATTGACATGACATTTTCACCAGATGTTGGTAACAACCCATACATACAAATACACCAAAACATATAAGTTCAGAAATTAAGTTATGTGTAATAATGTGAAATGACACAGGGAAAAAGTATTGAACACATGAAGAAAGGGAGGTGCAAAAAGGCATGGAAAGCCAAGACAACAGCTGAAAACTATCAGTAATTAAAAAGCAATCCAGCCCCCTGTCAGTGCAAATTATTATCAGCTGGTTCAGTCCCAACTGATGGCCTACAAAAAGGTCTCATTGCCAAGGTGTCACACAAGACACATCTCATGATGGGTAAAAGCAAAGAGCTGTCTCAAGACCTTCGCAACCTAATTGTTGCAAAACATAATGATGGCATTGGTTATAGGCGCATTTCTAAGCTTCTGAATGTTCCAGTGAGCACTGTTGGGGCCATAATACAGAAGTGGAAATATAATAATATTTCACCATAAATTTGCCTTGAACAGGTGCTCCTCGCAAGATTTCTGACAGAGGAGTGAAAAGAATAATCAGAAGAGTTGTCCAAGAGCCAAGGACCACTTGTGGAGAGCTTCAAAAAGTCTCAAAGAAAACAGTAAGTATTGCACTCCACCGCCATGGCCTGTATGCACGCTCACCACGCAAGACTCCATTGCTGAAACAAAAGCATGTTGAAGCTCGTTTAAAGTTTGCTGCACAACATTTGGAAAAGCCAGTGAAATACTGGGAGAATATAGTGTGGTCAGATGAGAGCAAAATTGAACTGTTTGGATGTCATAATACACACCATGTTTGGAGGAGAAATGGCACTGCACATCACCCTAAAAACACCATACCAACAGTGAAGTTTGGAGGTGGGAACATCATGGTGTGGGGCTGCTTTTCAGCAAATGGTACTGGCAAACTTCACATAATTGAAGGAAGGATGAATGGACAAATTTACCGAGACATTCTTGACAAAAATCTGCTGCCATCTACCAGGATGATGAAGATGAAACGAGGGTGGACATTTCAGCAAGACAATGATCCCAAACACACAGCCAAGGAAACTCTCAATTGGTTTCAAAGAAAGAAAATAAAGCTGCTAGAATGGCCCAGCCAATCACCTGACTTAAATCCCATTGAAAATCTATGGAAAGAACTGAAGATCAAGATTCATAGAAGAGGCCCACGGAACCTTCAAGATTTGAAGACTGTTTGTGTGGAAGAATGGGCCAAAATCACACCAGACCAATGCATGCGACTAGTTTCTCCATACAGGAGGCGTCTTGAACCTGTCATTACCAACAAAGGCTTTTGAACAAAGTATTAAATAAATATCAGTAAGTGTGTTCAATTTTCCCTGTGTCATTTCACATTATTACACATAACTTAATTTCTGAACTTATTTGTTTTGGTTTCTTTGTATGTATGAATTACTTGGGTTACTTCATGTCAATAGCACCTTTGGAAATATATTTACTGAGAGAAATGGTGACGTGTTCAATACACATACCGCTGTATGTGTGTGTATATGTATATATAATAGGTGTGTGTGTATATATATACACACACACACAGTTGAAGTCGGAAGTTTCTATACACTTAGGTTGAAGTCATTAAAACTCATTTTTCAACCACTCCACAGATTTCATGTTATATATACACAAATATACTAATTGTAACTGGCCTACACACATTACTCCATAATGTCAAAGTATAACATTTTAGACATTTTTACAAATGAATTAAAAATGAAAAGATAAAATGTCTTGTCATTAAGTATTTAACCCCTTTCTTAGTGCAAGCCCAAATAAGTTCAAGACTAAAAATGTGCTTAACAAGTCACATAATAAGTTGCAATAATAGTGTTTAATGTGATTTTTGAATGAATACCTAATCTCTGTACCCCACACATACCATTTTCTGTAAGGTCCCTCTGTCGAGCAGTGAATTTCAAACACAGATTCATCCACAAAGACCAGGGAGGTTTTCCAATGCCTAGCAAAGAAGATCACCTATTGGTTGATGGGTATAAATATAAAAGCAGAAATTGAATACCCCTTTGAGCATGGTGAAGGTATTAATTACACTTTGGATGGTGTATCAATACACCCAGTCACAAAGATACAGGCGTCCTTCCCAACTCAGTTACTGGAGAGGAAGGAAACTGCTCAGGGATTTTACCTCCATATTTTTAAGCATAATGGTTGGTGCATCATGTTATGGATATGCTTGTAATCATTAGGGACTGGGGAGTCTTCAGGATAAAAAAGAAACAGAATGGAGCGAAGCACAGACAACATCCTAGAGGAAAACCTGGTTCAGTCTGCTTTCCACCAGACATTGGGAGATGAATTTTCAGCACAACAATAACCTTAAACGCAAAGCCAAATCTACACTGGAGTTGCTTACCACAAAGACTTACAGTTTGGACTTAAATCTACTTGAAAATCTATGGCAAGACCTGAAGATGGTTGTTTAGAAGTGGTCAAGAGCCAACCTGACAAGATCTTGAAAATGTTTATAAAGAATATGGGGCAAATGTTGCCCAATCCAGGTGTGGAAAGCTCTTCAAGACTTACCCAGAAAGACTCGCTGCTAAAGTTGCTTCTACAAAGTATTGACTCGGGTGTGAATACTTATGGAAATTTAATATTTCTGTATTTCATTTTCAATAAATACATTTTCTAAAAACATGTTTTTATTCTGTGATTATGGGGTATTTTGTGTAGTTGGGTGATCTTTTGAATCAATGTTGAATTCATTCTGTAACACAACAAATTGTGGAATAAGTCAAGGGATATGAATAGTTCCTTAATGCACTGTAACTATAGTTACATTATTTGTCACATAGATGCATATACAGGTGACGTGTGTCACACCGACATACAACCACAAAGATGGCTACATCCCAACACTGGATCAACATCCCCACACTGGATCAACATCCCCACACTGGATCAACATCCCAACACTGGATCAACATCCCCACACTGGATCAACATCCCCACACTGGATCAACATGTGCCATTGTCTTTATGTGTATCACATATATAAATATTGTATTCTCTCTCTTGTCACAATCACACACAAACCCATATGTACAGGATCAAAATGTGCCATGACTGAATAACACTTAACAATGTATTTTTTCTGTTTAAGGAGAGCGAAGCAGTTACGTACAGTAAATGTTGGAATGATATGAAAATAAAATCTTGCTTTGTGTAAATTATTCAACAATTAACTTTTTATATTAAAATTATGAATAAAATTATTGGAGAATGTTTTTCTTGTTGTGCTCATTAACCTGTATTTGATGAATATGTTTTAGGCATAATAGACTCTTGTGTCCTGCTCATGAGAACTCTAAATCAGCACATTTTCACATGTTGAATGTCAGCCTGGTCAAAAGGTCAGATGAACAAGTGTATGTTCAAATGTAGCAATCCCTCTCCAGATGCTACAGCAGCAGTAAAGTCTTGACCTGATCCTCTTGAGTGCACTGCCGATAGTCTGCCAATCTGTTTGTACGGTACTAGGGGTTTTACTACAGGAGTACAACTAGGAGTTTTACTGTGATACAGTCATGTGAAAAGGTAAGTACACCTTACTGGAAAGTTCTCTTTATTTTTATTTGTATTTTACATATTTGGACAGATGGATATGTAATCTAAACAACAAAAAATAACTTTACCCAGGTGTTGTCTGGCAAAAGTCAGTTGTGTCTTGATATTATTTTTTGAGAGCAGAGGCTTCTTCCTTCCTGACCTCCCATGTAGGCTAAGTTTGTGCAGTCTCTTTCTGACAGTGTACCCATGCACTTCGACATTGATTGTGGCAAGAGTGGCCTGTAGATCCATTCTTAGAGACTTCTAAATAACACACACTTCTAAATAATGTGATTGTCTCACCTAGCTACCTTAAGATGAATTAACTAACTGTAAGTCGCTCTGGATAAGAGCGTGTGCTAAATGACTAACATGTACATGTAGGAGGAACAGTAGATCTGTATAGCCAGAGAGAGAACAACAGAACATGAGCTGTTCTCAAATTCTATGATTTCATATTCACTTGAGACACTGAACTAAGGCCAGTTTTGCATGTCCCTTCCCTGGTGGGATCTGTGCATAAGGTCAACTTCGACTACCTGGACCAACTCATGTTTAACTGAATAGGATCCTGGTGAGACCTCTTTACTCAGCCATGTAAATGCAGCCCTTTAGTACCAGAGGGGTATTTTATAAAGAACGATTGATGAGGTCCAGAAATTACTTTAGATGTTCTTATTCATTAAGAAAGCTAAACATATACATGTGTTTTGGTTGTTGAGACCATGCTCATTTCAAGCTTAAATTATTTTAGAATATTTAGGCAAGTTAGCTGGCTGGCTAAGTCATCGTTTCTATTTTGTAGTGTACCCCTCTGGACTAAAACACTGGCATACATCAATGTCAATAGGCCACCAAATATACTTCACACTGCACATATAGACTGTCAAGCCACATGATTCAGCATACGGGTGTGTGCCACATGTCCACATTGTTAAAAGCAGTGTTTCCCTCCCTGAACTGAGCAGCAAGACAGTCGTTCTATCTCTTCATCAACACACGCTATATTCTCACACTCAAATACAATAAACAGTGTGTCAACGCAATTGTCTAATCTCACCACGGAAACAATTTCAGAGCGCACAAGTTCCGCGAAACCGTTTCCCAAACATGCAAAGCCTTATGACACATACAGAGAAACGGACGATATGCTAATCAGGGTTAACAGCACAAACACTAACAGTGAAACCTTATCAGAATGATTGGCTTTATAGTTTAAACTTGAATTGACTATTGCAGCTTGTAGAGGGCAGAACGACATATTTTTACCTTGTCAGTTCAGGGAATTCGATCCAGCAGCCTTTCGGTTACTGGCTCAACGTCCTAACCACTAGGCTACCTTAATTATTCTAAAGCTTGTAATAGAATATGAACTAAAAACATGCATGAAATGTGTGAGTGGTTGTGTGATATTGGAACAAGGTTAGTGTGCCTGTACGTGAGTATGCCACTTTGTACTCAGCTAAACTGCCATAGAGAAGAGGAAGTTGTGAGTGATGAAGGCATCTCAGTTCTCTGCTCTCCAGTTGCTTTTTCGTTCTTGGTCTGGATGGTGTATGGATCGGGTTAAATATATATATTGAAGGTGAGTACATTTTTTACAAATGTTTTCATATCTAACTTCATATCATATATCACATATCTACTGTCCATTGTTTAATAACAGACACATTTTAGCAGAGTCCGACCTTCTTGGACATGAGCAATATCTGATAGATTTATTAATTTTCTTGAACATTTCTAAATGCCTTTTTCTTCTTGTGGTAAAATGTTCCGTTTTCGGCCATTAGGAAAGTCAAGCAATTATTCTACTTGATAGGCATTAGTTTTGACAAACGGACTGGGTAACTATTCTACTTGATAGGCATTAGTTTTGACAAACGGACTGGGTAACTATTCTACTTGATAGGCATTAGTTTTGACAATTAACGGACTGGGTAACTATTCTAGTTTTGAGCTTTTTCATAATTGTTCAAATCAAGCATATGATCAACTGTGATCGCAAAGCCCTCGTAGTCCTTAACCCTCCTAATGCTGAGCTAACCGTAACCCTCCTAATGCTGAGCTAACCCTAACCCTCCTAATGCTGAGCTAACCCTAACCCTCCTAATGCTGAGCTAACCCTAACCCTCCTAATGCTGAGCTAACCCTAACCCTCCTAATGCTGAGCTAACCCTAACCCTCCTAATGCTGAGCTAACCCTAACCCTCCTAATGCTGAGCTAACCCTAACCCCCCTAATGCTGAGCTAACCCTAACCCTCCTAATGCTGAGCTAACCCTAACCCTCCTAATGCTGAGCTAACCCTAACCCCCCTAATGCTGAGCTAACCCTGCAGCCCTCTGTCCTTTACCACTCTCTTTCTCTTTCTCTACCCTCTCATCCCCTCATCCTCCCAGACCTCTTCACCGTTAAACTCTTTCTTACCCCTCTTCATCAACGTCTTCCCTCTCTCTGTCGCCTCCTTACATCCCCTCCCTGCCTCTCTCACTTACCCCCACTCTGTCTGTTCTCTCCCAGCCAGACCCTAATCAGGAGCCCTTGAGTTTCTATGGTTACATCCCAAATGGCACCCTATTCCCTATATAGTGCACTACTTTTGACCAGACGGTCCTGTGGCTAGGTAATCCCCAGCGGCTCCCTGATCCGACTCTGCCTGGGATACTCGTTCACTCACTCGCTCAGCCCCAGTCTCAGTGTAGAGCAGCGAGCTGATCAGCACCAACTAGCTTTCTCTATGGCGGATTCACCCTTAAACAACTCCTGGCCTTCTTTCTCCAAGCTCTGGATAAAACGCTGGTGCTTCAAGAGAGGTAGCTACAACCATCACTGTTTGCTACTGCATGTGTTTCACTTTGAGAATTAAGTGTTTTATTATCATGCAGACGGTGGTCTTACAGTCTCTTCGGATGTTGCATCTTGAGGGTTGCGTCTTGTAATTTAAGTTTCATTATCTACAGGGTTCTTAATATGGTTGTCCCTGAATGGTTCTGTCTGAACATGCGTCATGTGTGCACGGCTGCAAATAAATCATTATTTTGTTATTATACTAAACTAATAATTATATTCTATACACATTGGGTCTCTCTGTCTATTGCCTTTAGTATGAAGGGCTCAGTGCTTTCAGACAGTGTAATGAATGGATGATCAAAGTGTCTTTCTGTCTCTAAGGGATGTGAGATGACGTGTTGTTTTGCTGTGTGTCCTGACCACAGACTTCATGTCACATGTATACTGAACAAAAATATAAACTCAACATGCAACCATTTCAAAATAATTAGTTACGAAAATCAGTCAATTGAAATAAATGAATTATGCCCTAATCTGTGGATTTCACATGACTGGGTCACATATACCTTTGAAGAAAATGGGCCTCAGGATCTCATCACAGTATTTCTGTGCATTGAAATTGCCATCAATAAAATGCAATTGTGTTTGTTGTTCATAGTTTATGCCTGCCCATAACATAATCCCACCGCCACCATGGGGCACTCTGTTCACAACGTTGACATCCACTCGGCCACACAATGCCATACACGTGGTCTGCGGTTGTGAAGCCAGTTGGCCAAACTCTAAAACAACGTTGGAGGCGGCTTATGGTAGAGAAATTAACATTCAATTCTCTGGCAACAGCTCTGATGGGCATTCCTGCAGTCAGCATGCCAGTTGAACACTCCCTGAAAACTTGAACCACCTGTGGCATTGTGTTGTGTGATAAACATTTTAGAGTGGCCTTTTATTGTCCCCAGCACAAGGTGCACCTGTGTAATGACCATGCCATTTAATCAGCTTCTTGATATGCCACACCTGTCGGGTGGCTGGATGATCTTGGCAAAAGAGAAATGCACACTACATTTGAGAGAAATAAACTTTTTGTGTGTATGGAAAATGTCTGGCATCTTTAATTTCAGCTTGTGAAACACTTTACACATTGTTTATATTTGGCTGTGGGCTACACTAGTTCATTTAGCAGACAGATTCGATTATTATTCCCGTGGCATTATTTTACATTATTATATAGTAAGAAAAATGCAATTAAACATAGCTGAATAAAATAGAAAGGATGATTTCAGAGGGAGTGTGCACATGCGGATATTCTGTGTGTGTTAATGTGTTTCACTATGCTCTGTAGGCGATGTTCTCTCCAACCCTGTTCCAGGGGTCCTAGGCCAATAGGCTACGCTTAGAGTTATTTGGCCACTTCAGTTGTTATAAAAACCTTATCAAAACATATAGGCCTATAGGCTTGCTAGGCTACATGATGCATGCAACTATAATTAAAAAAAAAAATGCAAGCACTGTTTCTTGCCTTAGATTGCACAAACCGGGCATCATTCACAAGTGATGATATTTAGAATGGGCCATTATCATGCACTGGTCGGAACAGGGACGGGGAAAATATGTCATCTGTATGCCCTTGAACAGCAAATGGAGGACGCTTTTCGCACGGTTCATTTTCATTGCAGCCAGGTAGGTTACTCCTATTGCAGAAAGTTGAGAAATAAATATAGTAGGCCTAGCCTATAGAAAGCTGATGGGATCCTCCTCTTTTTAGTAGAGGCCATCAAAACTCTGTTTTCTCACGCAATAGCATTGCATAGCCTAGCCTAGCCTATAGAAATGTTGCGCAACATGGGCTTATAGCAACACTTATTTAATTCCATGCATCAACCAGCTATGAGGATCTGTCTCTCTCTGCCAACAGGGGATCCTATTCTGCTCATACTCTGAAGGCCAGGGCTCTCATGAAGTGTTTGATTTGATTTTCTATTGTATTTGCATTAATGTCAGAGTGATTAGAGGGACAATAGAGTGCTGAGTAGCAGGCCATTAATGACTGGCTGTTAAGAAGTTTCTTAGGCTACTAATGAGTTTTGGAGAAGCTTAGTCACTTAGAGATGAACTGAGGTCATGACTCGTGACTGCCAGTGTGATGGTAAAACATATTAAACAGCCCTAGTTATGATCAAGGATCAACTAGGCAAAAGTCAACTGCCGTATCATGCCCGATTTGATCTGCTTCTTCATATTTTTAGTTGGGTCACGGGTGATAAATTGACTATGATGACTGTGTAGCATTGAGCAGCCATCTTTGGGTAGTGTGTTGGGGTGGTGTGTTGGGGTGGTGTGTTGGGGTAGTGTGTTGGGGTGGTGTGTTGGGGTAGTGTGTTGGGGTGGTGTGTTGGGATGTAGTTTATGAATGCATTGGCTCATTTGTGGCCTATCAATATGGAGAGGCTAAGGTACATCTATGTTGTTTCTATTCACAACTTGTATGTTTTAGCAGATGCTCTTATCCATTAATGTTAGGTGCCTTGCTCAATGCTGTTAACCGCTAGGCTAGACACATTGCTTCATATTCTACAAGTGTAGTTAACTGTATTGCTAGTTTGTCAACAGCTCTCTCTCTCTGGCCCTGTAGAGGTCTGTGTACTGTGTGCCTGCATGGGACCTGGCTGGCTGGCTGGCTGGCTGGCTAGCTGTGATTGAGCAAAAGCACTCCCAAGAGCCTGGGAGGCCCTTTGTTTAATCTCCCTAGATGCATTAAAGATATGAGAGGCCAACCAAAAAAGGATATGGCTGCTGATGCTACAAGCCTCAAGCTGAAGATCCAACCCAGGCAGGTTTACACTTAGCCAGTTGGATCTGGATGAAGCAAACACTCTCTCTCTCTCTCTCTCTCTCTCTCTCTCTCCCTTTCTCTGTCATCAATGTTTATGAATGCATTGGCTCATTTCTGGCCTATCTATTCTCTCTCTCTCTCTCTCTCTCTCTCGCCTGGGACATTGTCATTCCTCTGGCCTGAGAGAGTGATTTCCATTAGAAAATACATTCACGTTGAACTCAGCAACCACAACGGTCATTTGTTGGCCATGCCGTTGGGCAGTAGAGAGGAGCAGAGAGCAGGGTCCTGGTTTATAGCATCAGGACGTGTGGAGTGGGTTGTTTCCAGTCTCCAGTGTGGCCTGGTTTTAATATTTTCTGGGCTCAACACTAGGACTTATCCCCAGTTCAGTTTAACCACAGCTCCTCTCCCCAGACTGGGGCTGGCTGTGTCTGAATGTGTCAACCATCCTGTGGTCCCGGCAGGCCTTCTACAGAACAGCACCAACAGCTCACAGATCAAACTAGTAACTTAATAGACTAATATGACATAATCGGCTGATAGTGAGTGAGTAAACAGTCTAGCTTTGGGCTCCCAAGTGGCACTGTGGTCTAAGACACTGCATCTCAGTGCTAGAAGCGTCACTACAGACAACCTGGTTCGAATCCAGACTGTATCACAACTGGCCGTGATTGGGAGTCCCATAGGGCGGCACACAATTGGCGTAGCGTCGTCCGAGTTTGGCCGGTGTAGGCCGTCATTGTAAATAAGAATTTGTTCTTAACTGACTTGCCTAGTTAAATAAAGGTTAAATAAAAATAATAATTACCTAACTTTGTATAATTTGATCTGAAATATTACAGATAGATACAATTGTATAAAAAATGTGGTAAAATACCATCTCTATGCAGCTTTTTGCAAATCCGTCTTTTTGCATATGACATGGAGCATAATGCCGGATCATAACAGTTCCACCATCCTCACTTAGTGTTTGAAACAATATGATTATAGCCTTGTATCCTCATGTTGTTTCAAACAGTTCCACTGTCCTCCGTTCACTGGCACCCTGTTATCATGGCATATACCTGTAGCACAGAACAGCCAGCTTGTTATCGGTTAATGGGTTAAGTCATCATGTGTATGATTGATTTATTTATTGATTGATCTGACATGACAGACGTTTTGTTTCTGTGGCAGGATCAGTGTGTAAGCCATATACTACCGTGCAGCCCTGTGTGAGTGTCTCAGAGGCATCCTCCTTTTCCTCCTCCCTGTCCCCATCCTCCATTGCTGAGGACGTCTTCTTCAACAGCGCCACTGAGGAGAAGGTAGAAAGGCTATTCTCTCCTTCTATCCTCTCCTTCTATTCTCTCCTTCTATTCTCTCCTTCTATTTTCTGTCAGTCTGTCACACTCATTTCATCCAAATAGGGCCTCCTCATCTGAACATATCAAAACAACTTCTTCAAAGATGGAACAAGGCCTAAGTCCACTCTCTCTCCCTCCCCTCTTTCTCCCCCTCTCTCTCTCTGACCCCATTCTTTGGGTTTAAGCTGCTCCTTCATAGACGACTCAAACTATTACGAAGACCATCAGGGGTTACACTCTGTATCGGCTGCCCCTGGAACCAGCCCACCTGCCCTGGGCTTTCCCAGTAGATACAGAGACAGTCCCCAAAACAGCTCACAGATCCATACCCCATTACACGATTGTGGTCACCCAGTTCAACCCTAACCTGTTGCAGTCAGGCATTGCCATGGAAGGATATAACAGTGACTTGGTGGACCCTGTGGACCCTCTAGTAGGGGTGAGCCCTATGGTGAATCTGAATGGACCAGGAGGACAAGGAAACATGATGGATTCTGACCCAGAGAGCTTCCCCATCCTGGTCCGGTCCATGTCCACATCACGCAGACACAGCCTGGGCATGCCCCTGTCTCCCATCGACCTGGGGAGGAGGTAAGGCCCTCTCTCTCCACTCAACTCACTGTCTGTGTGAATGGTATGGTAACAATTGGTTTATCAGTATGATTGTGTTGAACGTTAATCAATGATATAAGTGTCTAACAAATCTTAAGCTAATTGCTGTAAATTCCTTACATTTAACAAAAGATGCTACACAAGATTTTTAGGAATGTTTGTAATTTCAGAAAATGTCCGTAATATATCTGCAGTAATAGTGGAATGCTACTGTTTCACGGTGTTACTTACCCGCCAGTGTTGTGATTGGCTGTGATTTTCACCTATTGACGTCTCCTGTCGGAGCTGCATCTGTTGTCAAAATGCGAAAGCTGTTTTGACTTTGTGGCTGTGTTATTTAGTGGAAATTGGGTTTCAAGTAGAATGTAGCCAATGTAGAAATCCCACTGTAATTTTCTTGTTTTATTTATTTCAATTTATGTAAAAAAAAACAATCACTAAATAATGTAGAGAATCATTGTACCATCCAATTTGCTGTGAAATATATTTTAAATAAATATAAAAAAATATATAGCCTATAATATTTCAAGCTGTTTGAAGCTGGTGGACCAAAACCGAAAGTAAAAGGCTCAGGCGTGAGTCTCCGCCATGTTACGGGGAAAGAGGATGCGGGGATATTTGTTTTGAATGCAGTCTAGTGGTGTTGCAAATCACCTAGCTTCCAATTCGGATAAATTCTAGGTGTAGCACCTTTAAAGGTACTTCTATAATGACAATATCAAAGGAAATGACTTCAACCATATTTAACGTAACTGTAAAAAGGGATGTTTATATCTATCTATCTATCTATCTATCTATCTATCTATCTATCTATCTATCTATCTATCTATCTATCTATCATCTATCTATCTACAAATGATCACCAGTAACATGAGTGGTTATACCTCAGAGACCAGAGAACTTCCACTTCTAGTTATCTATGTCCTTAAATGAGTTCAGAAAGTTCTCTAGTGGTTTAGTATGCTACTTCTCCACATAACTGCTTGGGTTAAAAACTGCAGTGCAGACAAGGCCACTATTTCCGTTCCTACCATATGTAGCCCTTTCTTCGTTCAACGTTCCTACCATATGTAGCCCTTTCTTCGTTCAACGTTCCTACCATATGTAGCCCTTTCTGCTTTCAACGTTCCTACCATATGTAGCCCTTTCTTCTTTCAACGTTCCTACCATATGTAGCCCTTTCTTCTTTCAACGTTCCTACCATATGTAGCCCTTTCTACTTTCAACATTCCTACCATATGTAGCCCTTTCCGGCAGTCAAATGACTTAGTGGCTTCATGGGTGGAATGTTATTCCTATTTTTCACAATTTCATAATTAATCAACATTATTTAAAAAACTAGCTGAAAATCTGGTGTTTCTATGTCAAATAGTTTTGTTATATTTCAGTCTTCTGAGATGTACAGTTGAAGTCGGAAGTTTAAATACACCGTAGCCAAATACATTTAAACTCAGTTTTTCACAATTCCTGACATTTAATCCTAGTAAAAATTCCTTGTCTTAGATCACCACTTTGTTTAAAAAATGTGAAATGTCAGAATAATAGTAGAGAGAATTATTTATTTAATCTTTTATTACTTTCATCACATTCCCGGTGGGTCAGAAGTTTACATACACTCAGTTAGTATTTGGTAGCATTTCCTTTATATTGTTTAACTTGGGTCAAACGTTTCGGGTAGCCTTCCACAAGCTTCCCACAATAAGTTGGGTGAATTTTGGCCCATTCCTCCTGACAGAACGGGTGTAACTGAGTCAGGTTTGTAGGCCTCCTTGCTCGCACACACCTTTTGTTTTACTGTGGATATAGATACTTTTGTACCTGTTTCCTGCAGCATCTTCACAAGGTCCTTTGCTGTTGTTCTGGGATTGATTTCCACTTTTCGCACCAAAGTACATTCATCTCTGAGCGGTATGATGGCTGTTTATACTTGCGTACTATTGTTTGTAGAGATGAGCGTGGTACCTTCAGGGGTTTGGAAAATAGCTCCCAGAACTGTGGAGGTCTACAATTTTTTTTCTGAGGTCTTGGCTGATTTCTTTTTCACATGATGTTGAGCAAAGAGGCATTGAGTTTGAAGGTAGGCCTTGAAATACATCCACAGGTACACCTCCAATTGAGTCAAATTATGTCAATTAGCCTATCAGAAGCTTCTAAAGCCATGACATCATTTTCTGGAATTTTCCAAGCTGTTTAAAGGCACAGTCAACTTAGTGTATGTAAACTTCTGACCCACTGGAATTGTGATATAGTGAATTATAAGTGAAATAATCTGTCTGTAAACAATTGTTAGAAGAATAACTTGTCATGCACAAAGTAGATGTCCTAACCGACTTGCCAAAACTATAGCTAGTTAACATGAAATCTGTGGAGTGGTTGAAAAATTAGTTTTAATGACTTCAACCTAAGTGTATGTGAACTTCCGACTTCAACTGTATATAAAATGTAATATTGTGATGCAAACTTAACATTTTATACATTTCAACTCTACATCTGACACGGTACAGGTGTCTTCGTTTTATTAAGCCTATAACCATTTAGACCAAGTAGATTTGTTTAAGACTACCAAAAAACACACTGTGTGACCTTGATTTAGCCCACTGCAGTACATTTAAATAGCCATTGGATTATAGACTGAGTCATCTGCACTGGTGGATATAATTTTCACGTTCTTATAAGCCATTTACAGATCAGAGTCATGACAGAGATCAGAGTCAGGACAGAGAACAGAGTCAGGACAGAGATCAGAGTCAGGACAGAGATCAGAGTCATGACAGAGATCAGAGTCATGACAGAGATCAGAGTCATGACAGAGAACAGAGTCATGACAGAGAACAGAGTCAGGACAGAGATCAGAGTCAGGACAGAGATCAGAGTCAGGACAGAGATCAGAGTCAGGACAGAGAACAGAGTCAGGACAGAGATCAGAGTCAGGACAGAGATCAGAGTCAGGACAGAGAACAGAGTCAGGACAGAGAACAGAGTCAGGACAGAGATCAGAGTCATGACATATCATGCAAAGTTGCAATAACCATGTACATGTCTTTATGCTAATAGCATGAACAGTTCCTACATTTGGCGCTAGGCACTACTGTAAGTCACTTAATTGTCAGCTAAATTTAGTTTAATAATCTCTGTGCACATCTCTCTCTATAGGCTGAGTCTGGACGCCATAGACAGCGATGGAGAGAGGGATGACTCTCTCCGCCCCTCCCACCTACAGGCCTTTACCTACGCAGAATGCCCTGAGCAGGAAGTGGAGGAGTCAGATGGGACAGACCTCTCCAGCTCTAAAGCCAAGGAGACAGAAACGGTATTGATGCCACACCACGGTTATACCTGGTGTGTTTGAACATTGCACTTAGCTTGGAGGGCATAAACATATGTTAAAAAAATATAACTAGTATAGTATGCATGAGTAGTTACAAAGTACATGAGTAGTTACAATATGTGGTTTGACTCTTCTCTACAAAAACTCAACAAGAGGAAGTAAGAATATGCTCTCAATCAACTAACTTGGTAAAATAAATACAAACAACATATCAATTAATACAGTATGTCTGACATCATTGTAGGAGGAGTGTGGTCGGTCTGGAAGGACATACTCCAGAACAGAAATTCTGGCCACAGATGACCGTGTTCATGTTGCACACGTGTCTCACGTGGTGGATACATCAAAGAAGGCAGCAGGAGGTCAGTGTGTGTAGAGTGAGCTGCCTTTTGCTCCCTGTAACGCATAGGGCCTCAGAACAACATCCTGCTGTCAGAATGTATGAGCTGAACACATATAATGTTACTGTGGGAGGCCAAAGCTCCCTCCAACACTCCCCACACAGGGATTCATTATTTTACTCTTCACTCTTTACATGAAGGCGATTCCATGGCAACATGGCCCGACAATATTTTGGGTATTTCAGATTGTTCTCTCAATTCTCACATTAGGAGAACATTTCATTACACAGACAACATGTTGGAGTCATTACACAGACAACATGTTGGAGTCATTACACAGACAACATGTTGGAGTCATTACACAGACAACATGTTGGAGTCATTACACAGACAACATGTTGGAGTCATGACACAGACAAAATGTTGGAGTCATGACACAGACAACATGTTGGAGTCATTACACAGACAACATGTTGGAGTCATTACACAGACAACATGTTGGAGTCATTACACAGACAACATGTTGGAGTCATGACACAGACATGTTGGAGTCATGACACAGACAACATGTTGGAGTCATTACACAGACAACATGTTGGAGTCATTACACAGACAACATGTTGGAGTCATTACACAGACAACATGTTGGAGTCATTACACAGACAACATGTTGGAGTCATGACACAGACAACATGTTGGAGTCATTACACACATGTTGGAGTCATGACACAGACAACATGTTGGAGTCATGACACAGACAACATGTTGGAGTCATGACACAGACAACATGTTGGAGTCATGACACAGACAACATGTTGGAGTCATGACACAGACAACATGTTGGAGTCATGGCACAGACAACATGTTGGAGAAATGACACAGACAACATGTTGGAGTCATTACAGAGACAACATGTTGGAGTCATGACACAGACAACATGTTGGAGTCATTACAGAGACAACATGTTGGAGTCATTACACAGACAACATGTTGGAGTCATTACACAGACAACATGTTGGAGTCATTACAGAGACAACATGTTGGAGTCATTACACAGACAACATGTTGGAGTCATCATACTCCTTATAGTGTGCTCTAAGACATGGAACAACATCTAAAAGGGTACTTTTGAGATAATATTATTGAGGAGTGTAATGACACCCAGCTGTTGTCTGTATCATGCATGGTTCACAGATCTTACAGAGGGCATTGTAGGTCTAAAAGGGGCCTAAAATTGCCACTTTCATCATGATTTTCACAAAAATTGTTTATGATACAAATGTAAAAAGCATGTCAAACATCCTTCCTCCCAATAAAGTTTTTATGTGAGAACTGCCTGAGAATTACCCCAAATATTTTTGGGCCATGCTGGCATGGAATCGCCCATAACATGGTTTGCCATTGTTTTTGTGCTACTATTGTATAACAGAGGAGCTGGACCCAGAGGAACCCAACTTCCACACTGCAGAAGGACAGACTCATATGTAAGTTAGTTAACACAGTCATATGTTTACAGTGTCTCTTGGAAAGGTGCAACTGTGATGTTCTGGCAGTCTCTATGGGGGTGCCACAGGGTTCAATTCTTGGGCCAACCCTTTTCTCTATATACATCAACGATGTCGCTCTTGCTGCTGGTGACTCTCTGATCCATCTCTACGCAGATGACACCGTTCTGTATACATCTGGCCCCTCTTTGGACACTGTGTTTACTAACCTTCAAACAAGCTTCAACGCCATACAACACTCCTTCCGTGGCCTCCAACTGCTCTTAAACGCTAGTAAAACTAAGTGCATGCTTTTCTATCGAACGCTGCCAGCACCCGCCCACCGGACTATCATCACTACTCTCGACGGGTCCGAATTAGAATACGTGGACACCTACAAATACCTAGGCATCTGGTTAGACTGTAAACTCAACTTCCAGACTCACATCAACCATCTCCAATCCAAAATTAAATCCAGAATTGGCTTCCTATTTCGCAACAAAGCCTCCTTCACTCATGCTGCCAAACATGCCCTTGTAAAACTGACTATCCTACCGATCCTTGATTTCGGCGATGTCATTTACAAACTAGCCTCCAACACTCTACTTAGCAAATTGGATGTAGTCTATCACAGTGCCATCCGTTTTGTTACCAAAGCCCCATACACTACCCACCACTGCGACCTGTATGCTCTCGTTGGCTGGCCTTCATTATATATTCGTCGCCAAATCCACTGGCTCCAGGTCATCTATAAGTCATTACTAGGTAAATCCCCGCCCTATCTCAGCTCACTGGTCACTATAGCAACACCCACCCGTAGCATGCGCTCCAGCAGGTATATCTCACTGGTCACCCCCAAAGCCAACACCTCCTTTGGCCGCCATTCCTTCCAGTTCGCTGCTGCCAATGACTGGAACGAATTGCAAAAATCACTGAAGCTAGAGGTTCCTATCTCCCTCACTAACTTTAAGCGTCAGCTGTCAAAGCTGCTTATCGATCACTGCACCTGTATATAGCCCTTCTGTAAATAGCCCACACTACTACCTCATCCCCATATTTATTTTTGTTATTTTTCACAAATCTTGCACTCCAGTATCTCTATTTGCACATCATAATTTGCACATCCTTCATTCCTGTGTTAATGATGATAATCTGTAATTTGTCTCACCACTATGGTCTATTTATTGTCCTACCTCTTAACCTTACTGCATTTTGCACTACATTTTGCACTCTGTATATAGACTTTCCATTGTGTTTTTGACCATGTTTGTTTACTGTGTAACTCTGTGTTGTTTTTGTCGCACTGCTTTGCTTTGTCTTGGCCAGGTCGCAGTTGCAAATGAGAACTTGTTCTCAACTGACCTACCTGGTTAAATAAAGGTGAAATAAAAAAAATAAAAAAATGTTGTGAGTGGTGATGGTGAAAGAGGAGGCGAAAAAACAGCTACAGCGGGTGAAATAAGTATTGAACACGTCACCATTTTTCTCAGTAAATATATTTTCAAAGGTGCTATTGACATTACATTTTCACCAGATGTTGGTAACAACCCAAGTAATCCATACATACAAAGAAACCAAAACAAATAAGTTCAGAAATTAGGTTATGTGTAATAATGTGAAATGACACAGGGAAAAGGTATTGAACACACTTACTGATATTTATTTAATACTTTGTACAAAAGCCTTTGTTAGTAATGACAGCTTCAAGACGCCTCCTGTATGGAGAAACTAGTCGCATGCATTGCTCTGGTGTGATTTTGGCCCATTCTTCCACACAAACAGTCCTCAAATCTTGAAGGTTCCGTGGGCCTCTTCTATGAATCTTGATCTTCAGTTCTTTCCATAGATTTTCAATGGGATTTAAGTCAGGTGATTGGCTGGGCCATTCTAGCAGCTTTATTTTCTTTCTTTGAAACAAATTGAGAGTTTCCTTGGCTGTGTGTTTGGGATCACCCTCATTTCATCTTCATCATCCTGGTAGATGGCAGCAGATTTTTGTCAAGAATGTCTCGGTAAATTTGCCCGTTCATCCTTCCTTCAATTATGTGAAGTTTGCCAGTACCATTTGCTGAAAAGCAGCCCCACACCATGATGTTCCCACCTCCAAACTTCACTGTTGGTATGGTGTTTTTAGGGTGATGTGCAGTGCCATTTCTCTTCCAAACATGGTGTGTATTATGACATCCAAACAGTTCAATTTTGCTCTCATCTGACCACACTATATTCTCCCAGTATTTCACTGGCTTTTCCAAATGTTGTGCAGCAAACTTTAAACGAGTTTCAACATGCTTTTTTTTCAGCAATGGAGTCTTGCGTGGTGAGCGTGCATACAGGCCATGGCGGTGGAGTGCATTACTTACTGTTTTCTTTGAGACAACAGTACCTGCTAATTGCAGGTCTTTTTGAAGCTCTCCACAAGTGGTCCTTGGCTCTTGGACAACTCTTCTGATTATTCTTTTCACTCCTCTGTCATAAAGCACCTGGTCGAGGCAAATTTATGGTGAAATGATTGTCTTTCCACTTCCGTATTTTGGCCCCAACAGTGCTCACTGGAACATTCAGAAGCTTAGAAATGAGCCTATAACCAATGCCATCATTATGTTTTGCAACAATTAGGTTACGAAGGTCTTGAGACAGCTCTTTGCTTTTACCCATCATGAGATGTGTCTTGTGTGACACCTTGGCAATGAGACCTTTTTGTAGGCCATCAGTTGGGACTGAACCAGCTGATATTAATTTGCACTGACAGGGGGCTGGATTGCTTTTTAATTACTGATAGTTTTCAGCTGTTGTCTTGGCTTTCCATGCCTTTTTGCACCTCCATTTCTTCATGTGTTCAATACTTTTTCCCTGTGTAATTTCACATTATTACACATAACTTAATTTCTGAACCTATTTGTTTTGGTTTCTTTGTATGTATGGATTACTTGGGTTGTTACCAACATCTGGTGAACATTTCATGTCAATAGCACCTTTGGAAATATATTTACTGAGAAAAATGGTGACGTGTTCAATACTTATTTCACCCGCTGTATGTTACAAAATAAAAGGCTTATTTAATAAGGAAACAGCAACACATGTACAACGACTAAGAGGAAATGATAACCCGCGAGGGGCTCGAACCCGCATCTGTAGTAATGCAGCTTGTACTGCGATGCAGTGCCTTAGACCACTGCACCACTCGGGAGGCCCCATACTTGGCCTTTTCTCGAGAAAACACCCCGCTCAGATCTTCGTGAGGGTACTCTCAGGGCTCTCCATTGACGTGACTCCACACGTTGTGGTCAAGCAGGTCCTCCGACCATCCTAGGATCCTTTGCGCACTCCAGACGATGTTGGGGTCATGTTGCTGGAGCCATGTTGCTGGAGCCATGAGATCACCAACAGTTCCAGTCTCTCTCTATGGCAGCCGTGGATAGTGAGAGTGATAGGACGGGTCACGTGAGTAATCGAATCGGACCCCACCGGTCGGCCATCCAGGGCTTGGATAGGCATAGAGGACCTCAAACGGCGCAACGGCAGTTGGAGAGCGTCTACCAAGGAACGGTCAATGAAACTCTCCGCAGCTCCGGAGTCAATCAGGGCTGTGGACACATGGTTGGGGAAGTCACCAGACAGCACAACTGAACAACAGAAAGGGTTGGCTATGCTATCGTCACGCAAAGCACCTATTGTTCCCAGCTCCGGCCACTTACCCCTTTCCTGTGTCTCGCCTGGGCCGAGGGACACACCCTCGGGAAATGTCCCCTCTCTACACAGACCCTGACGACTCCGACTTTCTCTCTCCTCTGCGAAGAGTCTCGTAATTCCCAGCTCCATCGGCTCCGGTTCCGGCTCTGCCCGGTGGAGAGGAAGATGAGTGCGGCGCACCAGATGGTCACGGTCCCGGAGCGATGTAGGCATCCAGCGTCATGGACTGACTAACACAAGCCAGCTCCATTTGGACCTCAGTCCGCAGACCCCTGCGGAAAGCGGTCCTCAGAGCCGGCTCGTTCCAACACCGACACCGGCTTATCACCTAAATACAGCTAGCACTGGAGAAGGAACCCACGACATCCCTCCGGATTGCCGTCGTACTTATCTGGAACGGCTCTCCGGAGTTCTCCCCTCGGGGCGTGTCGAGACTCGACACGATCAGGTGCTGGTGACGCTGTGGCTCCAGCTGGACACCGGGTGATCCCCGCCAGATCGTGCTGCCATGAGGGACATCATGTCCCCGAGTGCGGTCACCAACCCGGCGACTTGTTCCTCCATGGCTCTGAGTCTCTCCTCTAGATCAGTTGCCCGACCGGGTGGACCAGTTCCCTCTCTGCGCCCGTCCATGGAACACTAGGGAAGACGAGAGGAAAAAGGAAAAAGCCAAAAGTGTAGACAAAAAATAACTGGTGGAAAAATAAAAAGGTGCCTCGGGGTCCGGCAGGTTATTCTGTGATGTTGCGAGTGGTGATGGTGAAAGAGGAGGCAAAAAACAGCTATGTTACAAAATAAAAGGCTTATTTAATAAGGAAACAGCAACACACGTACAACGACTAAGAGGAAATGATAACTTCCACAGAGTCTACAGGGCTTTCCCTGTTCCCGTTAACTCCCACAGAGTCTACAGGGCTTTCCCTGTTCCCGTTTCCACATCTCTGCTCCATGTCATCTGTCACTCCAGTGTTTATTTCGCCACTATGGCCTATTTATTGTCCTACCTTCCTAACCTTACTGCATTTTGCACTACATTTGCACACTCTGTATATAGATTCTCTATTGTGTTATTGACTGTACGTTTGTTTATTCTCATGTGTAACTCTGTGTTGTTTTTTGTCGCACTGCTTTGCTTTGTCTTGGCCAGGTCGCAGTTGTAAATGAGAACTTGTTCTCAACTGACCTACCTGGTTAAATAAAGGTGAAATAAAATAAATAAAAAATGTCTTCAGACTGTTCCTCCTCCAGTCCTCTCTCTTCCATCTCCTTAGATGGCCCTTTCGTGTGTGTGTGTGTTTGTGTATGTTTGTGTGTATGAGTGTGTGTTTGTGTATGATGTGTGGGTGTGTCTCTAAATCACACATCCCTGCAGTCTGACACCCAGCTCCCAGCGCTCCCTGCCCCCAGGCCCAGACCCCATCCCTGCAGTCTGACACCCAGCTCCCTGCCCCCAGGCCCAGACCCCATCCCTGCAGTCTGACACCCAGCTCCCAGCACTCCCTGCCCCCAGGCCCAGACCCCATCCCTACAGTCTGACACCCAGCTCCCAGCACTCCCTGTCCCCAGGCTCAGACCCCATCCCTACAGTCTGACACCCAGCTCCCAGCACTCCCTGTCCCCAGGCTCAGACCCCATCCCTACAGTCTGACACCCAGCTCCCAGCACTCCCTGTCCCCAGGCTCAGACCCATTGTCAGTCCCAGTGTCTTGTTTGTATTAGGCTGATGGTACAGAAAGTTCTGCAAGAGCTAAAGCAGTACCACGGGTAAGTCAACAGGCCAAGGAGGCCTGCTTGGCCCTGAATCACCCCCATCCCACCTAATACTATAGCCTAACAGACCAGGGCTGGATAGAAGCATGGTGAATCAGCCCATTTCAGTGTGGTTTGCATATGTGTGAAAAGGCTGAATCAGTGGTGTGGAATTAGCATGAGCTTATCTATTTTATTTTTATTTTACTAGGCAAGTCAGTTAAGAACAAATTCTTATTTACAATGACGGCCTACCCCAGCCAAACCTGGACAACGCTGGGGCAATTGTGCGCTGCCCTATGGGACTCCCAATCACAGAGAGATGTGATAGAGCCTAGATTCAAACCAGGGTCTATAGTGACGCCTCTAGCATTGAGATGCAGTGTCTTAGACCGCTGCGCCACTCTGGAGGCCCCAAGCTTATGCAAGGTTACTCTGGGTGGCTGCACAGTGACAGCCTTGGCCCTGCACAGTGACAGCCTTGGCCCTGCACAGTGACAGCCTTGGTTCTGCACAGTGACAGCCTTGGCCCTGCACAGTGACAGCCTTGGTTCTGCACAGTGACAGCCTTGGCCCTGCACAGTGACAGCCTTGGTTCTGCACAGTGACAGCCTTGGCCCTGCACAGTGACAGCCTTGGTTCTGCACAGTGACAGCCTTGGTTCTGCACAGTGACAGCCTTGGCCCTGCAAAGTGACAGCCTTGGCCCTGCACAGTGACAGCCTTGGTTCTGCACAGTGACAGCCTTGGCCCTGCAAAGTGACAGCCTTGGCCCTGCAAAGTGACAGCCTTGGCCCTGCACAGTGACAGCCTTGGTTCTGCACAGTGACAGCCTTGGCCCTGCACAGTGACAGCCGTGGTTCTGTACAGTGACAGCCTTGGTTCTGTACAGTGACAGCCTTGGTTCTGTACAATGGCACAGTTTTTGATAAAGATGCCCACTGTATTTAGGTTTTTAACTTTAACTGCATGATCACCTGATTATACGTAGCTTTTCCTCTGTTTGTGAACATACCTGAGAATGACATTCAACTGCCTGAATGAAGCATGACCACAGGCTGTAGTCACATATTATTATGCTCAATGTTTTTCTCAATAATAAAGTGCTGTGTTATTGAACCAGAGTAACAGCCGATGTATTCTCCTCCACAGAGCCAGGCAGGGGACCACAAGGCCAGAGGGGAAGTACTCAGGAAGTAGTGTCACCTGGTACGAATTTCTCTCCAACGAGTAAGTCATCCATACCCTATGATTTCACACTCCCTTTAGTTTACACTTCATGAAGGTTGATTGACATGCCTTCTTTTAGTCTGAAATTAATTTCATGCATATTAGTTTGTAATTTCATTGTTAATTTGGGCCACGTCTGCCATCAGATATATGAATTGACTGAAGTATTTTGTCTTCTGTTTGATAGGAATGAGGAAGAGGAGGAGCGAACAGAGAAAGTGGAGAAGGGGACCAAAGTGAAGCGTACCCTGAGCTCTCTGAAGAACAGAATGGCTGGCTCCTTCAACAAAGACAAGGTGAACCTAAACAACACATGCTGTACTGAAACCAGATGTACTGTACACACACACACACACACACACACACACACACACACACACACACACACACACACACACACACACACACACACACACTCTCTATGTTAACAACTGTCTAGGGTGTGGTGGGAACTTACATGATATGTAGTAGCTGTGTGAGCATTGGCCACCTTTTTGATAACTTGGGAAGCTCATTTAGCATAATACTGCAGTGTGTTACTGTAAACAGTCCTAGTCCATATAGCCTTTTTAGCTAGGATATGTTGAGTTCAACATCATGTCATTATAAGGATCAAATACTCGGTGCTAAGAAACATTACTGTCAGTCAGTGATCTGAAAGCTGCTGTCCATTTATATCCTAATTACAACAGAATGTCCGGCTGCAAGTCTCTTTTCACCCTAATCTTCTGAATCAGCCCTGTTGCACTGTTATATAGCCCATGATGCACTGTTATATAGCCCATGATGTACTGTTATATAGCCCATGATGCACTGTTATATAGCCCATGATGCACTGTTATATAGCCCATGATGCACTGTTATATAGCCCATGATGCACTATTATATAGCCCATGTTGCACTGTTATATAGCCCACGATGCACTGTTATATAGCCCATGATGCACTGTTATATAGCCCATGATGCACTGTTATATAGCCCATGATGCACTGTTATATAGCCCATGATGCACTGTTATATAGCCCATGATGCACTGTTATATAGCCCATGATGCACTGTTATATAGCCCATGATGCACTATTATATAGCCCATGTTGCACTGTTATATAGCCCACGATGCACTGTTATATAGCCCATGATGCACTGTTATATAGCCCATGATGCACTGTTATATAGCCCATGATGCACTGTTATATAGCCCATGATGCACTGTTATATAGCCCATGATGCACTGTTATATAGCCCATGATGCACTGTTATATAGCCCATGACGTACTGTTATATAGCCCATGATGCACTGTTATATAGCCCATGATACACTGTTATATAGCCCATGATACACAGTCAGTTAGAAAAGCAAAGGCCAGCTTTTTCAAACAGAAATGTGCATCCTGTAGTACTAATTCCAAAACGTTCTGGGACACTGTAAAGTCCAGACAGCTGATGTTCTGAAAGAGCTGCTAAATCTGGACCCCTACAAATCTGCTGGGCTAGACAATCTGGCCCCTTTCTTCCTAAAATTATCAGCCAAAATTGTTGCAACCCCTATTACCAGCCTGTTCAACCTCTCTTTTGTATCGTCTGAGATCCCTAGAGATTGGAAAGCTGCCGCGGTCATCCCCCTCTTCAAAGGGGGAGACACTCTACTGTTATAGACCTATATCCATTCTGCCCTGCCTTTCTAAAGTCTTTGAAAGCCAAGTTAATAAACAGATCACTGACTTCTTCGAATCCCACCGTACCTTCTCTGCTATGCAATCTGGTTTCCGAGCTGGTCATGGTTGCAACTCAGCCACGCTCAAGGTACTTAACAATATCATAACCGCCATCGATAGAAGACAGTACTGTGCAGCCGTCTTCATCGACCTGGCCAAGGCTTTCGACTCTGTCAATCACCGCATTCTTATTGGCAGACTCAACAGCCTTGGTTTCTCAAGTGACTGCCTCGCCTGGTTCTCCAACTACTTCTCAGACAGAGTTCAGTGTGTAAAATCGGAGGGCCTGCTGTCCGGTCCCCTGGCAGTCTCTATGGGGGTGCCACAGGGTTCAATTCTTGGGCCAACCCTATTCTCTATATACATCAACGATGTCGCTCTCGCTGCTGGTGACTCTCTGATCCATCTCTACGCAGACGACACCATTCTGTATACGTCTGGCCCCTATTTGGACACTGTTAACTAACCTTCAAACAAGCTTCAATGCCATACAACACTCCTTCCGTGGCCTCCAACTGCTCTTAAATACTAGTAAGACTAAATGCATGCTTTTCAATAGAATGTTGCCCGCACCCGCCCACCTGACTATCATCACTACTCTCGATATAGCCCATGATGCACTGTTATATAGCCCATGATGCAGTTATATAGCCCATGATGCACTGTTATATAGCCCATGATGCAGTCACTTCTTATGTTGTATTAAAAAATAGATCACCACAGTACAGTATTAAAAGTACAGTGTCAAAAATGAATGTGACATTATTTTTACCCTGTTTCCTTTTCGTTCCCCAGCAGAGTAAGAACCGAGAGAAAGAGCAGAGGGGGAAGGAGAGAGAGAGGGGGAAGGAGAACGAGAGGGGGAAGGAGCCCAGTAGTAGCAGTGGGCATGAGTTGGTGCCAGGCTCCTTCTCCAGCTGTGCCACCTGCTCACTGTGCAGTAAGACCCTGCAGAGAAAGCATGGTCTGCAGTGTCTGAGTGAGTAACACACAAACTAACATACTCTAACACAGTGTACGCTCGGCCTTCACACACTCTTCAAGTGTACCTCACACACTTTTCCCACTGGGTGCAAACTGGTAAGAATCAACGTTGTTTCCACATTCTATATCAACATACTTTTTTACCCAAATTCAGTCAGACTCTGTTTTTTTTACAGGTCTAAAGTTGTGTCCAGTTGGACCTACTACCCTTTGCATACTCTGTTTATGACTTATAATCAACACACTCCCCTGCTCCTTCCTCAGAAAAATATGCAAGTGCTTCCTTTCACTTCCTGTTGATAGCATGTACTTGTGTAATGGAGGAAGGGCATGGTTACCAGTAGATGACCAAGCTGCAAAGACAAAATTGGCTATATCATAAAAATGTATGAGCTAAAATTAGCTTTTTGGTCTCAATTAAAGGTTAGGGTAAGGCATACGGTTCGCAGTGTGTTTAAGGTCAGGGTTAAGGTTAGGGTTAGAATCAGATTTTTAAAAAGAGGAATTGTAGAACTAAGCGGGGCTTCTGACTTTGCATCTTGGCCAGAGAGTAATGACCTTGTCTGCCACACAGAACCTTGAACTGGATACATGAACGGTTGGAGAGAATCCAGAACAAGTACATTTACTTGAACTGTCAGGTCATGTGCATGACTCCCTGTCTGTTTTGTTCAGTTCTTTACATTACTTGTCCCCCAAAGCTTTGCCGTAAACACTGAGAACGCCAGACCGGTGCAAAGGCAAACAGAAGACATTGCAGTTGCACATCATTCAATTCCTTTTTTTAAAGTGACTGTTTCAACTGTTGACATGGTTTTTAGGCCTATTAGGAAAGTATGCGGTAACATTATGGCACAATTCTACAGAATTGATAACTACCAAAGAAATGAACACGGTATTCACACGCCATTACTGTGTGGTTACCATTTCACCATGTACTTTCTGAGTAAATGCCTGGAATGTTCTGTACCGTAAGCAAGATAAAGTGCTGCTACCAGACAATGCTTACAACTACAATAGAAGCACTCTACTCTAAAGCTGAACAGGATGTTTCAACACCAATAAACTTCTCCTTCTGTCACTCTTTTTTCACCCCTGTGAAAGGAGCAGTTCATATGATAAGATGTATTACACATGCAGTATGGAGTGACATAAATTGTATTTGAATTTGTATTAAGTTATTGATATTTTATGATTTGAAACGTCATTGACTTAATATTGAATTCAAATACAATTTCTGATGGCACTGAAATCACTTCCTTATGTTTTTTTTTATTTTACCTTTTTTTAACTAGGCAAGTAATTTAAGAACAAATTCTTATTTACAATGACAACCTACACCCAGGACAAACTCAGATGACGCTAGGCCAATTGTGCGCTGCCCTACGGGACTCCTAATCACGTTGTGATACAGCCTGGATTTGAACCAGGGTGTCTGTAGTGACGCCTCTAGCACTGAGATGCAGCGCATTAGACCACCGCGCCACTCGAGAGCCCCCAAGCAGCATGCTGAAGTCGCCCTCTCTTTGGTGTGGGGGTGAGGCGGCGTCAGCAGATGACGGGGCAAAGTTTCACTGAACACACACAGACAGGAGAGGAGTAGAATAACAGTCTAATACCAGGGTATTAGGGAGGTGGGATTAATTGTTGTTTTTAAATCACTCCCACATAACAGCCTTTCTTTGGACATTGACATGGACATATGAATGCATTGCAATAGTATAGCTGTTAGGGCAAAAGGATGACTGAAATATTGAAACCAAACAGAGCAGATGGGCTTCTTATTGAATTACTTCCCTGAGACCCAATGGAATACTGTACCACCCACAGACACTAATTCACGAAACCGCATACTCTTTACCTTTGGGTGGCCGAAAGTATTCAATTAATCTGAGTTTTCAAGTAATGGCCTGAGACAAAATCCTAACCTCTTGGAATAACAAGGAAGGAACCCACAGGGAAATGTATATCAGTCACTGAATTTAATTTTTAGCCAAAAGAATACTCTCTCTGTTTCCGAATGTAATTGAGCTGTGGTTGAAGTAAAAGTCCCCTGGCTGTAAATATGAGGATGTTTGTTTACTTGTTGCTTCGTCGTCGTTTGCTTTGTACTTTTGTTATTATATTGAATGAGTTGAGCCAAAAAGAGTTTGGTTTCTAGGCTGTGTCCCTTCCCTCTTACCATAGAATTATTATCTCAAGTCCAAACAGCATTTCTTTGAAACCGTACGTAGGGCCACAAGCCACACATCACTTATATTATCTAATACCCAGCTACTGGATAGAACCACATTTCGACCTGCCTTTTTTTGTAAACATTAATGTCACAACTCTTGTTAATGGAATTCACAGACCCTTCTCTTCGCACACATGGTCTGCTGTGATTAGTTGGGAGGGGAATCCAGTGTGAATAAACACATGGACAAACTCTCTATTAGTGTACAGGTGAGACCCAGGCGCAGACAATGTTGGAATAACAAATGTTTATTATACCAACAGTGGCAGGCAAAAGACAGGTCAGGGGCAAGCAGAGTTAGATAATCCAGAGTAGTGGGACAAAGGTACAAGACGGCAGGCAGGGTCAGGGTCAGGGTCAGGACAGGCAGAGTAAAGGTCGAAACCGGGAAACCAAGAAAACAGACACTTTAGAGAGACAGGAGTAAAGGGGAAAACGCTGGTAGGCTTGATGAACAAAGCGAACTGGCAACAGCCAAACATAGAACACAGGGATAAATACACTGGGGATAATGAGGAAGATGGAGACACCTGGAGGGGGGTGGAGACAATCACAAAGACAGGTGAAACAGATCAGGGTGTGACACCTGGAGGGGGGTGGAGACAATCACACAGACAGGTGAAACAGATCAGGGTGTGACACCTGGAGGAGGGTGGAGACAATCACACAGACAGGTGAAACAGATCAGGGTGTGACACCTGGAGGGGGGTGGAGACAATCACACAGACAGGTGAAACAGATCAGGGTGTGACACCTGGAGGGGGGTGGAGACAATCACACAGACAGGTGAAACAGATCAGGGTGTGACACCTGGAGGGGGGTGGAGACAATCACACAGACAGGTGAAACAGATCAGGGTGTGACACCTGGAGGGGGGTGGAGACAATCACACAGACAGGTGAAACAGATCAGGGTGTGACACCTGGAGGGGGGTGGAGACAATCACACAGACAGGTGAAACAGATCAGGGTGTGACACCTGGAGGGGGGTGGAGACAATCACAAAGGCAGGTGAAACAGATCAGGGTGTGACACTCTCTCTCTCGTGGGTTTTTAGTTTTTAAACTGTATGGGAAACTTGTAGTCTCAGTGTCCATTATATATTATACTCTATTTCCACTCTGGAATGAGGAAACTACTGCCTTATATCTGCCTGGTCACTCTTATTCAGTTCATTGTCTAGGACAAGTCAGATATAGCTACAGTATATAGTCTACTATACTGGTAGTAGATTATCCTACAGTATATTGTATACTATACTGGTAGTAGATTATCCTTCAGTATATAGACTACTATACTGGTAGTAGATTATCCTACAGTATATTGTATACTATACTGGTAGTAGATTATCCTACAGTATATTGTATACTGTACTGGTAGTAGATTATCCTACAGTATATGTTTTACTATACTGGTAGTAGATTATCCTACAGTATATGTTTTACTATACTGGTAGTAGATTATCCTTCAGTATATTGTATACTATACTGGTAGTAGATTATCCTTCAGTATATAGTCTAATATACTGGTAGTAGATTATCCTTCAGTATATTGTATACTATACTGGTAGTAGATTATCCTACAGTATATGTTCTACTATAATGGTAGTAGATTATCCTTCAGTATATTGTATACTATACTGGTAGTAGATTATCCTTCAGTATATGTTCTACTGTACTGGTAGTAGATTATCCTACAGTATATGTTCTACTATACTGGTAGTAGATTATCCTTCAGTATATTGTATACTATACTGGTAGTAGATTATCCTTCAGTATATTGTATACTATACTGGTAGTAGATTATCCTTCAGTATATAGTCTAATATACTGGTAGTAGATTATCCTTCAGTATATTGTATACTATACTGGTAGTAGATTATCCTTCAGTATATTGTATACTATACTGGTAGTAGATTATCCTTCAGTATATAGTCTAATATACTGGTAGTAGATTATCCTTCAGTATATTGTATACTATACTGGTAGTAGATTATCCTTCAGTATATGTTCTACTATACTGGTAGTAGATTATCCTTCAGTAAATAGTCTACTATACTGGTAGTAAATTATCCTACAGTATATTGTATACTATACTGGTAGTAGATTATCCTACAGTATATTGTATACTATACAGGTTGTAGATTATCCTACAGTATATTGTATTCTATACTGGTAGTAGATTATCCTACAGTATATTGTATACTACACTGGTTGTAGATTATCCTACAGTATATTGTATACTATACTGGTAGTAGATTATCCTACAGTATATTGTATACTATACTGGTAGTAGATTATCCTACAGTATACAATACAGTATATTGTATTCCCCCCCCCCCCCCCCTTAAAGGGCTTGAAGTGTTTACAGACCTGAGTAGAGAGACAAAGCCCACAATCACCTAAAAACAGGCATACATCAGATAGCAGGACAAGACTGCTGGGGAATATTATGGATGACTGTTTACTTTAACACTAACCAGTGACCGACAGGCAGCCAGGCATACACACACACAGGACTGAAAGACATACTGTGGATGACTTACATTTTAGCAAAAATCATACATCCTTTTTCAGTTGGAATCTTTTAAAACACTACAAGACAAATTAATTAAACTCCAACCTCTTCAGAATGTTTACCAAATGCAGGAAAATTAAACAACCATCCTTAATGACCTACTTATTGGCGTGAGAAAAGTAGTGAGTATCCCTTTAATTCTGAACCCAAGCCTAGAGTAATCAGCCTAGAATCAGCCTGTGGAATGCGTCGTTAGTAAACCAGTGATTGTTCCCACAATTCCTGGTTGGAGAGTGTAGGGGAGCCGAACTGGACGGAGGAAAGAGTGGGAATACTAGCTGGATTTCATCGTTTGGGTGCACTGATGTACACGTCAGATCGATTTCTTTGAAATTAGATCACAGACGTCTGGTTTTTCTTTCACGGTAAGCTCTCGAACAGATCAGGTGCCTGCGCCGTGGTTTCTCTCACTTGTTGCATAGATCAATTTAGTCAAGCTACAGTAGTTAGCGAACCAGTATGCTAAGGTAGTTGGCAAGTAGGTTAGGTTAGCTAATGTTATATATCTATAGGCCAGCTAGCTAATTGATAAAGGTACAGAGTTCAGAGACAAACTACATGTAGAGATGCTTAAGTATCTAGCTAACGTTACCTGCGGTACTGAAATGCGTACCGTATTTAAATTCTGTGTATAATTACGTTGGTTTAGCTAGTTAAAGTTAGGTAACTAGCTAGGTAACTTGTTGTCCAAGTTAGAGCTAGTTGGCTAGCTAGCGAACTAAGTATGCCAACTAAGCTACTTAGCTAGCTAGCTACGGTACTAGAGAAAATAAACAGCCTAACTAACTAGCTAATTGTGGTCAATCTATCATTTGCTACGTTTCCTCACAGAAGATAACTCTACCTAACTATCTTTTATTCAGATTTGTGATTGAGATCCTCTTGCAACAGGTTATCGAGTTAAACTTACTACTAACGTTATCTTTCATCGGTTTTACTAGACAGTCAATCAACTAGCTAACTATAGCCAGTGAGAGCTAATTATGTTTTGTTTAGCTTTTTAACAAACATAGCAAGCCATTTTTCAGTTGAGTTTAACAGTACCTTCATCCCTATGTTTCAATGTATTACTTATTATTTACTCTAACTACTACCAAGTAGGCCTACCTAACAACTTAATTATCTACATGCAGGCTTGTCCCTCGCAAAGGTTTGTTTATATTTTTGTCTGTTAAAAAAATATATTTTTAAAACATCTAAAGTGTCAGTTTGAAAATCACTGCTAAACTGCATAGTAACTTTATTCGATCAGTCTTAATATCAAACTAATTCACTTAAATAGTATATCAGTATAATCTCAAACAAATGCACTACAGCAGAAGTATATTGTTGCTTTTTGGCATGCTTCATTTGGGAGTGAAAAGGTGATGGTTCCTTGTCCCATTTCTTCAAACACTGACGCATAAGCCCAGGTCTGGACTAGGTGGTCACATTTCCCACCAACCCCTCAGTTCTGAGCTCACTGGGTCTGGTTCACATGGTAATAATTGTGCTTGGCAGGTCTGCCAGTGCATAACAGCTCACCCCAGTGGCTCTGAGTTTACCCTTATTAGAACACTGCTTCTCCACGCCTGACTAACCACCCTCCTCCCCTGCCTGCCCTGCCTCTACCTTGGGATGGGTCAGGTGCACTGAACAGGCTACAGATGGACAATCTATTATGTAAAGAACAGCTTTCTGTGTTGTGGAATATGAACTTGTTTTGGTGCAATGGAACAATAATATGCTAAGAACTGAAACTTGTTGGACATATGTGATCCTGGTGCTGAGGCTACCCCCAGTGGGTTCTTTTGTCCTGGGACGTCTGTGAATTAGCCTAGGTCGGACAGACAGTTACTTGTCAGACTTTTGCTGTGAAGATGGATCGTCAAAGCAGTGCAGCAGAAGTAGACAACGACGTAGTCGACGGTAGTGGTTTCGTTCTATCTGTATTCGTTTTGGCATTAGGCCTATTTCATCTTGTAACATGAGTAAAATCATTCTTATAACCGTCAGTACAATGGCTGCAGGACCTGACGTATGTTAGAAAATGTGTGCTGCTGAAAAAAGTTGTGTATTTTGAAAGGGCTTTGTGGGTAGATTGTGTAAGATGTCATTTAATTCTGGTCAGTGTGAATAAATGACTACGCTATATATACATCTGATTGTGTTAATTGGTTAGTTGGGTGAGGCTGTACTATCAGGTGTGAGCTGAGAGCTTGGCTCCCTAACCCCATGAAGATGGCACCTTTCTATCTTCATGCCAGGTGCTTCCCTAAAGCACCTGCTATTGACTGCTGTGCTACAAATACAACTTAATGTAAAACCAGACTGTAAAATAGGTCTAGGCCTTGTGCTTATAAAACATGATGTATTACTACTAGCAAGGATCCTCTTCCAAGGAAAACGATATAACTAAGTGTTAATATGAAATCCCTTCCCTTCACTATCGCAATCTGACTGGATGTGTGATTCCAGTAATCTGTGTGGCGGTTTCTCCCTTAAACAACACAAGCCCTTGCATTCTTCAGCGCAGGCTTATATTGAGGAGTGTCTGCTTGCTGTGCTGCCTGTTGTCTCCACCTCTCTTGTTGTTGTGGGTCACTGGAATTTGACCACGGTCACTGTTATAATTGTTGGAATAGCAAACTTTTTCTCTGCGGTCTCCTGTGTTGGATAGCCAGTGTGCCCTGTTTTGGTAAGACACTGGGGGTATGTATTTTATGATACTAGTTTTCTACAAGACCTTGCTGAAACTAGGGGCAACAACATGGTAAAGAGTCCATGTTACCGCGGAAACAGACTCGACCTCACTCTGAACCAGGCTTTACCTTTTGTTGCTTTAGGTTGAAGTTTGTTGACATTAATATGTACAACTTTTAAAATAATGTATTTATAAAATTTTAATGACTGTCTTCAATCAATAATTGTCACTTCTACAGTTAGTGTGCCCGCCCTAGTGATGGGTCCTGTCTGGAGAGGGCTGGTCTGTTTCTGTAAACACAGTCGGTCATTAGTGCTAAGAGATTTAACCAACATTTAGGTAATTCTTCGGTTTTTAAGCAACTAATTGACCAATGTATGTTCAATTATTAGAATTTCATGAGTTATTTTTTTTTTTTGTTAGCTCAATGCACACACTGCACAGTTTATGTAGAGCTAAATCGGATCAAGCCTGAACTATGTGCCATAGAAGGGAGTCGTAGTTTCCAACAGGCCGATATTCTACATACTTTAGTGCAGAAAACGTGGTATTTAACTACAATGACCATAATCCACTGCGTGCCTACTTGTCAGTCTGTTTCTTTTACACCTGCTACGTAAGAGGCAAAATAATGTGTGTTAGAGGGAAACAGAGCAGTTGCTTCGCGAGGCATCTCTACCTGAATATACATGATCTAAGTGATTGACAGCCTAGTTGCTATTCAGCAGTCATAACAGTATGCCTTATTTACTTTGAATATCTACTAAAATAGTGATTTTTGTCAGACAGCATAGGCAGCAGCTCTGTAGAGATGATGATTTAGAATTAAATGGTCATAAAACAAATATAATATACACAACTAAATAATTTTAAAGTAAAGTACTGTGAATAAGTGATCAGCAGTAATGGGCAGTCACTACCATCATGGGACTTTTTAAAATTGTTTTCTGTATTATGGCATTCAACCCACAATGCATTGTGCATTTTAATCTTTAAAAAAAGTGATTAGAAAAAAACAAAAAATAAACTTTTATAATCAAACTGATCGCTCTGCACTACGGATCGCTCTGCACTACGGATCGCTCTGCACTACGGATCGCTCTGCACTACGGATCGCTCTGCACTACTGATCGCTCTGCACTACTGATCGCTCTGCACTACTGATCGCTCTGCACTACTAACTAATCGCTCTGCACTACTAACTAATCGCTCTGCACTACTAACTAATCGCTCTGCACTACTAACTAATCGCTCTGCACTACTAACTAATCGCTCTGCACTACTAACTAATCGCTCTGCACTACTAACTAATCGCTCTGCACTATGTACTTGGCTGCACCCTCAGTTGCTGTCGTGTACACTGCTGGGCCAATCAACAGGTGCAAGGCAGGGTGTGGTGACTGACCTGGCCGAATCAAATAAAATACAATGTTATTTGTCACGCTTTGTAAATAATAAATGTAAATAAATCCGCCATTTCCTGGTTGCAAAAATTTTACGTTTGCCTTTTTTGTGTTTGCGTTTGTGACAAAACAAGCCATTCTAGTGTAGAGAATCATTGTACCAGCTGTGAAATTATTAGTTATTTTCCACAACCAGAAATATTGTATTTTCAGCTGTTTGAAGCTGGTGTACAAAACCTAAAGTAAAAGACCCAAAAACTAAACTTAAGAACATGAAACATAGAAATAACACACACAGAACAAACCATAGGCAACTCAATCTGATCATTGGTTGATCACTCCCAACCTATAGGAATCCCCACCCAATCTGATCATTGGTTGATCACTCCCAACCCATAGGAATCCCCGCCCAGTTGACGACTTTTAAATGGTGGAAGCCCTCAATGCTGATGTCTTTACTGAAATGAGTTATATCCATTTGGAGTTATTTTGCCAAAATAAAATGTGTAAAGTGATTATTTAACTATTTAACAACATGTAATTCAATCAACAAGTTTGAGATTAATACAATGAACATTAAACATTTCTCAAATTCAATTTAAGTTTAGAAAATCAGGTAAAAACAAAAAATGTATATGTTAATTTGGTATGAAAATAACATGTCAATCAACATGATCAGTACTGTGCATTGTTCTCCCTTTATTGCAACTTTTTCGGCAGTGACAAATTTAGTAGGAAACCAGATCCATTTTTCAAATATGCAATACAAAGTGTGTGAGAAGTATAAATGTGTACCTGACATGTTGTAAGACGTTTGGGGAAAATATTAAATTAGCATTTTTTTGTAATGTCGTGTAGCTGTTCAAATATATTTGTTTCTATTTATAATTGACCCCTTTTTTTCCCCCAATTTCGTGATATCCAATTGGTAGTTACAGTATTGCCCCATCACTTCAACTCCCTTACAGACTCAGGAGAGGCAAAGGTTGAGAGCAAAGCGTCCTCCGAAACGCGACCCTGCCAATCCGCACTGCTTCTTGACGCAATGCTCGCTTAACCCGGAAGCCAGCCGCACCAATGTATCGGACGAAATGCCGTACACCTGCCGACCGTGTCAGCGTGCGTGCTCAGCGTGCATGCGCCCGGCCCTCCACAGGAGTCGCTAGAGTGCAATGGGACAAGGACAACCCAGCCGGCCAAACCATCCCCTAACCCAGACTATGCTGGGCTGTTGTGCACCGCCTCATGGGGCTCTCGGTCACGGCCGGCTGCGACCCAGCCTGGCATCGAACCAGCTAACACTGCTTTAGACCGCTGCGGCACTCAGAAGGCCAGCTGATCAAATGTCTTTTTAGAAAAAATTAAGTAGACCCATTCCTCCTCCTCTGTTTTGCAGACTGTGCAGTGAATGTTCACAAGAGTTGTCGGACCCTTCTAGCTGAGTGTAACAGCAGCAAGAACAAGGTATGTGTTACTTACTCCTACTACTCATTTTAATGGTCAGGTTTACTTACTCCCTCTACTCATTTTAATGGTCAGGTTTACTTACTCCCTCTACTCATTTTAATGGTCAGGTTTACTTACTCCCTCTACTCATTTTAATGGTCAGGTTTACTTACTCCTACTACTCATTTTAATGGTCAGGTTTACTTACTCCCTCTATTCATTTTAATGGTCAGGTTTACTTACTCCCTCTACTCATTTTAATGGTCAGGTTTACTTACTCCCTCTACTCATTTTAATGGTCAGGTTTACTTACTCCCTCTACTCATTTAGACCCAAATTGCTTGCAGTAACAAGCAAGCAAAGCATGTTGCTACACCCGCAATATCTGCTAAATGTGTATGTGACCAATAGAATGTATTTGCTCTGTTACAGTGCCTTCATAAAGTATTCACACCCCTTGACTTTTTCCACGTTACAAAGTGGGATTAAAAATTAAATTATGCTTGAACATATGAAGAGTGGTACTCAGTGATGTGCTGTTTTGGATTTGCCCCAAACATAACACTTTGTATTCAGGACAAAAAGTTAATTGCTTTGCCAATTTATTTGCAGGATTACCTTAGTGCCTTGTTGCAAACAGGATGCGTTGTTGAACCATACTTAGTTTTCTCCCATCACAGCCATTACTTTCTGTAACTGTTTTGAAATCGCCATTGGCCTCATGGTGAAATCTGGGAGCGGGTTTCTTCCTCTCCGGCAACTGAGTTAGGAAGGACGTCTGTATCTTTGTAGTGACTGGGTGTATTGATACACCATCCAAAGTGTAATGAATAACTTCACCATGCTCAAAGGGATATTCAATGTCTGCTTTTTTAAAATGTTTACTCACCTACCAATAGGTTCCCTTCTTTTTGAGGCATTGGAAAATCTCCCAGGTCTTTGTGGTTGAATCTGTACTTGAAATTCACTGCCAGACTGAGGGACCTTACAGATAACTATGTGTGGGGTACAGAGATGTAGTCATTCAAAAATCATGTTAAACACTATTATTGCACAAAGAGTCCATGTAACATTACTACTTGTGAAACACATTTTTACTCCTTAACTTATTTTTGGCTTGCCATAACAAAAGGGTTGAATACTCTCTGAAGGCACTGTATATAATCCTCTGCTTGAAACATATGTTTTTCTCCTGATAGAAGGATTCTCTGCATAGGAACTTCACAACAGCATTGCCGAACCTCGGTGAGCGAAATAAATACACACACACACTTGTTTTTCTATCTTCGTGGGGACCTAAAATGTATTTCCATTCAAACCCCTAACCTAACCTTAACCCCTAAACCTTATCCTAATTGTAACCCTAAACCTAACCCCTAAGCTTAAAATAGGCTTTGTCCTCCTGGGGATGTGGGGAAATTAGGTATTTTCCTTGTTTTACTATCCTTGTGGGGACACATGAACAAGATCTCTCCCATTACCTCGCTCCTCCGTCTCTCCCATCTCCTCCTCCTCCCCATTCCCTCTCTCCACTCTTCTCCCCTTTCCTCCTCGACTTAGCATCCATAGGCAACAAACCGGTTTGTCTCAACTGACCAATAACAGGGCAGCGTGCAGGCTAACTGTCTCCATCCTAACCTGAAATAGACACGTCCTGGAGATGGGATGGAGATAGTTATATAGCCTCTTAGTTTACCTCCTCCATGCTGCCCTGTGATTGGTCATTCAAGTCGAGCCCTGTTTTTGCCTATAGATGCAATGGAGGAGAGGAGGGAAGGAACATGGGAGAGGGTAGGGGTGAGGAAGGAGGGGTGACAACGAGGAAAGAGGGGACAAGGGAGGAGAGGAGATGGACAAGGAAGTAGAAGAAAAGGATGGTTCTTGATAGCTGCTGTATTGTCCAAACACAGGGCAGATACAAGTCACATGATCTGATGGCGACCACGTGATGGCAGTTGTGTTCGCTAACGGAGCACGTGATTGGACAATACAGACCACGAGGCTCATGGTTAGTGTAGGTTTTGGAGAATGGACAGCTTTTTACTTAAGGCTCTTTTGACCTTAACTCTTCCCCAGGTCGGATGTATCTTAAACATTTTGGAAAAACATTCATCTCAAAACATAAAAAAAGAAACTCACCTGGTTTTATAAAGTTGGCATTAATGCATAGATTATCATATTGGCCCTTTACAAATCTCTGTTCTCGAATACCTGCGCTATCCTTTTTAAAACCTCTTGACGTGTTTTGTGTGTCCGAGTGAGCGAGCCGACAGACGGGGGTGTTAATTACAGTGCATTCGGGTTCAAGTCCGGGCTCTGGCTGGGCCACTCAAGGACATTCAGAGACTTGTCCCGAAGCCATTCCTGCATTGTCTTGGCTGTGTGCTTAGGGCTGTTGTCCTGTTGAAAGGTGAACCTTTGCTCCAGGTCCTGAGTGCTCTGGAGCAGGTTTTCATCAATGATCTCTGTACTTTGCTCCGTTAATCTTTCACTCGATCCTGACTAGTTTCCCAGTCCCTGCCGCTGAAAAACATCCCCATGCTTCAACGTAGGGATGGTGCCAGATTTCCTCAAGACTTGGCATTTAGGCCAAAGAGTTAAATCTTGGTTTCATCAGACCAGAGAATTTGGTTTCTTATTGTCTGAGAATCTTTAGGTGGCTTTTGGCTTCCGTCTTGCCACTCTACCATAAAGGCCTGATTGGTGGAGTACTGCAGAGATGGTTGTCCTTCTGGAAGGTTCTCCCATCTCCACAGAGGAACTCTGGAGCCCTGTCAGTGACCATTGGGTTCTTTGTCACCTCCCTGACCAAGGCCCTTCTCCCCCGATTGCTGTTTGGCCGGGCGGCCAGTTCTAGGAAGAGTCTTGGTGGTTCCAATTTAAGAATGATTGAGGCCAAATCAAATGTTATTTGTCACATACGCCGAATACAACAGGTATGAAATGCTTACAAGCCCTTAACCAACAATGCAGTTCAAGAAAATATTTACTAAATCAAAAAGTAACACAAGAAAATTGCATAACAATAATTAGGCTATATACAGGGGGTACTGGTACAGAGTCAATGTGCGAGGGTCCAGGTAATTTGTAAAGTGACTATACATAGATATTAAACAGTGAGTAGCAGCAGTGTAAAAACAGAGGGGGGAGGGAGGGGTGGTGGTCAGTGTAAATAGTCCAGGTGGCCATTTGATAAATTGTCTTATGACTTGGGGGTATAAGCTGTTAAGGAGCATTGTCTTCTTGGGGACCTTCAATGCTGCAGAAATGTTTGATACTGTTCCCCAGATCTGTGCCTTATCACAATACTGTCTCTGAACTCTACAGACAATTCCTTTGACCTCATGGCTTTGTTTTTGCTATGACTGTCATGCACTGTCAACTGTGGGACCTTATATAGACAGGCGTGTGTGCCTTTACAAATCATATATATATATATTTGCAAACATTTCTAAAAACCTGTTTTCGCTTTGTCATTATGGGGTATTGTGTGTAGATTGAGGGGGAAAAAAACAATTTAATCCATTTTAGAATAAGGCTGTAACATAACAAAATGTTGAAAAATTCTAGAGTTCTGAATACTTTCCGAATGAACTGTAAGGTAAGATCTCCTCCAACCTAGTGTGTGTGTGTGTGTGTGTCAGGTGGGTTGGATCTTATCTTATATTACTGGTCTCCAGCATGGTTGGGCTCAGTTCAGAATTGAATTGAGAATGCCTCATAAATTCCTATTGATTTAGAAATTAATTTGAATTGACGTAGTAAAAAGGATACAGAATTGCAATAATAGTTAAACGATATAAGATTTGTGTGTAGTCTGTACAAATAAACATTTTGTACATATACACGTCTATATACACACATGAATGTTCAAGGAAAACAAAACCTGTATGTGAATAAGTTATTATATTTAATGAATCACTTACATTTTGTTCAATATGGGGAAAATACTACATTTCCCTAAAGCCTTGTATGTATGTATGTATGTATGTATGTATGTATGTATGTACGTACAGTGGGGAGAACAAGTATTTGATACACTGCCGATTTTGCAGGTTTTCCTACTTACAAAGCATGTAGAGGTCTGTAATTTTGTAGCATAGGTACACTTCAACTGTGAGAGACTGAATCTAAAACAAAAATCCAGAAAATCACAATGTATTATTTTTAAATAATTAATTTGCATTTTATTGCATGACATAAGTATTTGATCACCTACCAACCAGTAAGAATTCCGGCTCTCACAGACCTGTTAGTTTTTCTTTAAGAAGCCCTCCTGTTCTCCACTCATTACCTGTATTAACTGCACCTGTTTGAACTCGTTACCTGTATAAAAGACACCTGTCCACACACTCAACTCCAACATCTCCACAATGGCCAAGACCAGAGAGCTGTGTAAGGACATCAGGGATAAAATTGTAGACCTGCACAAGGCTGGGATGGGCTACAGGACAATAGGCAAGCAGCTTGGTGAGAAGGCAACAACTGTTGGCGCAATTATTAGAAAATGGAAGAAGTTCAAGATGACGGTCAATCTCCCTCGGTCTGGGGCACCATGCAAGATCTCACCTCGTGGGGCATCAATTATCATGAGGAAGGTGAGGGATCAGCCCAGAACTACACGGCAGGACCTGGTCAATGACCTGAAGAGAGCTGGGACCACAGTCTCAAAGAAAACCATTAGTAACACACTACGCCGTCATGGATTAAAATCATGCAGCGCACGCAAGGTCCCCCTGCTCAAGCCAGCGCGTGTCCAGGTCCGTCTGAAGTATGCCAATGACCATCTGGATGATCCAGAGGAGGAATGGGAGAAGGTCATGTGGTCTGATGAGACAAAAATAGAGCTTTTTGGTCTAAACTCCACTCGCCGTGTTTGTAGGAAGAAGAAGGATGAGTACAACCCCAAGAACACCATCCCAACCGTGAAGCATGGAGGTGGAAACATCATTCTTTGGGGATGCTTTTCTGCAAAGGGGACAGGACGACTGCACCGTATTGAGGGGAGGATGGATGGGGCCATGTATCGCGAGATCTTGGCCAACAACCTCCTTCCCTCAGTAAGAGCATTGAAGATGGGTCGTGGCTGGGTCTTCCAGCATGACAACGACCCGAAACACACAGCCAGGGCAACTAAGGATTGGCTCTGTAAGAAGCATCTCAAGGTCCTGGAGTGGCCTAGCCAGTCTCCAGACCTGAACCCAATAGAAATCTTTGGAGGGAGCTGAAAGTCCGTATTGCCCAACGACAGCCCCGAAACCTGAAGGATCTGGAGAAGGTCTGTATGGAGGAGTGGGCCAAAATCCCTGCTGCAGTGTGTGCAAACCTGGTCAAGAACTACATGAAACATATGATCTCTGTAATTGCAAACAAAGGTTTCTGTACGAAATATTAAGTTCTGTTTTTCTGATGTATCAAATACTTATGTCATGCAATAAAATGCAAATGAATTATTTAAAAATCATACAATGTGATTTTCTAGATTTTTGTTTTAGATTCCGTCACTCACAGTTGAAGTGTACCTACGATAAAAATTACAGACTTCTACATGCTTTGTAAGTGGGAAAACCTGCAAAATCGGCAGTGTATCAAATACTTGTTCTCCCCACTGTATGTATGTATAAATAACTCATGTTCTATCATTTCACCTTTACTTAACTAAGGAAGTCCGTTAAGAACAAATTCTTATTTACAATTGTGGCCTCCCCAAACCACGACGACGCTGGGCCAATTGTGTGCCGCCCTATGGGACTCCCAATCACGGCCGGTTGTGATACAGCCCAGGATCGAACCAGGGTCTGTAGTGACACCGCTAGTACTGAGATGCAGTGCCATAGACCACTGCGCCACTCGGGAGCCCATGACTGAGTGGAATTTCTTTGAATTGCACTGAACAAAATTCGACTTCGCGTCACTTAAATTCTAATTCTACATCCTGTGTGGTGTGTTCAATTCGATTTTCAACTCATGACCCAGCACTCTGTGCTGGGAACTATAAAAGGCCAATCTGAAATGTGCACACAATGCCACAGATGTCTCCAAGTTCTGAGGAAGTGTGCAATTGGCATGCTGACCGCTAGAATGTCCACCAGAGCTGTTGCCAGAGAATTGAATGTTCATTTCTCTACCATATGCCGCCTCCGATGTTTTTGACAATTTGTCAGTATGTCCAACCAGACTCACAACCGCAGACCACGAGTAACCACGCCAGCCCAGTACCTCCACATCTGGCTTCTTCACCTGCGGGATCGGCTGAGGCCATCCACCCGGACAGCTGATTAAACTGTGGGTTTGCACAACTGAAGGATTTCTGCACAAACTGTCGGGGAAACTCGTCTGCGTGCTCGTTGTCCTCACCAGGGTCTTTATCTGACGGCAGTTCGGCGTCGTAACCAACTTTAGGGGGTAGATGCTCCCCTTCAATGGCCACAGGCACGCTGGAGATGTGTGCTGTTCACAGATGAATCCCGGTTTCAACTGTACCGAAAAGATGGCAGGTGTGGGCGAGCAGTTTGCTAATATCAACGTTGTGAACAGAGTGCCCTATGGTGGCGTTAGTTATGGAATGGGCAGGCATAAGCTACGGCCAACAAATACAATTGCATTTTATCAATGGCAATTTGAATGAACAGAGAACTTCCTGCAGGGCTCTGTGTAGCGCCGGACAGCAACATTACTGGGGCCAGCAGTGCTCTAACCACCTCTTCTTCTCTCCCAAGCCCTGAGGGAGTGGGAGTGGGATTGGGATTGGGACCAGTCTTCGGCCCCTGATTGCCCCTCCGGCTCTCTGCGCGTCCCAGGCATGACCCTCACCCCGCGGGGACCCAGTGCTCAGCCTGCCTCAGCCGCCTCCAACAGCTCTTTCCCCATCCACACTGCTGCAGCCAGCCTCAAACACAGCAACAACAGCCCCTCCAGGTTAGTAACAAGAACAGCTAGCCAATCAATCAATAGGCTACATAAGCTATGCTGCTGGTCAATAAGTGTATGATTCTTAGAACCAAAAATTCTGCAAGAACATTGTGTAACCTAATCACCGATAATGACCTACTTAAGCTAATTGCTTCGGTAAGAGGGCAATGTTGGTGTCAGTAGTTTTCGGTTTATCGTCCTAGTTCTACTCTGTAGTTATAGGCTCTGTATGTCACTGTTAGTATCACCTGTACTTATAGACTATACTGTATATCACTGTTCTATATCACCTTATTTACTGTCAAGGAGCTGCATAGGAGGAGCTGCATAGGATGTCTTTGTCTTTGGCTGTATCCGAATACCAATACTTGCTTTATTAGTAGGCATTTTGGGTATGCGGAAAAATTACGTTTTATATTATGTGAAATTTCAAAAATGTAATATGTTTTAAATGCCAGGATCTCATACTTATTTAGGCTTTTCATCCAGTAGAATTCCCTGTACACTATTGAGGAAGGGAATCGTATTTCGAGACCCACGTGTGTCTGATAACGGCTTATAATCATCAATGCAGTGACACAATAGATGAGGCCTTCTCAGTAGGAGGAGCCTAGTATGCTGTTATTTGTTGCTTACTGCAGTAGTTATTACTTAACAGTACGTTCTAAATAGTACGTAGTGCGATTAGTACACAGTATGCAGTTTAAATAAGTAGTAGGAAACTGGATGAGGCCATACCTTTTTTTTACCACCTGAAACTATTTTATCAAATTAAAGTTTATTGGTGGTGTTCCCAGTTTATGAAGTGTTATAGCGGGTGCAGCAAATAGAACTGTAGCAGTAATCAAATGGAATCTATTCATATGTACACCGGGAGAATTTACACAAAATCAGCTAAGAATACGTACAGCAGTAAATACAGTGCCTTCGGAAAGTATTCAGACCCCTTGACTTTTTCCACATTTTGTTATGTTACTGCCTTATTCTAAAATGGATTAAATGCAAAAAAAATCCTCAACAATCTGCATACAATACCTCATAATGACAAAGCGAAAACAGGATTTTAGAATTAAAAAAATTAAAAAATTCAATCACATTTACATAAGCATTCAGACCCTTTGCTATGAGACTCAATTGAGGACAACCATCTTTGCAGCACTCCACCAAACAGGCCTTTATGATAGAGTGGCCAGACAGAAGCCACTTCTCAGTAAAAGGCACATGACAGCCCACTTGGAGTTTGCCAAAAGGCACCTAAAGGACTCTTACTATAGAGGGTAGTGCGTACGGCCCAGTACATCACTGGGGCAAAGCTTCCTGCCATCCACGACCTCTAGGCCCTAAATATTGTCAAAGACTCCAGCCACCCCAGTCATAGACTGTTCTCTCTGCTACCGCATGGCAAGCGGTACCGGAATGCTAAGTCTAGGTTCAAAAGGCTTCTCAACAGCTTTTACAACCAATCCATAAGACTCCTGAACAGGTAATCAAATGGCTACCTGGACTATTTGCATTGTGTGAAAACCTGCTCCAGACCTCAGACTGGGGAGAAGGTTCACCATTCAACAGGACAACAACCCTAAGCACACAGCCAAGACAATGCAGGAGTGGCTTCGGTGCAAGTCTCTGAATGTCCTTGAGTGGCCAGAGCCTGGACTTGAACCCGATCGAACATCTCTGGAGAGACCTGAAAATAGCTGTGCAGCAACGCTCCCTATCCAACATAAGAGCTTGAGAGGATCTGCAGAGAAGAATGGGAGAACCTCTCCAAATACAGGTGTGCCAAGCTTATAGCATCATACCCATGATGCTGTAATTGCTGCCAAAGGTGCTTCAACAAATTACTGAGTAAAGGGTCTGAATACTTATGCAAATGTCATTTCAGTTATTTGATTTTTTTATAAATTAGCATGGATTTCTAAACCTGTTTTTGCTTTTTCATTATGGGTTGTGTGTAGATTGGGGGGGGGAAACAATATAATACATTTTAGAATAAGGTTGTAACCTAACAAAATGTGGAAAAAGTCTGAATACTTTCCGGAGGCACTGTATATTAGAGTACATTGGAGGCGACGTACAGTTAGTGCATGCATGTTCATACTTTTTCCGTACTGGTCCACCGTGGGAATCGAGCCCACAACCCTGGCGTTGCAAGCGCCATGCTCTACCATCTGAGCTACACGGGACAATGTACAGTATATTCTGATAAGCTACGTCAGGGATAAAATATTTAAATACAGTGTGAAACAGGAAGTGACAAGTTTCAATGTTTCTACAGCAGGGTTGTGTGTGATTTGTGTTTTGTGTAAGTGTGCGTCACCTTGTAGAAGGCTAGTCATGGCTGTTAAACAATGATGGTCTGGTGACAGAAGCTGTTCAACAGTCTGGTCTGGTAATAGAAGCTGTTCAACAGTCTGGTCTGGTAATAGAAGCTGTTCAACAGTCTGATGGTAATAGAAGCTGTTCAACAGTCTGATGGTAATAGAAGCTGTTCAACAGTCTGATGGTAATAGAAGCTGTTCAACAGTCTGATGGTAATAGAAGCTGTTCAACAGTCTGATGGTAATAGAAGCTGTTCAACAGTCTGATGGTAATAGAAGCTGTTCAACGGTCTGATGGTAATAGAAGCTGTTCAACGGTCTGATGGTAATAGAAGCTGTTCAACGGTCTGATGGTAATAGAAGCTGTTCAACGGTCTGATGGTAATAGAAGCTGTTCAACGGTCTGATGGTAATAGAAGCTGTTCAACGGTCTGATGGTAATAGAAGCTGTTCAACGGTCTGATGGTAATAGAAGCTGTTCAACGGTCTGATGGTAATAGAAGCTGTTCAACGGTCTGATGGTAATAGAAGCTGTTCAACGGTCTGATGGTAATAGAAGCTGTTCAACGGTCTGATGGTAATAGAAGCTGTTCAACGGTCTGATGGTAATAGAAGCTGTTCAACGGTCTGATGGTAATAGAAGCTGTTCAACGGTCTGATGGTAATAGAAGCTGTTCAACGGTCTGATGGTAATAGAAGCTGTTCAACAGTCTGGTCTGATGGTAATAGAAGCTGTTCAACAGTCTGGTCTGATGGTAATAGAAGCTGTTCAACAGTCTGGTCTGGTAATAGAAGCTGTTCAACAGTCTGGTCTGGTAATAGAAGCTGTTCAACAGTCTGATGGTAATAGAAGCTGTTCAACAGTCTGATGGTAATAGAAGCTGTTCAACAGTCTGATAATCGTTATTCTCTCCGTGTTGTCTCTGATGCACTTATCTGTCTTTTACCTTTCTGTAAATCTATGCTATTTCTACATTCTTGCCTTTCAGCTTGAATACTTGTGTTCTCTACAACTCTGTGTTATTAATAGGTGGCATGCAGCAGCCACGGACCTTAAAACAGCCACTGTTGTTGTAGACGGATCATCTTGCAGACAGGCTGCAGGAGGGAGGCGTGAAGCGGTGTTTTTGTAATCTAGTCTCTTACCATGTAGACTATGACCCACTGGACTGCTGTAGTCTATAGCTGTCGTCTTTCCGGCCAGTCGTCTATAGCTGTCGTCTTGCCGGCCAGTCGTCTATAGCTGTCGTCTTGCCGGCCAGTCGTCTATAGCTGTCGTCTTGCCGGCCAGTCGTCTATAGCTGTCGTCTTGCCGGCCAGTCGTCTATAGCTGTCGTCTTGCCGGCCAGTCGTCTATAGCTGTCGTCTTGCCGGCCAGTCGTCTATAGCTGTCGTCTTGCCGGCCAGTCGTCTATAGCTGTCGTCTTGCCGGCCAGTCGTCTATAGCTGTCGTCTTGCCGGCCAGTCGTCTCTTGCCGGCCGTCGTCTAGCCGGCCAGTCGTCTCTTGCCGGCCGTCGTCTATAGCCATCTATAGGCTGTCTAACTGTTGTCTCTGGCTGTCTCTAGCAGTAGTCTTTAGCCGTCGTCTCTGGCCGTCTATGGTTGTCGTCTAGAGCTGTCGTAGTATCTCAGTATGGTCAGTATGTATGCCACTCTAGAACTGTGTAGTGTAGCTGTGTCTGTGTTGAGTGTACAGTAGTCTGTCTGTACTAGTCTGTCAGTCCCTCATTATGTTCAGTATTTATGCCACTCTAGACCTGTGGCGCTCCTCTTTCAGATCACTCCCAGGGGACATGGACGAGCCGGACAGCCTACGCTTCGGGATGAAACGCTTCAACGAAGACGCTGTCTCCCTGGCCCCTTCCACCACTGACTCCCTCATAGTAGAAGGTGAGTGGGCTAGGTAGGGAGCTGCTGCTGGTCGCAGCTCAGATGCTGTACCTGGGGCGAGTGTCCTGTACAGCCAGGGTGGACAACCGTCACTGGGTGTGCAGGCTTTTACTCCTACCATGTTGTTACTAACCTGATTCAGCTGATCAAAGTCCTGGTGAGCAGCTAATTAGTAGAATCAGGCGTTAAATAGATTAGGAGAGAGCCTGCAGGACGGTAGCTCTCTGGGGGAGGGTAGCTCTCTGGGGGTACAGTAGCTCTCCGGGGGGAGGGTTGTCTAACCCTGTTATGGTAGGTTATGTAACTGACATGTAGATAGCGTGGGCTATGGGGAGGGAGAAGTGGCCTCATCCAGTTTCATTAAGCAAGTGTGTGGGGGAGAGACCGCTAGCCTAGGTTGTCTAGCAGTGCTGTAACTCTTACAGCTGCTACAGTGGAAAGACAACCAGTCATCCACACAGACCGGGGTAGATCAGTATGGGTTCTTGCAATTAATTGCACATATTGGTAAATCATATAATGTGCCAATTTGAACATCACCTATTGAATGCATTCAAATACATTATGAACATCACCTATTGAATGCATTCCAAATCCATTATGAACATCACCTATTGAATGCATTCCAAATACATTATGAACATCACCTATTGAATGCATTCCAAATACATTATGAACATCACCTATTGAATGCATTCCAAATACATTATGAACATCACCTATTGAATGCGTTCCAAATACATTATGAACATCACCTATTGAATGCGTTCCAAATACATTATGAACATCACCTATTGAATGCGTTCCAAATATATTATCAACGTCACCTATCGAATGCATTTAAATACATTATGAATATCACCTAACGAATGCATTTAAATACATTATGAACATCACCTAACGAATGCATTTAAATACATTATGAACATCACCTATCGAATGCATTTAAATACATTATGAACATCACCTATTGAATGCATTCAAAATACATTATGAACATCACCTATCGAATGCATTCAAAATACATTTGAGCTGAGTTGCGTACACACTAATTATAATAATTTGAGCCGTGCTGTTCTGTGCCCCGCCCCCAGATGCGTACTACTCTTCATTTCGAGCTGATCTGGAGTCAGATGCCCAGGACCTGGAGGTATTTTATATTATACGTACAAAAAACTTCTTTCTCACAAATTCTGTGCACAAATTTGTTTACATCCCTATTAGTGAGCATTTCTACTTTGCCAAGATAATCCATCCACCTGACGTGTAGCTGATTAAACAGCATCATTACACAGGTGCACCTTGTGCTGGGGACAATAAAAGGCCACTCTAAAATGTGCAGTTTTATAGCAGCACAATGCCACAGATGTCTGAAGTTGAGGGAGCATGCAATTGGCATGCTTACTACTGGAATGTCCATGAGAGCATAATCTGCGGACAACGAACACAATTGCATTTTATAGATGACAATTTGAATGCACAGAAATACTATGACGAGATCCTGAGGTCCATTTATTTTAAGGTATCTGAGACCAACAGATGTACTGTATATCTGTATTCTCAGTCATGTGAAATCCATAGATTAGGGCCTAATGAATTTATTTAAATTGACTGATTTCCTAATTTGAACTGTAACTCAGTAAAGTCTTATTGTTGTATGTTGCGTTTATATTTTTGTTCTGTGTTTGTATGTATGTATGCATGCATGTATGTACAGTTGAAGTCAGACGTTTACATACACCTTAGCCAAATACATTTAAACTCAGTTTTTCACAATTCCTGACATTTAATCCTAGTAAAAAGTCACTGTCTTAGGTCAGTTTGTTCCCCACTTTATTTTAAGAATGTGAAATGTCAGAATAACAGTAGAGTGATTTATTTCAACTTATTTCTTTAATCACATTCCCGGTGGGTCAGAAGTTTACACACACTCAATTAGTATTTGGTAGCATTGCCTTTAAATTGTTTAACTTGGGTCAAACGTGACAGAACTGGTGTAACTGAGTCAGGTTTGTAGGCCTTCTTGCTCGCACATACCTTTTCAGTTCTGCCCACTAATGTTCTATACGATTGAGGTCAGGGCTTTGTGATGGCCACTCCAATACCTTGACTTTGTTGTCCTTAAGTCATTTTGCCACAACTTTGGAAGTATGCTTGGGGTCATTGTCCATTTGGAAGACCCATTTGCGACCAAGCTTTAACTTCCTGACTGATGTCTTGAGATGTTGCTTCAATATATCCACATCATTTTCCTTCCTCATGATGCCATCTATTTTGTGAAATACACCAGTCCCTCCTGCAGCAAAGCACCCCCACAACATGATGCTGCCACACCCGTGCTTCACGGTTGGGATGGTGTTCTTCGGCTTGCAAGCCTCCCCCTTTTTCCTCAAAACATAACAATGGTCATTATGGCCAAACAATTTTTGTTTCATCAGACCAGAGGACATTTCTCCAAAAAGTACGGTCTTTGTCCCATATGTGCAGTTGCAAACTGTAGTCTGGCTTTTGTATGGTGGTTTTGGAGCAGTGACTTCTTCCTTGCTGAGCGGCCTTTCAGGTTATGTCGCTATAGGACTCGTTTTACTGTGGATATAGATACGATTGTACCAGTTTGCTCCAACATCTTCACAAGGTCCTTTGCTGTTGTTCTGGGATTGATTTGCACTTTTCGCACTAAAGTACGTTCATCTCTAGGAGACAGAATGCGCCTCCTTCCTTAGCGGTATGACGGTGTGGTCCCATGGTGTTTATACTTGCGTACTATTGTTTGTACAGATGAACGTGGTACCTTTAGGTGTTTGGAAATTGCTCCCAAGGATGAACCAGACTTGTGGAGGTCTACAATTTCTTTCCTGAGGTCATGGCTGATTTTATTTTGATTTTCGAGCAAAGAGGCACTGAGTTTGAAGGTAGGCCATGAAATGCATCCACAGGTACACCTCCAATTGACTCAAATTATGTCAATTAGCCCATCCGAAGCTTCTAAAGCCATAGCATCATTTTCTGGAATTTTCCAAGCTGTTTAAAGGCACAGTCAACTTGGTGTATGTAAACTTCTGACCCACTGGAATTGTGATATAGTGAATTATAAGTGAAATAATCTGCCTGTAAACAATTGTTGTAAGAATTACTTCTGTCATGCACAAAGTAGATGTCCTAACTGACTTGCCAAAACTATAGTTTGACCTCTTAAGATTCTGACCCTTTTTTTCAATTTACGCCAAAAAATTACATACTTAAATCTAACTGCCTGTAGCTCAGAACCTGAAGCAAGGATATGCATATTCTTGATACCATTTGAAAGGAAACACTTTGAAGTTTGTGGAAATGTTAAATGAATGTAGGAGAATATAAAACATTAGATCTGGTAAAGGTCATAATATTATTTAGGAGTCCAGGCACATTTTAGGTAGCAGTGTATGTGCAACATTTTAGACTGATCCAATGAACCATTGCATTACTGTTCAAAATATTGTAAGATATTGTAAGAAAATAAGACTGCCCAAATTGATTTATTAATACATTTTCAAGTACAAAACTGTGTGCACTCCTCAAACAATCGCATGGTATTCTTTCACTGTAATAGCTATTGTGAATTGGACAGTGCAGTTAGATTAACAATAATTTAGTGCATGTTAGCTTAACTGTCCCGAGGGCGGGACACGATCCTCTAACATGAAATCTGTGGAGTGGTTGAAAAATGAGTTGTGTATGTAAACTTCTGACTTCAACTGTATGTACGATCTATTATATATTTGTATGATCTATTATATCTTATATGTTATAGGTGGAGTCATGGAGCCTAGCTGTGGACCAACAGTACCTGAATAAACACACCAAGGAGATGGTCAAGAGACAGGACGTTATCTACGGTACATTTCACTGTCTTGTTTTATTCTGATGTTTTTGACATTTGATGTTACATTTGTCGTAGCTGTTTTTTTATAGTTATATCTGGTTAAGTTTAGGATCAAAATGTAAATCGTTAGAGAAGCACAACTTATCCTTTTAAATTCCTTTAAAAGGCGAACTAGATGTGATTCCCCATCTTTCTGTCTGTATTTCTCCCACCAGAGCTGATGCAGACAGAGATGCACCATGTGCGAACCCTGAAGATCATGCTCCGTGTGTACGTGAGGGAGCTGAAGGAGCACCTTCAGATGGACGAGCGGCGTCTTGACTGTCTGTTCCCACGCCTGGAGAGCCTGCTACAGCTGCACACAAACTTCCTGTCCCGCCTCAAAGAGCGGCGCCGAGACGCCACGCAGCCCGGCAGCGACAGGAACTACAACATACAGAGACTCGCTGACATCCTCACCACACAGGTAGAGACAACACAGACACAGTCATACAAACACACACATACAGTGTTACACACACCGGGATACACACACTTTCTGTAACTGTCTCACCCTCACTCTAACACAGTGACTGAATTGACTTGTGTTTTTAATCACTTTGCAAGTTAAGTGCCACAAATCAGACACTGTTACCTCTACAGTGTTCCTCTCTTAATTCCTCTTTAAGTCAAAAGGATCATGTATATATTCATAGCATATTGCTTTGGTTTAACCTCTCTGAGCAGACTATCTACAGTAACGCTACTGAGACAGTTGTATCAGCTGTAATATGTCTCCTCAGATCTCATCCCTGTCTGCTCTCCAGTTTTCAGGTGAGATAGGGGAGCGGATGAAGGAGAGCTATGGTGTTTTCTGCAGCCACCACTCCGAGGCTGTCAGCTACTACAAGGAGCAACTACAGAACAACAAGAAGTTTCAGAACCTCATACGGGTCTGTTGTTATTTTTTACATTACTGAATAAAAAAATCCTGCGCCATCTGCTAACTAACATGGGCTATCTGCAGTTGAAACAATACCCCCGCCTCTGTTTTGGTCAAAAGATGAGGGGTGGGCCTGGAGAAATGTAACCACTCTTGAATTAATAGACACAGCTATAGATGCAAGGACATCCATGATATCAAAATGCTAGTTTTAAGCATTGTTTGAGGCTATGCAGTGTTTGATTACATTTACAATGTGTTAAAATGAACTTAAATGTTGGGTTTTGATGGAGTACACCATTTGTTCTAAGCTCATGAGGCAAGTTATATTCTTCAAGAATCAATGAGTATATCATTAAGTTATAATTCCATAATTGTATGCAGCAACTGCAGATTTCCCCTTTTTCAAAGAGGATGTGAAACATTAATGGCAGTGGGTTGTTTATGAACGTGAGGTTTTCACATCCACCTATTGTGGCCTCCTTTGTGTGACCAGAAACCTGTATTGACTGTGCTACATGGTCTATGAACAGTGTATAATGCATGTCCCTTTTTCTTCCAGAAAGTAAATAATTTGGCCGTTGTGAGAAGATTAGGAGTGACTGAGTGTATTCTCCTTGTGACACAACGCATCACCAAGTACCCTGTGCTAGTGGAACGCATTGTGCAGAATACAGAAGGTACAGAGATTAGTAGACAGAGGGTTTGTGTACTTGGTCCCTCCCCTCTCAAAATAACATTATTTCTCCCTAACATTCTGAGTGTGTCTGAAGTTAGCCTGGTTCTTCCCTTTGCTCCATCCAGTGGGTACGGAGGAACACGAGGAGTTGACCAGGTCTCTGGGTCTGATCAAAGACTGCATTGTCCAGGTGGATGCCCTGGTCAACCTGCATGAGAAGACCTTGCGCCTCCGAGACATCGCCCACAAGATGGAGCCCAAGTCCCTGGGCAAGATCAAAGACGGCCGTGTGTTCCATAGGGAGGACCTGGCCCAGGGTCGACGCTGGCTGCTGCATGAGGGGACGGCCAACCACAAGGCCGCCTCGGGCAGACTCAAAGGTAACAGGATGACCCTCGGGCCAGGGCCAACCCTGCCTCAGGCTGCATCTCAATCATCTGAATCATCTCATCTTTTCTCTTATCTGTTGATCTCACACAGGTCTAAAAACCCCCCTTTCATTTCAGATATTCTGGCTGTGCTGCTGTCAGACGTGCTATTGTTACTCCAAGAGAAGGACCAGAGATATGTCTTCTCCACTGTGGTGAGTCGTGAATTCTGATGTCAGTTAATTGCGCCTTGTAACATGACTAAGCTTTTTTTGCCACTCTGGAACGACTGACAAGTCTGTCACGCTAACTCAACCCTCAACAGAAAGTTAGACACAGCTTCTTCTGTTTATCTGTCTAGAACAGGCCTCTCCAACCCCAAACCTGGTGTAAACCTACAGGAGGGTAGCTCTCCAGGAACAGGGTTGGAGAGCCCGGTGTAAACCTACAGGAGGGTAGCTCTCCAGGAACAGGGTTGGAGAGCCCGGTGTAAACCTACAGGAGCATAGCTCTCCAGGAACAGGGTTGGAGAGGCCTGGTCTAGAACTATGGAAAGGTCCTCCATTTTGCTTTCTGGTGTCATTCTCTTTCAATGTGACTTGTAGCTGCCTTGTCTCTCTCCCCTCCCCAGGACAACAAGCCCTCAGTGATCTCCCTCCAGAAGTTGATAGTGAGGGAGGTGGCCCACGAGGAGAAGGCCATGTTCCTGATCTGCGCCTCCTCCAATGAGCCTGAGATGTACGAGATACACACCGCCTCCAAGGAGGAGCGCAACTCCTGGATAACACACATCCGCCAGGCTGTGGAGAGGTACACACTCTCCATGTCCTTTCCTACCTCTCTGCTCAACACCGCTCTGTGCTCACATGAAAAAAAACTGTAGCTCCAAATTCACTCCATTCATTAAAATTACAATTTAACCAACATTCATCTTTTTTTGTGACTACCTGGACCTGCCATTTGGTTTTTAAGTATTCAAACCAAACCATATGATTTGAATGAAAGTATTTGAATAAACCTAATTCAAGGCTATAGCCTACAAAGAAATACATTGTGATGCATTTGCGACACAATAGGATTGCAGGGTCTATAAATTGCACCTATAGGCTGTGACTTACTTAGAATTAAATACAAATTTAATGAAAAATGACTTATTAGTAACTTTGAATTCATTTTTAGAAACACGAGTTTGGCCAGTCTGTGGCTTGCCAGGCTGGGCAGGGATGCAGAGTATTTTTTGTATTTTTCTATAGGCAAAATAACCCAATCAAAACGGATATCAGTCGTAATGTCTTTGTCACACATATACTCTAACATTATTACGTCAAGTCAATTTATTTATCCCACTAGGGGAAATTTGGTTGCAGACAGGTAAACGCATTCAATCCATCATAAATACTACATAACAAATAGCATACCCGACAGGACACAGAGACAACTATACAATACAGTACAAAGATCACTTCATGTTGAAACCCAGGAGAATACATTTCTCAATACAAAATGCTTAGTGGCATTAATTTATGCAAATTTAGCCTCCCAATAGCAAAACAAACAAAAGAGTCTAAGTCTTTTCGTTCTGTGATTAGGAACTCTATACCTCCTACCTGAAGGCAAGAGCTCAAACTCCCCCTTCAGGGGATGGTCAGTGCAGGCCAATATGGCCTGGGTCTTCCTTACGACCTGCCTAACGTAATGTTTGGAGAGCTGAAGCACCCCAATAACTTTACTGGCCACTCTGACAAGCCGATCAAGCCTGTTCTTATTAGCCAAATTTAGATTCCCGAACCACACCACAAAACGTCAGCACCGACTCAATAAAGGTTCTATAAAACAGCCATAATTTTGGTGCACACCTTAAAGTTGAAAGAGCATTTTTCTCAGGAAATAAAAACATTGCTGTACCTTCTTAGAAATGGCATCTATATATATATATATCTATCTATCTATCTATCTATCTCGCACACACACACAGTTGAAGTCGGAAGTTTACATACACTTAGGTTGAAGTCATTAAAACTCATTTTTCAACCACTCCACAGATTTCATGTTAACAAACTATAGTTTGACAAGTCGGTTAGGACATCTACTTTGTGCATGACAAGTAATTCTTCCAACAATTGTTTACAGACAGATTATTTCACTTATAATTCACTATATCACAATTCCAGTGGGTCAGAAGTTTACATACACTAAGTTGACTGTGTCTTTAAACAGCTTGGAAAATTCCAGAAAATGATGCTATGGCTTTAGAAGCTTCTGATAGAATGTGGTACCTTCAGGCGTTTGGAAATTGCTCCCAAGGATGAACCAGACTTGTGGAGGTCTACAATTTTCATCTTTGCTGATTTCTTTTGATTTTCCCACGATGTTGAGCAAAGAGGCACTGAGTTTGAAGGTAGGCCTTGAAATACATCCACAGGTACACTTCCAATTGACTCAAATTATGTCAATTAGCCTATCAGAAGCTTCTAAAGCCATGACATCATTTTCTGGATTTTCCAAGCTGTTTAAAGGCACCGTCAACTTAGTGTATGTAAACTTCTGACCCACTGGAATTGTGATATAATACTGTCTCAATGTGTTTGTGTCCATATGACCGATTCTGTTGAACCAAAATGCAAATAGCGAGTTGAAACCGCTTGTCAGAGAGGAAGAAGTGATCCCTCATCTTTGTTGTGGGTTTACATTATTCTTGCAATACAGGCATCTGGAATATTGTGCTAATACATACATTCAAATTAATTATATATATCGACCAGCCCTATCTCCTTCCTTGCTTGCTTACTCAGCCACTGTTTCTCTCCCGTGTTAAACACTAAGGTCTTTTCAGACTACTGATCCGAGCCAAACTGAGCTGGACTGGTTACGCAGCAACCATATTTATTGGAACTGTCCTGAAAATAACTTAGTCTGCACAGTTTGGGTCAGCACGGTGAAAAGGTAGTCCTGCCCGTTCATACAGCGCTCAACCATACAGCGCTCAACTATACTGCCGCAGGCAGGCAGACAGACGGCTTTTATTTACCTTGGTATCACAGTAACCTTATGCAGTTACTGCTAATATGACCCCCATTTTCTCAAACACAATACAATAGAGGCAGGATACTTGTCCACATGATTAAGCATGTATTTAATGTAGCAAAAATGTCGACCAAATGAGCTTGGTAGGGCAGCATACAGTTCTCAACCATACAGCTCCTTTACAGGGGCTGATGCAGCAATGAGGACCCATTTGTGTATGCTGCATTCCACTCTAGGGCCCGTATCCACAAAGCACCTCAAAGTAGGACTACTGATCTACGATCTGTCCATATGTCTTATCCTAGATCAGCACTCCTACTCTAAAATGCTTTGTGGGTACAGGCCCAGCTCATTCAAACACATTATTACCTCTGTTTAATGTTGACATTCATTCTCAATTCATTTTCATTACCTTTTACAAGATATGGCTGACATGGGATGTCTTGTACATGGTCACAGACCCAACAACTCTGTCAGAGGTTATCTTGTGCGAGGGACTTATCTTTTTAAATTTGTGGAGGTCTGGGTCTTCAACTCCCAACAGGACCATATAGCCTGTGAGAGACAGTGGCGCTGTGCTTAACAACCATCTTTCACTCCAGCTGAACATACTGTTACACATCAGGTGGTGTAATACTGCTCTTCAATGGGACTAAGTTGTTGAAAAGAGAACCTTGATACACAGTTGGTCCCCAGGACTGAAGTTGAGAAACACTGCTTTGTATCTAAACCAAGGCTTCGAGTCCTAGCTAACTCTCTTTCTGTCTGTCTCTCTCGCCAGTTGTCCACACACTGAGGAGAGACTCTTCAGTGAGGAGGAGGAGGCTCGAGCTGCCAAATTCAAAGAGTTCCAAGGTAACTTACGACAACAGACCAATGGCCTCATCTTTGTAATAATGAAACTGGGTGTTCTATTCCTGGCATTTAATCTAATTAGGACTATCTAATCATTGAGAACTCTCTTCCTCTTTCTGTCCCTCTCTTCCTCTTTCTCCTCTCCCAGAACGTCTGAGCCAGAAGGACGCCCAGATCGTGGCGGGTCTGACAGAGAAGCTGCAGCTGTTTTCAGACATGGTAGTGTCTGTGCCTGGTCTTGAGGATTCTACCTTCCACTCCCACCTTCTGCTGCGAGGTGACGCCTCAGACCTCCACCAGGGGGAGACACTGCTCAAGGCGGCCATCACTGATGGTACTACACATACACACACACAAACACAAAGTACAACACACACACCACACACGAGTTTGTGAGCAGAGTTGAGCGGTCGGAAATCCCGCTCATCATGGATTGATTTAAAAACCAATAGAATAATATAAAATGTATTTTAAAACTCATAGGCAACCAGTGCAGAGACTTTAAAACTGGTGTAATATGTGCTTTCTGTCTGGTCTTGGTCAGTACCCGTGCTGCAGCATTCTGTATGTTTTGCAGTTGACCAATGACTTTCTTAGGGTCGACCAGACATGAGAGCATTACAGTAGTCAAGCCTGCTTGTAATAAAAGCATGGATGAGTCTCTGTATCAGCCTCTCTGTATCAGCCTCTCTGTATCAGCCTCTCTGTATCAGCCTCTCTGTATCAGCCTCTCTGTATCAGCCTCTCTGTATCAGCCTCTCTGTATCAGCCTGAGATAGAAACAGCAGCACTTTAACAATGTTCCTCAGGTGGTTAAAGCTATTTTGGTCTCATTCCTAATGTGTGATTCTAAAATTACACCTAGGTTTCTTACCTGGTGTTTAATCTTTATTACACATTAATTAAAATGTGTGGCCAGATTCTCTCTCTGTACTTTGGCTCCAACAATAAGAACCTCGGTCTTGTCTTGATTTAGCAGGAAGTTGTGAGCCATCTAAGTATTTAAATCACTAACAGTCTAGTTTATCCGTGGAGCTAAAATACTCTGGTAACACAGAAATGTAAAGGTGTGTATCGTCTGTGTAGCAGTGAAAATCTATGCTGTGCTTTCTGATAACACTACCGGGGGTAACATACAATGTATATAAACCGAACAGTACCTGGATTAGTTTAATCAGGTGTTTTTAGACCGCTAAAAACTGTTCCTATAGGAGGGTCAGCTCCTTACTACTCTTGTCCTATCTTAAAGACCGCCTTAAAACCTTATTAATCCATCTCTCTCTCCCTCCCTCCCTCCCTCCATCTCTCTCTCCTCTCCCTCCCCAGTGGAGAGTCTTCAGAACCTGTTGCTGTCGGGTGTGAGAGAGCCAGCTCCACGTCCAGAGGAGGGCTCATGGTCTGGGGCTCTGCCCAGGAGAGCAGACACCTTCGGGGGCTATGACAGCACCCCCATCATCCTCAACAGAAGTGAGTCCACTCCGCCTGCCTGCTCTGGGCCCGTATCCACAAAGCATCTTAGAGTATATCTGTCCATATAATAATGTATTATGATCTAAAAGGTGTTTCTGTCTATCTGTGTGTGCATGTTAGAAGGTATTGTGAAGAAGAATCACCAGAGTGGAGGGGACAAGACCAGAGACGGGAACAAGAAAGGCCGCTCTGACCCCCATCTTAAGAAGAACCAGGCCAGCCAGACCCTTGAGCAGCCACAGGTGGGTCAAATATATACACACACACACACACACACCCTACACAACAGAGCCAGTAGGGTAGCTAGTACCCAGGGCAAGCCCCTCCCCTTGAATGGGGGCCGAACAGAAGCTGGTTTACTCCATCCTCACTTAGGAGTTTCCTATTTAGGGAAATGCTACTGCTTCCTGGTATGATTTGTCTCATCACACATCAAGGTTAATATCAATATGTATTTTAATCCCAGATGGGATATGTCATCAAATGTTGAATGTTTGTGTGTAATGTTGTGTGATGTACAGGCTGCTGATAAGGAGGACGCGGCCTCTCCAGCCATCTGGAACCCCATCTGGTCCAACACCTTCCCTGAGGCTGAGGTAGGAGATGTTCTCATTTAATTTGGTATTTTAAGCTTCTTCAATCCTCATGTTTTATTATGGTCTCTAAAAGGTGTACCCAGAGTGTCCAAACCATAGGTATAAAACAGTTCTATATCTATGGCTCTAACCTAGAGTTCTGCAGACCATCTCTTTCCTAACGTTCCTCTTTCTGCCTCAACTAGTTATTTGACCGGGTTCTGATGCTGTCCCAGAGACTCTACAGCCTGCAGGTAAACAAAACCACAACACTCACGTTTCCCTCTTGACAACCTCTCCACATCCGCTTACCTGCTCAAACTCCACATGACATGCTAGCATGTAGCTCTCTTCCAGTCCTGTCTGTGTGTGTGACTGGGACATGAACAATCAACGGGACTGCAGTCTTCCACACTTACCAGGGCTAGACACCAAAACTGTCTGCATGTCAACACAAATGTTAATGACATCACATGGAGACTGCTAGACTCGCCTTTTGATTGGTTATGGTCTGTGACCACAAGCCTTATGCTTTCTAGAAGTTGACCCACAAATCTCTCCTCTCCTCTCCTCTCCTCTCCTCTCCTCTCCTCTCCTCTCCTCTCCTCTCCTCTCCTCTCCTCTCCTCTCCCCTCCCCTCCCCTCCCCTCCCCTCCCCTCCCCCATCCTCTCCTCTCCTCCCTTCAGGCCATCATCGCCCAGCAGGACAGCTACATCGAGCTGCAGCGCGCCTCCCTCACCGAGCACGCCTCCTTCCCTGGCCGTCACCGCGGCAACGTGCTCCTGGAGCAGGAGAAACAGAGGACGCTGGCCCTGCAGAGGGAGGAGCTGGCCAGCTTCAACAAGCTGCAGTCACGGCACCGTCAGGAGCAGGTGGAAATGGCAGCATCCTTCATTAAGATTTTTAGTAGCCTTCCAGTTACACCCTATAACTCTGTGTAGATTAAAAGTCACATTGCTAGGAGAAAGGAACCACGTTAATATGATCATCATGATAATTTCTGCACAAACAAAAGGCCATGGCTGTGAAACCTCTTTCTCAATGCGAAGGATCCGGATCACACTCTGCGCATGTTATTTTACACAAACAATATTTTTTCTACGAAGCTGCTGCTCACACTCCCCTCCCTTCACGTTTCTCTCTTTCCTCACCCTCCTCTGAACCATGATGACGTAGCCGATGTCTCTGCCTCATATTTCTGAACAGCTGAAATAAAAACTCTGCATTGATTTCAACAAACATTTCAAAACGTATGTTATGAAGGCTACAACCTTCTTTGTCTGTCTTTAACAGATATTGCAGTTTGCACAATTAGGATGCTACTACTTTGACTGCCTGTCTGCCTCCTGCTATAGCCGACGTTTACAACGATGATGATGAAAACAAACATTACATCTCTTATTAGACTGGCTTTCTGTGTCTTGCTGGTGTTTGATATGCTGTCTAGATAGCTGCATGTAACTCCCCACTTAAATTTTTAATTGGGGCAAAGAAACTCTGCGTTTGAACCCCACACAGGCTGCCATTTCAATAGAGAGCGATAGTAATGGCCTGTTTTGGCAGGTACTATCTATAATATTTTAAATATGTCGACCCATGTATTTTGGTCGCGGGAGCGGAACACGAGCAGCAGCCAATCAGAGGTCAGGTGTGGCAAAGAATACCTAGGAAAAGTGCAGTTGGTCCAGAACAGAGCAGCACGTATTGCATATAGATGTACATGGAGGGTGAATGTCATACCCTTTACAGACAGACTTTACAATATTTTGCTCATAAAAAGATCTGACAATGTTTTTTAGAACCCAAATCATAGTCCCATTTTTACCACATTCTTGCGTGATAAGCCTTTTATTATATCTCCCATGCCGGCACGTTTAGGAGTAGATGTAGGCGGATGAGGGTGGACGTCTATTTTAATACATCCATTGAATATTACACCATCACAAAAAAATACATTCTTAATTCGTTATAGGCAGGTCCTAAGAAACAAGACTGATCAAATGTATTTAAATAAAAATGTGATGTCATATTTTGAGTTGAATTATGTTACTGGTCTGTGCAGCCTATAGGCCACATGGCTGTGCCATGCTAATGAAATCAATAGTTCATTAAACTGACAAACTCTGCCCTGATCAGTCAAAAATCTCTATATTTAGCCACAGAACATTTTCGGCTTCCAGAAAATCCGCTACTGTAGCAACTCCGAAGAAAAACTGCACTTTACCAGCCTGCAAGAAGTGGAGTTGAACCTTGTGTTTGTCCCCAGGCTCGCTGGGAGAGGGAGCGGGAGCGCCACCGGCTGCAGGCCGAAGCCATGGAGGGCAGGCTGAGGCAGAGAGAGGAGGAGTGCAGGAGGCTGGAGGAGAAGCTGATGGAAGAGAGGGAGGAGCTGGAGAGACAGAGGGGGACGTACCAACAGGATCTGGAGAGACTGAGGGAGTCGACCCGTACAGTGGAGAAGGAGAAGGAACGCCTGGAGCAGCAGAGGAAGATCAAGAGGAAGACTATAGAGGTGGGGATGATGTCTCTCACACACACACGCATTACACTTTCAACCTATATCCAGTCACACATGGCTAAAACACTAGCCCCAACCCTACACCTCATTGTTGGTTAACTACTAAAGCTTTGGAGTTATCTGGTGACCTACCAACCCATTTCACCAAGCCAGGTCCCAGTATCAAGCCAAGACCCAAGAATGAGGGTTTCCACTATATGGCACAAGTTGGCTTTTTCCTAAACATTCATGATTTTCTTTTAGCTTTTTGGTCTTAATTTAAGGTTAGGCATAAGGTTAGCATTGCGGTTAAGGTTAGTTTTAAAATCACATTTTAAGATGATAAATGGTAGAAATAGACAGTGTTTATGACTTTGTGGCTGTGGTAACTAGTGCCAACCAAGAAGGAGTGGCTGGCCCTGATCCGCCATTTTGGAAACCTACACTGATCTCTTCTCCCCATAGAGATAGATAGAGGACTCATCTTTGTATCTGTGCTGTTATATCGTCTGAGACAGAATGGCCAGCTCCATTGACGCAATCTCCAGGCAGGTAGCCTAGTGGTTAGAGTGTTGGGCCCGTAACTGAAAGGTTGCCGGATCGAATCCCCGAGCTGAAAAGGTATAAATCTGTTGTTCTGCCCCTGAACAAGGCAGTTAACTCACTGTTCCTAGGCCGTCATTGTAAGTAAGAATTTGTTCTTAACTGACTTGCCTAGTAAAATAAAGGTTAAATAAATACAAAAATAGACTACTTTTTTGGGGAAGTAGTCTATTTTCTTCACGATTGGCTGATTCCTCTTGATGACACAGTTGGACATGACTCCAACAGGATCACCAAGAGGGATCAGCCAATGAAGTTGGACGTCCAACCCAGTTGACTACATTAAAATGGTGGAAGCCTTTAATGGCGCTGCCAATGCTAACACAGCCTTTTGGCCACTACAGGCCTCTCATTCTGTTTCCCCCTCATCTCTTTCCCCATCCAGCATAGCAAACACCTCTGCTGGGTTTCAGTGATCCCTTCACTCTCTCTCTGTGCCAACAGTAGAACAGAGGCACTCAAATACTGTATATACTCCCTTCCCTCTCCCTCTCTCACCTCTCTCTCCCTCACCTCCCCCGGTCTGTCTGGATTCCTATAACAGCCCACACACACACCTGCCTCTTCCCTTAGACTGTTTACTGATGGGCAGTGTGATAACCACAGCAGTAACACAACAATGAGGGAAACACTCGCACTCTCACACTGACACTCACAGCTATCTGAATCCAGTTCCAGCCAGTCAACCAGGAAGCCATCCACACAGAGAGATCCGTCTCCTTCCTTCTCTTTCCATCTCATTCTCTTTTACTGTTCAACAAAAAAACTTGTTGTATTGTGAGTGTGCTAAATTGATAGTCATTGGCTCAACTACTGGAAGTCTATGGGAACAGCTAGCATGCCATTGAGCACAGAACAGTACTAGCATGCAGCTGACATGACTACTGAAAGTATATGGGAACAGCTAGCATGCCATTGAGCACAGAACAGTACTAGCATGCCATTGAGCACAGAGCACACACTTACCCCTCCAGACATGCCACCAGGAGTCTTTTCACACTTACCCCACCAGACATGCCACCAGGAGTCTTTTCACACTTACCCCACCAGACATGCCACCAGGAGTCTTTTCACAGTCCCCAGGTCCAGAACAAATTCAAGGAAGCGTACAGTATTATACAAAGCCATGAGTGCATGGAAACTCCCTTCCATCTTATATAGCGCAAGTGAAAAGCAAACCTGTTTTCAAAAAACTAACACAGCAACACCTCATGACACAACACCTCTCCCCCATGTGACCTACTTGTTGTGTGTCTGTACTGATATGTACTGTGTGTGTAACTGATAGATTTTTCAGCTCTGAGTAAGAGCTTGTTTTGGCCTGGCTGTTTTCTCCCAGGCAGACATTAAACAGACATCAGTAACACAGATTGAGCTCTGCTCTGGGATGGGCTCTAAGCCAAGCTGATAACATCACCAGACATTTAATCAAGACCTGTCGTTACTGCTCTTCTGCTATATACACAAAATAAAGTCCATCTAGAAATATACAACCACTGTATATTGTCTACTTAATCTACGTATATGAAATATTATTGCATTCCATGTAGCGAGGGTTAATATTAATATGACATTAATATGACATTCATACGCTGTTGTAGGTGATAAATGACCTTTCCTGCTGCTGAATCTGTCGACCTGTGTGTGGCAGCAGAGAGGAAGTCTGTCCAGAAAAACCCCAATGCGTTTCTATAGGCTTATTCTGGACATACGTTTGTCGCCTCCCTTCCATCGTTTGGGACGACTCCTCCCATTGTTAGGGCGGAGACATTATACAGATCTCTTGTGGCAGAAATGAGGTGGATTTGGTGCATGCGCACTTGCTCAAAAACAATACTTAGATTATTTCCAGACAAGGCATATTGTAGGCTGCATGTAACTTTTTATTTAGACCTTGTTTGGAAGTACATACAGCCAGAACGGCAGTAATGATAGTTGCTCAGCGACACTATTCTTTGCTAAGTACCAAACTGAATTTGACATTATTAAGCTTGAAAAGCAGGTGAATGACAAGTTTGAATGACTGCTTCCTGAGAACTTCTCCTGTAAACCCATATTCTGGTTCAGGTTAGGGGTTAGGGTTAGTATTTAAGGTAGGGACGTCCCAGCCAGCTAGCTAGCTAGCTAGCCTATCACTCACAGCAGCAGCCAGCAGGGTTTGGCCCACAGGCCTTTCACAATGGCTGTTGGATAAATTGGGGAAGTGTTACCTCCAGAAGGAATGCATCAATTAATTGTCATTCACCCCACTCCACTAGCAGGACTGTTTGTGCTTTTATTGGAACAGGAAAAGGCCTTGGGTCTGAACTTGCCTTGGGTCTGAACTTTGCAGTGAAGGCTGCTGATGCCGTTGTAAAACCACAGAGGGAAGGTCTTAATGGGAATCATTTCCAATTATGAAAAAAAATTAGATGAAAACCGAATAAAAAAAATAATACAAAAAACTATTGACATGATAAATCAATGATAATAGTATAGTTGATAAAGCCATGTATGGCTTGAGAACCTGTGAAACAGTGGCGTTTATAACTTATGGCCTTATTTCTATTACAGCATATTGGATGACTGTCATTCATATTCCATTCACCCAGCTCAATGTAACATCCATAGGCTTATCTACTATATGATACTCTAATTTGTCCTATACCAATCATGAGGTTACTACAACCCACAAAATGAAAGTTTATAACATACAGTTTAAGTCGGAAGTTTACATACACCTTAGCCGAATACATTTGAACTGTTTTTCACAAATCCTGACATGTAATCCTAGTAAGAATTCCCTGTCTTAGGTCAGTTAGGATCACCACTTTTATTTTAAGAATGTGAAATGTCAGAATAATAGTAGAGAGAATTATTTCAGCTATTATTTCTTTCATCACATTCCCAGTGGGTCAGAAGTTTACATACATTCAATTAGTATTTGGTAGCATTGCCTTTAAATTGTTTAACTTGGGTCAAACGTTTCGGTTAGCCTTCCACAAGCTTCCCACAATAAGTTGGGTGAATTTTGGCCCATTCCTCCTGACAGAACTGGTGTAACGGAGTCAGGTTTGTAGGCCTCCTTGCTCGCACACGCTTTTCCAGTTCTGCCCACACATTTTCTATAGGATTCAGGTCAGGGCTTTGTGATGGCCACTCCAATACCTTGACTTTGTTGTCCTTAAGCCATTTTGCCACAACTTTGGAGGTATGCTTGGGGTCATTGTACATTTGGAAGACCCATTTGCGACCAAGCTTTAACTTCCTGACGGATGTCTTGAGATGTTTTAATATATCCACATAATTTTCCTTCCTCATGATGTCATCTATTTCCTGCAGCACAGCACCCCACAACATGATGCTGCCACCCCCGTGCTTCACAGTTGGGATGGTGTTCTTCGGCTTGCAAGCCTCCCCCTTTTTCCTCCAAACATAACGATGGTCATTATGGCAGAACAGTTCTATTTTTGTTTCATGAGACCAGAGGACATTTCTCCAAAAAGTACAATCTTTGTCCCCATGTGCAGTTGCAAACCGTAGTCTGGCTTTTTTTATGGCGGTTTTGGAGCAGTGGCTTCTTCCTTGCTGAGCAGCCTTTCAGGTTATGTCGCTATAGGACTCGTTTTACTGTGGATATAGATACTTTTGTGCTTGTTTCCTCCAGCATCCTTTGCTGTTCTGGGATTGATTTATCACTTTTCGCACCAAAGTAGGTTCATCTTTAGGAGACAGAACGCGTCTCCTTCCTGAGCGGTATGACGGCAGCGTGGTCCCATGGTGTTTATACTTGCGTACTATTGTTTGTACAGATGAAAGTGGTACCTTCAGGCGTTTGGAAATTGTTCCCAAGGATGAACCAGACTTGTGGAGGTATACAATAAAAAATTATTGTCTGATTTTCTTTTGATTTTCCCATGATGTCGAGCAAAGAGGCACTGAGTTTGAAGGTAGGCCTTGAAATACATCCACAGGTACATATCCTATTGATGTCAATTAGTCTATCAGAAGCTTCTAAAACCATGACAATGCATTTTCCAAGCTTTTTAAAGGCACAGTCAACTTAGTGTATGTAAACTTCTTACCCACTGGAATTGTGATATAGTGAAATAATCTGTCTGTAAACAACAACAACAGTTGGAAGAATGACTTGTGTCATGCACAAAGTAGATGTCCTAACCGACATGCCACAACTATAGTTTGTTAACATGAAATCTGTAGAGTGGTTGAAATATTAATTTGAATGACTTCACTGCCCTGCACACTCCTGCATCTAGCTGATCTGGGGTGTAATCATTAGTCCGAACAGTTGCAAAAATGTCTGTTTTTGCAACTAAAACGAGTTTCTATTGGACAAATTCAGGTAGGTTCCTCTCTGTTCCGTTTGCTTCCGTTTTAAGAAACTTTTTGCAACAGAATGAATACACCCCTGATCACCTTTTATAGCAGCCACACAGCATCATAACTTTGCTCGTTGTATAATTCCTTCTCGCATCTATGCACTCTTCTCCTCCCACCTTGGGGCGGCAGGTAGCCCAGTGGTTAGAGTGTTGGGCCCGTAACCGAAAGGTTGCTGGATCGAATCCCCGAGCTGACAAGGTACAAATCTGTCGTTCTGCCCCTGAACAAGGCAGTTAACCCGCTGTTCCTAGGCCGTCATTGAAAATAAGAATTTGTTCTTAACTGACTTGCCTAGTAAAATAAAGGTAAAATAAAAAATAAATAAATAAATAAAAACCTTATCCCTTTGCTTGTGGACTTCAGTGCACGACACAACAGCTGTCTGAGACCAGGTGCAATGACCTCACCAAGCCAAACCTTCATACCATAATCTCTAACAGCTACACATCCTACATCGTTGTCACCATATTAACGTTATAGTCAACAAACTAGAACTAACACGTTAGTAAACCCACAATCCAATCCATGTGTACAATCGTACAGTACAGCAAGCATTTTAGCAGTTATCCCGGCAGGCCCCAGTGGCAATAAATTAATCAAACCGGATGCTTACCTTGACTTGGAAGAGTTGAAGTGTTGGATAGCCTTAGCCAGCTAGCTAACATAAATAGCATTCCTCTTCATTTGTCAGGTTGCTGAGTAGGCTAAATTAGCTGCATTCGCTAGCTAAGTGAAAGGTAAACTAAGAAATAAAGCATACTACTAAATTAAGCTAGCTCTCTGCTTCTCAATTTAAGTAATTTGTTCAAAACTGTTCAACTATTGTCTTTTGTACTGCAGCGCTAGCTAGCTGTAGCTTATGCTCTCAGTACTAGATTAATTCTCTGATCCTTTGATTTGATGGACAACATGTCAGTTCATACTGCAAGAGCTCTGATAGGTTGGAGGACGTCCTCCGGACGTTGTCATAATTACTGTGCAAGTCTATGGAAGGGGGTGAGAACCATGAGCCTCCTAGGTTTTGTATGAAGTCAATGTACCCAGAGGAGAACAGGAAATGGATGTCCTCCAGCTACACCATGGTGCTACCATAGAGTGCTGTTGAGGCTACTGTAGACCTTTTAATTGCAAAACTGGATTTTAATCGGTCAACTTAAAAAAAAAAAAATAATTTGACTGGGACCCAGGCCCTCCCTGGCATCCCATCTCCTTCTCCACACTCATCAATTCATCTCGAGCTGGACTGTCTGTCATTGCACAGGTTCTCACAGACGCTTACTGGCCTTCAGATACATGGCAGCGGGCAGGCCGGCTAGACAATAAACTGATATGGTTTATTGGCATAATACTCTTTGCTTCACTAAACTTTCCTCAAAGGTAGTTATTAGTGTGACAAATCAGACAGGGTTCTGTTCTGAGCTACCCTATGATGTCATGTGAGAGCGGCTGCAGCAGCTCCCTGCTAGTGCAAATCTGCCAGGCTGTGAGAGAGGGAGAATTTTTTTTTTAGCGGAGGGATTGTGTTGTAAAAGAGGTTTAATGTTTCTCCTGTCGTTGTGTGAGCAGCATTATGCCATAGTGAGCCTCTCTCTGAGAGCACATCAAAGCCTGTTCCAAACTGCTTGCTCAGCAGAAAGAGTAGCATGTGTTTCTGATTTCTCCTTTATCCCATAAATACCCTGCTCTTCAACAGATTGTTTCCTTATTGGCACAGGGGCTCTGCACCTCTTTTGTGCTGAGATAAGACGCTGCTGCCTCGCGGCACGGCGTCGGGCTGGCCCTTTAGAAGCAGTGTTCAGAAATACCTCACTAGCCATTTAAACATAACAAGCAGTGCTCTCTCTCTCTCTCGCTACACACTGCAAACCATGGCTGCCGTGCGCCAATTTACATGGCAAACCCAGTTAGCTCAGAGCCGTAGAACAGAGATCAGCAACTATTCTGTTATGTTACCACAAGTTCCATGACAACAGTATTCTCCTTATATTGTTACTACAGGTTCCATGATAAAATTATTATAATTTGCAACCTAAAGCAATGTTATTGTCCTACACATTTTGGTGCCAACTGAAACTATCTATATCCTGAGTTGATCTTGTTGAAACTACTTACACCTGTGACTCAATGGCTTCTCATCCTCCACTTGTATGTTACTAATCTTGTGTGTGTACACTGTGCATTAGCAAAGTATTTTTTCAGCCTTATTCTAAAAATAGATTGAGAAAAAAACGAATCTACTTTTTTTTTTGCTAATTTGTTAAAATTTAAAAAAAACTCACATTTGCATAAGTATTCAGACCCTTTACTCAGTACTTTGTTGAAGCACCTTTGGCAGTGATTACAGCCTAGAGTCTTGTATGATGCTACAAGCTTGGCACACCTGTATTTGGGGAGTTTCTCCCATTCCTCTCCGCAGATCCTCTCGTGCTCTGTCAGTTTGGATGGGGAGCATCGCTGCACAGCTATTTTCAGGTCTCTATAGAGATGTTCGATCGGGTTTATGTCTGGGCTCTGGCTGGGCCACTCAAGGACATTGAGACTTGTCCCGAAGCCACTCCTGCGTTGTCTTGGCTGTGTGCTCAGGGTCGTTGTCCTATTGGAAGGTGAACCTTTGCCTCAGTCTGAGGTCCTGAGCGCTCTGGAGCAGGTTTTCATCAAGTATCTCTCTGTACTTTGCTCCATTCATCTTTCCCTCGATCCTGACTAGTCTCCCAGTCCCTGCCGCTGCCACCACCATGCTTCACCGTAGGGATGGTGCCAGGTTTCCTCTAGACATGACGCTTTCCATTCAGGCTTCGTTTCATCAGACCAGAGATTTTGGTTTCTCATCGTCTGAGAGTCCTTTAGGCTCCTTTTGGCAAACTCCAAAGCGGGCTATCGTGTGCCTTTTACTGAGGAGTGGCTTCCGTCTGGCCACTCTACCATAAAGGCCTGATTGGTGGTGTGCTGTAGAGAAGGTTGTCCTTCTGGAAGGTGTTCCTTGGAACCTTCAATGCTGCAGACATTTTTGGGTACCCTTCCCCAGATCTGTGCTCTACGGACAATTCCTTTGACCTCATGGCTTGGTTTTTGGTGAATTAATGAATAAATGAATGCTCTCCCGTTCCTCCTCCCAGGTGATGCCCCTCTCTGGCAGTCTAAACGGGGATCTCCTGCTGGGCGTGGGCAGTAGCATCAGCGCCGGATCAGACCTCTCCCACAACCTCCCCCAGAAGGCTCTGGTGCGTCCCAGCCACTCGGTTGCGCCCGCAGACTACCTGGAGCTTCCAGAGGTTCTGTCTCGGGGTCAGAGTGGCAACGCCACAGCGCTGCTGGTGAAGAAGGAGGTGCCTCTCCACCTGTGCAGCACCACCAACCAGCAGCACAAGCAAGTGGGTGTCCAGCAGCAGATCCCCACCAAGCTGGCAGCCCTGAGCTCCAAGAGCTCCAAGAGTGCTAAGGCCTCCCACCGCACCGACAGCACAGGTAAGACCAGAGGCAACACAACACCACCACACACCAGCTAGTAGTAGCATACACTACAGAAGTATTGAACCCTACAGTAGGACATTCCCTACTAATGATCTATGATCTAATAGTGATCTATGATGTAATGGTGATCTAATGTTGTTCGATCTATTCATGCACTATTAAAGTCTGACTATGTAGGTTGAAGTCTGTCTCCCAAACACACGTGACCGCTCTCCTGAAGCATCTTAGCCAGACGCGCCACTGAAAAGCTAGCTCTTTCTCTGTCTCTCTCTCGTCTCTCCCCCCTCTCTCTCGTCTCTCCCCCCTCTCTCTCGTCTCTCCCCCCTCTCTCTCGTCTCTCTCGTCTCTCTCTCGTCTCTCTCGTCTCTCCCCCCTCTCTCTCGTCTCTCTCGTCTCTCTCTCGTCTCTCTCGTCTCTTCCCCTCTCTCTCGTGTCTCTCTCGTCTCTCTCTCGTGTCTCTCTCGTCTCTCCCCCTCTCTCTCGTCTCTCTCGTCTCTCCCCCTCTCTCTCGTCTCTCTCTCGTCTCTCTCGTCTCTCTCTCGTCTCTCCCCCTCTCTCTCGTCTCTCCCCGTCTCTCTCTCGTCTCTCCCCCCTCTCGTTTCCCTCTCTCTCTCTCTCTCTCTCTCGTCTCTCCCCCCTCTCGTTTCCCTCTCTCTCTCTCTCTCTCTCTCTCTCGTCTCCCCCCTCTCGTCTCTCCCCCTCCTCTCTCTCTCTCCTCTCTCCCCCTCGTCTCTCTCTCTCGTCTCTCCCCCGTCTCTCCCCCTCTCTCTCGTCTCTCCCCCTCTCTCTCGTCTCTCCCCGTCTCTCTCGTCTCTCCCCGTCTCTCTCTCGTCTCTCCCCCCTCTCGTTTCTCTCTCTCTCTCTCTCTCTCTCTCTCTCGTCTCTCCCCCCTCTCGTTTCCCTCTCTCTCTCGTCTCTCCCCCTCCTCTCCCCCTCGTCTCTCTCTCTCGTCTCTCTCTCTCGTCTCTCTCACTCGTCTCTCTCTCTCGTTTCTCTCTCTCCCCCCTCTCGTTTCCCTCTCTCTCCCCCCACTCGTTTCCCTCTCTCTCCCCCCACTCGTTTCCCTCTCTCTCTCTCTCTCGTCTCCCCCCTCTCGTCTCTCCCCCTCGTCTCTCTCCCCCTCGTCTCTCTCCCCCTCGTCTCTCTCCCCCTCGTCTCTCTCCCCCTCGTCTCTCTCCCCCTCGTCTCTCTCCCCCTCGTCTCTCTCCCCCTCGTCTCTCTCCCCCTCGTCTCTCTCCCCCTCGTCTCTCTCTCTCGTCTCTCCCCCTCCTCTCTCTCCCCCTCGTCTCTCTCTCTCGTCTCTCCCCCCTCTCGTTTCCCTCTCTCTCCCCCCACTCGTTTCCCTCTCTCTCTCTCTCTCTCGTCTCTCCCCTCTCGTCTCTCCCCCTCCTCTCTCTCCCCCTCCTCTCTCTCCCCCTCCTCTCTCTCCCCCTCCTCTCTCTCCCCCTCGTCTCTCTCCCCCTCGTCTCTCTCTCTCGTCTCTCTCTCTCGTCTCTCCCCCTCGTCTCTCTCTCTCGTCTCTCCCCTCGTCTCTCTCTCTCGTCTCTCCCCTCTCTCGTCTCTCCCCCTCTCTCGTCCCTCCCCCTCTCGTCTCTCGCTCTCTCTGTCTCCCCCCCCCTCGCTCTCTCTGTCTTTCCCCCCCCGTCCCTCGCTCTCTCGTCTCTCTCCCTGTCGCTCTCTCCCAGCCTCTGTGGATATGAAACAGATGCTGCCTATGAAGTTGTCAGCCAGAGAGGACGGCACTCTGAAAGCCAAGCGTTCCATCAGCCCTAACCAGCAGCTTCCCAACACCCTAGTCCACTCCCAGTCCATGCACTTGACAGGTAACACACACACACACCCACACACACCTACCCCTATCTAAAACCAAATAGCTGAATGCTGTCTCTCTGGCTATTTTTTCCCCCACAGTTTTGTTGAGCCCTCCAGACAGGGGGCCAGAGAACCAGCCAGCCAGCCAGGCCTCCAACCCCCTGCACACCCAGCCCCAGGCTCCAAACTCCCTCTACACCCAGCTACAGGGTCCTAACCCCCTCCACACCCAGAGCCCTAACCCCCCTCCAGCACAGGCCCCTGTCGACGGCCGCAGCCACAGCCTGATCTCTGAGGATGTCATCTTCTTCTGAGTCCCCCCTCTGTCTCAGCTGGTAGACGGGTGCCAAAGGGATGCCTGTGATGTCAGATCTCTAGAAACCATTCACCGTAGCTCTGGGACACAACACTTTTCCTTTTTAAAGATGTAATTTAAAAAAATATATAACTCTGTTCATTCTTTCTTAGAATAATCTGCTTTATCTATTTTTATCATGTCTGCCTAAAACTAACCATAATAATTGTTTGGAATCATTTTTGATTCAACCGCCGATGACTATGAAGAAAAACAACTGTAATTAATATGAAGGATTATTTTAAACATGAAGGGGTCACGTGACATTCTGGACAAATCCGGAGAGTGGTAGGAAGGGAGGGAGAGTGGTAGGAAGGGAGGGAGAGTGGTAGGAAGGGAGGGAGAGTGGTAGGAAGGGAGGGAGAGTGGTAGGAAGGGAGGGAGAGTGGTAGGAAGGGAGGGAGAGTGGTAGGAAGGGAGGGAGAGGAGAGGGGAGGGAGAGGAGTGGAGGGAAGGGAGGGAGAGGGGAGGGGGACGGAGTGGAGCGAAGTCTCTGGACAGAATGTGCACCTTTTTAGAACCAGTGGAGCCACAGGAAGTGATGAACTGATGTTGTCATTGCTCGCTGTCCTGTGTGTTGATCGACTCAGCGAGATGTTTTATTTTGCACAGTCTAAATACTCCTTTTACAGGCTAACATTACATATGGACCTGGATTGGGATGCTTTGGACTTTGGGTTGACCCATAAATTAAGTTGTAACTATGAAAGGTTCATTTTATTTATTTTCATAATCATGTGTATTAGAAGAGACTAAACACTGGAGTGCAGTTGTAATTTACATTGTCCCCTTTTGTTTAAGATGACTTGGTTTGGTCCAGTGGTGGAACAGACAGGCTTTCATTGAAGATGACTTGGTTTGGTCCAGTGGTGGGAGAGGCAGGCTTTTAAAAAATTATTATAATTTTTTTCAATCACACTGTAAGCAGAATGTTTTACTTAATTTTAGAGAATTGACTTTAAATGCAGCTAGCCATAGATTAATGATCTTATTTAGAATGTCATAATTCATACCACAATTTTACCTGGTTGATTCAATGGCTTTTAAATGCTTTATTTGTATGGTTGTTTACACACACATTTTATATAACATGTGTAAGTAAATACAACCAATCTTGTTCTGTAGCGAAGATGATTTGAACAGAAAGCCATGCCATTCTATATGACCAACAATGATTAGGGATGCTGTGGCACTGGTCTAGAAGTCTCCCTACCCCTAGTGTGTTACTGTTGTAGACGGCAGCAGTAAGGGTAGAGTCATGCTCCAGGATGTAGGTAGACCACTCCCCTCCCAGACACTGCCTGGGTCCCAGTGGTAGACCACTCCCCTTCCAGACACTGCCTGGGTCCCAGTGGTAGACCACTCCCTATCCAGACACTGCCTGGGTCCCAGTGGTAGACCACTCCCTATCCAGACACTGCCTGGGTCCCAGTGGTAGACCACTCCCTATCCAGACACTGCCTGGGTCCCAGTGGTAGACCACTCCCTATCCAGACACTGCCTGGGTCCCAGTGGTAGACCACTCCCTATCCAGACACTGCCTGGGTCCCAGTGGTAGACCACTCCCTATCCAGACACTGCCTGGGTCCCAGTGGTAGACCACTCCCTATCCAGACACTGCCTGGGTCCCAGTGGTAGACCACTCCCTATCCAGACACTGCCTGGGTCCCAGTGGTAGACCACTCCCTATCCAGACACTGCCTGGGTCCCAGTGGTAGACCACTCCCTATCCAGACACTGAAGGATTTCAAAGCTTGATGTAATGTAAAGCTTTAAACCATTTAAGTAACTTTTAAACAAGCCAGTATCTTACAAATGTAAGATTGTATCAGTCAGTTTTTATTGATTGATTGAAGCCCCAAACTTTCATTTCAAAGTCAACCATTCAGTTTGGTGTGATTGGGTCTGACATTTCATCAGCAGCAGGTTCTAAATCACAACATAGTTTCCACTCATTTCCTTCAGCCTGACTGACTAATGTATCAGTTTAAAGAATGCAGTGGGCCTCAAGCAGGAGTGTCTAGTTTTCCCCTACTTTTTTTTTACTAAACTATTTAGTTACCTCTGTGTCTGTATAGCTGGGCCTGTATAGATGTGTATATATGTAGTGAAGTACATGTCTGTAATAGGGAGGGCAAAGCATTCCCTGATCACTCTGATCACTCTGATCACTTGTTAGTCTGAGCTTTCAGTCTTGTTCAAGTACATTCTGTTTTCGACCCTATGTTTCTTATATACAGGTAACTGCCAAAACAAAGGACACTTGAGTAAATGAGGTATACAAAGTACACTATATATACAAAAATATGTAAAAATAGTGGATTTCTGTCAATTTCTCCCTCACCTGTTGCTGACTGGTGTATAAAAAAAACACAGCCATGGAATCTCCATAGACAAACATTGCCAGTAGAATGGCCTGCCATAGGATGACACCTTTCCAATAAGTCAGTTCATCAAATTTCTGACCTGCTAGAGCTGCCCCGGTCAACTGTAATTGCTGTTATTGTGAAGTGGAAACGTCTAGGAGCGGCTCAGCCGCGGAGTGGTAGGCCACACAAGCTCACAGAACGGCACCGCCGAGTGCTGTAGCGCGGCTCTTGGGGCCCCAACGCCCTATTAAGACACTTTGTTTGTATTTTCTTTATTTTGGCAGTTACATGTATATTTTGTGCACATAACTTCTGCATGGACAGCAGTTGAGTTGACATGGGTAAAGAGATGGATGGTCCTTGTGCTCTGAGTTAGTAACATGTTTGCTTAGCTAATAGACCACCGGCCAAATTCTGACTGGTGACATTTCATAAATCCACAAGAAAATAATAAGCTATAATTCAGTTTTGTGGTACAGACGTTTCATTTCTTAACCTGTGTTTATTGGAAACGATGAAGGCAAAGTTGGCTCTTATTTAATACTGAACAAAAATATAAAACCAACATTCAACAATTTTACTGAGTTACAGTTCATATAAGGAAATCAGTCAATTGAAATACGTTCATTAGGCCCTAATCTATGGGTTTCACGACTGGGCAGTGGTGCAGCCATGGGTGAGCCTGGGAGGACATAGGCCCACCCACTGGGGAGCCAAGCCCAGAATATCAGAATTAGTTTTTCCCCACAAGTGCTTTATTACAGCCACCCAGCTGTCTGGGTGGCTGGTCTCAGATGATCCCGCAGATGAAAAAGCCGGATGTGGAGATCCTGGGCTGGTGTGGTTATGAGGCTGTTTGGACGTATTGCAAAATTCTCTAAAATGACGTGGTAGAGAAATGAACATTACATTCTCTGGCAACAGCTCTGGTGGACATTCCTGCAGTCAGCATGCCAATTGTGCGCTCCCTTAAAACTTGAGACATCTGTGGCATTGTGTTGTGTGACTGAACTGCACATTTGAGTGGCCTTTTGTTGTCCTCAGCACAAGGTGTACCTTTGTAATGATAATGCTGTTTTAATCAGCTTCTTAACATGCTACAGCTGTTAGGTGGATGGATTTATCTTGGCAAATGAGAAATGCTTACTAACAGATGTAAATAAATTTGAGCACAACATTCGAGAGAAATAAGCTTTCTGTGCATATGGAACATTTCTGGGGGGAAAAATTTCAGCTCATGAATAATGAGACCAACACTTAATATGTTGTGTTTATATTTTTGTTCAGTATACAACTGGTACTCTTAATGTTTTTGCCATTATAACACCAGCATTGTATAGCAGTAGTTGGCAACTAATTCACCCACTCATTTCATCTGGTTAACCAAAGAGACATTTCATATATGACAATGCTTTATGGTGTCGTATTGAAACTGATATGAAGGGTTATTTTTCAAGATGGCGTGGTGGAGAATCATTGCTTGGTTTGAAGATTCATCTAATGTCCATGTTGAAAGATGAGGGATGTCACTGGTCTGAGAGATGATTCATCTAAGGTCCATGTTTTTAAAGATGTCACCATTCCTAAAGTCTTAAATTTCCTCTAGCTGTACTGGAATCGCTTATGTCTTACTCAAACAAGAGAGGTGTGTGTGTGTGTGTGTGTGTGTGTTAGAATACCCCTCAATATTGCCTAACTGAAGGTTATCTAGAAGTTGTTTTATTTCCTTGATTGTGTGTTTCTACAGATACAAGTATGATGATCTGTAATGTGTAAATAAGATCATGTTGTGTACTGCCAATTACGCTAGTCACTTTGTATAGTAGAATACTTGTAGGGGAAATGAATGTCCATCATAATAATAATAATTATGCATAATAATGTGATGGTGTAACTTTTATCTACCGCTTGCTGTCTAATGATGACTTTTGTAGCAGCACACAGCAAGGATGATGATTTTTGTACCGTCAGATGTAGAGACACATGAAACTGCTGCCTTAGAGAAATCTGCATTTTAGTAATAAATGTTTTAAAACTGTGGGTTTGTTTAGTCTTTATTACATATGGATTACATGAACACTACATTTTATCATCTCATATTTCCCAGCATGATCACCTTTAACTTTCAACTGGGAAGGAAACTAGTAACCTGGTTGTCATCACATTGGCTTTTTGGCTTTTTCTTTTCCTAATTTTGTTTGTGTCCTGAATATCCTGGTAGTTTAACATAATCTGCAGTAGGGCACATTTTGTTTATTATAAAGCCCTGGCCAGTACGTGAATTCAAACTCATTCCATGGAGTTGTGCAGTGTTTCCCAACCTCAGTCCCGGGGACCTCAAGGGGTACAGGTTTTAGTTTTTGCCCTAGCACTACACAGCTGACTCAAATAATCAAAGCTTGAAATAAATTTGATACACTGCCGATTTTGCAGGTTTTCCTACTTACAAAGATTGTAGAGGTCTGTAATTTGTATCGTAGGTACACTTCAACTGTGAGAGACGGAATCTAAAACAAAAATCCAGAAAAATCACATTGTATGATTTTTAAATAATGAATTTGCATTTTATTGCATGACATAAGTATTTGATCACCTACCAACCAGTAAGAATTTCAGCTCTCACAGACCTGTTCGTTTTTCTTTAAGAAGCCCTCCTGTTCTCCACTCATTACCTGTATTAACTGCACCTGTTTGAACTCGTTACCTGTATAAAAGACACCTGTCCACACACTCAATCAAACAGACTCCAACCTCTCCACAATGGCCAAGACCAGAGAGCTGTGTAAGGATATCAGGGATAAAATTGTAGACCTGCACAAGGCTGGGATGGGCTACAGGACAATAGGCAAGCAGCTTGGTGAGAAGGCAACAACTGTTGGCGCAATTATTAGAAAATGGAAGAAGTTCAAGATGACGGTCAATCTCCCTCGGTCTGGGGCACCATGCAAGATCTCACCTCGTGGGGCATCAATGATCATTAGGAAGGTGAGGGATCAGCCCAGAACTACACGGCAGGACCTGGTCAATGACCTGAAGAGAGCTGGGACCACAGTCTCAAAGAAAACCATTAGTAACACACTACGCCGTCATGGATTAAAATCCTGCAGCGCCCCCTGCTCAAGCCAGCGCATGTCCAGGCCCGTCTGAAGTTTGCCAATGACCATCTGGATGATCCAGAGGAGGAATGGGAGAAGGTCATTTGGTCTGATGAGACAAAAATAGAGCTTTTTGGTCTAAACTCCACTCGCCGTGTTTTGAGGAAGAAGAAGGATGAGTACAACACCATCCCAACCGTGAAGCATGGAGGTGGAAACATCATTCTTTGGGGATGCTTTTCTGCAAAGGGGACAGGACGACTGCACTGTATTGAGGGGAGGATGGATGGGGCCATGTATCGCGAGATCTTGGCCAACAACCTCCTTCCCTCAGTAAGAGCATTGAAGATGGGTCGTGGCTGGGTCTTCCAGCATGACAACGACCCGAAACACACAGCCAGGGCAACTAATGAGTGGCTCCGTAAGAAGCATCTCAAGGTCCTGGAGTGGCCTAGCCAGTCTCCAGACCTGAACCCAATAGAAAATATTTGGAGGGAGCTGAAAGTCCCGAAACCTGAAGGATCTGGAGAAGGTCTGTATGGAGGAGTGGGCCAAAATCCCTGCTGCAGTGTGTGCAAACCTGGTCAAGAACTACAGGAAACGTATGGTCTCTGTAATTGCAAACAAAGGTTTCTGTACCAAATATTAAGTTCTGCTTTTCTGATGTATCAAATACTTATGTCATGCAATAAAATGCAAATTAATTACTTAAAAATCATACAATGTGATTTTCTGGATTTTTGTTTTAGATTCCGTCACTCACAGTTGAAGAGTACCTATGATAAAAATTACAGACTTCTACATGCTTTGTAAGTGGGAAAACCTGCAAAATCGGCAGTGTATCAAATACTTGTTCTCCCCACTGTAGGTGGTCTAGACTATCTTAAGAGTGGCTGTCATGTCATTCTATTATGTTATTGGCTAAATGGAAAAGTCTGTTTGGTCTTTCTCATTGTAGTGCTGCTGCAGACAAAGGGTTAAGTGTTGTGGTTTTGCTGTTAAGTCCCTGCAGGACACCAGGGCATCCGGTCCCTCTGCTATTCTGAGAGGGATGATGCCTCTTGTATGATTTCTGGGTTCTTTTGTCTTCTCTGGCTTGTGGAGAATAACTGCAGCTCACTCTTCTCTCTCTGGACAGGCAACTGTTTGGAAACACACCATGTGTTAATTGTCTGAAGTCAGGAGTGCCTGTTGTGCGATGTTGCTCCTGGGCGACACAGATTTTAAATTGACCCTTCATTTAACTAGGCAAGTCAGTTAAGAACAAATTCTTATTTACAATGACTGCCTACCTACAGGGTCAGCCATAGTAGTACGGCGCCCCTGGAGCAAATTAGGGTTAAGTGCCTTGCTCAAGGACACCGCCAGGTTTTTCACCTTGTCGGCTCGGATATTTGAACCAGCGACCTTTGTTGGCTGACTATCTCCAACCTGGTCTCATAGACTAGATGTAACATAGTAAATGTAACTCTGGGACACTCAAATTAGTACAGTATATGTTATGTTTGGTATGGTTACATGAGACGGAAGGTTACTTAAGGGAAAAAAAGAAAGTAGGGAGGTTGGTCGTATAACGCGAACGTCTAGCAACTCAAAGGTTGCGCATTCGAATCTCATCATGGACAGCTTTAGCATTTTAGCTAGTTAGCAACTTCACAACTACCTACTACTTTTTAGCTACTTTGCAACTACTTTGCATGTTAGCTAACCCATCCCCTAACCTTAACCCTTAACCGTAACGCCTAGCTAACGTTAGCCACATAGCTAACGTTAGCCACATAGCTAACGTTAGCCACATAGCTAACGTTAGCCACATAGCTAACGTTAGCCACATAGCTAACGTTAGCCACATAGCTAACGTTAGCCACATAGCTAACGTTAGCCACATAGCTAACGTTAGCCACATAGCTAACGTTAGCCACATAGCTAACGTTAGCCACATAGCTAACGTTAGCCACATAGCTAACGTTAGCCACATAGCTAACGTTAGCCACATAGCTAACGTTAGCCACAACAAATTGGAATTCGTAACCTATACATTTAGCAAATTTATAACATGTTGTACAAATTGCTATTTGTAACATACAGTTGAAGTCGGAAGTTTACATACACTTAGGTTGATGTCATTAACTCTTTTTTTCAACCACTCCACAGATTTCAGGTTAACAAACTATAGTTTTGGCAAGTCTGTTAGGACATCTGCTTTGTGCATGACAAGTAATTCTTCCAACAATTGTTTACAGACAGATTATTTCACTTAATTCACTATATCACAATTCCAGTGGGTCAGAAGTTTACATACACTAAGTTGACTGTGCCTTTAAACACCTTGGAAAATTCCAGAAAATGATGTCATGGCTTTAGAAGCTTCTGATATGCTAATTGACATCATTTTAGTCAATTGGAGGTGTACCTGTGGATGTATTTCATGGCCTACCTTCAAACTCAGTGCCTCTTTGCTCGACATCATGGGAAAATCAAAATAAATCAGCCAAAAAAGGTAGACCTCCACAAGTCTTGTGCATCCTTGGGAGCAATTTCCAAACGCCTGAAGGTACCACGTTCATCTGTACAAACAATAGTATGCAAGTATAAACACCATGGGACCACGCAGCCGTCATACAACTCAGGAAGGAGATGCGTTCTGTCTCCTAGAGATGAACGTACTTTGGTGCGAAAAGTGCAAATCAATCCCAGAACAACAGCAAAGGACCTTGTGAAGATGCTGGAGGAAACAGGTACAAAAGTATTTATTTCTACAGTAAAACTAGTCCTATATCAACACAACCTGAAAGTCTGCTCAACAAAGAAGAAGCCACTGCTTCAAAACCACCATAAAAAAAGCCAGACCAGGGTTTGCAACTGCACATGGGGACAAAGATTGTACTTTTTGAAGAAATATCCTCTGGTCTAATGAAACAAAAATAGAACTGATTGGCCATAATGACCATCGTTATGTTTGGAGGGAAAAGGGGGAGGCTTGCAAGCCGAAGAACACCATCCCAACCGTGAAGCGGGGGGGTGCTTTGCTGCAGGAGGGACTGGTGCACTTCACAAAATAGATGGCATCATGAGGAAGGAAAATTATGTGGATATATTGAAGCAACATCTCAAGACATCAGTCAGGAAGGTAACGTTTGGTCGCAAATGGGTCTTCCAAATGGACAATGACCCCAAGCATAGTTCCAAAGTTGTGGCAAAATGGCTTAAGGACAACAAAGTCAAGCCCTGACCTCAATCCTATAGAACATTTGTGGGCAGAACTGAAAAAGCGTGTTCGAGCAAGGAGGCCTACAAACCTGACTCAGTTACACCAGTTCTGTCAGGAGGAATGGACCAAAATTCACCCAACTTATTGTGGGAAGCTTGTGGAAGGCTACCTGAAACGTTTGACCCAAGTTATACAATTTAAAGGCAATGTTACCAAAAACGAATTGAGTATGTAAACTTCTGACCCACTGGGAATGTGATGAAAGAAATAAAAGCTGAAATAAATCATTTTCTCTACTATTATTCTGATATTTCACATCCTTCAAATAAAGTGGTGATCCTAACTGACCTAAGACAGGGAATTGTTACTAGGATTAAATGTCAGGAATTGTGAAAAACTGAGTGTAAATGTATTTGGCTAAGGTGTATGTAAACTTCCGACTTCAACTGTACTTATTGTAATTCATAACTTTTATGAAATGGATGATGGCGTTAGGTAGCCTAGCGGTTAGAGTGTTGGGCCAGTAACCAAAATGTCGCTGGTTCGAATACCTGAGCCAACAAGGTGAAAAAAAATGCAGCTACTTTACTTTTATTCTGTCTGCACTGTTTGACGTGACCGTAAGTTAGCCGTAGTTGGCTAGCTAGCAAGAAAGGGATAAGAACGTAGCTAGCCAGTATGGCAATAGAACATTTAGAATGAACGACTGGGTCGCGTCCATAGATACAGAACAAAAGACTGAACATCTGGGTCGAGTCCATAGATACAGAACAAAAGACTGAACATCTGGGTCGCGTCCATAGATACAGAACAAAAGACTGAACATCTGGGTCGCGTCCATAGATACAGAACAAAAGACTGAACATCTGGGTCGCGTCCATAGATACAGAACAAAAGACTGAACATCGGTCGCGTCCATAGATACAGAACAAAAGACTGAACATCGGTCGCGTCCATAGATACAGAACAAAAGACTGAACATCTGGGTCGCGTCCATAGATACAGAACAAAAGACTGAACATCTTGGTCGCGTCCATAGATACAGAACAAAAGACTGAACATCGGTCGCGTCCATAGATACAGAACATCGGTCGCGTCCATAGATACAGAACAAAAGACTGAACATCGGTCGCGTCTCTGGAAAACGAACCGATGGAACGAACGACCAGCCGACTTGAATAAATTAGTATGAATAAATTAATCAACATGAAAAAATTTTATGAAAATATGTAAATCATTGCTTGAATATGTTGGAAAACATTATAATGCCCTCAAAGCCGATGTTTGGAGGATATATTGGCACGGTTTTGTCGGTCGTCGGGCCTAACAACACCCGTTCCAATATATCCTCCAAACTCAGCTTCTCTGACTATCACTTAAATCTATGTTTTTGGAGTATAATTAGGGTGTAAAATTATCATATTTCTGACTGATATATATTACAAACTTCTGAAAGATAGAATTCCTCAACACACCAGGTAAAGAAATAATTCCTCAATACACCAGGTAAAAACAACTTTGGAATTATGAGAGGAAAAGGTTTAGTACACAAACATCTTATTTGATCTGGAGGGTAAAATAAGTAGCTTAAATAACCCTCAACTCCAGATTCTGTGAAGGAAAGCATTTTTGCATCTCTTCTGCCAGAAAGCCGATTTGTTTTGCCAGCCTTGGTGTTTGTCTTAAGGCACCAACCGAGTGGTCTTTTAAAAATGTGTACGGGAATCCTTCCTGGTTCTTTAATGTGTGGGGGAATCCCTCCTGGTTCTTTAATGTGTGGGGGTATCCTTCCTGGTTCTTTAATGTGTGGGGGTATCCTTCCTGGTTCTTTAATGTGTGGGGGTATCCTTCCTGGTTCTTTAATGTGTGGGGGAATCCCTCCTGGTTCTTTAATGTGTGGGGGTATCCTTCCTGGTTCTTTAATGTGTGGGGGAATCCCTCCTGGTTCTTTAATGTGTGGGGGAATCCCTCCTGGTTCTTTAATGTGTGGGGGAATCCCTCCTGGTTCTTTAATGTGTGGGGGAATCCCTCCTGGTTCTTTAATGTGTGGGGGAATCCCTCCTGGTTCTTTAATGTGTGGGGGAATCCTTCCTGGTTCTTTAATGTGTGGGGGAATCCTTCCTGGTTCTTTTAAAAGTCCCTCTTTTAATTGTACGCCCTAATTATACTCCAAAAACAGATTTAAGTGATGAGAAGCAGATGTTTGGAGGATATTTTGGAACGGGTGTTAGGCCCGACGACCGACAAACATCGGCTTCAAGGGCATTATCACTTTTATACAATGGGTTACCAACATATTCAAGTAATGATTTACATATTTTAATAAAAAACGTTATTTTGATGAATTTATTCATATTTCATCCTTCCACAAGATATAGTCCCGACACAAATCTTGGGTTGCTACCCAAGTCGGCTGGTCGTTTGTTCTCTCTGTTCGTTTGCCAGAGACGCAACCCAGCTTGTAACACTAGGGTAGTGGGTTCAATTCCCGGGACCACCATTATGTAAAATGTATTCACACATGACTGTAAATTGCTTTGGATAAAAGCATCTGCTAAATGGCATATGTTATACAGTATTATTCTCTGCCCAAAAACAGGCTTATCAGAAAATGACAACATTGTCCATTGGTAGCTACTGTTCTGTACTTTAGATGAATGTGGGATAGTGAAACTAGGAGCTCTATTCAATCTGTAAAGCTGAAGCGTTACAGATTACGCGCTAGAAATGTAAAGGTAATTTTAGATTGAGCCGCTGACATATGCAGCGTTTGCAGTCTCCGCTAAAGCAGGAACATTTCCTTTAAATTTCAACCATGCTGTAAAGCTGAATGTCCGTGCTGCGGATTGAATAGAGCCCTAGACAAACAAGCCAACACTTGGCCTGCAGCTGAGTGCAGAGCTTGTAAATCATTGTTTGAATACTTCCTCTTTCAGAAGGATTTATGCTAAGTGCCTATCTCTTGTAACACTGGAATACACCTGATCTGATGGTCATTTGGCGTCTATTGCAGAAGCATTGTGGAGATCATCTCATGCTTCTTCTGCACTTCCATTGTGCAACATGATCAGCCATCAGGTGATCAGGTTTCAAGAACAATGCATCACAAGCCTTGCTTGAGTCCTATAGTAGTAGTGGTATATAATCCCTGTTAGTTGACCTCTCTACCCTACAGCAGTAAAAATATTAACAGTTATAGTAGTAACTAGGGAAGCGTACTGTTGAGTCAGAATTTACAGTCCCCTAATAAAGAACATCAAAGTAAAAAGGACATGAAGTTTTATTTTCTGGAACCTGCAGCATAGTTATGTAACCGTATTCATCCTGTACAGGTCAGGACTGTTAAAGATAACCGTATTCATCCTGTACAGGTCAGGACTGTTAAAGAAAACAGTATTCATCCTGTACAGGTCAGGACTGTTAAAGAAAACAGTATTCATCCTGTACAGGTCAGGACTGTTAAAGATAACCGTATTCATCCTGTACAGGACAGGACTGTTAAAGATAACCGTATTCATCCTGTACAGGTCAGGACTGTTAAAGATAACCGTATTCATCCTGTACAGGTCAGGACTGTTAAAGATAACCGTATTCATCCTGTACAGGTCAGGACTGTTAAAGAAAAGAGTATTCATCCTGTACAGGTCAGGACTGTTAAAGAAAACAGTATTCATCCTGTACAGGACAGGACTGTTAAAGATAACCGTATTCATCCTGTACAGGTCAGGACTGTTAAAGAAAACAGTATTCATCCTGTACAGGTCAGGACTGTTAAAGATAACCGTATTCATCCTGTACAGGTCAGGACTGTTAAAGAAAAGAGTATTCATCCTGTACAGGTCAGGACTGTTAAAGAAAACAGTATTCATCCTGTACAGGTCAGGACTGTTAAAGAAAACAGTATTCATCCTGTACAGGACAGGACTGTTAAAGATAACCGTATTCATCCTGTACAGGTCAGGACTGTTAAAGAAAACAGTATTCATCCTGTACAGGACAGGACTGTTAAAGATAACCGTATTCATCCTGTACAGGACAGGACTGTTAAAGATAACCGTATTCATCCTGTACAGGTCAGGACTGTTAAATAGAACCGTATTCAGCCTGTACAGGTCAGGACTGTTAAATAGAACCGTATTCAGCCTGTACAGGACAGGACTGTTAAAGAGAACCCTATTTCCCCTATGCAGGACTAGATAGGTCAGTTAGTCTAGCAAGCTATCTAAACTTATAGTTACAGTGCATTCGGAAAGTATTCAGACCCCTTGACTTTTTCCACATTTTGTTACGTTACAGCCTTATTCTAAAGTTGATTAAATAGTTATTTTCCCTCATCAATCTACACACAATGCCTCATAATGACAAAGCAAAAACAGGTTGTTAGACATTTTTGCAAATGTACTGTATTGAAACAAAAAAAATAAGTATTCAGACCTTTTACTCAGTACTTTGTTGTACTGATTACAGCCGCGAGCCTTCTTGGGTATGACGCTACAAGCTTGGCACACCTGTATTTGGGGAGTTTCTCCCATTCTTCTCTGCAGATTCTCTCAAGCTCTGTCAGGTTGGATGGGGAGAGTCACTGCACAGCTATTTTCAGGTCTCTCCAGAGATGTTAGATCGGGTTCAAGTCCGGGCTCTGGCTGGGCCACTCCTGCGCCCCAGTCTGAGGCCCTGAGCCCTCTAAAGCAGGTTTTCATCAAGGATCTCTCTGTACTTTGCTCCGTTCATCTTTCCCTCAATCCTGACTAGTCTCCCAGTCCCTTTCACTGAAAAAGGTGGTGCCAGGTTTTCTCCAGACGTGACGCTTGGTATTCAGGCCAAAGAATTCAATCGGTTTCATCAGACCAGAGAATATTGTTTCTCATGGTCTGAGAGTCCTTTAGATGCCTTTTGGGAAACTCCAAGCGAGCTGTCATCGGGGCCACCTTTAGGTGCCTTTTACTGAGGTGTGGCTTCCGTCTGGCCACTCTACCATAAAGGCCTGATTGGTGGAGTGCAGCAGAGATGGTTGTCCTTCTGGAAGGTTCTCCCATCTCCACAGAGGAACTCTGGAGCTCTCTCAGAGTGACCATCGGGTTCTTGGTCACCTCCCTGAACAAGGCCCCTTCTCCCCCAATTGCTCAGTTTGGCCAGGCGGCCAGCTCTAGGAAGAGTCTTGGTGGTTCCAAACTTCTTCCATTTAAGAATGATGGAGGCCCCTGTGTTCTTGGAGACCTTCAATGCTGCAGAAATGTGTTGGTACCCTTCCCCAGATCTGTGCCTCGACACAAAGCTGTCTCGGAACTCTACAGATAATTCTTTCGACCTTGGTTTTTGCTCTGACCTGCACTGTCAACTGTGGGACCTTATATAGACAGGTGTGTGCTTTTCCAAATCATGTCCAATCAATTTAATTTACCACAGGTGGACTCCAATCAAGTTGTAGAAACATCTCAAGGATGATCAATGGAAACAGGATGCACCTGAGCTCAATTTCGAGTCTCACATCAAAGGGTCTGAATACTTATGTAAATAAGGTATTTCTGTTTTTTAATTTGAATACATTTGCAAAATTTCTAAAAACCTGGCTGACTGGAAATGTTTTTATTTGATCCATTTTAGAATAAGTCTGTAACATAACAAAATGTGGAAAAGTCAAGGGGTCTGAGTACTTTCTGAATGCACTGTATTTGCCTCAGTTAGCAGGGGAAACAATACCTGTCTGCATGTGCAGACAGGTACCAGAGGCCGCTTGTATGTAACATTGGCTCATCTGTCAGTTGGAGCGCAACCCTTTCAAGAAAACTAAACCGACTGCAAAACAGGGCTCCAAATGGGCAAACTGGGGCGTGAGTAACGGTATCTTGCAGTAGCTGAACACAGGCAGCCCTGCACCATAGGGGGCCTCAGACTCCAAACCACTCACTGAGTTAGGAGCTTTAACAGAGCAGTTGCCCAGACACAGCCAGCCAACCTCCCACAGTTATGGCTGTTGTGCCCCGCCAACCGCAGCCAAAGAACTTCAAGGCCTCTGGCTGCAATAACAACAGCAGGGTAAAGGAGGGAGGGAGAAACATACAGAGAGCCAGGCAGAAGCAGCACTGAGAGTGGGAGACAGAAACAGAAAGTATGTGTATGTGATTGTGTCTGCAGCACTCTGAGGGGGTTGGAGTTGTGTCTGAGGGGGTACTCTACAGCACTCTGAGGGGGTTGTAGTTGTGTCTGAGGGGGTACTCTACAGCACTCTGAGGGGGTTGGAGTTGTGTCTGAGGGGGTACTCTACAGCACTCTGAGGGGGTTGTAGTTGTGTCTGAGGGGGTACTCTACAGCACTCTGAGGGGGTTGTAGTTGTGTCTGAGGGGGTACTCTACAGCACTCTGAGGGGGTTGTAGTTGTGTCTGAGGGGGTACTCTACAGCACTCTGAGGGGGTTGAATTTGAATGATCACTGGGGGGTGTGAGATCAGATGAAAGGCCCGATGCTGCTGTGTCTCCCAGTCCCATGCTGCTAGCCAAACACTCAGACAGAGAACACAACAGCCCAGTCCAGCAGCATCATGGCCTCCTGCCAACCTACTATTATATAAACAGTTGCGCTGCCAACAGAGACTCGCTGGAGGGTCTGGACAGTCTGGAGGGTCTGCAGGGTCTGGGGGGTCTGGACAGTCTGGAGGGTCTGCAGGGTCTGGAGGGTCTGGACAGTCTGGAGGGTCTGCAGGGTCTGGATAGTGCTGGTCTCTTGTGGGAGAAGCCAAGTTTATGTAATTGGAACACAGACAGACGGACAGATTTGCATTCACATCCTCTTACTTTATACTGTAAGTCCTTTGTTTCACTTTAGATTACTGTTATGTTAAGGAAACTTAGCAGTATCTCATACTGTATGGGCTTTAATTTCCTGCCAATTGCAAATATTACAAATTACAATGTATGTGGATTTATGGTGGAAACAGTCCAAGATTCCCCACCACATATAGTGAATAAAAGAGATAAGATACAGAACAGTAAAAACCTTCTCTTCCTCCCTCTCCTCTCTTATTCCCCCTCTCCTCAGTGGGGAGTCTTTACAGTCACCTCCCTCTCCTCTCTCCTCAGTGGGGAGTCTTTACAGTCACCTCCCTCTCCTCTCTCCTCCCTCTGTTTTAATTATCTTCTTTGGTCCTGGGTATTTCATCTGACACACACACACACACACACACACACACACACACACACACACACACACACACACACACACACAGGGGTTCGTAAACAAAGTTGAGGCGCGGCTGAGTCCTGAGTGTCTCCTGTTAACTCTAAACCCTATTCTGAATGAGGGAGGATGACTCACTTCTACCCCAGAGAGAGAGACAGATGCAGACAGAATGGGAACACTATTGTATTATTCATCAGGGGTGTCACTTTGGATCTGTTGGTTCAGATGAGCACGCTGTCTGACTGGCCGTCTGACTGGCTGGCTGACTGGCTGACTGGCTGACTGCTCCAGTCTAGTCACAGCCGACCTGATTTTCATAATTCTGATTCAGTGGAGCTGGAGCTACATCTGCCCACCCAACTGAGGGCTCAGGGAGGGGTGGTGGAAAGGACACCCCTTTGAAGCCTTTTTGGGGGTCTGTTCCTTTCTGGGGGTCTGTGATTGGAGAGCCAGAGCATTGTGTACACAGCTGTGCCCTGAGGTGAGGCTGTAGAGCCCTCCCTCTGAGTCTGTTCATTCACTGTTTTATTGATGAAACTCACAGAGGAAATGTCACTTAAAGCCCACACTGCTTCCCAAAACAAAGGCTTTACTGTGGTTTTGTGACAAACAGGAAGGAAAATATGCCCAACTTGCCTGGAATGTCTGTTTGTGATGCTAGGCCGTTGTTGCTGCCCACCGTGGCTGACACTCATTTGGTCAATAGCATGAAACCCTTTGTTATGTTGTCTTTATATCATTGATGCTACCTCTAAACTCACCCTATCACATCACTCTTAAATGTATTTAACCAGGAACACATTCTCTTTTACATTAACTACCTGAACATAAAGGTGGGAAGACTTTCTGCAGAATGCACTCTGGTGTTGTGTGTACACATGTATTTACGGGGTGGATTTGCAAGGCTCACTGATATTCCATCAGCTCACTGATGATGAGGTTGCTATTGTGGCCGGAATGAGGAATGTGAATCTGGATGCAAATTGTGGTAAAATAACGAGGGTTTGTGTTTTCTGGACTGACAGTAATTGCTTTGAGAGCACCAGGGGTACGGTGTGTGTTTTAAAGAGCAGCCAGCCAGCCAACCACGCCCAAACCTGAGGCCATTAAACTGTAACACAGAGCCGGCTCCATCAAAGACATGAACCAACACAATACTCCCTGTCACAACGTCTGTCAGCAGGGCTCTGCCTGGCTACCCTCTCTCTCCTCCCTCTCTCTTTTCCCTCTCTTCTCTCTGCAATTTTCTAGGTAATTGCTCCATTGTGTAAACAGCGATTACCGTTGCCAAACGTTGCTTCGCCAGAAAGCTCCTTCCTGTCACAACTCTCCTTCAGTACTCCTCCTGCTCCTCTGTTCAAAGCCCAGGCTCTCGCCTGCGCAGTCAGTTTTTAAAAATAAAAACCCCTCCAGCCAAGACAGAGGCTGTTTGAACTAGCCCGAAGAAGCGCCAGGAAGACACACAAACCTCCCTGTGTGTGTTTATAATGCAGATTGATTGTGTTTATTACTGCTCTGAGTCAAGCGTGAATGACACAGCACTACCTTTGTTTGAACAGTGGGAGGAACATTTGTGGGCAGTGCAGGTTGTTTGGAGAGAGAGTCCTTTGCCTTAAAGAAACCATGCTCCCAGACTCACCTTGTCATCTATCTTTAAAGCAGGTTGTTTGTTAACAGACCGATATGAATAATGTTGAGACCACTATTGTACACATGTTCATGGCCACACCCCGGCTCAACCCTAACCTTAACCTCAACCTCAACCCATTTACATTTTACTCATTTAGCAGACACTCTTATCCAGAGCAACTTACAGTTAGTTAGTGCATACATGTTCATACTGGTCCCCTGTGGGAATTGAACCCACAACCCTGGCATTGCAAGCACCATGCTCTACCATCTGAGCTACACGGGTCTGCTACATGAACCCTAGCTTCATGTCCACACCCCGGCTCAATCCTAACCCTTACTCAAACCCTAACTTCATGTCCACACCCCGGCTCAGCCCTAACCCTAACCTCAACCCTAACCCTAACCTCAACCCTAACCTTAGCCCTAGCCTCAACCCTAACCCTAACCCTAGCCTCAACCCTAACTCTAACCTCAACCCTAACCCTAGCCTCAACCCTAACCTCAACCCTAACCCTAGCCTCAACTCTAACCTTAACCCTAGCCTCAACCCTAACCTCAACCCTAACCCTAACCTCAACCCTAACCCTAACCTCAACCCTAACCCTAGCTGTTGATCTTTAGCTTTGGATCTAAATGGAATGTAAACCCAAGTATATCCCTTCCAAAACATTATCTATTTTCCTACGTTTACCAAAACGCTTACCTTACAGTCTCTCAAGCACTTCCTAACATTGTTGTAGTACTTGACTTGGACTTGACTCGGACTTGGACTTGACTCGGATTTTCATGACTTGTGACTCGACTGGGACTGGACCAATGGTGAATCTCTCTCTTTTGCATAGTTCAACATACTAGCTACAACATCAAATGTTAGAGAGCTGTGTTTTCTATTGAGCCTTAAGAAATGATTGAACCGCAACTTTTGGGACTCGACTTGAGTATAAAGGACTTGGACTTGAACACCAGGGACTTGGGACTCGACTCAGACCCAAGATTTAGTGACTTGACTACATCACTGTCTACTAGTACCTACTTTGACAAAGGTACTTCCAGTGGGTTGAAAAATAGTGGATATGGGCTTGAAATGAAGCAGGTTTTGGAGACAGCTGCTCTGCGCCAGCGGTTAGGCCATCTCAGTCAGACACTGTTTACTTAATGTTTACTTACCCAGCACCACAGCAGCCGGAGGGAGGGAGGGAGGGAGGGAGGGAGGGAGGGAGGGAGAGACTGAGCGACTGAGAGGCTGAGAGACGGGGAGAGACGGGGAGAGACGGGAGAGACTGAGATGATCGGAGAGGAGGAGAGAGAGAGACTGAGATGGTCGGAGAGGAGGAGAGACGGAGACGGGGAGAGACGGAGAGGGGGAGAGATGGGGAGTGACGGAGAGGGGGAGAGACGGGGAGAGACAGAGAGGGGGAGAGACAGATGATCGCAGAGGAGGAGAGCGAGAGACTGAGATGATCGGAGAGGAGGAGAGAGAGAGACTGAGATGGTCGGAGAGGGGGAGGGAGGGAGGGAGGGAGGGAGAGACTGAGAGACTGAGAGGCTGAGAGACTGAGAGACGGGGAGAGACGGGAGAGACTGAGATGATCGGAGAGGAGGAGAGAGAGAGACTGAGATGGTCGGAGAGGAGGAGAGACGGAGAGGGGGAGAGACGGGGAGAGACGGAGAGGGGGAGAGACGGGGAGTGACGGAGAGGGGGAGAGACGGGGAGAGACAGAGAGGGGGAGAGACAGATGATCGCAGAGGAGGAGAGCGAGAGACTGAGATGATCGGAGAGGAGGAGAGAGAGAGACTGAGATGGTCGGAGAGGGGGAGGGAGGGAGGGAGAGACTGAGAGACTGAGAGGCTGAGAGACTGAGAGACGGGGAGAGACGGGAGAGACTGAGATGATCGCAGAGGAGGAGAGAGAGAGACTGAGATGATCGCAGAGGAGGAGAGAGAGAGACTGAGATGGTCGGAGGGAGGGAGGGAGGGAGGGAGGGAGGGAGAGACTGAGAGGCAGAGAGACTGAGAGACGGGGAGAGACGGGGAGAGACGGGGAGAGACGGGAGAGACTGAGATGATCGGAGAGGAGGAGAGAGAGAGACTGAGATGGTCGGAGAGGAGGAGAGACGGAGAGGGGGAGAGACGGGGAGAGACGGAGAGACGGAGAGGGGGAGAGACGGGGAGAGGGGGAGAGACGGGGAGAGACGGAGAGAGACGGAGAGGGGGAGAGACTGAGATGATCGCAGAGGAGGAGAGAGAGAGACTGAGATGATCGGAGAGGAGGAGAGAGAGAGAGACTGAGATGGTCGGAGAGGAGGAGAGAGAGACTGAGATGATCGGAGAGGAGGAGAGAGAGACTGAGATGATCGGAGAGGAGGAGAGAGAGAGACTGACATTTGGATGGTTTTGATACCTTATGAATCATTATGCACCCCAACAGAGTTTCTGAGGCCACCTCTATGATCACAACACACACACACACACACACACACACACACACACACACACACACACACACACACACACACACACACACACACATACCACACACAAACACATACCACACACAAACACATACCACACACAAACACATACCACACACAAACACATACCACACACACACACACACACACACACACACACACACACAACACACACACACACACACACACACACACACACACACACACACACACATACCACACACACAAACACATACCACACACACAAACACATACCACACACAAACACATACCACACACACACACACATACCACACACAAACACATACCACACACACACACACACACACACACACACACACACAAACACGTACCACACACACACACAAACACATACCACACACACACACACACACACACACACACACACACAAACACGTACCACACACACACACACACACACACACACACACACACACACACATACCACTCATACACCAACCACAGACTCACCTAGGAATTCAGCCCAGAGAGCCTTGTAACATAGGTGCCAGTACACTGGAGACTGTGGTCCAACACACCGCCTACCGTCTCTCTAGCCCCGTTTATACCTGGTGGTAACATGCGTCCTTCGTTCTGATCTTATAACATCTGATCGAAATCAGTTCACAATGTGTCTTTTAATCGTCTACACCTGTCTGGAAATGTGGGCACAACCAGAATGTGGACCAGATCCAGACACAGGAAGCATGTTAGAACCAGGTATGGGGCTTCTGCGTGATCTGCAGCCAGACTACCCTACCTGCCACATCTAGCTCACACACGCCAGCTCAGCAGACAAACATTGGCGTCAAAATATGGCCCTGTAATGATATTTTCGTATATTATAAACAACATAGACAATGCTGCAACCGAGTACTTTGGAATAAAACACATTTCACTGCACATATTTAAAGACATTTGGCGCCAAAGGATGTGAACAGACTTGGTGTCACAGTCTTCCTTCCTGTTGGGTCTAACTCTGAACCCCCAACCCCTACAACAGGGCAAACATTCGCAATAGCAATATTATGATGTTGCGATATTGCTCATACTGAACCTATCTGACCATTTCAGAGAGACATGAAGCGTGTAGGCTGGGATACGGGCAAAGGGGTTTAGCAGAGGGGTCCATTGATTGGCCCTCTTGCAGTGGGTCACCCAGTCTTGGATGCAGGGGCGAGGGTGAGGACCCCAGGGGAAATGAGTGGAAGACCATTCTGAACTAATTTGGGGCCTTTGTGCCTGGCGAGGCGCCCCAGCTGCGTGTCTCAGACCAGCAGACACACGCCGATATTTGGGTGGAGAAGCTGAATATCCCATATCGGTTCCAGCTCACTGCCCCCATTCTTAGGAAGGCCACAACAAGTGCTAAACACACACACACACACACACACACACAGAAAAACACTGTCCAGATTGGGGCAGTTTCCCGCCTCCCTCTCTTTCATTCTTTGGCGGCCAGTGAGTCTTTTGTCTCTGACCGAATTTCAAACGTCTATTTATGAGACAGGGTTTAATGGTGTCGTCGGCAGAATCTGTTTGACAATGACAATGAGCCCATTGAGTAGTCCTGCTCATCCCATTAGCCTGCCAGATCCCCATTCAGAGCAAGATGTTTTATCTTCTTATGCATGTTTGCATTGTGTTATGAAATTCCATAAATGAAAGGTTGATCCACCATGCAGCCACAAACATGTCCATGAGAGAGTGGCCAAGCATGACTGGACAGGGTTTGTTGTGAATTATGTCATATATAGCTGGCGTTGTTCACACAGATTCTGGGGCCGTTTGAAGTTTTTCATTGGCTTTGAAGATAATGAATTATGCTGTGTCACATGTATGTGAATGTCCATCATATATATCTGGACATTTTAATCTGGATATTCATAAGAGAAATATGTTTTGTACAAACAAAGTCAACTGTTTGTGGGGAATCATTTTCTGGTCAAAGACCTTAAATGTTATTTTAGATTTTTTTGTAGTTTATGATGAATTCTGTTTGATGGGTATTATTTGATAATCATAACAATATTAACATCACAGGACTGACAATGTTTTGACCGAGTTTCAAAATAGATGCAAAATAAATCTAGACGGCTCTCCTCTCCTCTCCTCTCCTCTCCTCTCCTCTCCTCTCCTCTCCTCTCCTCTCCTCTCCTCTCCTCTCCTCTCCTCTCCTCTCCTCTCCTCTCCTCTCCTCTCCTCTCCTCTCCTCTCCTCTCCGGGGAGATAACCCAGCTGTTTTAGGGAGGGGAAGGGAAGGAGGAGGAGAACAGGAGGATGAGGAGGATGTACCCATCTGGCAGTTCCACTGCCCCTCTCCCTCTGCAGCCATTCATTAGGGCTGGGCCACAGCCTCACATCCTCCTCCAAACGCCCCCAAAGTGGAGCATCTCCACTGAGGCAAACAGCCGGCAGTGCCCCTTTACCCAGAGCAGGCCCTTGGGGCTCCAGGCAGTGTAGCCTCAAACAGCATCTCAGACAAGTCGGGAATGGGAATATGGATGAAATATGAGTGGTACTTCTGAAACAAGACTGTGGGTGTGAGTCAGAAATCGACAAGTCAGATTTTTCCCTCTAATGAACTGAATAGACAGAGGCTGATTTACAGTTCCCACCCAGACTGTAGTTGGGGAGTTGTTGATTAATTCGTACACTCTGTCCTCCATAGAGAGGTGTAACCATCATCCACAGGCTACTGTACAGGCCAGGCCTCCCACATCTTTTCTCAGGGAGAAGTCCTCAGTAGGCTGCCCTTCAATGAGGCTCTCTACGAGGTGTCCAGCGCACTGTCCACGCACCACTGATCTGAGAACAGAGTTCCACAGGCCTGAGTCCTTTGCTGACCACTGAGAATAGGATATGAGTAACTCTATGCATGACCTAAGTCACACTCTAAACACCCTGGCCGCACCTGAAATGGCACCCTATTCACTATATACAGATGTTGGATCTTAATTTGATCACCCTGTTGCGGGAGAACGTTCCTGCAATTCAGGACATTTTTTTACTTAGTGTATTTGAGGTTTAAAAAGGATTCTGAAGTTTGACATTTCCACTTTGCATTTCAGACTTGATTTTCCTTTACAAAAAATGTATTAGCCCCTACAAAAATGTCCTTGAATTATAATTTACATAATAATTAACATTTCCTGTTGCTGCAGGATTATTTTCCTGCTGTAGCAAACTGGCTCGAATTAAGATCTTACATCGGTAGTGCTTTTGTCCAGAGCCTATAGGGTAGTCAAAAGATAGGGTGACATTTTCTTTACATCTCTCTTCCTCAGCCTCAAGCTCTCTCTTTTCATTCTCCCTCAGCCTCACGCTCTCTCTTTTCTGTCTCCCTCAGCCTCACGCTCTCTCTTTTCTGTCTCCCTCAGCCTCACGCTCTCTCTTTTCTGTCTCCGTCAGCCTCACGCTCTCTCTTTTCTGTCTCCCTCAGCCAGCCGGCCGGGAATACACTAAGGGCTCTAATCAATCAGATCAGCTTTAGCCGACATCCGCATAGTGGTTGTTTTGGCGGTGCCGGAGGTGGAATATTAGAGCTGTCAAATCCACAAGTGGCTCCTGGCATTATACCTAAAGTGGGCATTGCCATTGGCTGTACAAAGGCACATTAAGAGAAATTAAATTACAAGTTCGAACACTGGAATGTAAGATGTAAGCTACACCTCAATTAGACTTATAGAAATTCTCATTATTTTGTTTAATCATTTTCAATTTGAGCGTAATTATTTCTATATGGCCTACATTTTCTCGTTCTGAACACCGCCAAAACATCAGCTACGTGGGTGTCGGCTATCGCTGGTTAATGCTCTGATTGAGGGCGTTACAGATTTTGCAGCTTTTAACGTGAATTCCGTCGCTCTAAAGATTCAGACATCCCCCTCTGTGTCAGTGGTATGGTGTGCCATCCGCTGTTAAGAGCTCTTCTCACCAAGCCTCCCTGCTGGTGTATGAGAGGAGAGGTATGAGGACCAGCAGCTGATTACTGCGCTACATTAGACATTCTCTAAGGTAGTAGCTAATGATGCATTATGGGTTGCAGATGTCAGGGAGTTTCAGACCACATACCTCGCAGCCAGCCATACAGAGTAATCATACCTGGGGGGTGTGGAAGAGGAAGGGCATCTGTCTCATGTCATCTAGGGTTTAGATCTGTTGACATCCCACCATGTGGGTGGCGCACAATTGGCCCAGCGTCGTTAGGGATGGCCGGGGTAGGCCGTCATTGGCCCAGCGTCGTTAGGGGTGGCCGGGGTAGGCCGTCATTGGCCCAGCGTCGTTAGGGGTGGCCGGGGTAGGCCGTCATTGGCCCAGTGTCGTTAGGGGTTGCCGGGGTAGGCCGTCATTGACCCAGCGTCGTTAAGGGTGGCCGGGGTAGGCCGTCATTGTAAAAAAGAATTTGTTCTTAACTGACTTACCTAGTTAAATAAAGGTTAAATAAAAAATAGATAAATAAATGATCGTTCTCACCAGGCAGAACCAGTCCTCAGGTGACACAAACACAACCTCATACTAACAAGGGTTCATGACAGAAAAGGGGGCTTGGTCTCACAAATCTTTGCGTCATGAGACACTCAGGGTGGATGTGAAGTGCCATGCAGGGCCTCCTTAACTACAGCGATCTGAAAGGCACAGACTATCTTCTGGAGCCACCATTTACTCTCAAACTAAATATGCCATTTTGTTGATTTTAGCAGCTCAAGTATTTGACCCAGGTGTGGCTGTTAGTTTGAGCCCAACCCACTATACTGTTGCAACAACTGGAGATGGAGACCATGAATGGAGACAGAAAGGGAAGCAAACAGGCATTCCTGTTAAACACCAAAACTTCCTGGAATTTCCATTTGGAAAATGTTCCAGACATTCCCTCAGTACCTGCCTGATTATATGGTTGTCTATGCTGTTCACTTCACAGCTGTAACATTCCGGTCATTCCCAGAAATAAACAAACTTATGTTTTCCAACCAGATGAGTTTTATTGACATACAGGGAAGATCAGTATCAAACTACAGCTTGTTTCATAGGTTTGGCTTTTCTGAAGTACAGATGTCTGTTTTTGCATAGAAAGATTATTGTAGAAAGAGGAACGGCTTGAATGTGGCGGCATGTAGCCTAGCGGTTAAGAGCGTTGGGCCAGTAACCAAAAAGGTCGCTGGTTCAAATCCCAGAGCTGACTAGGTGAAAAATCTGTTGATGTTCCCTTGAGAAAGGCACTTAACCCTAATTGCTCCTGTAAGAAGCGTCTGCTAAAAGACTGTTTGCTAAAAAATGCATATAAAGTCAAATGAGCAAAAACGACAATATAAAATTAAGACAATCTTTGTGCAAATCATAAAAACCTCAACAGGTCAAACTAATATGGTCCTGCAAGAATAATAATAATAACTTAGATCTGATTCATGATAAAAGGGGCACTTTTACAAAAGAGATGTTTCAGTAGACACATGAATGTGAAGACATCCTCAGGGAGCTATGAGTTTAAACTTTAAGACACACCCTAAATGGGTTTTCTTGCATTCGAGCCATCCTGTGAATGTTCTGTTAATGAGACAGTCTAAACATCCACAGAGCTCAGTTTAACATTAAACCAACCACATCTTCTGTCAGGCCTCTTCCAGGGACAAACAGAACGGAGGGATATCCAAACCATATAAAATACAACTAATTGCATAAACCCTGTGACAGGAAACATACAAAAACAGGCATTTTTCAACAACATACATTTAGTCAAATTGTGATTTTTGTATCTTCAGCCATGAGTCACATTCCTTGCAGTGTGTTAAATTGAGAAAGAAGATATACATTTAGTTGACCAAAATTGAGGGAAGTTCGAGTCAAAGTCTAAAAATAAATTGGGAGATTGTTTTATGCACAAAATCATACACTTCACTTCCCAAAATGAACTCCCTCCCAACTAACGCGGGCAAGGCCTCCTTGAGTTTGTCACTAGTTCAATAAATGACACCTGAGGAACACAGTCAGTAACCCAGTGTGGGAGGAGCCCAGTGGACCAGACCCATGCCCTTCTCTGTCAGAGCAGGAGAACCAACGTGGTGGCTCCTTTACAGAGACATCAAAAATCAGTCTTCTCCTAGGCTGCAGTCATTCTGGAGTTGATAAGAGTCTCTGAACCGTAGAAATAGAATCCATAGAACATATTCTATTTGCATGCTCTCTCCATAGTCAGTCAAACACATTATGAGCCCCAGGACTCAGAGAGTGAGGGGATGTACAGTACGGTGTCCATTACCCTCTGTAATACAGTCCCAGCCTGGCATTCCTTAACTCACATATCTATCCCCCCCTCTTCCTCCTCCTCCAGGCCAGGCCAGTAGCTACGTGGAATGTTACCCAGCAGAGGAAACATCAGATGAAGTGGATTGGGAGGGACAGGCCTCTAGTTTCCATGACCACCCTCCCCTCTCATCACCCGACCTTAGGCCTAGTTTAGCCAAGCTACTGCTCTGCTGCTGGGGACATTCTGATTCTCTTCTGACTGCAGGGCTGGAGGGGAGGGTTGGCAACCCCTCGTCACACCTCCACTGCATTCCATAGCCACCGAAGGGAGACAAGCCTGCATTCCAGACACCACTGCTGAGAAAGAGAGAGGGAGAGAGAGAAAGAAGATAAGCGTTAGGCATACCAAGAACTCAGAGTTGGTCCATGAGAATTTCTGTGAACACTTGCCACGTCTAGCAGCAGCTCATATACAGGAACTGAGAATGAAGATACTTCAGTCGGTACCATAAGCAGCTCATCCGTATAGTGTCTTATCAGGCTCATCAACATACCATTATTCATGCTTTATGACAGGGAGTGAAATCCCCATGAATGTAGGATAGGAGTTGTTCCTGCTATGAAAAAGTATTGCTGTAATATTATTAAAACTCAATAGGCTCAAAAATAAAATAATTTTGGTTCATTCAAATAAAATACCTCATATGCCTTAAACCAAATTGTGTCTTAAACTAATACATATCATGATTCTAGGCTCTGACACTAGTAATACTTGTATGCATATTTTACATTGTGGTGATTCTTCTGGATTCTGTAGCTGGAATCTCTTAACCCAGTCTTTCTTTGTGGCCTCAGATATTTAGAATCTAATTTCTTTCCCCTGCTGTTAAGATGGAAGTTATTTTGAAGAAAGATAATGCGGGAGCTGTTCGTGTGTGCGTGTATGTCTAAAACAGACACCAAAGCATGGTCGGTTACAGCAGACAGAGACTTCTGCTGGGGTTAGTTTAAGGCAGCTTAATGAGCTCATTACCATAGCAGAGCAGAACCTAGGTATCCTCTCATCTCATCTCAGAGCAGAACCTGGGTATCCTCTCATCTCAGAGCAGAACCTGGGTATCCTCTCATCTCATCTCAGAGCAGAACCTGGGTATCCTCTCATCTCAGAGCAGAACCTGGGTATCCTCTCATCTCAGAGAAGAACCTGGGTATCCTATCATCTCAGAGCAGAACCTGGGTATCCCCTCATCTCAGAGCAGAACCTGGGTATCCCCTCATCTCAGAGCAGAACCTGGGTATCCTCTCATCTCAGAGAAGAACCTGGGTATCCTATAATCTCAGAGCAGAACCTGGGTATCCTCTCATCACAGAGCAGAACCTGGGTATCCTCTCATCTCAGAGAAGAACCTGGGTATCCTATCATCTCAGAGAAGAACCTGGGTATCCTATCATCTCAGAGCAGAACCTGGGTATCCTCTCATCACAGAGCAGAACCTGGGTATCCTCTCATCTCAGAGCAGAACCTGGGTATCCTCTCATCACAGAGCAGAACCTGGGTATCCTCTCATCTCAGAGAAGAACCTGGGTATCCTATCATCTCAGAGCAGAACCTGGGTATCCTCTCATCACAGAGCAGAACCTGGGTATCCTCTCATCTCAGAGCAGAACCTGGGTATCCTATCATCTCAGAGCAGAACCTGGGTATCCTCTCCTCTCAGAGCAGAGCAGAACCTGGGTATCCTCTCATCACAGAGCAGAACCTGGGTATCCTCTCCTCTCAGAGCAGAACCTGGGTATCCTCTCATCTCAGAGCAGAACCTGGGTATCCTCTCATCTCAGAGCAGAACCTGGGTATCCTCTCATCTCAGAGCAGAACCTGGATATCCTCTCATCTCAGAGCAGAACCTGGGTATCCTCTCATTTCAGAGCAGAACCTGGGTATCCTCATTTCAGAGCAGAACCTGGCTATCCTCTCATCTTAGAGCAGAACCTGGGTATCCTCTCATCTCAGAGAAGAAACTGGGTATCCTCTCATCACAGAGCAGAACCTGGGTATCCTCTCATCTCAGAGCAGAACCTGGGTATCCTCTCATCTCAGAGCAGAACCTGGATATCCTCTCATCTCAGAGCAGAACCTGGGTATCCTCTCATTTCAGAGCAGAACCTGGGTATCCTCTCATCTCAGAGCAGAACCTGGGTATCCTCATTTCAGAGCAGAACCTGGGTATCCTCATTTCAGAGCAGAACCTGGCTATCCTCTCATCTTAGAGCAGAACCTGGGTATCCTCTCATCTCAGAGAAGAAACTGGGTATCCTCTCATCACAGAGCAGAACCTGGGTATCCTCTCATCTCAGAGCAGAACCTGGGTATCCTCTCATCTCAGAGCAGAACCTGGATATCCTCTCATCTCAGAGCAGAACCTGGGTATCCTCTCATTTCAGAGCAGAACCTGGGTATCCTCTCATCTCAGAGCAGAACCTGGGTATCCTCATTTCAGAGCAGAACCTGGGTATCCTCATTTCAGAGCAGAACCTGGCTATCCTCTCATCTTAGAGCAGAACCTGGGTATCCTCTCATCTCAGAGAAGAAACTGGGTATCCTCTCATCACAGAGCAGAACCTGGGTATCCTCTCATTTCAGAGCAGAACCTGGATATCCTCTCATTTCAGAGCAGAACTTGGGTATCCTCTCATCTCAGAGCAGAACCTGGGTATCCTCTCCTCTCAGAGCAGAGCAGAACCTGGGTATCCTCTCATCTCAGAGCAGAACCTGGGTATCCTCTCCTCTCAGAGCAGAGCAGAACCTGGGTATCCTCTCCTCTCAGAGCAGAGCAGAACCTGGGTATCCTCTCATCTCAGAGCAGAACCTGGGTATCCTCTCATCTCAGAGCAGAACCGGGGTATCCTCTCATCGCAGAGCAGAGGCTGGATAATACAGCAGGAGCCTGAGTCTCCTCTTAGCATCAGCTATCTGCTACTGAGGCCCAGGCTGGGGCTACACTCTTACATCACAGCTACTGAGACCTGTACCCACTTTACCATGAGCACTGGAGAGCAGGTGCATACATATTACACAATACATGTAAAAACTATTTTGTTTATGTTTATATTGCTGCTAGTAAGATTGCACCTAAATTAACCATTTATCGGATCATCAAGAACTTCAAGGAGAGAGGTTCAATTGTTGTGAAGAAGGCGCCAGGGCGCCCAAGAAAGTCCAGCAAACGCCAGGACCGTCTCTAAAGTTGATTCAGCTGCGGGATCGGGGCACCACCAATGCAGAGCTTGCTCAGGAATGGCAGCAGGCAGGTATGAGTGCATCTCCACGCACAGTGAGGCGAAGACCTTTGGAGGATGGCCTGGTGTCAAGAAGGGCAGCAAAGCCACTTCTCTCCAGGAAAAACATCAGGGACAGACTGATATTCTGCAAAAGGTACAGGGATTGGACTGCTGAGGACTGGGGTAGAGTCATTTTCTCTGATGAATCCCCTTTACGATTGTTTGGGCCATCCGGATAACACCTCCAGAGAAGACACGGTGAGTGCTACCATCAGTCCTGTGTCATGCCAACAGTAAAGCATCCTCAGACCATTCATGTGTGGGGTTGCTTCTCAGCCAAGGGAGTGGGCTCACTCACAATTTTGCCTAAGAACACAGCCATGAATAAAGAATGGTACCAACACATCCTCCAAGAGCAACTTCTCCCAACCATCCAAGAACAGTTTGGTGATGACTAATGCCTTTTCCAGCATGATGGAGCACCTTGCCATAAGGCAAAAGTGATAACTAAGTGGCTCGGGGAACAAAACATCAACATTTTGGGTCCATGGCCAGGAAACTCCTCAGACCTTAATCCCATTGAGAACTTGTGGTCGATCCTCAAGAGGCGGGTGGACAAACAAAAACCCACAACTTCTGACAAACTCTAAGCATTGATTATGCAAGAATGGCCTGCCATCAGTCAGGATGTGGCCCAGAAGTTAATTGACAGCATGCCAGGGCGGATTGCAGAGGTCTTGAAAAAGAATGGTCAACACTGCAAATATTGCATAAAATGAAAGTCATTGTCAATGAAAGACTTTGACACTTATGGAATACTTATAATTATACTTCAGTGTTACCATAGTAACTACTGACATAAAGATCTAAGAACACTGAAGCAGCAAACTTTGTGGAGACCAATACTTGTGTCATTCTCAAAACTTTTGGCCACGACTGTATAATTAAACAAAGAGTTGCACACTATGCACACCTAGCGGTTAGAGCGTTGGGCCAGTAACCGAAAGGTCGCTGGTTCTAATACCCGAGCCCACAAGGTGAAAAAAAAAAAACATCCTGTCCATGTGGCACGTGGCACTTAACCCTAATCTGCTCTAGGGGCGCCATACTACTATGGCTGACCCTGTTGGGAGGCCGTCACTGTAAATAAGAATGTGTTCTTAAATGACTTGCCTAGTTAAATAAAGGTTACATAAACAAGTGGCTCATTTTGGTTTTGCAAAGTCTCCAGTTCCCTTGAAAACATCTGCTCATCAGAACTCACCCCAAGTCTTCCAATTACCCACAACTTCCCAGTCCAAGGCTGGTCCTGCATTCTTATGTGTTCCCTGTGTAACAACACACCCAACACAATGTTTACTAATGACCAGTTCTAATTACAATGCATCAGCTAAAATGGAAACCACAGCACACTGTGACAGCCAGGCTAATTTACCTTCGAATTTCCAACAGTCTAGCTCTGGCCGTGGGCTAACACTCAGACAGCATACAAAGACAAATGAGCATCTTCTTACCATCAGCCTTCCTAGCAAGCGCTGGATTGAGACTAACAGCAGGACAGAGAATACAGCTGTGTCAGACCAAGACCCCCTTCAATGATACATGCTTCTGAGGGATAAGACCCCCTTCAATGATACATGCTTCTGAGGGATAAGACCCCCTTCAATGATACATGCTTCTGAGGGATAAGACCCCCTTCAATGATACATGCTTCTGAGGGATAAGACCCCCTTCAATGATACATGCTTCTGAGGGATAAGACCCCCTTCAATGATACATGCTTCTGAGGGATAAGACCCCCTTCAATGATACATGCTTCTGAGGGGTAAATATAGTGTAACTCAGACTTATTGAAAAGGCCCTACAGCGCTGACGACTCATCTGTTTTAAAGTGATCATCAAATTATAGTCTGAAGATTAGTCTGCCATTTTAAGCACCTTTTCCCTTTGTATTCCGCACCATGGAGAAAAGGCCAATAAAAACCCTATTCGTTTTATGCAAATGATGCTGGGCCAAGGTCCATAATGTGGCAGATTGATTACTCTGGAGACTCAAGACAGAGTGGGGGCACGTGCCCTGCGCTCACCCCGTGTGTGTCTCTCTCTCTCTAGAGAAGGGAGGGAGGGCGAGGGGACGCTGAACACAGATGCCATTATAAAAAGGCTCATTCAGAGAGCGTTCCTGGTGGCCTTTAATAAAACATTATTATTGAGCGGGGGAAGCGGGCCTCTCTCCTCCCTCCCTCGATCCTCGGCCCCTTCTTTAACAGCAGTCTGGAGAGGCCCACTGAAGCCTGCCCACCGACCTATGACCCTGGCCAGGTGTGCCCCGTCACACAGAGCCGCCCACCACCTCAGGTTTCAGTTGGAACCGTTAAATGGGCCTCTGTTTCTGGGACGTTTGTGAGAGGAGGGGAGGCAGGAGAAAGGGTAGAAGAGGAGTGAGTGAGTGAGTGAGTGAGTGAGTGAGTGAGTGAGTGAGTGAGTGAGTGAGTGAGTGAGTGAGTGAGTGAGTGAGTGAGTGCAAAGCCATTGCTAGGCCTGTTGGGTGTCCGAGGAGACCTCGTTGAACTTTGTGCTCAGATCTCCGGTTACATTCTGTCTGCCTGTAGTCCTACACCAGTCACCAGCACAGTGTTGGGGTTCAGCTAGGATACCTCACATATGTCAGCTAAGACCCAACTCCCTCAACTCATGATTAACTACTCTAGGGGGCTATACAAGCAAAGGAAAACTTAACAAATCCACAGGAAATAATGGAGTCATTACAGCAGAATTCCTATGATTTTACTCTGAAATAGTTCCATTAACTCCACACAGAGTAACATTGATTGTGTCATTTTTACTCTGTGTAGAGCAGGCCTGGTGTAAAGTACAACCAAAACTACACCATTCATTATATTTCCCAGCATGCTCTATTGCAGTTGGATTTTTAGAATTGTTTGTTTCAAAATCTGTTTTTGCATTATTGAATCTTGTGCAACAAAGATAAACATACACTTTTCGAAACTAATCCAATCTGTTAGTTGAACTTATTGCACCCGTTCCTGAAATGGTTGTTCTAGTTTAGATGGTTTAGGCAGTCTCATTTATTCATCCTTCTAACCCATCCTTCTGGGGTGAATCCATTAAGGGTTTCTGGTGTTTTGGGTTTGAGTCTGGGGTTTACCTATTATTTTCCCTTTCATACAGTTTTTAGATGTATCAATTTTGTTTCGAGGTGCAAAATCTGTTGAACTGGTATCTTGCTGTAATATTACTGGTGTAATTGGTATCCTGCTGTAATATTACTGGTGTAATTGGTATCCTGCTGTAATATTACTGGTGTAATTGGTATCCTGCTGTAATATTACTGGTGTAATTGGTATCCTGCTGTAATATTACTGGTGTAATTGGTATCTTGCTGTAATATTACTGGTGTAATTGGTATCTTGCTGTAATATTACTGGTGTAATTGGTATCCTGCTGTAATATTACTGGTGTAATTGGTATCCTGCTGTAATATTACTGGTGTAATTGGTATCCTGCTGTAATATTACTGGTGTAATTGGTATCCTGCTGTAATATTACTGGTGTAATTGGTATCCTGCTGTAATATTACTGGTGTAATTGGTATCTTGCTGTAATATTACTGGTGTAATTGGTATCCTGCTGTAATATTACTGGTGTAATTGGTATCCTGCTGTAATATTACTGGTGTAATTGGTATCCTGCAGTAATATTGCTGGTGTAATTGGTATCCTGCTGTAATATTACTGGTGTAATTGGTATCCTGCTGTAATATTACTGGTGTAATTGGTATCCTGCAGTAATATTACTGGTGTAATTGGTATCCTGCTGCCATGTGTGAGAAATGGAACTCACTCAACAATCTACACTTATACCTCTGCTCTACAATAAAACATTTAAAACAGATTGTTTCTTGTCTAGACTATGAGTCTACAACAAACCATAATACAAGTGTTAAGTCACAAATACTTTTTCCATCAACAGTGGGTGAATGGATTGTGGCCTGAATCTGTGGTCGGACCCATCTGGAGAGAAGAGTGATGAAAACTGGCTGATAATTAAACTAGAACAAACTGCCAAGACAACTGAAATCTCCCCACCACAAATCATTACCAATGGTGCTGAAAGCCACACCTTTATTCCTATAGAATTAGAAGGAAAAGTGTGTGTGTGGTTGAGGGCTGGTTGTCAACATGAGGGAGAGAAACACCCATGCGTTATTCTTTTTTCCCTCAGAAACATATGTTCTCTCTCTCTCTCTCTCTCTCTCTCTCTCTCTCTCTCTCTCTCTCTCTCTCTCTCTCTCTCTCTCTCTCTCTCTCTCTCTCTCTCTCTCTCTCTCTCTCTCTCTCTCTCTCTCTCTCTCTCTCTCTCTCTCTCTCTCTCTCTCTCTCTCTCTCTCTCTCTCTCTCTCTCTCTCTCTCTCTCTCTCTCTCTCTCTCTCTCTCTCTCTCTCTCTCTCTCTCTCAGACATGGCTGAGAGGCAGGCGTCTCGTGTGTGTATCAGTGGAGGCTGCTGAGGGGAGGACGGCTCATAATAAATGTCTGGAACGGCGTTAATGGAATGACATCAAACACACAGAAACCATGTGTTTGATAGAGGGTTCCGGAAATCAGATTTTTCATTTTCCAGCAACAGTAGGTTGAGTAACTCTGAGCTCCCAAAGCTTTGGTGTCCGACTGACTGACTGACTGGCTAAAAACAGAGCAAGGCACCAAAGCTTTAAGGGCTCAGAGTTACTCAGCCTACTGCCAGTTATACCCAGCTCCCTCCTAGTTTAGTTTAATGTCAATCAAACAGTAGTTACCTACAGCCATCTTTACCTCTGCACTGTTTAGAGAAAAAGTAGTGCTCTTCCCTGCAGCTGCGTGGATAAAGCCAGCCAGCCAAAAAACAGCCTCCCGCTCCCAGGTGTCCACGTGGTCCTAAAGTCAACCTGCCACTACCGCTAAACTGCATTTGCCTTTTAATTCAGGATTGGAATGATTTTAGCATCCTATTTTATACTTAACAAAAATATAAAACGCAACATGCAACAATTTCAAACAAGCTTCAATGCCATACAACACTCCTTCCGTGGCTCCAACTGCTCTTAAATGCTAGTAAAACTAAATGCATGCTCTTCAATAGAACGCTGCCCGCACCTGCCAACCGGACTATCATCACTACCCTCGACGGGTCTGACTTAGAATATGTGGACAACTACAAATACCTAGGTGTCTGGTTAGACTGTAAACTCAACTTCCAGACTCACATTAACCATCTCCAATCCAAAATGTTATCTAGAATAAGCTTCCTATTTCGCAAAAAGCCTCCTTCACTCATGCTGCCAAACATGCCCTTGTAAAACTTACCATCCTACCGATCCTTGACTTCGGCGATGTCATTTACAAAATAGCCTCCAACACTCTACTCAGCAAATTGGATGTAGTCTATCACAGTGCCATCCGTTTTGTTACCAAAGCCCCATATGCTACCCACCACTGCGACCTGTATTCTCTCGTCGGCTCGCCCTCATTACATATTCGTCGCCAAACCCACTGGCTCCAGGTCATCTATAAGTATTTATTAGGTAAATCCCCACATCTCAGCTTGCTGGTAACCATAGCAACACCTACCCGTAGCATGCGCTCCAGCAGGTATATTTGACTGGTCACCCCCAAAGCCAACACCTCCTTTGGCCGCCATTCCTTCCAGTTCTCTGCTGCCAATGACTGGAACGAATTGCAAAAATCCTTGAAGCTAGAGGTTCCTATCTCCCTCACTAACTTTAAGCATCAGCTGTCAAAGCTGCTTATCGATCACTGCACCTGTATATAGTCCTTCTGTAAACAGCCCATCCTACTACCTCATCCTGTATATAGTCCTTCTGTAAATAGCCCATCCTACTACCTCATCCTGTATATAGTCCTTCTGTAAATAGCCCATCCTACTACCTCATCCTGTATATAGCCCTTCTGTAAATAGCCCATCCTACTACCTCATCCTGTATATAGTCCTTCTGTAAATAGCCCATCCTACTACCTCATCCTGTATATAGTCCTTCTGTAAATAGCCCATCCTACTACCTCATCCTGTATATAGTCCTTCTGTAAATAGCCCATCCTACTACCTCATCCTGTATATAGTCCTTCTGTAAATAGCCCATCCTACTACCTCATCCTGTATATAGTCCTTCTGTAAATAGCCCATCCTACTACCTCATCCTGTATATAGTCCTTCTGTAAATAGCCCATCCTACTACCTCATCCTGTATATAGTCCTTCTGTAAATAGCCCATCCTACTACCTCATCCTGTATATAGCCCTTCTGTAAATAGCCCATCCTACTACCTCATCCTGTATACAGTCCTTCTGTAAATAGCCCATCCTACTACCTCATCCTGTATATAGCCCTTCTGTAAATAGCCCATCCTACTACCTCATCCTGTATATAGCCCTTCTGTAAATAGCCCATCCTACTACCTCATCCTGTATATAGCCCTTCTGTAAATAGCCCATCCTACTACCTCATCCTGTATATAGTCCTTCTGTAAATAGCCCATCCTACTACCTCATCCTGTATACAGCCCTTCTGTAAATAGCCCATCCTACTACCTCATCCTGTATATAATCCTTCTGTAAATAGCCCATCCTACTACCTCATCCTGTATATAGCCCTTCTGTAAATAGCCCATCCTACTACCTCATCCTGTATATAGCCCTTCTGTAAATAGCCCATCCTACTACCTCATCCTGTATATAGCCCTTCTGTAAATAGCCCATCCTACTACCTCATCCTGTATATAGTCCTTCTGTAAATAGCCCATCCTACTACCTCATCCTGTATATAGTCCTTCTGTAAATAGCCCATCCTACTACCTCATCCTGTATATAGTCCTTCTGTAAATAGCCCATCCTACTACCTCATCCTGTATATAGTCCTTCTGTAAATAGCCCATCCTACTACCTCATCCTGTATATAGTCCTTCTGTAAATAGCCCATCCTACTACCTCATCCTGTATACAGCCCTTCTGTAAATAGCCCATCCTACTACCTCATCCTGTATATAGTCCTTCTGTAAATAGCCCATCCTACTACCTCATCCTGTATATAGCCCTTCTGTAAATAGCCCATCCTACTACCTCATCCTGTATATAGTCCTTCTGTAAATAGCCCATCCTACTACCTCATCCTGTATACAGCCCTTCTGTAAATAGCCCATCCTACTACCTCATCCTGTATATAGTCCTTCTGTAAATAGCCCATCCTACTACCTCATCCTGTATATAGTCCTTCTGTAAATAGCCCATCCTACTACCTCATCCTGTATATAGCCCTTCTGTAAATAGCCCATCCTACTACCTCATCCTGTATATAGCCCTTCTGTAAATAGCCCATACTACTACCTCATCCTGTATATAGTCCTTCTGTAAATAGCCCATCCTACTACCTCATCCTGTATATAGCCCTTCTGTAAATAGCCCATCCTACTACCTCATCCTGTATATAGTCCTTCTGTAAATAGCCCATCCTACTACCTCATCCTGTATATAGCCCTTCTGTAAATAGCCCATCCTACTACCTCATCCTGTATATAGTCCTTCTGTAAATAGCCCATCCTACTACCTCATCCTGTATATAGCCCTTCTGTAAATAGCCCATCCTACTACCTCATCCTGTATATAGTCCTTCTGTAAATAGCCCATCCTACTACCTCATCCTGTATATAGTCCTTCTGTAAATAGCCCATCCTACTACCTCATCCTGTATACAGCCCTTCTGTAAATAGCCCATCCTACTACCTCATCCTGTATATAGCCCTTCTGTAAATAGCCCATACTACTACCTCATCCTGTATATAGCCCTTCTGTAAATAGCCCATCCTACTACCTCATCCTGTATATAGTCCTTCTGTAAATAGCCCATCCTACTACCTCATCCTGTATATAGTCCTTCTGTAAATAGCCCATCCTACTACCTCATCCCCATATTTATTTTTTAACTTCCGCTCATTTTCCACTCCAGTATCTCTATTTGCACATTCCATCATTCCAGTGATTATGCTAATCTGTAATTTATATCACCACTATGGTCTATTTATTGTCTTCCTAACCTTACTGCATTTTGCACTACATTTGCACTCTGTATATAGATTTTCTATTGTGTTGACTGTACGTTTGTTTTATTCTCATGTGTAACTCTGTGTTGTTTTTTGTCGCACTGCCTTGCTTTGTCTTGGCCAGGTCGCAGTTGCAAATGAGAACTTGTTCTCAACTGACCTACCTGGTTAAATAAAGGTGAAATAAAATAAAATAAAAATGTCAAAGATTTTACTGAGTTACAATTCATATAAGGAAATCAGTCAATTGAAATACATTCATTAGGCCCTAATCTATTGATTTCACATGACTGGGAATACAGATATGCATCTGTTGGTCACAGATACCTTTATAAAAAAAGTAGGGGCATGGATCAGAAAACTAGTCAGTATCTGGTGTGACCGCCATTTGCCTCATCTCCTTCACATAGAGTTGATCAGGCTGTTGATTGTGGCCTGTGGAATGTTGTCCCATTCCTCTTCAATGGCTGTGTGAAGTTGCTGGATATTGTCAGGAACTGGAACACGTGATCTTTTATTTCAGCTCATGAAACATGCGACCAACACTTTACATGTTGCATTTATATTTTTGTTGAGTGTAAATTGTTGGTGTTGAGCTAGGGAATGGTGACTGCCATACCCTAGGACCTAGAGGATAGAGCCTGAGGCCTAGGACAGCTCAAAAATATTGCACACTCCTCACCAAGGGACTGCAGTGCATTGCAAGCACAGGCCTGAACTCTGCCTTGCTCTTGTACTGAGAGTGATTGAGGACGACGTGGAGAGGCTCTGTGTGTCTGTAATTACTGCCAGGCTGACATTGCTATTTCCTACTGCTCTATAAACTACTGACTTCTCCATGTTTATCATCCAACACCCACTCAGCCTAGCGCCCAGCCAGGCACCCAGCCAGAGGCTCCCATTAGATCATGTTGTAATCATCGGCAACCATGACAACCACGACAACAGAGGATTGATAAACTGTTTGTCGGTCCCTTCTGATGTCCATATGGGCCTGGGCTCACTGATATGGGACTGACAAGCGAGGACGACTGACTGATCTCGCCGACCGACAGTGTTGTAAAGTCCTTGAGCACCTGGAAAGCTATATAAATCCAGTCAACTATTTGTATTATTACCTCTGTACAAGGCCATAGTCTAGTAAGGAGGAACAACTATGAAGGAGAGTGATGCTCTCTTCCTACACACTGTCCTCTAGATTTATATGATTTTGGTTGATCTAGAGGAGGACGCATGTGTTAACAATTTGGGTTTTTCTTTCATTAGTTTGTTTCCATTGCTGACGTCTGATTTGAAACACATGGATTTGTTTTGTCTGTGATTAATATCTTTAATAACTCTGCTCTAAAGACAAACTGTCCTTGTCTGTACCGCCCTCTTAATATGATTTATCAATTTGTCTCCCCAACGACCTTGGGAATACACTCCAGAGTTTCCATTCATATTGTTTTTAATGTAGGCTTAACCTGGGTCTGTGCAACCTCTGACCTGCTATGTTTTGTATGTGTTTGAAGAACCAACTCACCAATAATACTAACAGCCACTTCTTCCTGTTGCCCCGTCACTATGCTGAGAGATACTTCCAGGTGCTGACGAAGGCTGTGGGGATCAGTGAGTAGGGCACACTGGTCACGCTATCCCACGAGTCTTTAGAGGGGTCGTAACAGTCCAGGGTCTTGCACCTCTGAGCCCCAAAGTAGCCCCCCACCACGTACAGCCGGTTCCCCGATGCCACCGCATGACAGCTGATCCTCTTGGCCATCACGTCCCCGAACTTGGACCACTGGTACGTCTCGCTGTTGAAGCGGTAGGCCGAGCTGGCAGAGAACTCTGTGTCTCCACCGATCACTACGACGTGGTTGCCTACCACAGCTGCCGCCGTGTAGCGCCAGATCTGAGGGCACAAAGCAGGCACCGTCCACCTGTTCTGGACCGGGTCAAAGCACTGCACCTTGGGAAACTTATCTCGGTTGACGCTGGTGCCCCCGAAGACAAACAGCTTGTTCTTGGCCCCCACCACTGCAGCATTGCTAACCCCCTCTCTGAGAGGAGCTACAAGGGTCCACTTGTTGGTCTGTGGGTCATACTGCTCCACCTGTTTGAGAGAGACTGATGGAGAGGCTGGGAAGGAGCCGGCCAGAGAAGTGTGTCCACCTACAACGTACAGGATGTGGTCAAGCTCAGCTGTTCCGTGTCCGAACCTGGCCACCAGCATGGGCGCAGCTTTAGACCACTCATCATGCAGGGTGTCGTAGACCCACATGTCTTTGGAAGCCCCATTCTCAGAGCCCCTCCCCCCAGTCACGTAGACCTTGCAGCCAATGGCGCAGGCGCTGCACTCCTTACGGGGGCTGGGGATGTCAGTTTTGGGGGTGATCTCCTTGGTCTTGTTGTCGATCATGTACACCTTGTCACACATGAAGGTCTGGCCTCCTAAGAGAAGCAGGGCCTGGCTGACCTTCCTGGGCCGGGCACAGAACCCAGTCACAATGCCGTCGTTCTGGAGGATCCTCATCTTACAGCGCACTGCATCCTCCACGATCTCCCGGCCAACTTTGTGCCCCATCACCAGCTCCTCAGAGGCCACGTTCTTCAGCAGGTATGTCTCAGGTAGCAGGGCCAGACGCACACAACGCAGCAGCTCCGGCAGGTCGCCCAGCCTCCTCTCCATGTCAGCCTTCACCCAGTCTATCACAGCCTCGTACACCAGGCTCTCATCCTCCACCTCCAGCTCCTCGCTGAACACAAGTTCCTGGACCTTGTCTTTAGGGAGACTAAGGAAGTCCTCCGTCCTGTTGAGGGTGGCGAAGTTGGCCAGGCACATCCTCCAGGAGAGCTCGTAGAGCCGCTGGCACTGGCGGGCGTCCGACAGCAGCATCATGCCCAGGCAGTTGGACGGTGCCAGGTTCTTCTCTAGGAACTCAGAGCAGGCGTCTCGGATGTCGTGGAACTGGAGCATGTCCCCGGCCTCCAGAAGGGACTCGGCGTTCTCCTCGTTGATGATGACGCGGGCCGAGTAGGCGTAGTCTAACAGCAGCTCCAGCACCTCTGGGTGCAGCGAGTCGTGGAAGTTGACCTCGGCATCGCGGCTCTCCCTCAGGCCTCCGCTAAACATGGCCTCAAAGTAGCGGCTGCAGGAGGCCAGCACTGCGCGGTGGCAAGGGAAAACGCGGTTCCCGGCCCTCAGGACCACATCAGTGAAGACTCTTCGCTTACGGAGCAGGTTGAGCTGGGTCAAGAGGCTGTCCGCATGAGACGTTTTGTGGAACAACTGGATGTTCATGGAGCCAGAGCTAGAGCGGGATTTCCTGTTCTCGTGGTTGCTCACAGACATCTTGGACCTGGAGGGCAAACAAACAGAATTTATTTAAATTATTGATATAGCTACATCTATTTGTTGATATAGCTACATCTATTTGTTGATATACAGTTAAAATCTGAAGTTTACATACACCGTAGCCAAATATATTTAAACTCAGTTTTACACAATCCCTGACATTTAATCCTAGTAAACATTCCCTGTCTTAGGTCAGTTAGGATCACCACTTTATTTTAAGAATGTGAAATGTCAGAATAATAGTAGAGAGAAGGATTTATTTCAGCTTTTATTTCTTTCATCACATTAGTTTACATACACTAAATTAGTATTTGGTAGCATTGCCTTTAAATTGTTTAACTTGGGTCAAGCGTTTCAGGTAGCCTTCCACAAGCTTCCCACAAGCTTCCCTGTGCTTCACGGTTGGGATGATGTTCTACATATGTTTTGGATTATTCGTTCAAATCGCCAAATGTTGTATTTTATTTCAGCTGTTTAGAAATATGAGGCAGAGACACAAGGTTCGGAAGAGAGGGAGTATAGACAGCAGCTACGGCTAAAGTAAAATAACATGTACAGAACGTGATCCGGGTCCTTCCTTTTAAGTGGTTTCGCGAAAACGTATCCGGAACCACGGCCTTGTCTTTACACTGTAAATGGCGGAGAGGGGGTATATGGTGTAGACATCTACCTCCAGGGGTAGTGCGGGAGAAATCTCTTAAAGAGAGATTTTAAAAATGCAATATGCAGAAATCTCTCTGCCATTTCCTGGTTCCTAAAATTATAATAGTTCTCCTAATTTCAGTTTGTAACAAAACAAGCAAGTATAGTGTAGATAATCAGTGTACCATCTAAACCGCTGTGAAATATATTTTCCACAACCAAACATTTTTTTTCAGCTGGTGTACAAAACCGAAAGTAAAAGATGCAAAAAAAGAAATAGCGCAGAATTACATATCTATAACACATTTCTATGTGAATTTGGCCAGGTTGCCCATAAAGTTTCATATTGCAGATGTAATCTAGATTCATACACAAGTATCTCTCCTGGACCTAGTTTGTGTTGTCAAAGTAGGTGTAGTGTAAAGAGGGCCTTAACATCTATGCTGGCAGGTTAAAGCAAAAATTGAAATGTTACCCTGACACTCCCATTCTGAATAAATACAAGGCTGGTGCTCATTTGCCTGGCCAGTAAATGTCATTAGGCTATAAAGCCATCAACTCTTATCAGTTGGATGGATCCGGAAATGAACCCTGGACTTGAAGATGAAAGGATACCTGATAAGGTGTGTGTTTACTCACTGGTAACATGGGAATCAATACAAAATAATCTATCAAAATATAACATTAATCAATTATTTACTGACAAATGACAAAAGTATAATTTAATCTTCATTAAATACCTAGTTACATGAAATATAACCAGGTGAGGTGAATAAGTATGCTACCTGAGTGTGGACATCCCTTTCCTGGCTTTATCAGCATTTTAAGCCTATGAATCACGGTGCCAACCTATGACTGTTCTCTCTGTAGTTAGCTCATATTAGACGGTGCTAATGGCAAAGCTCCGTGTAAAACAGAACACCTTACAAAACATCACCTTCAGGCTATAAATTGTCAGAATTGTGCAAAACTAAAGCAAATTAGACAAAAATTGTTAAATAGCCAAATTGAAATTCACAATCACTGAGAATTTCTTCAACAAATTACACAATTAATTGTAGTTATTATATTTCAGAAGACATTTATAATTGTTTGACAGTAGAGGGAACTGCTTAATATATTGAAGTATTCACATTTCATGAGGCTTATTTATGTTCCAAAAACAATTTAATGAATTTACATTAATAGAATAAGGGATAAGAAAAATAGTTAAACATTGTGCTTAACCAAACTTCCGAGGAGAAAGGAATCTAACACGACACAGCGTGAAATCCAATTCGTTTTGTGCATACATATTAGTAGTCGACAAAGTTCTGGAGCGTCTATAAATGTAAACCATGTCCAGCATGCGCTCAGTTTCTTCCGAACTTAGATCAGCCTGGCAAACATACACGGCTACTATTGCAAGCTCCGGATCAACGGATAGGATGTTACAAGCAGCTAGTTACATTTCAGAAGTGCAATAAGTGTCAAACAACCACGTGTATCTCTGCGATAGAAACGAATCCTTACCTAAATTGTATTGGCGCAAAGAAGTAATATCCGACCAAGGCACCATGCAATGGGCACCCAACTTCTTCGTCAGTTTGATGTGTGTAAGTTCACGAAATAGCTTTATATGTCACGAAGTTCAGACTATGTTTCTCCTAGAAAATTGGAACACTGGTAGCTCATCTGTTATATTCCGTCGTGTTTTTAATACACAATAAATAGAAGCGTTTGCAAAGTTCTTGACAGTGCGTCCGCGTTGAAAACAATATCCACAGCTGTAGCGAAGCACAAGTTACAGTTCCACACGCCCCTCCTACTCATGTCTATGCATAATCTCATCCAATCACAACAGAGAACGTTTAGATGCTGCTATAATAGATTATTACAAATCCATTTTGTGACAGATATTGATAGAAAACATTACCAATACACAGTCAAGCTGTTTGTTGTTTATTCAATGTATACGATTTATTTAATGAAACTGTTTTATATGGGTTTGCTATACACTTCAATTACCAATATACTTGCATGGCTACAGACGAGGGCTATTGTGCTACTACTGCCTTACATGATATTGTACAGTAGGACAGTTATGTATAGTACACATTGACTACAGCTCAGTGTTCAACACCATAGTGCCCACAAAGCTCACCACTAAGCTAAGGACCCTGGGACTAAACACCTCCCTCTGCAACTGGATCCTGGACTTCCTGACAGGCCGCCCCCAGGTGGTAAGGGTAGGCAACAACACATCTGCCATGCTGATCCTCAACACTTCCCCTCAGGGGTGCGTCCTCAGTCCCCTCCTGTTCACCCATGACTGCATGGCCAAACACGACTCCAACACCATCATTAAGTTTGCTGACGACACAACAGGGGCATGCCTGATCACCGACAACGATGAGACAGCCTACAGGGAGGAGGTCAGAGACCTGGCAGTGCGGTGCCAGGACAACAACCTCTCTCTCAATGTGAGCAAGACCAAGCAGATGGTCGTGGATTACAGGAAAAGGCGGGCCGAACAGGCCCCCATTATCATAGACTGGGCTAGAATGGAGCGGGTCGAGAGTTTCAAGTTCCTTGGTGTCCACATTACCAACAAACTATCATGGTCCAAACACACCAAGACAGTCATGAAGAGGGCACAACAACACCTTCTCCCCCTCAGGAAACTGAAAAGATTTGGCATGGGTCCCCAGTTCTACAGCTGCACCATCGAGAGTATCCTGACCCGTTGCATCACCACCTGGTATGGCAACTGCTCGGCATCCGACCGTAAGGCGCTACAGAGGGTAGTGCGTACAGCCCAGTACATCACTGGGGCCAAGCTTCCGGCCATCCAGGACCTCTCTACCAGGCAGTGTCAGAGGAAGGCTCTAAAATGGTAAAAGACTCCAGTCACCCAAGTCATAGACTGTTCTCTCTGCTACCGCACGGCAAGCGGTACCGGAGCGCCAAGTCTAGGTCCAAAAGGCTCCTTAACAGCTTCCACCCCTAAGCCATAAGACTGCTGAACAATTAATCAAATGGACACCTGGACTATTTACATTGACCTCTTTGTTTTTACACTGCTGCTACTCGCTGTTTATTATCTATGCATAGTTACTTCACCCCCACCTACATGTACAAATTACCTCGACTAACCTGTAGCCCTCTTCATTGACTCGGTACCGGTACCCCCTGTGTATAGCCTCATTACTAACCTGTAGCCCTGTTCATTGACTCGGTACCGGTACCCCCTGTGTATTACTCTCTACCCCCTGTGTATAGCCTCATTACTAACCTGTAGCCCTGTTCATTGACTCGGTACCGGTACCCCCTGTGTATTACTATCTACCCCCTGTGTATAGCCTCATTACTAACCTGTAGCCCTGTTCATTGACTCGGTACCGGTACCCCCTGTGTATTACTCTCTACCCCCTGTGTATAGCCTCATTACTAACCTGTAGCCCTGTTCATTGACTCTGTACCGGTACCCCCTGTGTATTACTCTCTACCCCCTGTGTATAGCCTCATTACTAACCTGTAGCCCTGTTCATTGACTCTGTACCGGTACCCCCTGTGGATTACTCTCTACCCCCTGTGTATTACTCTCTACCCCCTGTGTATTACTCTCTACCCCCTGTGTATAGCCTCGTTATTGTTTCATTTTATTTTATTTAGTAAATATTTATATTTCTTTAACTGCATTGTTTGTTAAGTGCTTGTAAGAAAGCATTTCACTGTAAGGTCTACACCTGTTGTATTCGACGCATGTGACAAATACAGTTTTATTTGATATGGTTGGTCAAAGTCCAATAATGCAGACCATGGCTCATTGTTTTTGGAAATTCTTGTCATTTTCTGAAGGATTTAAAACGGTAATCAGGGATGTATATTAGGGAATCAGAAGGCATTACTTTTCCGACTGGCACACATCTCTGTTATAAAACGGAATGGATTTCTGCTTAGAGAGTAATTTCTGGAATTGTACATTGAAGCTGAACTGAAAATTCCCCAGTAGTGTGTCTTACCAACAAAACAGCTGTGAGCACATCGAGAGAGAAACCCTGGAAGAGGTAGCATCAATCAATCACATTCATTTTATAAAGACCTTTTTACATCAGCGATTGTCACAATGTGCTTTACAGAAACCAAACCTAAAACCCCAAACAGCAAGCAATGCGGAGACAGAAGCACAGTATCTATGACAAACTCTCTAGGCAGCATCAGACCAATTCAGAGACGGAGAGACTCCATCACCCGTCTACCTGCCTGCCTGTCTATCTGAGATGCCTACTGCAGCCCTCATCCTCCACATACCACACCTGTCCTGCCAGTCACATTCTGTTAAAGCTCCCCAAAGCACACACATCCCTTGGTTAAATAAAGGTAGGGTGAGCACCAGCCTTGGTTAACTCGTTCCAGTTGCTAGCGGCAGCTAGCAACTGGAACGAGCTGCAAAAAACACTCAAACTGGACAGTTTTATCTATATCTCTTCATTCAAAGACTCAACCATGGACACTCTTACTGACAGTTGTGGCTGCTTCACGTGATGTATTGTTGTCTCTACCTTCTTGCCCTTTTGTACTGTTGTCTGTGCCCAATAATGTGTACCCTGTTTTGTGCTGCTACAATGTTGTGTTGCTACCATGTTGTTGTCATGTGTTGCTGCCATGTTGTGTTGTTGTCATGTGTTGCTGCCATGTTGTGTTGCTGCCATGTTGTTTTGCTACCATGTTGTTGTCATGTGTTGCTGCCATGTTGTGTTGCTACCATGTTGTTGTCATGTGTTGCTGCCATGTTGTGTTGCTACCATGTTGTTGTCATGTGTTGCTGCCATGTTGTGTTGCTACCATGTTGTTGTCATGTGTTGCTGCCATGTTGTGTTGCTACCATGTTGTTGTCATGTGTTGCTACCATGTTGTTGTCATGTGTTGTTGTCATGTTGTGTTGCTACCATGTTGTTGTCATGTTGTTGTCATGTGTTGCTGCCATGCTATGTGGTTGTCTTGGGTCTCTCTTTATGTAGTGTTGTGGTGTCTCTCTTTATGTAGTGTTGTGGTGTCTCTCTTTATGTAGTGTTGTGGTGTCTCTCTTTATGTAGTGTTGTGGTGTCTCTCTTTATGTAGTGTTGTGGTGTCTCTCTTTATGTAGTGTTGTGGTGTCTCTCTTTATGTAGTGTTGTGGTGTCTCTCTTTATGTAGTGTTGTGGTGTCTCTTGTCGGGATGTGTCTCTGCAGGAGGCAGTAAGAGATTTGCCAAAACTTGAATGAACTCATCTATGGTTAATTTATGCCCCCCCTCCTGCTTTAGTCCAGTGCAATCCTCATTAACTGCTCCAAGCTACGCTATAACCGTCATTCTATTGTGGCCTTAACTCTACTGTACTACATGCTCATTCACTTGTAACAGGTGCTGTCTCCTGTGAGGTCATCCTGTCTGAAACATAAGAGGCATTCTATAAGCTCTAACGGCCACACCAAAACAATGCAGTCTTTAGTGGTATCTACATATGCAGCAGCAGTCCTCTTGGACTCCTGTCAGTCTGTCTGGTATGGTTGACTGGACTGAGCCGATTCACTTATTTTTTTAGACTAATTGTTGGACCACTATTACTTGTTGGTATAGATGCACAATAATCATACAGTTTAGTTTTTTGATATTTCATTGTTGTTGAAAAGCAGAATAGCTAGACAGTAGCCCTATTGTAAGGTGTGTTGTACAATGACAATATAGAATTGTACCACCCTAAACCACATATTGCTCTGAATTACATGGCGTGAGTTGTGATTCCTTGCTGGATTTCACGGCAGAAAATAATTTCATTAGCAAGGATAATTTTAGGGCGTCAGGTAGCCTAGCGGTTAGAGTGTTTGGCCAGTAACCGAAAGGTCGCTGGTTTGAATACCCGAGCCAACACGGTGACAAACCTGTCGATGTGTCCTTGAGCAAGGCACTTAACCCTAATTTGCTCCAGGGGCTTAACTTCTTAACTGCCTAGGTAAATAAAGGTTAAATAAAATAATCATAACAATTCGATGCCCTGCATTGAGCGGAATTATAGCACCCCCATGTGGTAGACAACGTTACTGATTTATGAAAAACTATTCAAGCAGAAGGAAATTAACTTGTTTTTATTTGAATAAATGACTGAGGGATCTTTGTTTCAATTAATGAATATTTTGAATACAACAAAATTATTGTAAAGTCACTTGACTGGGTATTGGGCCAACCTATGCCTGTTTTGTACTTCATTGACAAAGTCTATCAACTTCACAGTCCTGAAAACTTTATTATTTAACTAGGCAAGTCAGTTAAGAACACATTTTTATTTACAATGACGGCCTACCAAAAGGCAAAAGGTCTTCCTTAGAGATGGGGGCTGGGATTAAAATGATAAATACATTTAAATAAAATTATTGGACAAAACACATATCGCGACAAGAGACAACACTACATAGAGAGACCTAAGACAACAATATAGCATGGCAGCAACACAACATGACAACAACATGGTAGCAACACAACATGGCAGCAACACAACATGAAAACAACATGGCAGCAACACAACATGGTAGCAGCACAAAACAGGGTACAAACATTATTGGGCACAGACAACAGCACAAAGGGCAAGAAGGTAGAGACAACAATACATCACGCAAAGCAGCCACAACTGTCAGTAAGAGTGTCCATGATTGAGTCTTTGAATGAAGAGATTGAGATAAAACTGTCCAGTTTGAGTGTTTGTTGCAGCTCGTTCCAGTCGCTAGCTGCCGCGAACTGAAAAGAGGAGCGACCCAGGGACGTGTGTGCTTTGGGGACCTTTAACAGATTGTGACTGGCAGAACGGGTGTTGTATGTGGAGGATGAGGGCTGCAGTAGATATCTCAGATAGGGGGGAGTGAGGCCTAAGAGGGTTTTATAAATAAGCATCAACCAGTGGGTCTTGCGACGGGTATACAGAGATGACCAGTTTACAGAGGAGTATAGAGTGCAATGATGTGTCCTATAAGGAGCATTGGTGGCAAATCTGAAGGCAGAATGGTAAAGAACATCTAGCTGCTCAAGAGCACCCTTACCTGCCGATCAATCTAGCATGGCCTTGATATGTGCTGAGAGAAGGACAGTGTACCGTCCAGCCATACTCCCAAGTACTTGTATGATGTGACTACCTTAAACTCTAAACCCTCCGAGGTAGTAACCTATGGAGAGAGAGGCATTTTTTTTACCAAACCACATGACCTTTGTTTTGGAGGTGTTCAGAACAAGGTTAAGGGCAGAGAAAGCTTGTTGGACACTAAGAAAGCTTTTAACACAAAATCTGGGGAGGGGCCAGCTGAGTATGAGACTGTATCATCTGCATGGAGAAGATCGCTTCCTACTGCCTGAGCTATGTTGTTTATGTACATTTGAGAAGAGCGTGGGGCCTAGGATCGAGCCTTGGGGTACACCCTTGGTGACAGGCAGTGGATGAGACATCAGATGTTCTGACTTTATACACTGCACTCTTTGAGAGAGGTAGTTAGCAAACCAGGCCAAAGACCCCTCAGAGACACCAATACTCCTTAGCCGGCCCACAAGAATGGAATTGTCTACCGTATCAAAAGCTTTGGCCAAGTCAATAAAAATAGCAGCACAACATTGCTTAGAATCAAGGGCAATGGTGACATCATTGAGAACCTTTAAGGTTTCATTGGCACATCCATAACCTGAGCGGAAACCAGATGGCATTCTAGAGAGAAAACTATAGACATCAAGAAAGCCAGTCAGTTGATTATCGACAAGTTTTTCCAACACTTTTGATAAACAGGGCAAAATAGAAATAGGCCTGTAAGAATTAGGATCGGCTTGATCTCCACCTTTAAATAAAGGATGAACCGTGGCTGCCTTCCAAGCAATGGGAACCTCCCCAAAGGTTAAAAAGGTCAGAGATAGGCTTGGTGAAGATAGGGGCAGCAACCTTAAAGAAGAAAGGGTCCAAACCATCTGACCCAGACAGTTCTTTGGGGTCAAGTTTAAGGAGAACCTTTATAGCGGGGCAGTGGAAAAAGAGGGAGGAGCATTGGTACTAGTCACATTAGAAGGGGTGGGAGATGAGGAAATGTTGGACGGGTAAGGAGGCATGGCTGAGTCAAATAGGAATCCTGACTTAATGAAGTGGTGATTAAAGAGCTCAGCCATGTGCGTCTTGTCAGTAACAATCATTAACTTTAAGGGACATGGGCAGCTGTGAGGAGGAGGGTTTATTCTCCAGGTCTTTAACCTTTTTCCAGAACTTCTTGGGGTTAGACCAACAGAGAGAGAACTGCTCCTTACAGTAACTAACTTTGGCCTTCCGGATAGCCTGAGTACACTTACTTCTCATTTGCCTGAACAAGAGCCAGTCAGCCTGATTACGCGTGTGCCGAGCCTTTCGCCAAATGCAATTCTTGAAGTGGAGGAACTCTGCAAGATCATGGACGAACCAGGGGCTGAACCTGTTTTTAATTCTCATTTTCTTTATGGGGGTGTGTTTGTTAACAATACCACTGAAAATATCAAAAAAGAAGGTCCAAGCGTCTTCGACAGAGGGGATCAATCCGATTCTATTCCAATTTAAAGAGGCCAGGTCATGAAGGAAGGCTTGCTCATTCAAGTTTTTTACCAAGCGCCTATGACAAATTTAGACGGGTTGTTTCACTGAGCAGCCATTACGAACACAGGCTGTAAAACAGTGATCACTAAGTTCAATACAGAAAACACCAGACAGATACCGCTCAGGATTATTTGTGAGGATAACATCGAGGAGAGTAGCCTTTTCTGGGTGTTTGGAGTCATACCTTGTGGGATTGGTAGTAATCTGAGATGGATGTAGGGAATCCCATTGCTTTAGGTCTTGGTCAGATTGTTTAAGCATGTCCCAGTTTAGGTCACCTAGCAGGACAAATTCAGACTTAGTGTAAGGGGCCAGGAGAGAGCTTAGGGCAGGTAGGGTACAGGCCGGTGCTGATGGAGGACGATAACACCCAACAGTCAACAAAGAGCTATTTGAAAGTTTAATGCTCAAAACAAGCAAATCAAATTGTTTGGGGACAGACTTGGTGGAGACAACCGAGCACTGAAGGTGGTCCTTGGTGAATATTGCCACTCCCCCACCTTTGGAAGATCTGTCTTGCCGAAAAAGGTTATAACCAGAAAGGTTAACATCAGTATTAAAAACACTCTTCCTTATCCACTTCTCAGTAATGACCAACACATCTGGATTGGAGCTGTGAACCCACACTTTCAATTGATCAATTTTAAGTAATAAGCTTCTAGTGTTAACGTGCAGAAAACCAGGCTTTTACGAGAGCAGAAATCAGTGAAGCAGATATCAACAGTAACAGTAGATAGCAACAGTAGATGGGCCAGGGTTTACATGCACATTACCAAATATCATCAACAGTAATAGAAAGTACCTATCTACAATCAAGGCACGGCAGAGGACAGGGAGAGCATTGCAATGCTTATTTTGAACCAGTTTTTATGGGGGTTTTTTACCTTTTTTTCACAGATGGATCCAAGGACCCAGATAGTGGGCGCACAGGAGCAGGTGTGTACATTCCTGAATTTGATGTGCAGATATGTAAAAGATTAACAGATGAACTGTCAGTATATTCAATTGAACTTTTGGCGGAGGACGTACAACCTGCTAGAATTATAGTATGTTCAGATTCTCTGTCTATATTGAATAGTGTATCATCTGGTAAATCGAATAGGAATGACCTACTATTGGAGGTATTAATGTTATTATGGAGAATTGCAAGAATGGGTGTAGTTGTGAGATTCTGCTGGGTCCCAGGCACATTCGGGTGTGGAAGGCATTGAAAGTGTAGACCAGTTAGCTAAAATAGCTTTGAAACAAGATATAACTGATATTAATGTTCCACTGGGTAGAGGTGAGGCCAAATGTAAGATCAGAGCCATTATAATAGATGTGTGGCAGAAGACATGGGAAAGGTCAGTGGACCAAGATTCAAAGGTCAGATTAGGAAGAGGTGGTGTTGCGATTAGGACATTGTACATTGAATTCATCATTACATTTGGTTGGCAAGCATGTGGATGGTTTGTCTGGAGTGTATGGTGGAGAAACGGTGGAGCATGTGTTGTTATATCGTTGTAAGCATGTTGAAGAGAGGGAAATATTGAAGTGTAGGGTCATTGAGGTTGGACGGGGTTGGAAGGGATTTGGGGGATGGGGGAGGGTATACTAGAAGTTAGTAGGGCTCTTTTTTGTTGTCTCAGAAGTACTGAGTAAGGTAGGAGGATTTAGAAATGTTGTAAGCCGTGATTGACCACACACTCCAGCACAGTAGGAGGCGGCAACCACCGTTAACGTTGGTTTGCGCCATTATATCTTAGAAGAAGAAGAAGAAGAAGAAGAAGAAGAAGAAGAAGAAGAAGAAGAAGAAGAATCTCGAAGTGGGGAAAAAGAGGTACACAGGTGGAAGTAGAAGGGAGGAAAACATTTGATCAAGACTTAGAACAGGACATACAGGACTTAATAAAACATGGAAATTAATGTCCAAGCATCCGACAGGACTCTGTGAATGGTGTGGAGAAAATGAAACAGTAGAACATGTTATCATGTATTGTGAAAGATATAAAGAGGATAGAGAGAAATTATTTGAAGAGATTCTGAGGAAAGAGGAGACTGATATAACTTTGAGAAACATATTAAAACAAGAACAGGAAAATGATAATAGAGAAGCTTTATTTAAATATTTGGAGAATACAGGTTTAATTAATAGGATTTGAAAGGGTGGTTGTATTTTTTTTGTGTATATATAGATATATTTGTATTATTTTTTTTTTGTTAATTTAAATATGAATTATTTGTTTTGAGCCATAGGAGCTGAACACGCAGCGCTGGCTGTAGCACATAATGTTTTAATATAGTGGGTAAGGATGAGGAGTGGGTAGATGTTAGAGCAGGGGTCACCAACACGGTGCCCGCGGGCACCAGGTCGCCCCCAAGTACTACATGAGTCGCCCGCAGGCCTGTTCTAAAAATAGCACTTGTGAGCTGCGTCTGAAATTAAATTTTATTCTGTTGCTATTCTTTTTTAATCACACTTGCATTTATATATATATTTAAAAATGACAATATCTTAAAAATATGTTCATTATACATGAGTTTAGATAAGTTTAGGTGAACTCTGACCTACTCTAGTTCAAAAGTATTTTGCGCGAGACAAAACCAGTGCTCGTGGAGAGTAAGCTAGCGGGCGCGCGCAACGAAGATGGTAGCTGAATGCAGTTTCTTGCCCCAAACACATGGCAGAAAAAAGGAAGAAAACGTATCACTTTCACAACGAATGGGAGGAGGAATTATTTTTTACGACTGTGAATGAAACCTGCGTGTGTCTCATTTGCGGGGCGACTGTGGCGACGGCAAAGCGGCACAATGTGGAGAGACACTTCACTACGTGTCACAAAAGCTACCATGCCAACTACCCACCGGGAGTTTGAGAATAGGTTTTGTGACCTTCATCAGCTTGAGCCATTGACCTCCACCTCAAAGCCTACCAGGCTGCACCAAACTTTTGGTCCCTTGTTGACACAGAGAAGTACAGTGGAGTATGCACAGCAGCTATGAAGGTTGCTAGCCTGTTTGGTTCAACCTATCTCTGTGAATCAGCGTTTTCTGACATGAACTTCATCAAGAACAAACACAGAACACGCCTCACTGATTCACATCTGAAAGACTCACTCACAGTTGCAGTGTCAAGTTACACACCAGATTACAATACACTGGTAATCATGCAATGCCAGTCTTCCCACTAAAAAAGAAACAGATACCAGATGTTGTCAGTGGCAACATGGCAGTACCATGGCGAAATTGAATTAAAATAATGAAGAATTGTGTTCAATTTAGAAAGTGTTTTAAAAGATTTGGTAATTAGTTCAAAATGTGACAAGATTTATGTAAAAATATGTAAGTAGATTTTTCTAACATTACATAATTGATAACTTTTTGAGACAACATAGTTCATGATTTGATAAAAGGGTTTGTCTGTGGCTAGTGAAAATGGGACATTTTTCCTATGAAATGTAGTGATGTAAGTGATTTTCTAAAAATGTAACAATTACTGAGATTAAAGTGCTGAATATTGATATCTGTTTCCCTCCTTATTGTCATTGTTGCTAATTATTGTGAGAAATCATTTACGTGATTAGTGTCTTCACATAGATGAGTATTATTAATAATGTATAACTAAAGGCAAACTGAGCAAATGTGTTATTTCAGAAGAGCGTATCAAACTGGTAGCCCTTCGTATGACTCAGTACCCATGAAGTAGCTCTCAGTTTCAAAAAGGTTGGTGACCCCTGTGTTAGAGTCTCTGGATCAAGTTCACAGTAGGTGGCGGTAATGCACGAAATCGATGCGATTCGCCAAACAAAAAGGAAGAAGAAGAAGAAGAAAGAAGAATCTCGAGAATCAACATGGCCACTTACATGAGAATGCTGGGTGCTTGCAAGCAAACCTCTAAAAACGGCCCAATCTTGTCGAGAAATTTCCCCAATATGCTTACAACGGGGACCGTGCGATCTCTCCTTAGCAAGTCATCTAACTGGACTGGACTGGTGGCCAAAAGGTCTTATTCTACGAACGGTACGCTTAGGAAAACATTATGCAACGCCCGCTTTGGTAACGTTGTCACATCAATGACAGGAGCCGGGAGGCTAGCGAAGCTCAGCCGATGGACAAGGGTCACCGGTGTTTTTTCCGGGGAAAGAGCGATTCTGGGACTCGGCTGCGGGGCTTCGGCCAGCTACAACCAGGTAAGATTGTTTGGTAACCGAGGCAGCGGCGCTGGCTTCTCTGGGGAAGACGGGTCGGAGAGCAGCGGGTCTGGGGGAGACGAGGCGGGGGGAGATGGAGGGACACTGTACAACTCCCCCCAGATGACAGCTCTCACCCCCATGCTGGTGCCTGAAGTGTTCCCCAACGTGCCACTGATCGCCGTCAGTAGGAACCCGGTTTTCCCAAGGTTCATCAAGATTATCGAGGTAAGCAGCGCTGTCTGTCCTTAGACACAGAGGTCTCCCAAGGACACATCTGGATGATGCAATACTCAGAATGAGAAAATTCACATATTTTGAATGATGGGTGTCTCTACAAGTGTGTCAACTTAAAGTTGCAATATGCAACTTTTTGGGGAACCCAACAAAATGCACATACAGTTGTAATCGGAAGTTTACATACACTTAGGTTAAAGTAATTAAAACTCAATTAAAACACAGATTTAATGTTAACTATATTTTTGGCAAGTCGGTTAGGACATCTACTTTGTGCATGACACAAGTAATTCTTCCAACAATTGTTTAGGCAGATTATTTCACTTATAATTCACTATATCACAATTCCAGTGGGTCAGAAGTTTACATACACTAAGTTGACTGTGCCTTTAAACAGTTTGTAAAATTCCAGAAAATTATGTAATGGCTTTAGAAACTTCTGATAGGCTAATTGACATCATTTGAGTCAATTGGAGGTGTACCTGTGGATGTATTTCAAGGCCTACCTTCAAACTCAGTGCCTCTTTACTCGACATCATGGGGAAATTCAAAAGAAATCAGCAAAGACCTCAGAAAAAAATTGTAGACCTTTACAAGGTTCATCCTTGGGAACAATTTCCAAACACCTGAAGGTACCACGTTCATCTGTACAAATAATAGTATGCACGTATAAACACCAAGGGACCACGCAGCCATCATACCGCTCAGGGAGGAGACGCGTTCTGTCTCATAGAGAGAAACTTACTTTTGTTCGAAAAGTGCAAATCAATCCCAGAACAACAGTAAAGGACCTTGTCAAGATGCTGGAGGAAACGGGTACAAAAGTATCTATATCCACAGTAAAACGAATCCTATATCGACATAAAAAAGCCAGAATACGGTTTGCAACTGCACATGGGGACAAATATCGTACTTTTTGGAGAAATGTCCTCTGGTCTGATGAAACAAAAATAGAACTGTTTGGCCATAATGACCATCGTTATATTTTGAGGAAAAAGGGAGAGGCTTGCAAGCCAAAGAACACCATCCCAATCGTGAAGCACGGGGGTGGTAGCATCATGTTGTGGGGGTGCTTTGCTGCAGGAGGGACTGGTGCACTTCACAAAATAGATGGCATCATGAGGAAGGAAAATTATGTGGATATATTGAAGCAACATCTCAAGACATCAGTCAGGAAGTTAAAGCTTGGTCGTACATGGGTCTTCCAAATGGACAATGACCCCAAGCATACTTCCAAAGTTGTGGCAAAATGGCTTAAGGACAACAAAATCAAGGTATTGGATTGGCCATCACAAAGCCCTGACCTCAATCCTATAGAAAATTTGTGGGCAGAACTGTAAATGCGTGTGCGAGCAAGGAGGTCTACAAACCTGACTCAGTTACACCAGTTCTGTCAGGAGGAATGGGCCAAAATTCACCCAACTTATTGTGGGAAGCTTGTGGAAGGCTACCTGAAACATTTGACCCAAGTTAAACAATTTAAAGGCAATGCTACCAAATACTAATTGAGTGTATGTAAACTTCTGACCCACTGGGAATGTGATGAAAGAAATAATTTCTGAAATAAATCACTCTACACCAGGTTAAAATACAATATTATTGTTTTTGGAAAATATATTTCACAGCGGTTTAGATGGTACAATGATTCTAAAACACTATACTTGCTGAAATTAGGCAAACTATTACAATTTTAGCAACCAGGAAATGGCAGAGCCATTCCTGCATAGTGGATCTTACATTTTAGTCCCTCCAATATAAGTCATACATGTAATTGCATCATATTCAACACTAGTACTGTATGTGATCAGCATTGCTGCAGATATTTTCGGTCTTCCGCCTTTTTAGGGAATCATTTTCTTTTTTTGTTGATACAGTATTTTCATTTTCTAACTAGTTGTTGTTGTGCAAGTAATCTAATCATTAAACGTGGTGGGTTTCATTTCTAGGTGAAGAACAAGGGGCTTATGGATCTTCTGAGGAGAAAAGTCAGACTGGCCCAACCGTACGCTGGAGTATTCCTGAAGAAAGATGATGCGTAAGCGATATCTTTCTTCAACTGTAAATGCTAGGGCTGTGATGATAGCATTAGCGCAATATTTTTTTCCATGTCAAAAAAGAAAACATGAAGCAGACCATACTTTTTGGTTCTTTAAAAACCTGCTGTTGGTAAAATATTGTGTGCGATAGCTTGGAAAATAAATAAATGTCTCTGGTATTACAGATCCTACTGTATTCTCTCTGTTGACTCTCTCTCTCTCTCTCTCTAGTAATGAGACTGATGTGGTGGAGAGTCTTGATGCCATCTACAACACAGGAACATTTGTACAGATCCATGAGATGCAGGACCTTGGTGACAAGTTGAGGATGATTGTCATGGGCCACAGAAGGTGGGGGTATAAAAACTGCATGTTTTGACATTTCATCTATACAGTATGTATCAGTGCCCCTTTGAAACGTATGCACTGTACAAAATACTCTCTCTGGTAGAATCCGCATCACCAAGCAGATGGAGGTGGAGCCGGATGAGCCTGCCTCTGCTGCCGCTGAGTCTGCCTCTGCCACTGAACCAGGGAGCCAGCCCAATGCCCCACGCCGGAAGCCCAAAAGAAAAGAGCGTAAAGAGCCAGCCACTCTTTCCCAAACCATGGAGGAGAAGGTGCAGGAGGCAGACCTGATGGTTGAGGCGCTCCCTCTGCCCTCCTCTGATATCCTTATGGTGGAGGTAGACAACGTAGTGCACCAACAGTTTGAGGTCTCAGAGGAGGTCAAGGTAGGCGTTTGGATTATAACATCTCCCCTGGCTCTGGTCCAATATTTCCACACTAACAAGAATGAAGCAAGTGTTTGTTACATTTACAATGTTTGCAAGCATTGGAGTAAAACAAGTGTATATTTTGTTTTTTGGTGCGGTATGACCGTTGAACTAAAGCTCATGAGGAATTTCTAGGTTAAATTCTTAATTAATCAATGAGTGTATAAATATAATTAAAGTCCAAAAATGGTTGTAGCAACTGCGGATTGCCCCTTTAACCACCCATTCTAGCGGGATGCTAGTGTAGCTGTTGGTGTTTTTGTTTATGTTTAAGAAAAAAATGCTTTGTTTATGAAGGCCCTGACAGCGGAGATCGTGAAGACCATCCGTGACATCATCGCCCTTAATCCACTTTACAGGTAATGACATCTTTCTTTTGTCGTTCAAAATACCTAGGAAGGGATGTCTCTCCCAATGTCTAGATGGCGGTAATTATGAATGCATTAATAGTCCATTTATTATTTGACGACTAACATGTAGTTCTGTCTGTCTGTATGCATGCAGAGAGTCTGTTCTTCAGATGATGCAGGCTGGGCAGAGAGTAGTGGACAACCCCATCTATCTGAGTGACATGGGAGCCGCTCTCACAGGGGCTGAGTCACACGAGCTACAGGACGTCCTGGAAGAGACCAATGTAAGTGGACAGGGACTGTCCTTACTAACAAACGTGATCAATTCTTTCTTTGCCTTTTCTCTCCATGGATGTTCAAACTAGAAAAGCCCATAAGTACCTATAGTATGTCAATATAATATTCTCTGTGCTTAATGACAACCATTTTTCAACAACTTGAACGCTCTCCTCAGATTCCCAAACGTCTCTATAAGGCTTTATCGCTTCTAAAGAAAGAATACGAGCTGAGTAAGTTACAGCAGCGCCTCGGCAGGGAGGTAAGTGACATCTTCTTCTTTAGACAATTTTGAGATGTACAGTACCTCTTCCAAATCATTTTTTCATCAACTCTTTGCAAAATGTAATAACATAATTTACAGTAAAATAGTGACCTAAATGAATGGAAAAGATGGTCCGGACAGACACCAATACAATATGACAACGTTGCCATTCCTTGCACAGAATAAAAAATATGAAAATATTTGATATAATGATTGTGATGTTATATTGTTTTCTGTGTCAGGTGGAGGAGAAGATCAAGTTGACCCACAGGAAGTACCTTCTCCAGGAGCAGCTGAAGATCATTAAGAAGGAGCTGGGCCTGGAGAAAGAGGACAAAGATGCCATAGAGGAGAAGTTCAGGGAGAGGCTGAAGGAGCGTACCGTGCCCCAACACATCATGGACGTCATCAACGAGGAGCTAAACAAACTCGGCCTGCTGGACAACCACTCCTCAGAGTTCAAGTCAGTCCCTGAACCCCAAATCACCCCGTAGACGTGGAGATCTGAGAGGATTGGATATGTGTACTGTAAGCAACATGGCAAAAATTCCACCTGGCCTATCAGAGGGCAAAATGGAGCTACCAACATACTGCTTAAACCTATCCAATCCTCACAGATCTATATGCAAGTGCCATGTGGGTCGGGGCTAGGGGTTGATTTGGGCCATGTGGGTCGGGGATAGGGGTTGATTTGGGCCATGTGGGTCGGGGATAGGGGTTGATTTGGGCCATGTGGGTCGGGGATAGGGGTTGATTTGGGCCATGTGGGTCGGGGATAGGGGTTGATTTGGGCCATGTGGGTCGGGGATAGGGGTTGATTTTGGCCATGTGGGTCGGGGATAGGGGTTGATTTGGGCCATGTGGGTCGGGGCTAGGGGTTGATTTGGGAATCAGGGAGTGACCTCAGCGTTTGCCCCACCTTTTGAACTATCACTCAGAAAGAGCATAGTTTTTTGTTGTTACATCTGTCCTATTTTAAACAAACTCTTGAACAAGTACATGATGAACATGTCTCTTCTATTAAACGGTTGGTTCTGTCTGCAGTGTGACCAGGAACTATCTGGACTGGCTGACCTCGATGCCCTGGGGAACTAATAGTGAGGAGAACCTGGAACTTAAACAGGCCAAAGAGGTGCTAGAAGAAGACCATTATGGGATGGACGACGTCAAGAAACGCATTCTGGTGAGAAAATTGCACTGTGGGATCACCATGGTTACAATTTGACAGTGGTTGACAACCAAATATTTCCTTAATTAAGAAAATACAAAATGACCTCTTGACCTCATCCATCTTCCTCTCGTTCTTTCTGCAGGAGTTTATTGCAGTGAGCCAGCTGAGAGGCTCAACCCAGGGAAAGATCCTGTGTTTCTATGGCCCTCCTGGTGTGGGAAAGACCAGTATCGCCCGCTCCATCGCCAGAGCACTCAACCGACAGTATTTCCGCTTCAGTGTTGGTGGTATGACAGATGTCGCCGAAATCAAAGGCCACAGGTAGGTACTTCTTAGCTACTTGTTCATTGCTCAATAAAACAATTCTGTCAGCATTCAAATACTATACAATCCAAAGTTGAGAGAACTATTATTCACAGTACTTTTATGTTGTGTGTTTTCAGGAGAACATATGTGGGAGCCATGCCTGGAAAGATCATTCAATGCCTCAAGAAGACAAAGACAGAAAACCCACTGGTCCTTATTGATGAGGTGAATAATAAACGCTATGTAGTCAGCTCTAGCTTTATTTGAGGTGAATAATAAACGCTATGTAGTCAGCTCTAGCTTTATTTGATTGACGTACATTTAGTTCTTCGTTTTGTATCATTGTATTCTTAGTGAAGGAGGTGATCGACTGTTCTGTGTTTATTCTTCCAGGTTGACAAAATAGGTCGTGGTTACCAAGGCGACCCGTCCTCAGCCCTGCTGGAGCTTCTGGACCCCGAGCAGAACTTCAACTTCCTGGATCACTACCTGGATGTTCCTGTTGACCTGTCCAAGGTAGTTAGGATGGACCTGATCCTGATCCTGGAGGCTTCAGGGTGTACAGACTTTTGTTACAGCCCAGCACAAATAATGAATAGGTCATGTTGTTGAATCTAATGGTTTGTGTTCTTTTGTTTCTCGCCAGGTTCTGTTTATCTGCACTGCTAATGTGACTGACACCATCCCAGAGCCCCTGAGAGACCGTATGGAGATGATCAACGTGTCTGGATACGTGGCCCAGGAGAAACTAGCCATTGCTGAGGTAATGTGTTATCACATTAGATTAAATTGGACAGCTGTCTCGGCGCTGAGAAGACTTAAGTCAACAAACATGCTTTAACAAAACACCCACCTATCTTACGGCAAACATTGAGTCATTAACCATGTTTCCATCCAAAAACAACGGATGCGAGTAAAGTACATGTGGGATATAAAACAAACAACAGGCCTGATGGAAACAGAAAATTGTCGGTAAACTTTCCTAAAAAATGTTTCCGATGCTGTGGTCCTCCAACTAGGACATGGAAAAGCATGCACAGTTTATTAGCTACAGATGATCCAAGTTATGATGAATGTCACAGGGTGGTGAAAATGTTTGGTGATGATGAGCTTGACTCTAATTTCCAATTAATGCTGAGGGTCTGAATTTTTATGCTGGTGACATTGGTGTTTGGTGCTTGGCTGCCAATTAACCAATGAGACCAGTAAACCATCAACGGAGCTGAAAATGGAATGGAAACGTTAAATGCGCATATCTTTTTGTGCAAATTTTAGAATGTGAAAATCTTTAGACAAATGGATGTTCCTAGCTATTGGTGGTATCTCCATCTCGCAGTAACTCTCTCTCTCTCTCTCTCTCTCTCTCTCTCTCTCTCTCTCTCTCTCTCTCTCTCTCTCTCTCCTCTCTCCTCTCTCAATAACAGAAGTACCTGGTACCCCAGTTGCGTACTCAGTGTGGACTGACTGAGGATACAACCAACATCTCTCCAGAGGCTCTGAACCTTCTCATAAGACAGTACTGTAGAGAGAGTGGAGTCAGGAACCTACAGAAACAAGTGGAGAAGGTCAGGCCAAATTTCCTCTTCTGACTGTATGTATTCCTGGCTTGTCTGTTCGTCCTATCTATCTAGTTAGTTAGAAGTTTACATACAGTCATTTGAAAAGTTAAGTACAGTCGTGGTCAAACGAGAATGACACAAGTATTGGTCTCCACAACGTTTGCTGTTTCAGTGTTCTTAGATCTTTATGTCAGTAGTTACTATGGTACACTGAAGTATAATTACAAGTAAGTGTCAAAGGCTTTCATTAACAATGACATTCAGTTTATGCAAAGAGTCAATCTTTGCAGTGTTGACCCTTCTTTTTCAAGACCTCTGCAATCCGCCCTGGCATGCTGTCAATTAACTTCTGGGCCACATCCTGATTGATGGAAGGCCATTCTTGCCATCAATGCTTGCAGTTTGTCAGAAGGTGTGGGTTTTTGTTTGTCCACCCGCCTCTTGAGGATCGACCACGAGTTCTCAATGGGATTAAGGTCTGGTGAGTTCCCTGGCCATGGACCCAAAATGTCGCTGTTTTGTTCCCCGAGCCAATTAAGTTATCACTTTTGCCTTATGGCAAGGTGCTCCATCATGCTGGAAAAGGCATTGGTCGACACCAAACTGTTCTTGGATGGTTGGGAGAAGTTGCTCTCAGAGGATGTGTTGGTACCATTCTTTATTCATGGCTGTGTTCTTAGGCAAAATTGTGAGTGAGCCCACTCCCTTGGCTGAGAAGCAACCCCACACATTAATGGTCTCGGGATGCTTTACTGTTGGCATGACACAGGACTGATGGTAGCGCTCACCTTATCTTCTCCGGAAAAGGTGTTTTCCAGATGGCCCAAACAATCGGAAAGGGGATTAATCAGAGAAAATGACTCACCCCAGTCCTCAGCAGTCCAATCCCTGTACCTTTTGCAGAATATCAGTCTGTCCCTGATGTTTTTCCTGGAGAGAAGTGGCTTCTTTGCTGCTCTTCTTGACACCAGGCCATCCTCCAAAAGTCTTCGCCTCACTGTGTGTGCGCAGATGCACTCACACCTGCCTGCTGCCATTCCTGAGCAAGCCCTGCACTGGTGGTGCCCCAATCCCGCAGCTGAATCAACTTTAGCAGACGTCCTGGCGCTTGCTGGACTTTCTTGGGCGCCCTGACGCCTTCTTCACAACAATTGAACCTCTCTCCTTGAAGTTCTTGATGATCCGATAAATGGTTGATTTAGGTGCAATCTTACTAGCAGCAATATCCTTGCCTGTGAAGCCCTTTTTGTGAAAAGCAATGATGACGGCACGTGTTTCCATGCAGGTAACCATGGTTGACAGAGGAAGAACAATGATTTCAAGCACCACCCTCCTTTTAAAGCTTCCAGTCTGTTATTCTGACTCAATCAGCATGACAGAGTGATCTCCAGCCTTGTCCTCGTCAACACTCCTACCTGTGTTAACGAGACAATCACTGGCATGATGGCAGCTGGTCCTTTTGTGGCAGGGCTGAAATGAGGAGGAAATGTTTTTGGGGGATTAAGTTCATTTTCATGGCAAAGAGGGACTTTGCAATTAATTGCAATTCATCTGATCACTCTTCATGACATTCTGGAGTATATGCAAATTGCCATCATCAACACTGAGGCAGCAAACTTTGTGGAGACCAATACTTGTGTCATTCACAACTTTTGACCACGACTGTACACCCCCTGGGATAGTTTTTTTTTTTTTTTTTTTTTTTTTTTTACATATTTGGACAGATTAATATGTAATCTTCACTTCAACACTATTGACAGATAAAGGTTACTCAATTTAACAAATCACACACAAAAAACTACCTGAAAATGTTATGCAATTCAAATAAACAAAAATGCATTTTCCTTATGGAAAAGCCAAAATTGGCCAACATGGGAAGTGAGGAAGGAAGAAGCCTCTGCTCTCAAAAAAGAATATCAAGATACAACTGACTTTACCCAGGTGTTGTCTGGCAAAAGCCAGATGTCTTGATATTCTTTTTTGAGAGTAGAGGCTTCTTCCTTCCTGACCTCCCATGAAGGCCAAGTTTTGCTGTCTCTTTCTGACAGTGTATCCATTCAATTTGACATTGATTGTGGCAAGAGAGGCCTTGATGTGACCCTGGGGTTCTTAGAGACTTCTATGAGCATCTTTCGTCCAGCTCTTGGGCTGACTTTGGTGGGACGACCTGTCCTAGGTAGTTTGGTGGGACGACCTGTCCTAGGTAGTTTGGTGGGACGACCTGTCCTAGGTAGTTTGGTGGGACGACCTGTCCTAGGTAGTTTGGTGGGACGACCTGTCCTAGGTAGTTTGGTGGGACGACCTGTCCTAGGTAGTTTGGTGGGACGACCTGTCCTAGGTAGTTTGGTGGGACGACCTGTCCTAGGTAGTTTGGTGGGACGACCTGTCCTAGGTAGTTTGGTGGGACGACCTGTCCTAGGTAGTTTGGTGGGACGACCTGTCCTAGGTAGTTTGGTGGGACGACCTGTCCTAGGTAGTTTGGTGGGACGACCTGTCCTAGGTAGTTTGGTGGGACGACCTGTCCTAGGTAGTTTGGTGGGACGACCTGTCCTAGGTAGTTTGGTGGGACGACCTGTCCTAGGTAGTTTGGTGGGACGACCTGTCCTAGGTAGTTTGGTGGGACGACCTGTCCTAGGTAGTTTGGTGGGACGACCTGTCCTAGGTAGTTTGGTGGGACGACCTGTCCTAGGTAGTTTGGTGGGACGACCTGTCCTAGGTAGTTTGGTGGGACGACCTGTCCTAGGTAGTTTGGTGGGACGACCTGTCCTAGGTAGTTTGGTGGGACGACCTGTCCTAGGTAGTTTGGTGGGACGACCTGTCCTAGGTAGTTTGGTGGGACGACCTGTCCTAGGTAGTTTGGTGGGACGACCTGTCCTAGGTAGTTTGGTGGGACGACCTGTCCTAGGTAGTTTGGTGGGACGACCTGTCCTAGGTAGTTTGGTGGGACGACCTGTCCTAGGTAGTTTGGTGGGACGACCTGTCCTAGGTAGTTTGGTGGGACGACCTGTCCTAGGTAGTTTGGTGGGATGACCTGTCCTAGGTAGTTTGCCAGTGGTCTGGAATTTTTGTCAGACAGTGGAATGATGTACTTTGAATTGCTTGGTAACTGATTTGTAACCCCTCCCAGACTGTAACTCCTCCCAGACTGTAACTCCTCCCAGACTGTAACTCCTCCCAGACTGTAACTCCTCCCAGACTGTAACTCCTCCCAGACTGTAACTCCTCCCAGACTGTAACCCCTCCCAGACTCATGGGCATCAATAATCTTTCTTCTGAGGGCCTTGGTGGGTCTATTGATATTTGAATGATGTGTTACCACACACCCATATGGTGAAGACCAAACCAGACCAATTTTCTTATCTTTATGGAAGGCTGGACCCTCCTAAGTTTCTCTGTTTTCTAATCATTTGCACTTGTTTTGGTACCTAATTCTAATTTTAGCAATTTTATGTGATGGTAGGGGAACTTTTCCACCATAAGGAAAATACATTTTTGTTTATTTTAATTGCTTAACATTTATTTGTGTCATTTGTTAAATTGGGTAACATTTATCTGTCAATCGTGTTGAAGTGAAGATTACATATCCATCTGTCCAAATATGTAAAAAGGGGGGTTTACTTACTTTTTCACATGACTACACCTTAGCCAAATACATTTAAACTCAGTTTTTCACAATTCCTGACATTTAATCCTAGTAAAAATTCCCTGTCTCAGGTCAGTTAGGATCACCATTTTTATTTTAAGGATGTGAAATGTCAGAATAACAGTAGAGAGAATGATTGATTGATTTATTTCAGCTATTATTTCCTTCATCACATTCCCAGTGGGTCAGAAGTTTACATACACTCAATTAGTATTTGGTAGCATTGCCTTTAAATTGTTTAACTTGGGTCAAAAGTTTCGGGTAGCCTTCCACAAGCTTCCCACAATAAGTTTGGTGAATTTTGGCCCATTCCTCCTGACAGAACTGGTGTAACTGAGTCAGGTTTGTAGGCCTCCTTGATCACACAGGCTTTTTCAGTTCTGCCCACACATTCTCTATAGGATTGAGGTCAGGGCTTTGTGATGGCCACTCCAATACCTTGACTTTGTTGTCCTTAAGCCATTTTACCACAACTTTGGAAGTATGCTTGGGGTCATTGTTAATTTGGAAGACCCATTTGCGACCAAGCTTTAACTTCCTGACGGATGTCTTGAGATGTATATATCCACATAATTCTATTTTGTGAAGTGCACCAGTCCCTCCTGCAGCAAAGCACCCCCACAACAACATGATGCTGCCACCCCTGTGCTTCACGGTTGGGATGGTGTTCTTCGGCTTGCAAACCTCCACCTTTTTCCTCCAAACATAACGATGGTCATTATGGCCAAACAGTTCTATTTTTGTTTCATCAGACCAGAGGACATTTCTCCAAAGGTGCTTCAACAAAGTACTGAGTAAAGGGTCTAAATACTTATCTAAATAAGGTATTTGGGGGGGTTTTCTGCACAAATTTCTAAAAACCTGTTCTCACTTTGTCATTATGGGGTATTGTGTGTAGATTGATGAGGGAAAATAATATTTAAATAATTTTAGAATAAGGCTGTAACGTAAAGTCAAGGAGTCTGAATACTTTCCGAATGCACTGAATATATATTTCCTTTCATAGGGGTTAATCCAAACTTTCACATATTCGATTTAAATGGAAATTAGGATTTTCACCTATGAAAGGAAATAATTAGACTTTAGGATGTTGCTGATGTCTCGTATCATGTGTCCAGGTGTTCCGGAAAGTGGCGTTCCGTATAGTGAGTGGGGATGAGACGGTGGTCCAGGTTACCCCTGACAACCTGCAGGATTATGTCGGCAAGCCCATCTTCACTGTGGATAGAATGTATGATGTCACACCGCCTGGTGTTGTTATGGGCCTGGCATGGACAGCCATGGGTAAGAACAACCTAGAGACGTAGAAGATAGGCATTATTTGTTTGTAGGCCAAACCGTTTGTCCCGTGTAGCTCAGATGGTAGAGCATGGTGCTTGCAATGCCAAGGTTGTGGGTTTGATTCCCACGGTTGGACCAGTACCAAAAAAAAAAAGTAACTGTAACTCTGGATAAGACCGTCTGCTGAATGACTAAAATGTTTGGACGCTACAAATGGTTTTGTGAGAAGAAAGATTTTTGGGATGTATCCTGGTCTGACAAACATCGCTGTAGCGCTGCCACCGCAGATACGCAAGGGTAACATCGACGGATTGAGATGCAGCCCATGCCGGTATCTCTATCTTAAACACTGGCACCTGATGGATTTTGATAGGGAATTTATTTATTTTTTTCGCATCGACTCTAGGGGTTTTTAAAGTCCCCTCAATCTCTTTTTTCCAGGTGGCACCACGCTGTTCATCGAGACGTCCCTGAGACGGCCGCGGGACACTGGGGGTAAAGATAAGGACGGCCCCAGGGATGGATCCCTGGAGATCACAGGGCAGCTGGGAGATGTGATGAAGGAGAGCGCTAAGATCGGCTGTACCTTCGCCAGGGCCTTCCTCATGAAGGAGCAGCCGGAAAATGACTTTTTCTCTGGCTCCCACCTCCATCTGCATGTCCCTGAGGTAGGGTTGATGTCATGGCACTGTCCTTACAGACTGTAGCAGTTTTTATGTTTGTCTTGTATACACCTGTATTTGCACACCCATTCTGTACAAACTGGCAGTTTGGTGTTTTTCCATCAATGTACAGATTCAACTGATCATGTTATCTGGTATCTTTATGCCATATCCATCGATCACTCACCCATTACAGTATTCTATGAAAAGGGACCTTCAATGTACACAACAAACAACATCCACTGTAGACAAGCCAAATCAAAAGGAATGGTGTTCTGCATAGATTTTTATACATAATCACAACCTCATGAAACAGTGTCTCCTCCTCTCTCCCTGTATGGCTGCTGTGGTTGTTTACAGGGTGCTACTCCCAAGGACGGGCCCAGTGCCGGCTGCACCATCGTCACGGCTCTGCTGTCCCTGGCCACCAACACGCCAGTGCGGGAGAACGTGGCCATGACGGGAGAGGTGTCCCTGACCGGAAAGATTCTGCCTGTGGGAGGCATCAAGGAGAAAACCATTGCTGTGAGTCACATCGCTCTTAATAACTAACATCGCTCTTAATAACTAACATCGCTCTTAATAACTAACATCGCTCTTAATAACTAACATCGCTCTTAATAACTAACATCGCTCTTAATAACTAACATCGCTCTTAATAACTAACATCGCTCTTAATAACTAACATCGCTCTTAATAACTAACATCGCTCTTAATAACTAACATCGCTCTTAATAACTAACATCGCTCTTAATAACTAACATCACGTCACTTTTAATAACTAACATCACGTCACTTTTAATAACTAACATCACGTCACTTTTAATAACTAACATCACGTCACTCTTAATAACTAACATCACGTCACTCTTAATAACTAACATCACGTCACTCTTAATAACTAACATCACGTCACTCTTAATAACTAACATCACGTCACTCTTAATAACTAACATCACGTCACTCTTAATAACTAACATCACGTCACTCTTAATAACTAACATCACGTCACTCTTAATAACTAACATCACGTCACTCTTAATAACTAACATCACGTCACTCTTAATAACTAACATTGCTCTTAATAACTAACATTGCTCTTAATAACTAACATTGCTCTTAATAACTAACATTGCTCTTAATAACTAACATCACGTCACTCTTAATAACTAACATCACGTCACTCTTAATAACTAACATCACGTCACTCTTAATAACTAACATCACGTCACTCTTAATAACTAACATCACGTCACTCTTAATAACTAACATCACGTCACTCTTAATAACTAACATCACGTCACTCTTAATAACTAACATCACGTCACTCTTAATAACTAACATTGCTCTTAATAACTAACATTGCTCTTAATAACTAACATTACGTCACTTTTAATAACTAACATCACGTCACTTTTAATAACTAACATCACGTCACTTTTAATAACTAACATCACGTCACTTTTAATAACTAACATCACGTCACTTTTAATAACTAACATCACGTCACTTTTAATAACTAACATCACGTCACTCTTAATAACTAACATCACGTCACTCTTAATAACTAACATCACGTCGCTCTTAATAACTAACATTGCTCTTAATAACTAACATTGCTCTTAATAACTAACATCACGTCACTCTTAATAACTAACATAGTTATTAAGAGCAATGTTAGTTATTAAGAGCAATGTTAGTTAAGAGCAATGTTAGTTATTAAGAGCAAACATTGCTCTTAATAACTAACATCACTCTTAATAACTAACATCACATCACTCTTCTAATAACACACTGTTTAGTTACCTGGGAGCTTAGTGGGATAGATTGGTCAACTTGATACCTTTTTTATGAGGAAGAGAACGAAATCTGCTTCAAGTAGGCTGTTACTTTACATACTATATTACTATAACAATGTAACTTATGAGGTGAGACACTTGATCAACAATGGTTTCATAAGACACCTTTGCCATGTATTGCTAATTCCTGCAGAGAGCAGACAGGGTACTAGTAAGACTGATATGCAAACTATATGTTTAGCATATGACATTCAAGTTTAATTTATGGTTAAATCTTTTACTTCTGAAAGCCTGTTTATAATAAATCATGAGGGTACAATGTTAGTCTGAAACTGGAAATGACAGTGGAGTACAGTTGTGTAGGGGAGAGCTCATGTTCTGAAACTTATCTGAACAAAAATATATACGCAACAATTTCAGTTCAATTTACAGTTCATATAAGGAAATCAGTCAATTTAAATAAATTATGACCTAATCTATGTATTTCACATGACTGTGCATGAGCCAGGCCCAGCCAATCAGAATTAGTTTTTACCCACAAAAGGGCTTTATTACAGACCAATACTCCTCAGTTTCATCAGCTGTCCGGGTGGCTGGTCTAAGACGAAGCCAAATGTGGATGTCTGGGCTGGCGTGGTTACATGTGGTCTGCGGTTGTGAAGCTGGTTGGACATACTGCCAAATTCTCCAAAATGACGGAGGCGGCTTATGGTAGAGAAATTAACATTCAATTCTCTGGCAATAGCTCTGGTGGACATTCCTGCAGTCAGCATGCCAATTGCATACTCCTTCAAAACTTGAGACATCTGTGGCATTGTGTTGTGACAACTGCACATTTTTAGTGGCTTTTTATTGTCCCCAGCACAAGGTACACCTGTGTAATGATAATGCTGTTTAATCAGCTTCTTGATATGCCACACCTGCCAGGTGGATAGATTATCTTGACAAAGGAGAAATGCTCACTAACAGGGATTTTAACAATTTAGGGCACAACATTCGTGAGCTTTTTGTGCATATGGAACATTTCTGGGATCTTTTATTTCAGCTCATGAAACATGGGACCAACACTTTACGTGTTGCGTTTATATTTTTGTTCAGTATAGTTTTAGAAGCAGTGTTATAATGAATCTTGAACATTCCTCTCTTCCCCCAGGCGAAGCGTGCAGGTGTGACTTGCATGATCTTACCAGCAGAGAACAAGAAGGACTTCTCTGACCTGCCAGAATTCATCACAGAGGGCCTGGAGGTTCACTTTGTGGATCATTACAGCAAGGTGTACCCCATAGCCTTTCCACAAAAATGAACACTGAATCATGACTCTGAAACTGGCACCTGGGCTGCTACAACTGTTAGGGTCAATTCAGGAAGAACACCGAAATTCCAATTCTCTTCAATGAGGAAAATGTTGAATTGAAATTTGGTTTACTTTATGAATTGACTGCAATTAAAATGGAATTCACCATAACCCTGATGGATACAACTGGTTAGATTGTGGTCTACATTCAGTTAAGAACTATGAAAGCAGATTTTCTGATCTGTTTAATTTGGTCATATATTCACCTACTGTTAAAAGGCCCATATCTGACAGTGACAGCTGATGAGCAGAGCTGGACAGCCTATCAGTTGGACCACGGACAAAGCAGCGGATCTTTTCAGGAGGGTGAAACATTAAATAATGCTTCAGATAGAAATGTATCATGTAGAAGAGGGAATTATCTGATCTAAGTTGGAAGTTCTAATCACCAATGTTAATGTTTAACCTCCCCCGTGTTAAAGAGATCCCCAAAAACTACCATCACACAGTTGGGGTCATGTTGTCGCTGCTACGCAGCCTAGACTTAAGAATTGTTTTTTTTATTGACCAAATGTTGCATTTAATCTAACTTGAGAAACTTGTGTACTGTCATTTTTCCTTCATGCTGAAGTTTGTTTCAGAACATATGGAAGCCAATTTCTGCAGAAAGCACAGGCTATTGGCTAGCTCATGTCATTTCTAAAAATGCAGACAACTGTACTACTCATGTTATTCTGGAAAGTACAGTAACCAGCCAGAGTAGTTTTTCTCCAATTAAAGTAAGTCTTACAGAATATTTAGATCTCTATTCCAGGTCTGTAGTGTCTGCTATACCTGTTCTAGTAAAAGACATGCTGCCTACAGGGCATATTTCTGCGTAGTTTGATCGAACATTGCCACTTCCACCATTCTAAAATGAAAATCAATTAAGGAATTGACAAACTTTACATTTTTGAAATACAAATATTTATTTGCAAGAACAGCTTAATCCTTCTTGGCAGCAGCCTTCCTCATGGCAGCCAAGACATTGCTGAGCTCCTCCCTCTTTCTCTTGGCACGAATGTGAGTTCCAATCTGGGGAGCAAACCCAAAGGGTACATTAGAATGGAAGAAGGGAGACCCAATGCATGTGAACTACCATGCTCAGGATGACAACACTAAATGCATGTCTCTGGGACAGATAAGTCAGGGACAAGTTCAGAAAACAACATGTATAGGGATAGCAGTTTCATAATGCAAAACTGGTTGGACAAACTATAAGACACAGATGTAACATTCAATATTATATGGGTACTACAAAATCTATGTTCGGTTTGAAAAATGTCCTTATATTGTTCAGACTTTTTGATACACAATAAAGCAGCTGCAGAAACCAACAATACACCCAGACAGATTCGTAGCAGGGGAGTTTCATACCCTCTTCTTGATGAACTTGAGGGCACGCTTATCCTTGGACACCTTCAGCAACTCCATGGCGCGCCTCTCATAAGGGGCGAAGCCGCACACCTCACGGATCATGTCACGCACGAACTTGCTGTGCTTGGTCAGACGCTGAAATACAAATCAGCAACAGTTGGTCAACAACCAGTTCTAAAGTCACTGTCGAAATGTAGACCCTCTACCATAGGATAAAAACACCCTTTATTCAGATAGCTACTATGCAAAAATGTCTGTGACCAAGCGCCCCTGCCAGCCGTTGGATGCAGACACAGGGATAGTAGGAAACTAGTTGATGTGAGCAGGGGGGAGATGACAGAACAAACTAGTTGATGTGAGCAGGGGGGAGATGACAGAACAGCACTGAACAAACTGCACTAACTTATCCTGCTTTAGCAACAGTTTATTGGACCAGTAAGTGCTGCCTTTGCTGAAGTTATATTGTTGACCCTTTATCTGATAACACCCTCAATCACCTATGGGATTAGAACCCAAACTAAGAACAGAGCGGGGCTTGAACCAAACCTCCTGCGGCAAATGGCCCAGAGTCTAGACCTTTTACCTGAGGATGTAGTGCCCCACTAAAAGGCTCTACCAATACCACACTACATGTGGTGGTTGTCATGTTTCTATCCATTCAAAGGAACTCACCCCTCGTCTACGGGCATGTTTCGGTGCGGTCACATTCTTGGTTACCGGGTGGCCTTTGCTAAGCCCCACTGCCATAGGATACCTGATAGCCATGTCTGTAGAAAATAAATAAGGTTTAGTTGCATGTAATTCAAAAGCATGAGACTTCAACTGGCTAGCTAGTTGCTGACCAACTAACTTACAGTGTCAGTACAGGTGCAATAATGTTAACATATTGTTTACCAATTTCATATGCATATATTGTATTCTAGTCAAGTCAACCCTATTAAACTATTGCTGTACATATACTCTTACATCCTACAGATATACTAAATATTCTATCCACATACTGTCCATACATCACACACAGAACAAAAATAAACGCAACAATTTAAGATTTTACTGAGTTACAGTTCATATTAGGAAATCAGTCAATTGAAATAAATAAATGAGGTCCTAATCTATGGATTGCACGACTGTGAATACAGATATACATCTGTTATATCACACCACACACATGGTCTGCGGTTGAGGCCGGTTAGACAACGCCAAATTCTTAGTGTTGGAAAATGTTGGGGATATTTTATTTCAGCTCACAAAATATATAACCAACACTTTACGTTGCGATATATAGAAACTGAGGATACAAATTTGGGCCCCAAAATCGGACAATAGAAACAATAGAAGATTGGCTAAACGTTCCCTGATCTGGCGAGTCATGAATTTTGCATAAACAACATGAAAGCATGGATCCACCCTGCCTTGTATCAACGGTTCAGGTTGGTGGTAATGGTGTAGGGGATATTTTCTTGGCACACTTTGGGCCCCTTAGAAGCAATTGAGCGTTGTTTAAACGCCACAGCCTACCTGAGTATTGTTGCTGACCATGTCCATCACTTTATGACCAGTGTACCCGTCTTCTAATGGCTACTTCCAGCAGGATAACGTGCCATGTCGCAAAGCTCACATCTCAAACTGGTTTCTTGAACATGACAATGAGTTCACTGTACTCAAATTGCATCCAGTCACCAGATCTCAATCCAATAGAGCACTTTGGCATGTGGTGGAACTGGAGATTCGCATCATATGTGTGCAGCCGACAAATCTGCAGAAACTGCGTAATGCTATAATGTCAATAGGTACCAAAATCTGAGGAATGTTTCCAGCACCTTGTTGAATCTATGCCACGAAGAATTAAGGCAGTTCTGAAGGCAAAAGGGGGTCCAACCCGTTACTAGTGCCTAATGAAGTGGTCGGTGAGTGTATATGTAACTAGACACAAGCCAGTCATGTGGCACATAACTATTTCAGGTGTAACGTTAGGACTCTTGATTCAGCAAGGTAGCCAAAGATGGTTATTATGACAGAATGCTGGCTAGCCAATTACCGTGAGCAACGTTAGCTAGCAAAGCTAGATTACCATCTTACTACTGCCGATAGCAAAATTACATGGGTTTGAATTAAAGCATAAATATTAGTAAAATAAATGCATGTTATCTTTAGGCACTATGCAGTCATTGTAAAAAAGCATCTCGTTACGAAGCTCCAGCAATAACAAGACAGTGTGATGCTCGTGTGTAGGGGAAGAGGCTGTGTAAGCGCTGCAACTTCAGGGGGATGTTTACCATGAAAATCTTATATTTATCACGGCAGTATTGGAATTATCCCTTAAGTAATAACTACACCTTATGTTAGTTTTATTCTAATTGGTAATAACAGAAGGATGGCAAAGATTTATTAAGGATTTTAGATTACATAAATTGTCCATCAATTTCTTACCTGTTTTCTTTAATGGCGGACAAACCGGAAAGAACGATTAGTGGCGGATGTTGGGTAATGAGGGTTTTTCATAAATAAAACCCCAGTGAAATCTTTGTAGCGCCACCTATGGGGGCGGGCGACTCAGATTCAGTAGTATTTTTTTCAAGACAAATACTGTATATTGGAAAGTGAATCGTTTAGAGTAGACAGTAGCAAACGTTTATACTCAGAGAGGAAGAGTGAGGCTAAAATAATACATAAACCCTTCCATTTCCTTTCCGTAATATTATCGCAATATTATTGTAATGTTTAGGCTGTAGGCCTAAGTATCATCACATTAGCTTTATATTAAAATTTAAATAAAAAAAATCAGACTTCAGTCCGTTGAAAATAACTGGGAACTCAAAAAAGAAACTAGCTCTGACTGGGAAAAATCGATTTGAATGGTTATCCAACTTAGGCTCCCAAGTGGCACATCTCAGTGCTAGAAGCGTCACTACAGACCCTGGTTCGATCCCGGGCTGTATCACAACTGGCCGTGATCGGGAGTCCCATAGGGCGGAGCACAATTGGCCCAGCGTCGTCCGAGATTGACCGGTGTAGGCCGTCAACTGACTAGCCTAGGTAAATAAAGGTTACATATATATATATATTTTTTTAAGTTTACTTACGACACAAGTGGTAGGCCTGATCACCAACAACGTTTTTTGGGGGGGGTTGTTGCCTGTTTTGCATGTTATTTTGGCCTAAATTTGTGCCACATATCAATTTGCAAACAGTGTAAAAACACATTTATTGAGTGAATAAATCCGCATACACACATGGTCTCTTTCTTGCTTTCTTGAGTAAGGCAGCTCCAAATTGCAGGTGTTTAAGCCTAGAGCAGTACTTTCTGTGGTGCAGGGACAGCCAGCGGAAAATACAGAGCGTAGGTGTTGGTAATATTCTCTATTACGATTGGCTCAGTCTTCTGTCACTCATGGGGACACTACGTCACCTCAGAATCTACAGGGAGAGCTAGGCAGTTCAAGCCCCCTTAGGTGATGCCATAGATTTACATTAGAAGTGCCCCTCCAAGAAGGGTCGTCATTGGCAACAGATAAAAATGACATCAAATCACGTTATATCTACCGTAGATTTGATTGGACTGATGATGTCAACATCATACTTTCAAAATAGCTAGCAAGCTAGACAAGCAGTCATCATCATGAATCAAGTCGACAATCTACTGGCAAATCCTTTTCAATCCTTGTCATATGAAGAGAAATTATAGATAAAATGTTTCGTTGCTCATCGACCATTGAACATAAACATTACACAACAAGTCGGAAATCGCAAATTAAACAATGTGTGTTTTGGAAGGAATCAGTGGCTAACATCAAGCGTTGCAAAGCAATCACTATTTTTCTTCTCCTGCCTGCTATTCAGTGGAGAGGGTATGTGGTCCAAGTCTGGGTTTAAGGATTTAAAACATCTGTCTGAATGAGTCTCTTTTCCAAGTTTAAAGGGATAAACATTCACACGCAACACCATGGGCCAGAAAAGATTGAACACATCAGCCATGCTGTCAATAAAGCATGACTTCTGCCGCGTTCAAAACAACTGGAAACTCGGAAGTGGCCTTCTTTCTAGAGCTTCTAGCTGAAGATCACTGAAGTCATGATTCAACCCTGTTTTTTTCTTGACTTTATTGATCAAGTTTGATAACAAAATTTGATGACTGCTGCGCCACCTTCCTGTTCAAGTGAGTACAGCACAACAATGTATTGTATGCTGCTGCATAAATTATGTAATATGTCAGTGAGATATGTATATTTTAGGTAAGAAAGCCATACTAAGTGTATGTTGTGTAGTAAGCTAGGATGTTAGTAGCCCATGTGCATCACCCTAATCATTTGGTCCCTTTCCCCCTCAGAACTACTGTTCAGACTTGGTGGTGCACTATAGCCTGTTTCAGAGAAATGTAACCATCAAATATTGTAAGAGCTTTCTTTGTCTGCTTATATGGCCCCTTTATTTATCCTACGGTTCTGACTTGGTGTTCAGGGAGAATATTGTAACGGCCCATGTTCTGAATTCTGTCGCTTTACATTTAAAAAGTGCGGAACAAATAGATAGATAGATAGATAGATAGATAGATAGATAGATAGATAGATAGATAGATAGATAGATAGATAGATAGATAGATAGATAGATAGATAGATACTTTATTGATCCCCCGGGGGGGAAATTTCATTGTCAAGTAGCTACAACAAACACAGGGCAGGTGCAAAATGCCACAACGAAAGTACACAAAAGACAGATACACGGTACACGATACATAGAGCGGCAGTATGAAAAAGTATAGAAATACAAGATATCTGGAGTGCAAAAACAAAGCTATAAAAGGACATTGCATAGTATGAGTGGTTGGCTGAATATGTACACTATACATTGGTGGATGTTGGATGGTTAACTATACTATACAGGTCGATGGCAGAGAAATACTTCAGTAGCTAAAAATGCGTATGATATGAGCGAGGGTAATAATAGTTTACTTAATAGACAGACTGGGTAAATGAACAGGTAAGTGAAAATTTTGCATGGTTAAATTAGCTGTACAGTTAGGTATACAGTTATATTTACAGATAAGTGAATACTTGCATGTTTACACAAACTGTACAGGTAAATGACAGGAAGAGATACTTTAATAGCTAAATGTGTGTATGATATCATTTGGGGTAATAATAGTAATAATTCCCTTAAAATACAGTCCTTAGTGCACAGGGTTTAATTACAGACAACTGCACTTATTGCACATTCGATATACTAAAAGCAATGAGAAAAGGTGCAACTGGCAGGATACTAATATGCATTCCTGAGTGAATGCCTACGTCCAATAATTACTTACAATATTGCATGTGATATAATATAACAACTGTACATGAGTATGTATATACAGACCTGTATGAATAAATAGGTCCTGAGTGGATGAGTGCTGACGGACCAGAGTTACTCATGGATGGATGCATAATTGTTAAACTAGGTCCTAAACTAGGTCCTAGCACCCCAATAGTTATATAGACTACATCCATTTTAGATAGATAGGTACTTTATTGATCCCCCGGGTGGGAATTTAACTCGCCGTTCTTACGGATTGCCTCTTATAAACTCATAGTTTCCTTATGCCATAGTTTGTACATCTCAATTGATTTAGGCCTATTGCTTATATAGGTCTATCTCATTAGTACCTAATTCATCATTTTAGGCAAAGTTGGTATGATTTCATTGTTTTGTTTACTTTGTGTATAGATAGATAGATAGATAGGATACTTTATTGTTCCCCGAGGGGAAATTTCTTCATCAAGCACCTATGAAAAAACACAGGGCAGATGCAAAATGCCAGAACGAAAATACACAAAAGACAGATACATGATACATAGTGCGGCAGTATGAAACAGTATAAAAATACAAGAAGTCTGGAGTGCAAAAAGCTATAAAAAGGCATTGCATATTATGGGTGAATGGCTGAATATGTACACTATACATTGTTACAGAGTGTTAGGTGAAAAAAAGTATACAAATATTGCAAGTTGATATAGATAAATAAGGAATATTTGCATGGTTAACTATACAATACAGGTCGATGGCAGAAAAATACTTAAATAGCTAATTCTGCGTATGATATCAGTGAGGGTAATAATAGTTTACTTAATATACAGACTTGTAAATGAACAGGTAAGTGAATATTTGCATGGTTAAATTAACTGTACAGGTAAATGTACAGTTAAATTAATATTTGCATGGTTACATTAATGACAGGCAGAGATACTTAAATAGCTAAATGTGCGTATGATATAATTTGGAGTAATAATAATAATAATTCCCTTAAAATACAGTCAATGCAGGGTTTAATTACAGATAAATGCTTGTATTGCACATTCGATATACTAAAAGCAATGAAAAAAGATACAACTGACAGGATACTAATATGCAGTCCTGAGTAAATGACTACCTAAGCTCAGTCCAATAATTACTTACAATATTGCACATGATATGATATAACAACTGTACATGAATATGTACATACAGTCCCGAATAATTAGCTCATGTGCTTTTCTTGACGAGGAGGAGATGCTATATAACGTTGTTGGGTCTGTAACCATGTTTGCCAGTGACAGTCTCTTCCTGTTCAAATATTTGTTTTCAACAAAAAGTTCAGTAATAGACCCATGTAATTCCAGTTCATATTGCGAGCGTTATTTTGTTTGCGCTGTCTATATAAAAGTGGATCCTCATGATTGTATTTTCCTTCCTTTTTAGATCACATAGACCTAATAAAATACTTGGTAGGCTAACCGAGTCTCTCTCTCTGTGTGGTGACTTGAAGAGGAGTAAAGTTAAGGCCTCCACATCTTGCTAAATTTATCTGAACTAACATCTGAATTTCTGTGGTGTCCTTTTTGAAAGTGCTGAACAAATGGGCATACCTCGTTGCAGCTTGTTTGCTTGCACTTGTTTATACTTAGAGATAAGTGTTAATGATATAAGAATAAACATTATGAATTGACTGAAAAATGTAATAATGTTTGTGTTTGGTTCAAACGTCAAAACCCATTTTGGCATTCGTTATTATAAAATGGAGGATGCGGTTCTTATTGACTTACACAAATCCACAGCAAAACATTAGTAACCACATTGTTTAAGCAAGTCAACCATGTCTATGGTTTTTAAATAGACAGTAAATGAGGCAGAATTAACTGTTTTGCTGCCAGACAAGGCTCCGCTGATAGCCAGGTGTAGAGGTGGTTAGGATTCACTTCATGGTGCTGAAAGGAAAGCTCTGCTGTTGGGACAGCTATATGTAGTCCCTAACAGTTTGTGGGCAGGGCACCATTTGTCACCGTTATAGTGCAATTCACGTATTGTTAAGTGTTATGGCTTTGCTGGAATGCATTAAAATATTTATTGAGTTTGCCCCACCAAGATTTACATGCTAAAATCGCCACTGCTGATTAGAGGGTAAGAATGAAAAAATTAACCATTACTGGTCCAGAGTTGAGTAGGAACTAGACCAAAGATTGTCTAATGGAGGAGGCAAAATCAGGTGGGACCATTTTAGCCAATGAGAGGGCAGATACCCTCGTGAACAACAGGCCATAGAGATAGATAGAGGACTCATCTTTGTATCTGTGACAGGATAGGCAGAGTCTCAATTTTAAATTAGTACATTTTATTCTTCTTCATTGACGATTGCTCCCAAAAAGATAGCTTTATCACTAGCATGTCATTCCAGGACAGGGAGCTTTAGCGATCATTATTCCAAGTAATAATTTAAGACTTCAAAAATCTATATGACAAGTATTGTAAAGCTAATACAATTGTAAGGATGAGAATCAGATGTTCATCATTGATTAGTAATGCCTGACCTGTCTATAAATTCCTGTCTGTCATATGAACTGATTGAGATGGTGGTTGCTTCAAGAGAATAAAGACACATTTTACATAGCTCCTGTATGCTGCCTCTGTCTAGTCTTAACTATCCTAGCTATAATTGACATTCCACTCTCTGAACCCTCTAAACAGTGCAAACTCTAAACAGATACAAACTACCAGATACAAACTTATCCCTACCAGATACAAACTTATCCCTACCAGATACAAACTTACCCCTACCAGATACAAACTTACCCCTACCAGATACAAACTTACCCCTACCAGATACAAACTTCCAGATACAAACCTATCCCTACCAGATACAAACTTGCCCCTACCAGATACAAACTACCAGATACAAACTACCAGATACATACTTACCCCTACCAGATACAAACTACCAGATACATACTTACCCCTACCAGATACATACTTACCCCTACCAGATACAAACTTCCAGATACAAACCTATCCCTACCAGATACAAACTTGCCCCTACCAGATACAAACTACCAGATACAAACTACCAGATACATACTTACCCCTACCAGATACAAACTACCAGATGCATACTTACCCCTACCAGATACATACTTACCCCTACCAGATACAAACTTCCAGATACAAACCTATCCCTACCAGATACAAACTTGCCCCTTCAGATACAAACTACCAGATACATACTTACCCCTACCAGATACATACTTACCCCTACCAGATACATACTTACCCCTACCAGATACATACTTACCCCTACCAGATACAAACTACCAGATACAAACTTATTCCTACCAGATACAAACTTGCCCCCTTCAGATACAAACTACCAGATACAAACTTATCCCTACCATACCAGATACAAACTTGCCCCCACCAGATACAAACTAGCCCCCACCAGATACCCCTACCAGATACAAACGTACCACAACCAGATACAAACAACCAGATACAAACAACCAGATACAAACAACCAGATACAAACAACCAGATACAAACTTACCCCTGCCAGATACAAACTTACCCCTGCCAGATACAAACTTACCCCTGCCAGATACAAACTTACCCCTGCCAGATACAAACTTGCCCCTGCCAGATACAAACTACCAGATACAAACTTGCCCCTACCAGATACAAACTACCAGATACAAACTTGCCCCTACCAGATACAAACTACCAGATACAAACTTGCCCCTACCAGATACAAACTTGCCCCTACCAGATACAAACTACCAGATACAAACTTGCCCCTACCAGATACAAACTACCAGATACAAACCAGATAAAACTACCAGATACAAACTTGCCCCTACCAGATACAATAGGCTTAGATTTTTCCTTTCCCACATCAGTTTTCCTTTTTTTTTTTTTTTACAAAAGTCCATTCCTCCTTATTTCCACCGCCATCAGATTCAAGCTCCATCTCCACTTCTGCCACCGTCCATCAGTTCATGTCTGATATAAAACCTGAAACTTGACTAAGCATCTGTTAGCTGCAGCTACGTACGCTATCGCTCTGAAAAAACTTAAAGTGCACTCAAAAGCAGATATTTATCTTATTTCAGTCTAGGAGCTCATCACACACATGCAGAAAGCAGCTTGAGTTTTCATTTGAGGCTGTGAGGCATCCTAGATAGAAGCAGGCCATTGGCTGCCTTCAGCACGAGGGGGTATGTACGGGAGTTCTGATTGGTTCCACGTTTAGCAGTTTGGCTAATTTGCCTGAGCGGCCAGACTGAAATATACTGACGGAGATGGCGACCTCGCAACTAGCTCTTAAAAGAAACTTTGAACAAGCATTTCGTCACACTCGCAATAACATCTGATAAACACGTGTATGTGACCAATACAATTTTATTCGATTTTTTTTATGAGAAAATGTGCAAGAATTGACAGTGCCAACACATGTTAGTCATCATAATAATGTTTTACTGTCATATACAAAAAAGTAGGACCCTGTGGTTTGGACGATCATGTCACATGACCTATATATTAGCCTTTATGTTAAGCCTTTTCCAGAAATTAGAATTGCAAATATGACAGTAATTATCTGAGGAGGGTACTGGACCATCTGAAATAAAAAGAAAAGGTTAAAATCCAGGTAATGTTAAATGATTGCCCTAAACACAGCATAGCCATAATCGGACAGATGCGATGTCTATCTAAGTCTATGAGCAAAACTCAACTCTCCTTTTGGCGCGGTCCGCGTGAAGTTCGGCCATTTTGATTTGGCGAGGTCTTTCAAATGTGCAGAAATTTAGCTACATGTCTTGGTAGTAGACTGCATATTTAATTAATCAAACAAAATCGTTTAGGTTGTAACTAAACCGCTTTTGCAACCTCAAATCAACAAGTCCGTGGCGATCGGGCATAGGAAGAAAAGAAAAAAAACAAGTTTGAAACATTGCAGAGTGGAGTAAAACTTGAATAATCATGGCCACCGCAACCCCGAGCCGCGCCGCGCCTGCTGGAACCCCGCTCTCCCCGACCAGGATCTCGCGCCTCCAGGAAAAACAAGACCTGCAACATTTGAACGACAGGCTCGCCGTTTACATCGACCGAGTCCGGTCACTGGAGCTGGAAAACGACCGGCTCATGGTTAAGGTCTCCGAGAAGGAAGAAGTCACTACACGAGAGGTAATTTTTAACCATTAAATTCTTTACGTTGCTCACTGTAACGTCAATTACCTGTTGTTAGGTAACGTTAGCATTTAACTAGCTAACAATGTTGTTACCTAAACAGTTAGCTGCTAAGTTACCGGTAGCACAACAATCTAACTGTTAGTTAACAAATCGAACCGGTTAATTGAACACACCCTTAACCAACTTGTGGTCTGTCAGTTTGTACATTTTACGAGTGGTTTGATTTGTTGGCTTGACTATATTTATCACGGGCCTGGACAGACAATAGCTGATTAGCAAGCTAGCAAGTTTGTAGGTACATTATCTTTCAAAGTCCAGTTACACTGTCTCACAGTAGTTCCATTGTAGCGATCATCGAAACGATTGATTAATTGCGACGTTGCACCAGTAATCTCGTTTATTCCCAGAGAATCATATAGTTAGCTACTTTACGATTTGCGAGCCTGCACGGTAACTAGCTGTCGTGCCTACATTGAATGTACGATTAGCCAGTTAAATAGTTAGCTAGGAAAACAAGTTTTGGGTGTTCGAAACTCCCGCGAGTATTATTGTTATTTTGGAGGGGAACCTGGTTTTGTTGATTACACCCAAACTAACCAATCTGAATAAAAAAAAATAATAATAACCAAGATTAGTACATTGCTTGGTTCATACGGTAAACCAAATAAAGTTGGCTCTGTCCTAACTAGCAACCGGCTATTTGATGTTCCATTATATTACCGGTTACAGGATAGGTAAATTGCAGTTTGGCGTACTTCAACAAATTTTGAATGTTTGGCGGTGTACACATTGTTGGATTACTTCATGGAGCTAAACATGTTATTTGAATAACTAAGCATTTTCCAAATTCAAACGAACCACCTGCAGCTGGACATGGACATTTTTGAAGACGCTTGTTTGGTCGAATCTAGAACGAAGATCGTTTTGCCAAGGTTGGTCAAATTCTGTGCTGCGCCCAAAGGTACCTATCCTGTAACAGCTAATGGAACATCTAGCTTTGTCCAGGTGGCTTTGTTTTTACCCAGATGTTTGTTGCACCACCATCAGCATTTATCATTGTTATTCCCAGTACAGCATGAAATCCACATCTGTGGGATTCCTATCCCTTAGGAATGTGTACAGTATGTGCAATTGGCCATACAGTTCCATAGTCTGATTATTTGACAACTTCAGTCTCAGAGCTCCTGAATGACTTCAGTGCAAAGGATCACTTTGATAACTATTTCACAGCGTTTTCCTAGAAAGCATATAATTGGGGGAGTAGGTAAATTAATTGAGCTAGCGATGAGTTAAGTGGTTGTCGTTACTGTTTATGGTAGTAGCTCGGTACACCTGTTCAGTGCTAGAGGTCAGAGAGGTGCTTCCTAACCTGTCAGCTCATACACCTGTTCAGTGCTAGAGGTCAGAGAGGTGCTTCCTAACCTGTCAGCTCATACACCTGTTCAGTGCTAGAGGTCAGAGAGGTGCTTCCTAACCTGTCAGTTCATACACCTGTTCAGTGCTAGAGGTCAGAGAGGTGCTTCCTAACCTGTCAGCGCATACACCTGTTCAGTGCTAGAGGGCAGGTTAGGAAGCACACATCAGCTCGTTTAGCTACTACATTCCAACACTGTTACATAGTGTTTATATGGAAATCTCAGCCACTAGGAAATGCTTTGACTTGCACTCTGTCTACTGAACAGACCCCAGAATGGGATCAATGTCTGGACTTGAGCCAAGCTGTGAAGAGACACTGCCCTCTTTCCAGCCGAGGGGAGCGTTGTCCAACGTGTGGGTATTGTTTAGATTTATGAGTTGGTCTGCCGGGGCTGTGCAGAGTCAAAGTTCCAGATGGGAGTGGCCCGAGGGGCGCCTTTCAAAGTTTTGAATCTGTAACTGTTACTCTCTCCCGGCTAATTAAAAAAAATATATATATATATATATTAAAGAAAAAATGTCTGTTTTGATTTGCCCTGCATGAGGCGATGTGCATTGCTGAACAACATATTATGCAAATATTTAAGTTTTGGAAAAACTAGTTTGATGCATGTCAGATGGCCTCTTGAAAGACTTTGCTATGATTTTAGAGTTTGTATTTGATAATGGAATGAGTTAAAGTGTCTTTGCAAAGAAAGATGGGCGATCATGAAAAAGTTATACATCTTTTATTTATTATAATTTTTTTATTTCACCTTTATTTAACCAGGTAGGTTTTATTTCACCATTATTTAACCAGGTAGGTCAGTTGAGAACAAGTTCTCATTTACAACTGCGACCTGGCCAAGATAAAGCAAAGCAGTGCGACAAAACAACACAGAGTTACACATGAGAATAAAACAAACGTACAGTCAATAACACAATAGAGAATCTATATACAGAATGTGCAAAATGCAGTAAGGTTAGGAAGGTAGGACAATAAATAGGCCATAGTGGCGAAATAAGTTACAGATTAGAATTAACACTGGAGTGATATATGTGCAAATGATGATGTGCAAATAGAGATACTGGAGTGCAAAATTAGCTAAAATAATAAATATGGGGATGAGGTAGTAGTGTGGGCTATTTACAGAAGCGCTATATACAGGTGCAGTGATCGATAAGCAGCTTTGACAGCTGATGCTTAAAGTTAGTGAGGGAGATAGGAACCTCTAGCTTCAAGGATTTTTGCAGTTCGTTCCAGTCATTGGCAGCAGAGAACTGGAAAGAATGGCGGCCAAAGGAGGTGTTTGCTTTGGGGGTGACCAGTGAAATATACCTGCTGGAGCGCATGCTAATTGAGATAAGATGGGGATTTACCTAGTAAAGACTTATAGATGACCTGGAGCAAGTGCGTTTGGCGACGGATATGTAATGAGGGCCAGCCAACGAGAGAATACAGGTCGCAGTGGTGGGTAGTATATGGGGCTTTGGTAACAAAACGGATGGCATTGTGATAGATTACATCCAATTTGCTGAGTAGAGTGTTGGAGGCTATTTTGTAAATGACATCGCCAAAGTCAAGGATCGGTAGGATAGTCAGTTTTACAAGGGCATGTTTGGCAGCATGAGTGAAGGAAGCCCTGTTGTGGAATAGGAAGCCGATTCTAGATCTAATCTTGGATCGCAGATGGTCAATGTGAGTCTGGAAGTTGAGTTTACAGTCTAACCAGACGCCTAGGTATTTGTAGGTGTCGACGTATTCCAAGTCAGACCCGTCGAGAGTAGTGATGATAGTCCGGTGGGCGGGTGCGGGCAGCATTCGATTGAAAAGCATGCACTTAGTTTTACTAGCATTTAAGAGCAGTTGGAGGCCACGGAAGGAGTGTTTTATGGCATTGAAGCTCGCCTGAAGATTAACCTACAGTGTCCAGAGAGGGGCCAGATGTGTACAGAATGGTGTCGTCTGCGTAGAGATGGATCAGAGTCACCAGCAGCGAGAGCGACATCGTTGATGTATATAGAGAAAAGGGTTGGCCCAAGAATTGAACCCTGTGGCACCCCCCATAGAGACTGCCAGAGGACCGGACAACAGGCCCTCCGATTTGACACACTGAACTCTATCTGAGAAGTAGTTGGAGAACCAGGCGAGGCAATCTCTTCAAACATGTTTTAATTACCAGTTTAAGATAAACATAACTTTATAACAAAGGTCTCATAGTGAAAAGCCCTGTTAGCCCCAATCTTTTCGTTTGGGAATTGTAGAGCAAGCCACGCCTGCCATCCTTTATTTATGAGGAAAACAAGCTGTGGAATGCTGATAGTACAGCCATCCGACCGGACACTGCTCGAGACTGACAGCCTGTGTGTGCCATAAGACAGATAGCTGAATATATATATATATGACTCACGCACTACATTGACACTAGCACACAACCCATACACATTCATACTGACAACACAAACATGCATACATGCACACTTTTACACTAATTTTCTGCTGCTACTCATCATAAACCTATTATCTATCCTGATGCCTAGTGACTTTACCCTGCCTTCATATACATATCTACCTCAAATACCATGTACCTCTGCACATTGATCTGGTACTGGTACTCCCTGTATATAGCGCCACATTGATCTGGTACTGGTACTCCCTGTATATAGCTCCACATTGATCTGGTACTGGTACTCCCTGTATATATCTCCACATTAATCTGGTACTGGTACTTCCTGTATATAGCTCCACATTGATCTGGTACTTCCTGTATATAGCTCCACATTGATCTGGTACTGGTACTCCCTGTATATACTACTCCCCATTCTTGTGTATTTAAATTTTATTCCTCTTGTGTTTGTAAGCATCTGGTGCATGTGACAAACATTTATGTGTGTGTGTGTGCTCCCTCTCTGTACCAGGTGACTGGGATTAAGACCTTGTACGAGGCGGAGCTAGCGGATGCTCGGCGTGTTCTGGATGAGACTGCCAGGGAGCGAGCCAGGCTGCAGATAGACCTGGGGAAGGCCAACTCTGACCTGGAGGAGGTGACCAGGAAGTGAGTAATAACACCCACTGATATCAAGATTTGGAGTCTGCATGAGAAGTGTGTTATTCAACGCACATTTTTTATTGTTAATTTATTTAAAATAAAATAGCATTTGTAAAAATCAATACATTCTTGAATTTATGGTCAGGGGGCTGGAACATAATTTCAAATTATTTGTAGACTGCAAATTTACAACTTTAACCCAAATAAGAGATAATGTTTGACCAGAAACATGATCATTTCAAACCTTGCTTACCTTTGAGTACAATCATATGCATCTCTTTATTATGTGTGGGAATACTTTGGAAAAGATTTCCAAAATTAAAAACACTTGGAGCTGATTTGCTGGTGTTCTTAGTCTTGTATCAAAAAGTAATTATAATATTGTTTTGGTCAGAGATTGTTTTGGCCGCCATTTGGGAACCCTGCTTAATGACATGCTACACGCATTCCTTTGACATGCTACATAATTCCTTTATGACGTCCTACAAGCATTCCATTGACATGCTACACACTTCTTTTATGACGTCCTATACGCATTCCTTTGACATACTACACAATTCCTTTATGACGTCCTATACGCATTCTGTTACACAATAGTTTTGTGTTATATGGCAAGCTGCAAATTTCTGTCAAATTCCTGTGTTAAAAAACCCCCCTGAAAATTCCTGTCATACAAAAATGCTGTGGGTTAATTTGGGCAGTATGCCAGAATCTGTGGCTAACGTTAGTAGTTTGAGATGCAAGTTTTATGCTCCAACCAAAATGATTTATTCAATATCTCAGATTGTCTCTAATCCTACAGAATGCGTTTTCAAATGTAGTGGCCAACTGCCTGATGCTGCTGATCTCGTTAGAGCAACTGTTTTTATGACCCTGAATTCATTGAAAATAGATGGCTGTTTTTTTTTTTCAATCATTGAATTGGAATTTCAGTTTACTTCCTGAATTTTGTAGAGATGCCTGCTAGTATTGACTTCGAATTACACTTGCTGCTAGTATAAACCCTGTTTACTTAATCTTTAAACTAATCCTATTTCCCCCTGGTCAAATGCTAGGTGGGAGACTTTCAAGGCTATTTCAACCAGGCTGTTTTTAACTGCTTATTATGGCAGTTTGTTAGACACTTGGAGGATATTACATCTGTTCCTCAAAAGGTTCAGACACTTGTGTTGATCATTGTTTACATGGTTGCTAATTAACACTTTGGTAGACAGGAAGTTAGTCAGTGCTTTAGAAATCATCTTGGTTACTGCTGCCAACCACTGAAGGAATATCCTCTTTATTTATTGTTCTTGCTGGCACGTTTATCTTTAACTTTAATGTGTAGCTATACATTTGTGTATTTCAGTGCCTTTTCTGTGACATCAGACAATCACGCTTTAATATATCACACAGTTAGTTGGAAATTGGCAAAAGTTAAAAAAATCTCTTGAGTTTGAATGAAAATGTACTCCTGGACACTTTCCTCTTGCCTTTGTCTGTTCTCCATCTGGTCTCACACAGTCTCTGTCTGTTCTCCATCTCCTTAGCCTGAAAAAGAAAGATGGCGACCTGGTTCTTGCCATGGCTCGGGCCAAGGACCTTGAGGCCCAGTTCAACAAGAGTGAAGCAAACCTGGCCACGGCCCTCAGTGAGAATGGGAACCTGGCTGCAGAGGTGGCCGACCTGAAGGCCCAGCTAGCCAAGGTTTCAGCACCTTTACACCTTTTCACACCACACTGTCTAGTTAAATAAAATAATAATAATATATGGCATTTAGCAGATGCTTTTATCCAAAGCGTCTTAGTCATGATTGCATAATTATTATTATTTTTACGTATGGGTTGTCCCGGGAATCAAACCCACTATCCTGCAGTTGCAAGTGCCGTGTTCTACTAACTGAGCTACAGAGGACCACATAAACCTAGTATAGAGCGTTACTGACAAGACCAAAACGAGTCCACGGCAGTCTGGTAGCCAGGCTTCCGTTACATCACACAGCACTGTCTTGTTTTCTATGAACAAGGTCTACTTACAAGGACAGAAAGAATCCCACACACTATATTGCTAGCCTGGTAGTAGCCATATCTGGAGGTCCTGTTTTACTCACACCTGTGTGCTACTCACCATACAGTCTGTTCCTTCTATTATGGGGGTTGGGCAACCACATTAAGTGGCAAACCGAATGGAAAATACCCAGTTGAAAGTTGGTAGATATGGTTGTCGGTTAGTTACGTAACTGTCATGGGCTATATACTGTATGCGCATTCGGAGTGGGGTGGGGGAAGTGAATCATATTATTTGTAAAGTACATTCACACACAACTACACACGGGTGAGTCAGACTGGGCTTACACACAAACACTCGCTTTGCTGCAAGGTTAGGATACACACACATTGCTGCAAGGTTAGGATACTTTTTATGTCTAAGTTTACATACACCTTAGCCAAATACATTTCAACTTTTCACAATTCCTGACATTTAAAAATTCCATGTCTTAGGTCAGTTAGGATCACCACTATATTTTAAAAATGTGAAATGTCAGAATAATAGTAGAGAGAATTATTTATTTCAGCTTTTATTTCTTTCATCACATTCCCAGTGGGTCAGAAGTTTACATACACTCAATTAGTATTTGGTAGCATTGCCTTTAAATTGTTTAACTTGGGTCAAACGTTTCGGGTAGCCTTCCACAAGCTTCCCACAATAACTAGTGTAACTGAGTCAGGTTTGTAAGCCTCCTTGCTCGCACATACTTTTTCAGTTCTGTCCACAAATGTTCTATAGGATTGAGGTCAGGGCTTTGTGATGGCCACTAATACCTTGACTTCCTTTTTGCCACAACTTTGGAAGTATGCTTGGGGTCATTGTCCATTTGGAAGACCCATTTGCGACCAAGCTTTAACTTCCTGACTGATGTCTTGAGATGTTGCTTCAATATATCCACATAATTTCCCTTCCTCATGATGCCATCTATTTTGTGAAGTGTACCAGTCCCTCCTGCAGCAAAGCACCCCCACAACATGATGCTGCCACCCCCATGCTTCACGGTTGGGATGGTGTTCTTTGGCTTGCAAGCCTCCTTCTTTTTCCTCCAAACATAAAGATGGTCATTATGGCCAAACAGTTCTATTTTTGTTTCATCAGACCAGAGGACATTTCTCCAAAAAGTACGATCTTTGTCCCCATGTGCAGTTGCAAACCGTAATCTGGCTTTTTTTTTTTTTGGCGATTTTGGAGCAGTGGCTTCTTCCTGGCTGAGCGGCCTTTCAGGTTATGTTGATATAGGACTTGTTTTACTGTGGATATAGATACTTTTGTACCTGTTTCCTTCAACATCTTCGCAAGGTCCTTTGCTGCTGTTCTGGGATTGATTTGTACTTTTCGCACCAAAGTACGTTCATCTCCAGGAGACAGATCGCGTCTCCTTCCTGAGCGGTATGATGGCTGCGTGGTCCCATGGTGTTTATACTTGCATACTATTGTTTGTACAGATTAACGTGGTACATTCGGGCTTTTGGAAATTGCTCCCAAGGATGAACCAGACTTGTGGAGGTCTACAATTTATTTTCTGAGCTCTTGGCTGATTTCTTTTGAGTTTCTCATGATGTCGAACAAAGAGGCACTGAGTTTAAAGGTAGGCCTTGAAATACATCCACATGTACACCTCCAATTGACTCAAATTATGCTTCTAAAGCCATGACATCATTTTCTTGTCTTATCCAAGCTGTTTAAAGGCACAGTCAACTTAGTGTATGTAAACTTCTGACCCTGGAATTGTTATATAGTGAATTATAAGTGAAATAATCTGTCTGTAAACAATTGTTGGATGAATTACTTGTGTCATGCACAAAGTAGATGTCCTAACAGACTTGCCAAAACTATAGTTTGTTAACATGAAGTCTGTGGAGTGGTTGAAAAATTAGTTTTAATGACTTCAACCTAAGTGTATGTAAACATCCGACTTCAGCTGTACACACATGTTGCTGCAAGGTTAGGACACACGCACACGGATGTCAGCCTTTGTTCTTACACACCATGTCTTGTGTCTCCAGGCTGAAGATGCCCATGCAGTGGCTAAGAAGCAGCTGGAGACCGAGACACTGATGAGGGTGGATCTTGAGAACCGCTGCCAGAGCCTGACGGAAGAGCTGCAGTTCAGGAAGAGCATGTTCGACGAGGTGGGTGGACAGATGGAGATAACAACATCATCCATCAATCACTGTTGTTTGCCCAGGGTGTGGAAACACTATTCACTGGGGGAAAGCCTCAGGTAAATGAATGACAAATGAGTCCCATGAACTGAAAACACTATTTTATTGGTTTCAAAGCCCCAGCAGGTAAATAAACATTAGAAACTGTGACCTCAGGCCAACCCAACCCAGTCCTGTACACTGAGTAGACTAAATTCGTTGGGGCATGGACTCCACAAGGTGTCGAAAGCATTCCACAGGGATGCTGGCCCATGTTAACTCCAATGCTTCCCACAATTTTGTCAAGTTGGCTGGATGTCCTGGGTGGTGGACCATTATTGATACACATGGGTGAAAGTTGAGCGTGAAAAACCCTGCAGCATTGCAGTTCTTGACACAAACCTGGCACCTACCCTGGCACATCATTTGTCTTGCCAATTCACCCTCTGAATGGCACACATACACAATCCATGTCTCAATTGTCTCAAGGCTTAAAAATCCTTCTTTAAACTGTCTCCTCCCCTTCATCTACACTGATTGAAGTAGATTTAACAGATGACATCAATAAGGGATCATAGCGTTCACCTGGTCTGTTCGTCATGGAAAGAGCAATTTTTTGTATACTCAGTGTATAAAGTACCACAGCTGCTGTGGTTCCAAAATACAGTGAAATGCACAAGATCAAAGCTACAACTGTGATTCACATGCCTCTATTTATATTATCTTTACACCTTGGCATGTGCAATCAGGCTAGCCATGTTGTAATGCTAACACCTGTCTGACTGGTGTGGTGACTGTTTGGCGTGTAGGAGGTGCGTGAGACGCGTCGTCGTCGTGAGAAACGAACCGTGGAGGTGGACAGTGGGGTGACCCAGGACTACACGTTCCAACTGGCTCAGGCTCTGCAGGACCTGCGCAGGCAGCATGAGGAACAAGTCTCCATCTACAAGGAGGAGCTGGGAAACACCTTCCAGGCCAAGGTATATATATGGCCATGTATGAGCTTTCTTTGACCCTTAGGAAACTAGCTTTACACCCCTTGGCCGGCATTTCCTAGAACTAGCACACCTGCTTGAACTAGCTAGTCTACTAATCATTGATTTAGTTGAATGAGCCGTGTTTGTGCTACAACCAGAAATGCAGTGCATTCAGACCCCTTGACTTTTTCCACATATTGTTACATTACAGCCTTGTTCAAAAATCTATTAAATTGTTTTTTTTCTCAATCTAAACACACTACCCTATAATGACGAAGCAAAAACTGGTTTTTAGACATTTCTGCTAACACAATCCTGTCTCGGAGCTCTACTCAACACAATCCTGTCTCGGAGCTCTACTCAACACAATCCTGTCTCGGAGCTCTACTCAACACAATCCTGTCTCGGAGCTCTACTCAACACAATCCTGTCTCGGAGCTCTACTCAACACAATCCTGTCTCAGCTCTACGGACAATTCCTTCCACCTCATGGCTTGGTTTTTGCTCTGTCATGCACTGTCAAATGTGGGACCTTATATAGACAGTGCCTTTCTAAATCATGTCCAATCAATTGAATTTACCACAGGTGAACTCCAAGTTGTAGAAACAGCTCAAGGATGATCATTGGAAACAGGATGCAATTTTGAGTCTCATAGCAAATGGTCTGAATAGTTATGAATACTTATTTCTGTAGGTCTGTACATTTTTTTATAAATGTGCAAAATGTTGTGTGTAGATTGAGAGATAAAATTACAATTTAATCAATTTTAGAATAAGGCTGTAACGTAACAAAATGTGGAAAAAGGAAATTCCATGTCTGAATACTTTCTGAATACACTGGATGCAGTTCTGGGGGAATTTATGGGACACATTGGGAAATACTGCCATAATGATTTATAATTAGCAATGAAAGTGAGGGAGGAGGTTAATACTATATAAGTTCATTTGATGCCACTGTTTGTGGTTCTTTTGTCTGTAGTTCCGGCCTGCAGGAGTCTGAATGACATGTTCTTCCCCCCGTGTGTAGCTGGATAATGCCAAGGTGTCGTCTGATCTGAATAACATGTTCTCTGCCCCCCCCCCCCCCCCCCCGTGTGTAGCTGGATAATGCCAAGGTGTCGTCTGATCTGAATAACAAGGCGGTTAGCACCGCTCGGGAGGAGCTGCAGGAGGCTCATATGAGGATCGAAAGCCTGGCCTACCAGCTCTCTGCTCTGCAGAAACAGGTACACACACAAACCTCATAGTACTTAGCATCCTGCTCGCAGTGTTCCAGTTTGTTATTCATCTATCTGGTCATCTGACTTTATTAAACACAATTTGATTATTGACTTACTCAATGGGAATGTTATAAGTAGCTTCCAGGTGGCTATCAACTGCAATTACATTGTGTTGCCTGGAACAATCCCTATTTTGTAATTTTACCATCGATTGTAAAGTCAATTTCTAACTAACCCATCACTCCATGTGTAGGCGTCTGCCAATGAGGAGCGTGTGCGTGAGCTGGAGGACCTGGTGGCTGGAGAGCGGGACAAGCACCACAAGCAGATGGACTCGAAGGAGAGGGAGATGGCTGAGATGAGGGACCGCATGCAGCAGCAGCTCAACGAGTACCAGGAGCTGCTGGACGTCAAACTGGCCCTGGACATGGAGATCAACGCCTACAGGAAACTACTGGAGGGAGAGGAGGACCGGTGAGGATGGATGGGATGGACGCGGGCGGGCGGGCGGGCAGTCTGCGCACGCGCAGAGACAGACGTCACGCATCCATAGAGAACAAGGGAAAGCTGATCTAAAAACACTTTTAGCAATCAATGCATCTTGCAAACTACTTGTGTGCATGGGTTAGAGTTGGAGAACAGATAGGTGAGCAGTGCATTCAGCCCCTGCCTGAGAAGTTCCACATCACTCAGTGAATTCCAGCCAGTAAATTCCTCACTTGTTGTCAGAGGGATGCAGCTCTCTCTGTCTCTAATTATGTTGCTGGAGGAAGAAGTCAAACTGCATTCTTCCAGTTGCACTAAACAGGTAGACTAATAAATATGGCAACAATTCAAATCATTCACCCTCCTCTGTTCTTGTTTCACTGATTCCCCAGGCTAGAACAGAAGGCTAAACAACTAGCTAAATTGAAACGGAGGCCTCAAGCTGACACCTGTTTCTCCCCCAAAAGTCATGTGTTCAGCAGGCACCAAGTGAAGGTTTAGGCAGGCGTATCCAGGTGCTGCTGGATAGATGGCTATGAAGTATAAGCAGTATTTAAAGGCAGGTGGTTGAGAGAGCCAGTCAGCTAGAGCCAGACCAGACAGACTACTGGAGTGTAGAGCGGAAGACTACATGTTGACTAGTAAAACAATGTCAGCCTCCACAGTAGTTATGTTTTCTTGATAAAGTATTGGGTAATGGGGATGCAAATAGTCAATGACTCACCTTTCATCCTCATTCCTTTCATCCTTCTACTTCTACCCCCCCTTCCTCCTCTTGTTTCTTCCCCCTTCACCTCTTCTCCCCTCCTGTTTTTTTTACTCCTCACCTCTTCCTCCTCCAGACTGAAGCTGTCCCCCAGCCCGTCCGGCCGTGTGACAGTGTCCCGCGCCATGGGCAGCAGCAGCTCCTCCCGGGCCAAGAGGAAGCGCGTGGAGCTGGAGGAAGAGTCAGTGGTCGTGCCTCAGGTCCACATCAGCCAGGAGGCAGAGGCCACTGGCAGCGTCACCATCGAGGAGACTGACCTGGAGGGCAAGTGTGTCACCCTCAAGAATGACTCAGACAAGGTACCACTACCTACTCATAGAATGACGTATTACATCTCTTTAGAATTGAAATGGCATATTACATCTTGTTAGAATTGAAATTACAGTGTTGTAGTCGAGTCAAACCTCAAGGTCGAGTCACGATTCCCTATGGCTGAAGTCTGAGGCCCAGTACTCAAGTCTGAGTCACTGCAATAGTCCATACACAGGTTCACACAAATACTTTATTTTATGTCAAATCAGTAATGCTGTTTTGAATGGTCTCTAGACGGAATTGGCTATTGCTCCTGTCAGATTACCAGATTATTATTTGCAAAAATTAACCTTCTCTCAGCTACTTTTTTGTTGTCGCCCACTGATAGTTGTGTAGGTTTTTTTATTCCAGACTGTGGGAAGTGGCAGGGTAGAGCGAGACGAAAATTCAAAGACAACCTACTTTTCCTACTCCAGGGGAGAGCGACAGTAGCTAGACTGTTTTACTTTGAAACTCAATACTATTGTTTTCAATTTGGTAAAGAAGTTTGTGTTTCTTAACCAGGCTAAGCTGAATAGTTGACTGGCGGTTACAGGGAAACGAGCGTGTCGCTGGCGGTTACGTGGAAACGAGCGAGTCGCTGGCGGTTACGGGGAAACGAGGGAGTCGCTGGAGTTTACGGGGAAACGAGGGAGTCGCTGGAGTTTACGGGGAAACGAGGGAGTCGCTGGCGGTTACGGGGAAACGAGCGAGTCGCTGGCGGTTACGGGGAAACGAGCGAGTCGCTGGCGTTTACGGGGAAACGAGGGAGTCGCTGGCGTTTACGGGGAAACGAGGGAGTCGCTGGTGGTTACGGGGAAACGAGGGAGTCGCTGGTGGTTACGGGGAAACGAGCGAGTCGCTGGAGGTTAGGGGAAACGAGCGAGTCGCTGGAGGTTACGGGGAAACGAGGGAGTCGCTGGTGGTTACGGGGAAACGAGGGAGTCGCTGGTGGTTACGTGGAAACGAGCGAGTCGCTGGTTGTTACGGGGAAACGAGCGAGTCGCTGGAGTTTACGGGGAAACGAGGGAGTCGCTGGTGGTTACGGGGAAACGAGGGAGTCGCTGGTGGTTACGGGGAAACGAGGGAGTCGCTGGTGGTTACGGGGAAACGAGGGAGTCGCTGGAGGTTACGGGGAAACGAGGGAGTCGCTGGCGGTTACGGGGAAACGAGCGAGTCGCTGGCGGTTACGGGGAAACGAGCGAGTCGCTGGCGGTTACGGGGAAACGAGCGAGTCGCTGGCGTTTACGGGGAAACGAGGGAGTCGCTGGCGTTTACGGGGAAACGAGGGAGTCGCTGGTGGTTACGGGGAAACGAGGGAGTCGCTGGTGGTTACGGGGAAACGAGCGAGTCGCTGGAGGTTAGGGGAAACGAGCGAGTCGCTGGAGGTTACGGGGAAACGAGGGAGTCGCTGGTGGTTACGGGGAAACGAGGGAGTCGCTGGTGGTTACGTGGAAACGAGCGAGTCGCTGGTTGTTACGGGGAAACGAGCGAGTCGCTGGAGTTTACGGGGAAACGAGGGAGTCGCTGATGGTTACGTGGAAACGAGCGAGTCGCTGGAGGTTACGGGGAAACGAGGGAGTCGCTGGTGGTTACGGGGAAACGAGGGAGTCGCTGGTGGTTACGGGGAAACGAGGGAGTCGCTGGTGGTTACGGGGAAACGAGGGAGTCGCTGGAGGTTACGGGGAAACGAGCGAGTCGCTGGAGGTTACGGGGAAACGAGCGAGTCGCTGGCGGTTACGGGGAACCGAGCGAGTCGCTGGCGGTTACGGGGAACCGAGCGAGTCGCTGGCGGTTACGGGGAACCGAGCGAGTCGCTGGCGGTTACGGGGAACCGAGCGAGTCGCTGGCGGTTACGGGGGAGCGAGAGAGCGAGTCGCTGGCGGTTACGGGGGAGCGAGAGAGCGAGTCGCTGGAGGTTACGGGGGAGCGAGAGAGCGAGTCGCTGGCGGTTACGGGGGAGCGAGAGAGCGAGTCGCTGGCGGTTACGGGGGAGCGAGAGAGCGAGTCGCTGGCGGTTACGGGGGAGCGAGAGAGCGAGTCGCTGGCGGTTACGGGGGAGCGAGAGAGCGAGTCGCTGGCGGTTACGGGGGAGCGAGAGAGCGAGTCGCTGGCGGTTACGGGGGAGCGAGAGAGCGAGTCGCTGGCGGTTACGGGGGAGCGAGAGAGCGAGTCGCTGGCGGTTACGGGGGAGCGAGAGAGCGAGTCGCTGGCGGTTACGGGGGAGCGAGAGAGCGAGTCGCTGGCGGTTACGGGGGAGCGAGAGAGCGAGTCGCTGGCGGTTACGGGGGAGCGAGAGAGCGAGTCGCTGGCGGTTACGGGGGAGCGAGAGAGCGAGTCGCTGGCGGTTACGGGGGAGCGAGAGAGCGAGTCGCTGGCGGTTACGGGGGAGCGAGAGAGCGAGTCGCTGGCACCACGTGTAGCCTATGATCAGAGCCAGAACTTGTCTACAACTTTTTAGAATTACATATTACAACGTATCTGCTACTTTAAGATGCATATTCTCTTTACTGCCATTAAGTAATCAATAACTAATTGCATGTTATTAGGATTGGTGAAAGCAATAGGGTTTAAAAAAACACTGTCTATAGGACCAGTCTCTAGGTAGCTGGAGGCTGCAGAGGCAGATTGGAGGAGAGGAGATCACCTACAAGTTCTCCCCCAAGTTTGTCCTCAAGGCTGGCCAGACTGTCACGGTAAGCAGCAGTCCACCTCAGTCATTACTGATTGTCTGACTGATATTCTTTATTTATTTATCAACTAAATTCAACCAAGTGGCAAGAGTTTGTAAATGCACTTTTGTAACAATTTGATTACTAGATATTACCCCTGGTGTTGAACCTAGTTGTGATTTAATCTTTCTGTGTGATGTCCTGTTGTAGGTGTGGGGAGCAGATGCAGGTGTGTCTCACAGCCCCCCCTATGACCTGCTGTGGAAGAGCCAGCCCTCCTGGGGCACCGGGGACGACATAATCACCACCCTGGTGAACTCTGACGGAGAGGTGAGGGAGCATGGGGAAAAACGCACATCTACAGTGCCTTCATAAATGCCTTGCATCATTACACCCAGTCACTACAAAGATACAGGTGTCCTTCCTAATTCAGTTGCTGGAGAGGAAGGAAACCTTAGGATGGATCAACTTTGTAGTTACTCCACAATACTAACCTAAATGACAGCGTGAAAATCCTGGACAGAATATAAATATTCCAAAACATCCATCCTGTTTGCAACAAAGCACTAAAATAACACGGCAAATGTGGCAAAGAAATTAACTTTATGTCCTGAATAAAAAGTTATGTTTTGGGCAAATCCAACACTTCACTGAGTACCACTCTTCATATTTTCAATCATGGCGGTGGCTGCATCATGTTATGGTTATGCTTGACATCGGCAAGGACTGGAAGTTTTTTAGGATAAAAAATAAACGAAATAGAGCTAAGCACAGGCATTATCCTAGAAAAACAAATTCACTTTTCAGCAGGAGAATAACCTTAAACACAAGGACAAATCTACACTGGAGTTGCTTTCCAAGACGACGTTAAATGTTCCTGAGTGGCCTAGTTTTGACTTAAATCGGCTTGAAAATCTATGGCAAGACTTGAAAATGGCTGTCTAGCAATGATCAACAACCAACTTAACAGAGCTTGAAGAATTACCCATAAAGACACTGCTGTATTCGCTGCCAAATGTGATTCTAACATGTATTGACTTTTAAATTAGATTTCTGTATTTAATTTTCAATACATTTGAAAACATGTTTTCACTGTCATTATGGAGTATTGTGTGTAGATGGGTGAGGGGAATTTTTTTATTTATTTAATCCAGTTTGAATTCAGGTTGTAACACAACAAAATCTGGAATAAGTCCAGGGGTATGACTACTTTCTTAAGGCACTGTAAGTACAATATTGTTTCTGGGGTGTGTGGAGGCGAAAATGACACAGAATAAGTACTAGACCATGCAGAGATTTTGAATCGAGCTGTTGTCTTTCTTTCCAGGAGGTGGCTAAGAGAACCGTCACCAAGACGTTGATGGAGGTGGAGAACGGAGATGATGATGATGAAGACTTTGAGGAGGATGAACTGAGAGTAAGTTTTCTCTTGAGTTGAGTATATGGCTCCCTGATGGCAATAATGAATTTATCCCAGTCAAGGAAGGTTGGAACTACTGCCATCCGGTGTGTGGAAAGAAAAAAACCTGTATATTTTTCAAAGGAGTGCCCAGTGTTTCCGCTGCTGTCATTTAGCTGTGGCGTTGCGCCACGGTAAAATCATTGCCGCCTGGCCAAACATATATATATATATATATATATATATATATATATATATATATATATATATATATATATATGGAACATGAAAAAATATTTCTGCCAAGGCACACTTTAGAGATGCTAGAACAATCCACATTTACTTTTCCTCTGCAAACAAAATGAATAGAAACATCTGACTACCCCATAGTAGAATAGTGTATCTATTTACCTCGTTACACTATTCTACTATGGGTTAGTGTAATGAGGTAAATAGATACACTAACCCATAGTAGAATAGTGTATCTATTTACCTCATTACACTAACCCATAGTAGAATAGTGTATCTATTTACCTCGTTGGCTTGTTGTCCGTTCTATGCGAGATAAATATTCCTTTAGAGGCAAATTCAAGTAAGGAGTGTCATTGGGAGGGAGACATGCATTCTGACAACGGTCAACTATTCTGACAACGGTCAACTATTCTGACAACGGTCAACTATTCTGACAACGGTCAACTATTCTGACAATGGTCAACTATTCTTGTAACAGCAGTTTTAATGGGGGACAGTTGTGACATGAAGTGGTTTCTGTGAGAAGTACAGGCAGGGGGGCGTTTTACTCTGGGTGGCAATTCACACTAACATTATATTTACTGTTTATGCACGTTTTTTGGGGACATAAAATGAATCAATAAGATGCCAACTAGTTAAAATATCACATTTGGGATCCGGCTAATGGTTAGGCCAGTAGAGTACAACCTCCTGCTTCAGCCTATGTATTTCTAGCCACGATGCTGCATTGGTTGGGCTACAGGTGATGCTTCTTGCCAATATGTTATTGGGCTCATTTCTGGAGGTGGAAATTACATTTTAGATGGTGTCAGCGTAATTTAATTTGCATTCAGTTGGTAGTAGAATCCTTTTTACATACATTATCTATTAGTGCCTATAAGATGGCAGTTTAATGTAACATCCAGTATTCATTTAGTGGTGCATTTTGTCTCACATCTTACCTTTGTTTTCTTCCAGGGAGAAAAGGCCTCTTCCAGAGAGTGTTCAATCATGTGAAGAAGTTCCCATTCCTTAGTTTGTTTTCCTACAAAAACTGCTTCTGTTTTTCTAGAGCCACTCAAATCTTTTTGTATTATTCTGTCTTGTGTTCTTAATATTTTTTATCTTATAAGACAAGATAAGAGCCTGCCCATATTTTTAATACTCAGTTTTTAACATCCACGTAATCATGTTGAAATAATACTTTTTCGGCAGTGAGTTTAGGACTGAATTCACTAAGACGTTTACTTACATCCCCAATCATGTTGAGTAAGAGAGTCAGACAGCTGGAAGTCTTCTGGATTTAAAGAATAATGATTGTTCCTTCAGCACAGGATTCCACATTCCCCTTAATCTACATGAATCAATAAGACTAGTCCCCGGGACCGAAGGACACTGGCATTAGGCTTGCTGTTGTCCTGTCAAGTCAGAAAGGACTTTAACCCTAGACACGTCTTTTGAGAAAAAGCTGGACATAAATTTAACCATTTGTCTGTATTTTTAAGAAACGTGTAAAAAAAAATAAGAAATGCTTTATGTTTCTGGGAGGCAAAGTTATGGTGGCATTTTGAATCGGTTGCTCATTCGATGAACTTGTCACCATCGAGTCAGTAGGGGGCGAAAAGGAGTTTGGGGTAGAATAGTCAGCCTGGAATCCGTTCCACACTGAATATCGCTCCATTTCAACGTTTCACTTCACAACAACATGATCCTCTGTAGTTCAGTTGGTAGAGCATGGCACTTGCAATTATTTATGTATGGGACCATCCATACATAAATAATGTATGCACGCATGATTAAGTCACTTTGGATAAAAGTCTGCTAAATGGCAAATATTTTATTATTATTATTATGAAACTGAGCACTATTCAGAGTGGATTCCATTCCAGGCTGGAGCATAGTGAAGAGTGGATGTGATCTTTGGTTCCTTAAATGTATAGTAGATTGTAACTGACAGCTGTCTCTTAGCTCATGTACTGGTTTTAGACTGTCAAATCACAGCAACAGGATGGAAATGCTAAGATTACGTATTGTACTAAAAAGGTTGGTATTAATGCCTACAATTTTATAATTGGCCATTTTTTTCAAATCTTCAACTAAATGTATATTTTCAATACGTAATGAAATATAGATTTGGACTTTGCCCTTTCTCACAATGGTGCTTTTACGTCGCCATCTGATGTAACTCTCCAAACATAATGAGGCCAAAGATGAGTTACAATAGAACATGGCATGCAATCATGCAAAGCTTGTATTTAAAACGCCGCTGTTTATCGTGCAGTTTCCCAACTCCAGACCTCCAGTAAAACCCCAACAGCAAAACATGTTTTGCCCCAGATAAACTCACCTGGTTCAACTCATCGAGACTGATGATTAGTTGACAAGTTAAATCAGGTGTGTAATGGTATGAACAGTGACTGAACCCCAATGGATTGTTTCCACCCTGTTGTCTATTCTGATGCTGTTGACACGATAAATCATGAATTCTGTATCTTTTGAAAATTATGTTTCTCAGACAAGTAGACTGTAAGAAGTACAGTGGGCTTATTTAAATGTGACTAAGATTTAATGTCAGGGATTCTGCTAAAAACTAAACCAAATTAACTTTCTACCTTCTGCACCTACTGAATGTATGGTTGTGCCTAGAATGAAAGGTAGTCTTGCTACTTCAAGTCAACAGTATAAGATGCAATTGGTGAGAATCTGATATTCATGAAGAAAGGGTGCAGTTTGGATTTTCAAAGTAGATTTTAAACGGATCTAATGGCAATATGCTTGGATGTGTGGCGGGATCTGTCACGACTCCGTCCCACACAGCTAGTTATTGTAGACATGTTCTAAGTTAAAGGGATAGTTAACCCAAATTACAAAATGACATACAGTACCTTGTCCATAGACTGCTTACAGGGTAAGGAAACCAATATGTAAATGAGTCATTTGAGTGACACACCCCTTTTGTGAAGACCTCAGGATTTGAACACTTCTAAACCTCACTGATTGTTCCATTCTTCACGTGGCTGGCTGTGCTATAGCATCTGTGTGGTGAAGTAGTTTTACTACCCAAGCAGTGTTAACTTTTAACATTGCTTTGAAAGGAAGGAGCGATTGGATTGGATTATTGATTTTCACTATCAATAATCGTGACTATAAAAAACAAAACAAAAAAAAAACAAGCAATGTTTTAATATTGGCCTGGGAAACATAATTTTTTGGATGTCTTTTGAATGCAGTGCTTTGCATAATTTGAATATTATTTTGACAGGATTATTGTAATTTTTGTTTACCTTTTTTTGTTTCAAGTTCTCTTTAGATGGGTCAAGTTTGGGTCTAAATAGCAGAGCTATTTTTTTTGACCAAAAAGCTTTACTTCTCCAAATTAAATTATCAAAATTCATGTCTATAGTCTAAATGGCTGTTTCAGGCAGTTTTTTTTTTTTTTTTTTGCCATTTTTAATAATCACGTTAACTGAAAGGCATAGAAACCATGTTGCAACAATGTTTTGTATTGATGCATGCATTTCCATTGAACTAAAGATTGGTAGCTGTACAGGGTATCCATACTCTTTTTAATCATGATTGAACTGTGACTATAATTTTCAAATTAGTGTTTTCTATAGTAGTTGCACCACCACTACTGGTCATTTTACTTAGGCTTATTGACAGCTTTTAGTTTCATGCACTGTTGGTTTATACACATTACTGTTAGTACACAGCACTACTACTCATGTTAGTCAATGTTGTCAGTATGTATTCACAGTACTGCCAAATTATCAGGTTCTATGCTGCAAATGTAGCAAGTGAAATGTGAGATACTACAGTGTTTTCAGACTCCTCACCACATTAGATGCTGGGATTTGTTAAGCCAGTGGAGAAGCTGAGAATATTGTTAGTAGTACTTTTTACTGTAATGTAGCGGTGGTAAGGATTCACAATGAGGAAATGCAGTAAACATGGGAGAGCATGGTTTAGTCATTTGAGCCGTACTAAACATAGTGAATTTAATGAATTGATATTTGGGTCAAATGTGGAGATTGAACTTTAACTTAATCACTCTAAGAGGACTTGCAGGTGGGGATGTAGAGACGCATGCCAAGTGTGTGTCGTACTGCTATTCATTATTATATGGATGTAGAGACGCATGCCAAGTGTGTGTCGTACTGCTATTCATTATTACATTTACAATTTGAAATATTTTTTTGTATACAAATCATAATAAATGTTTTCCATATTAATAGTCTAATTATTCTGACTCAAGTGCCATATCACAAAGAGAAGGTACTAAGTAAAACACCACACAACTGCTAACTGGGTTGTGTTCTGTCATCAGTCCCACTCTGTGTAGTACCATGGTAATTACATCAAATCAAAGATTGTTTTAAACACAGATTAGCTAATGTTAAAGCAGGTACAGTGAAATCCTTGTGTTTCTATCCAGCAATGTAGTAAATGTCTAACAGTACAATATTAACCCCAATAATACCCCCAGAATAACAAGAGGAGAAACAAATGTCAGAACTAGCAATGTCAGTCCGGAATATAAATATACGTATGTATGTACAGTTGAAGTCGGAAGTTTACATTTACCTTCGCCGAATACATTTAAACTCAGTTTTTCACAATTCCTGACATTTAATCCTAGTACAAATTCAGTTTTAGGTCAGTTAGGATCACCACTTTATTTTAAGAATGTGACATGTCAGAACAACAGTAGAGAGAATTATTGATTTATTTCAGCTATTATTTCTTTCATCACATTCCCAGTGGGTCAGAAGTTGACATACACTAAATTAGTATTTGGTAGCATTGCCTTAAAAATGGTTTAACTTGGGTCAAACGTTTCGGGTAGCCTTCAACAAGCTTCCCACAATAAGTTGGGTGAATTTTGGCCCATTCCTCCTGACAGAACGGGTGTAACTGAATCATGTTTGTAGGCCTCCTTGCTCGCACACGTTTTTTCAGTTCTGCCCACAAATGTTCAATAGGATTGAGGTCAGGGCTTTGTGATGGCTACTCAAATACCTTGACATTGTTGTCCTTAAGCCATCTTGCCACAACTTTGGAAGTATGCTTGGGGTCATTGTCCATTTGGAAGACCCATTTGCGACCAAGCTTTAACTTCCTGACTGATGTCTTGAGATGTTGCTTCAATATATCCACATAATTTTCCTTCCTCGTGATGCCATCTATTTTGTGAAGTGCACCAGTCCCTCCTGCAGCAAAGCACCCCCACAACATGATGCTGCCACCCCGTGCTTCACGGTTTGTATGGTGTTCTTCGGCTTGCAAGCCTCCCCCTTTTTCCTCCAAACATAACGATGGTCATTATGGCCAAACAGTCCTATTTTTGTTTAATCAGACCAGACGACATTTCTCCAAAAAGTACGATCTTTGTCCCCATGTGCAGTTGCAAACCGTAGTCTGGCTTTCTTATGGCGGTTTTGGAGCAGTGGCTTCTTCCTTGCTGAGCGGCCTTTCAGGTTATGTCGATATAGGACTCGTTTTACTGTGGATATAGATACTTTTGTACCTGTTTCTTCAAGCATCTTCACAAGGTTCTTTGCTGTTGTTCTGGGATTGATTTGCACTTTTTGCACCAAAGTACGTTAATCTCTAGGAGACAATGCGTCTCCTTCCTGAGCGGTATGATGGCTGTGGTCCCATGGTGTTTATACTATTGTTTGTACAGATTAACGTGGTACATTCAGGTGTTTGGAAATTGCTCCCAAGGATGAACCAGACTTGTGGAGGTCTACCCATTTTTTTTCCTGAAGTCTGATTTTCCCATGATGTCGAGGATAGAGGCACTGAGTTTGAAGGTAGGCCTTGAAATACACCCACAGGCACACCTCCAATTGACTCCAATAATGTAAATTAGCCTATCAGAAGCTTCTAAAGCCAAGCTGTTTAAAGGCACAGTCAATTTAGTGTATGTAAACTTCTGACCCACTGGAATTGTGATATAGTGAATTTGAAGTTAAATAATCTGTAAACAATTGTTGGAAGAATTACTTCTCATGCACAAAGTAGATGTCCTAACCGACTTGCCAAAACTATAGTTTGTTAACATGAAATCTGTGGAGTGGTTGAAAAATGACTTTTATTGACTTCTACCTAAGTGTATGTAAACTTCCGACTTCAACTGTATATATCAGTGCCGATTTTAGCATGTAATTCTTGGTGGGGGGAAAAAACAGAAAGTGGGATGCATGCCAGCAATGCCACTACGCAACACTAAACAATACATTATTTGCACTGTAACAGTCCCCACAAACTGTTAGGGCCTAAATAAAGCTGTCCCAACATCTTACCACTGCTACACCTGGCTATCAGCTGAGCCTTGTCTGGCAGCGAAACAGTTCGTGCACCGTGATTGGCTCTGTGTTCTGTCACTAATGGGGACACTACAGTCGTGGCCAAAAGTTTTGAGAATAACACAAGTATTGGTCTCCACAAAGTTTGCTGCCTCAGTGTTGATGATGGCAATTTGCATATACTCCAGAATGTCATGAATAGTGATCAGGTGAATTGCAATTAATTGCAAAGTCCCTCTTTGCCATGAAAATGAACTTAATCCCCCAAAAACATTTCCACTGCATTTCAGCCCTGCCACAAAAGGACCAGCTGCCATCGTGTCAGTGATCGTCTCGTTAACACAGGTGAGAGTGTTGACGAGGACAAGGCTGGAGATCACTCTGTCATGCTGATTGAGTCAGAATAACAGACTGGAAGCTTTAAAAGGAGGGTGGTGCTTGAAATCATTGTTCTTCCTCTGTCAACCATGGTTACCTGCAAGGAAACACGTGCCGTCATCATTGCTTTGCACAAAAAGGGCTTCGCAGGCAAGGATATTGCTGCTAGTAAGATTGCACCTAAACCAACCATTTATTGGATCTTCAAGGAGAGAGGTTCAATTGTTGTGAAGAAGGCGTCAGGGCGCCCAAGAAAGTCCAGCAAGCGCCAGGACTGTCTCCTAAAGTTGATTCAGCTGCGGGATCGGGGCACCACCAGTGCAGAGCTTGCTCAGGAATGGCAGCAGGCAGGTGTGAGTGCATCTTTTATTTTTATTTTTTATTTCACCTTTATTTAACCAGGTAGGTCAGTTGAGAACAAGTTCTCATTTGCAACTGCGACCTGGCCAAGACAAAGCAAAGCAGTGCGACAAATAACAACACAGAGTTACACATTAAACAAACCGTCAAACACAATAGAAAAATATATATACAGAGTGCAAAATGTAGTGCAAAAATGCAGTAAGGTTAGGAGGTAGGACAATAAATAGACTATAGTGGTGAAATAAATTACAGAATTATCATCATTAACACAGAAATGAAGGATGTGCAAATTATGATGTGCAAATAGAGATACTGGAGTGCATCTGCACGCACAGTGAGGCAAAGACTTTTGGAGGATGGCCTGGTGTCAAGAAGGGCAGCAAAATAGCCAATTCTCTCCAGGAAGAACATCAGGGACAGACTGAAGGTACAGGGATTGGACTGCTGAGGACTGACTGGGGTAGAGTCATTTTCTCTGATGAATCCCCTTTCCGATTGTTTGGGCCATCCGGAAAACACCTTGTCCGGAGAAGACAAGGTGAGCTCTACCATCAGTCCTGTGTCATGCCAACAGTAAAGCATCCTGAGACCATTCATGTGTGGGGTTGCTTCTCAGCCAAGGGAGTGGGCTCACTCACAATTTTGCCTAAGAACACAGCCATGAATAAAGAATGGTACCAACACATCCTCCGACAACAACTTCTCCCAACCATCCAAGAACAGTTTGGTGACGACCAATGCCTTTTCCAGCATGATGGAGCACCTTGCCATAAGGCAAAAGTGATAACTAAGTGGCTCGGGGAACAAAACATCAACATTTTGGGTCCATGGCCAGGGAACTCCCCAGACCTTAATCCCATTGAGAATTTGTGGTCAATCCTCAACAGGCTGGAGGACAAACAAAAACCCACAACTTCTGACAAACTCCAAGCATTGATTATGCAAGAATGGCCTGCCATCAGTCAGGATGTGGCCCAGAAGTTAATTGACAGCATGCCAGGGCGGATTGCAGAGGTCTTGAAAAAGAAGGGTCAACACTGCAAATATTGACACTCTGCATAAACTGAATGTCATTGTCAATGAAAGCCTTTGACACTTATGGAATACTTGTAATTATACTTCAGTGTACCATAGTAATTACTGACATAAAGATCTAAGAACACTGAAGCAGCAAACTTTGTGGAGATCAATACTTTTGGCCACGACTGTACTGTATGTCACCACCAAGTCTAAGATTTGACCTAGAAAATTCAAGCCCCTTGGTTGCTGCCATAGAGTTAAATTAGAAGTGCCCATCAAAGAAGGCTCAAGGTTATTGTCCAGAGATAAAATGTCAAATCACGTTATATCTACAGTAGCTTTGATTGGAATGATAATGCCAACATCATACTTTCAAAATCTTAGCTAGCAGTCATCATCATGAATGAAGTCGACAATCTACTGGCAAATCCTTTTTAATCCTTGACATATGAAGAGCAATTATAGATAAAACGTATCGGTGCTCATTGACCATTGGACATAAACATTACACAACAAGTTGGAAATCGCAAATTAAAAAATTAGTGGTTTGGAAGGAATTAGTGGCTAATTGCAAGCATTGCAAAGCAATCACTAGCCTGCTATTCAGCGGAGTGGTCGTGTGGTCCCAAATCTGGGATTAAGGGGCTCTTTTCCAAATTTACAATGATCAACAATGAAGCATGATTTGTGCCACGCTCAAAACAACTTAACTCGGAACTGCGAAAACATGAGTTCAAGACAACTGGGAACTTGGGGGGAAAAACGAGCTACGACTGTGAAAATTAGTTTTGAACGGTAATTGTAAATCCGGCCTCTTTCTAGAGCTACATCATCATAATTCGACCTTGTTTTTTTCCGAGTTCCCAGTTGTCTTGAAGGCACCATAAATGCAGAGAATGACAGACTTGATGACAGAATTTGCCCATGAAGTACCGCCCCGCCACCTTCCTGTTCAAGTGGGCACAGCACAAGAAGGTGAGTCCAAAAGTTCCCACATGCTGAGCACTTGTTGGCTGCTTTTCCTTCACTGCGGTCCGACTCATCCCAAACCATCTAAATTTGGCTGAGGTTGGAACCAAAAATCTCAAATTTGGACTCCAGACCAAAGGACAAATTTCCACCGGTCTAATCTCCGTTGCTCGTGTTTCTTGGCCCAAGCAAGTCTCTTCTTCTTATTGGTGTCCTTTAGTAGTGGTTTCTTTGCAACAATTAGACCATGAAGGCCTGATTCACACAGTCTCCTCTGAACAGTTGATGTTGAGATGTGTCTGTTACTTGAAATCTGTGAAGCATTTATTTAGGCTTCAATCTGAGGCTGGTAACTCTGATGAATTTATACTCTGCAGCAGAGGTATTTCTGGGTCTTCCATTACTGTGGCGGTCCTCATGAAGCTGGTTGAGAAAATGCCAACAGTGTGCAAAGCTGTCGTCAAGGCAAAGGGTGGCTACTTTGAAGAATCTCAAATATAAAATATATTTTGATTTGTTTAACACTTTTTTTGGTTACTACATGATGTTTTATGTCATAGTTTTGATGTCTTCACTTTTATTCTACAATGTAAAACATTTTGCAAATAAAGAAAACCCTTGAATGAGTAATATTTCAAACTTTTGACTGGGGGTGTACATATGCAACATGTAAAGTGTTGGTTTGATGAGCTGAAATTGAAAAATCCCAGAAATGTTCCATATGCACAAAAAAGCTTATTTCTCTCAAATTTTGTGCACAAATTAGTTAACATCGCTGTTAGTGAGCATTTCTCACTTTCCAAGATAATCCATCCACCTGACAGGTGTGACACATCAAGAAGCTGATTAAACAGCATGATCATTACACAGGTGCACCTTGTGCTGGGTACAATAAAAAAGTCACTCTAAAATGTGCAGTTTTGTCACAACACAATGCCACAGATGTCTCAAGTTTTGAGGGAGTGTGCAATTGGCATGCTGACTGCAGGAATGTCCACCAGAGCTGTTTCCAGAGAACTGAATGTTTATTTCTCTACCATAAACTGCCTCCAACGTCGATTTAGAGAATTTGACAATGCGTCCAACCGGCCTCACAACCGCAGACTACGTGTAACGATGCCAGCCCAGGACCTCCACATCCGGCTTCTTCACCTGCGGGATCGTCTGAGACCAGACACCCAGACAGCTGATAAAACTGAGGAGTATTTATGTCTGTAATAAAGCACTTTTGTGGGGAAAAACTTATTCTGATTCACCCCTGCCCAGTCATATGATATCCATAGATATGACCCTAATGAATTTGTTTCAATTGACTGATTTCCTTATATGAACTGTAACTCTGTAAAACCGTTGAAATTGTTGCATGTTGCGTTTTATATATTTTTTCAGGATAAGTAGTTAAAGGTATGCACAGTAGTAGTCGTAGGATGAGTCTATAGATATTGTAGTAATTTCTATACAGCAGATGCTTCTGTAATTATTGATATTGTAATACTTTCTATACAGCAGCTTCTTCTGTATTTATTTTGCAGTTATTTGCAATCCATCTCAAATTGAGGTTTAAAACGACCAAAAATATTTTGAATTCGTATTTGTCTGTCGTTGCCATACAAGTTGAGGCCACATGAGGGCAGTACACTACAAGCACATGAGGACCTGAGACTGGCCCAGTTGGAATACCGAAGACACTAGGCCAGCCCACTAAATGCAGGCAGGAGAGTCGATCAGGATACAGCACTACTGCCAAAGACAGTACAGCAGAAGTGTCAAACTCATTTTGTCCGGGGAGCCACATTCGGACGCAGAAAATTCGTAACATTTCCTCGCCCTCGAAATTTGAAAAAAATTGTCCTCTCTTTCCGTCGTTTTTGGAATTTTCGATGCTCCCTGATTGTCTAGCTCAGCGATTCTCAACTGGTGGGTCGAAACCCGAATTTGGGTCGCTGGAGATTTTAAACGACTTACACCAAGTAGAAATTGTGTAGAAAAGATAATGAACTTGCAAAATGGTAAATAATTTAATCTTTGAACAATTTTTCTTTAATCACAGTATTTTAAATATAGAGCTATTAGCAACACTATTTTGGTTGATTTTGTGGTCTCAAACCAGTGAGTTGAACATTATTCATCAAGAATATGGGCTAAATGTAATTATTCATAATGAAAGAGGTGGGAATGTTGTTCCCATGTCATATATATTTAGTATCAATCGTAACTGAGACAAACTCCTTCAATTTGGGTACCGATGCAAAACCAGTTGAGAACCACTTGTCTAGCTTTAATTTAGACGGTTATTAGCAAGCTGGACACAGTCAAGAAACTGAGAATGTAGATCCATTATCACTTCTAAACAGTGTAGATTTGGTTTTAGTCATTTTGAAGTACATTGAGTTTGTTGCCCCCCAAAAGTTATTAAAAAAATAAAAATACTCAAAACCAACCACTGGATGGATCTGGCCTGTGGGCCTGGGTGTTTGATGCCCCTAAAGTATCCCAGTGTAGATGAAGGGGAGGAGACAGGTTAAATAAGGATTTTTAAGCCTTGAGATAATTGAGACGGATTGTCTACAGGGCCTTCAGAAAGTATTTAGACCCGTTTACTTTTTCCACATTTTATTAGGTTACAGCCTTATCCTAAAATTGATGAAATTGTTTTTTTCCCATCATCAATCTACACACAATACCCCATAATGACAAAGCAAAAACAGGTTCAGAAATGTTTGCTAATTTATAAAAAATGTAAAACTGATAACACATTTAGGTAAGTATTCAGACCCTTTACTCAGTACTTTGTTGAAGCACCTTTGGCAGCGATTACAGCCTTGAGTCTTCTTGGGTATGATGCTACAAGCTTGGCACACCTGCATTTGGGGAGTTTCTCCCATTCTTCTTTACAGATCCTCTCAAGCTCTGTCAGGTTGGATGGGGAGTGTTGTTGCACAGCTATTTTCAGGTCTCTCCAGAGGTGTTCGATCAGGTTAAAGTCTGGGCTCTGGCTGGGCCACTCAAGGACATTGAGACTTGTTCCGAAGCCACTCCTGCATTGTGTTGGTTGTGTGCTTAGGTTCGTTGTACTGTTGGAAGGTGAACCTTCGCCCCAGTCTGAGGTCCTGTGCGCTCTGGAGCAGGTTTTCATCAAGGATCTCTCTGTACTTTGCTCCATTCATCTTTGCCTCGATCCTGACTAGTCTCCAATCAAGTTGTAGAAACATCTCAAGGATGAAAAATGGATGCACCTGGGCTCAATTTCGAGTCTTATAGCAAAGGGTCTGAATACTTACAGTCGTATGCAAAAGTTTGGGCACCCCTCTGAGGCTGCATAATAATTTACTCTGTCGTCACAGAAAATGATCACAGTGGCATGCCATTCATTTTCTAATAAAAGCTGAGTACTGGGGTATTGTCCAGACAAAGATTTTTAGTGTAGCAATATTAAGTTGTATGAAATTAAATCAGATGTGAAAAATAGGCTATGCAAAAATTTGGGCACCCTTGTCATTCTGTTGATTTGAATACCTGTAACTACTTAGCACGGATTAATTGGAACACACAATTGGTTTGGTGAGCTCATTAAGCCTTGAACTTCATAGACAAGTGCATCCAATCATGAGAAAAGGTATTTAAGGTGGCCAATTGCAAGTTGTTGTTCGTGTATATCTGTATTCCATGTCATGTGAACTCCATAGATTAGGGCCTAATTTATTTCAATTGACTGATTTCCTTATATGAACTGTAACTCAGTAAAATCTTTGAAATTGGTGCATGTTGCGTTTATAATTTTGTTCAGTGTAGATATCATTGAACTCAGCTAAGCGAAGTGAATGTCTGTGCTCGCATACACTGTTTGTCCCTCATAGCCAGCATACACTCCCTCAAAATTTTAATCTAAGATAAATCAAGAAATATGTAATTAACTTAGACGTTTTTGAAGCGGTCTTAGTCGCGCAATTTTACATCTAAAATGTTTGATGCAGTTATTCTCGAGTGAAAAATGTGTATGAAAACGAGTAATCTGTTGTTAAATGACAAACACTTAAATGAGCAACCCTGCCCATAGTTCCCACTACTACTAGGAGTAGTACTGTTGACCTTTCACTGATGAAGGGAAATAGACTTCGGCTACTGAACTTGACTTGCCTCAAGAACTAAAATGAACAAAAAAGCTCACAAAATGTGGTCGTAATATATGTGTGAACTGTTTCGACTGGGAAGCCTGTGCAGGCTTAATGGTAAGTCCGCCACTGGTCCTAGGGAGTTGGTTAGCTAAACTCAAGCTCAGAAACACGTCATCGGGTCTAACGGTTGTCTCACGCCAAACTACGCATGTGCAGGCTGTCAAATCAAAGGCACTCCTTCGATATAAAGTTGTTTTTGACTAAAAAAATGTAACATGTCAGTTTGTCACTTTCACGTGGTTGGAGTCTGCTTCGCAAGCGTTCCCGGAAGTTTCGTGACGTTACACTATAATAGAAATTATAAACTGGATGGTTCGACCCTGACTGTTAATTGGCTGACAGACGTGGTATATCAGACCATATACCACAGGTATGGCAAAACATTAATTTTTACTGCTCTAATTACATTGGTAACCAACTTATAATAGCAATAAGGCACCTCAGGGGTTTGGGGTATATGGCCAATATACCACGGCTAAGGGCTGTACTTAGGCACGACGCAACGACCACATCCCCTCTGGCCTTAATGCTTAAAGAGAACAAGAACCCTTGGAGGAGCAACCAATTTCCACCCCTTACTCTATTGAGCCAGATACCGGCCAAAATGATGAATTTACGTATCGTTAGGATCATAAGAAAAGCCATTCGTGAAACATGAATATAAACGTGAAATGTCATATGTGAACATATAAACACCATGTTTACGATTACGGACAAACAGTTTCGGCAGTTTCATCTCACCAACAACAAAAACGTACACCAAATGGCCTGTGATGAAGTGCTACCCGAACAAGCGTAACACAGTAACAAAGAAAAAAAAAACGGAAATCGGGGAAACCATTTGTCGACATAGCACAATAATAGTTGGACTATAACTTATAATAATGCTGTTGGTGTTATCTGAGGAACATAAGGAGCACCTGGGGTTTCTGCCAGAGGTGGACTCTGCTGGTAAATTTAGGACCGCTTGGCTATTTCGTTCAGGACAGGTTATAGCCAAGATATAGCCTCTATGTGATGTGGTTGTGCCACACAAATGGCTATAACAATCCTACATACAGGTTGGAATTCACTAATACAACAGGCAAAATTCCTAATATAAGGCCTACAATCTGTTCTCCCAAATACTGGAAAAAGTGTGATTTATTATGTTACATGATCACCACAATAGCACCATACAGCAATATGAAAATAAATTATACAATTATATGGCCATTAAATAACACACAACAGCATGGCATATTTAGATACTGGACTAGGCCTAGCCTAAATCATAAATACTTTCTATTTTGCAGCTCAGGCGGTTATTCTAGACAAGGCTCTTCTGTGTCTTTATCATTCTCACACAAGTCATTTGCTGAAGGCCCAAGCCTATAGTACGTCATCTACTGGTATAACGTCATTATTGAATGCATTTCTAAAACAACCTCTAGACTTTTGGAAATAACCGGAAGCTGTAAAGCAACTCTAACGTCTGGGCTAGAGTTACTTGATTGACTAGGCAACTTCGACTAGCTACGGTCGGTTCATGTCCTTTGCTGATGAGTCATGACACATTACTGACAGAAGTTTGCACGCATAACAAATATCTGCAACCGAGTACAGGGAGACATAAAGTAAGAATTGAACATGTAAATGTTAATTCATAGTATTTTATTTTTATTATTTTTTTCACCTAACACTCTGTAACAATGTATAGTGTACATATTCAGCCATCCACCCATACTATGCAATGTCTTTTTATAGCTTTTTTGCACTCCAGACTTCTTTTATTTTTATACTTTTTCTATGTATCTCTATGTATCATGTATCGTGTATCTGTCTTTTTCTTTTTGTTCTGGCATTTTGCACCTGCTCTATGTTTTTTCGTAGCTGCTTGACAGATAGATATCCCCCTGTTCAGAACTATGTTTTTTCGTAGCTGCTTGACAGATAGATATCCCCCTGTTCAGAACTATGTTTTTTCGTAGCTGCTTGACAGATAGATATCCCCCTGTTCAGAACTATGTTTATTATAGTTCATTGGTGCTGCTGACTGCGCAGTGGACAAATTGTTAATTCCAGTGAGTCTTTTTAAAAATCATTCTATATATTGTATGCAATGCAAGAGTGTGGTACATTACAAGTTATATAAAAAAAATAATTGTAGAAGTGGAGTGTAGACATGTACGTAGCCTACTTGAAAGCTGTGTTTTCTTCAGCCTCCAGACATCACAAGGTTGGAATGCCTAGGTTGTTATCACTGCTTAAGATTACATAAATGTGAAATATGTCTAATATTAAAGCCCCTCAAGTGCCTGGTGATAGTGTGGCCTATTGTGATGAATACCAGAGAGTAGTGATCATAGTGATCATTTCGAAAACTTTATTTTAACACCCATGTCATTACAATGTCCTTCTGTGGTTGCACTGGGGACAGGTAGCCTCGAGGTTAGAGCTTTGGGTCAGGAATCTAATGGTTGCCGGTCCAAACACCAGATTTAACGAGGTGGAAAAAAGTATAATCTGTTGCTGTGCCCTTGAGCAAGGCATTTAACTTGTCAATTTTCAATGGTGACCCTGGCCGTGACCCCCCTGCAGGTGTCTCAGGGGGAGTTGGGATATGCAACAAAAAAAATATTACCATTAAAAAAACATTCTATGAAACACTTGTAAGTGGACAAAAGTAAGCCCCCCCCCCCCCCCCCATTATTATAGCAGGGACGCTAGAAGGCCAGGGCGGCACTAATGCGGAACCTTTTTCTGCTGCACATTTGTTTCTTTCGAATTTTATGGGCTATAGAATTTGATCCTGGTGGTCATGTGATTTTGATCAGCCTAGCTAGCTAACTGATAGAAGTCAACGTTTCATTCTGTAGTAGGTACACTTGTCGACATAGCACAATAATAGTTGGACTATAACTTATAATAATGCTGTTGGTGTTATCTGAGGAACATAAGGAGCACCTGGGGTTTCTGCCAGAGGTGGACTCTGCTGGTAAATATGACTGTTAGCATGACAGCTAGCTAGCTAACGTTACCAGCTGTCATTAGACTAACTAAATCAACGCTAGATTCATTCGTGTTTTCAAGTTATTAAACCAGCGAATACAGTGCAACATTATATTTGAGTCTTAATACAACATATATATATATATATATATATATATATATTCATATTGTCCTGTCGGTTGTCAAGGTGTTGTTCTAGCTAGCTAACGTAACATCTGCTGCCAGTGCATATACAGTGCCTCCGGAAACAACCTAACTACCCATACCCTTGAGTGGATCTGAAGTGACTGAATGGCATAGAAATATGGCGAACTCCACCTAGACTATCAGAGGGCAAGGGAGAACTCGTATATATCCCTAGGCGGGATAGGTGCTTTTGTACCCCATTCATAGATGCTAACTGTGTTAGCGCCTATTGACTATAGTATCTTCTGACCAGGGCCGACTCTTGCTCCAAATATGAACACGCATCGCTTGTATTACGGTTTAAGAAACCTAAGGAACGTATCTTCCATATCAGCTAGAAATAATAATAAAGGTCAAATTACTACACACCTTTATAGGGTTAGGGCTCCCACTCGGGCAAATGTCCATGTTACAGACCGAGTGGACTACCTGTGCTAATGAGATATTTGCGTCTCCGAACACCTGTGTGTAAACGGACGACACCAACGTGTTGTCACTGAAAAATACACAGAGTTGCTATTTTTATGTGATATGAAAGTAAAGGGATCTATGTTTCTAGAACCGTACCACAATTGAGAATCGATTCACGTGTAGATGGAGTATTTGGCTGTTTTGGCTTCCACAGCCAATTCGCCATTAAACAAAACATGTAAGGTCCTTGGACTATAAGGATTACCGTTAATCTCCTTTAGTCCATTATTGGGCTAGTGCTAGGGTAGCCTGGGCAGCCACTAGTTGGCTTTATGGATCTCCACTTAAACGCCCACTAACGGCTGCCCAGGCTAGTGGTAGGGTAAGGCTTATCTCTGGACAGGAGTCATAGGACCATTGCCACTAGTTTGAGAGCTAACATTATTTGTTTTTCCTCATCAGTGGTTGGTGAATTTGGACGAATAGCGGTCGAGTTCCTGAGAAAGGGAACAAACCCTAAGATATATGAGGGGGCGGCTAGTAAGTATCAGTTTCCAAGCTTGTATAATTCTTCCTACAAAACATCTTATCCATGCAAAGCTGTCATTACATTTCATTGTCCAATACGTTTTACATGGTAGACTTGTAGCTAACTAGTTTCCACTCCTCACTGTGTCCTTCAGGGAAGCTGAGTGTTGACGTAGAGACCGTACAGCATGGTGTGGAGGGACTCATGTACCTGCTCACCGAGAGCTCCAAACTCATGGTGAGTGGGTACCTAGAGCCTATAACCTTTCTAAAGCTAGCACACTTACTGACTTTACTCTCTCTACCTAGCACACTCATTTTGAGTTTGGAGTGAGCTGCCGTGTTAAGCCTGTCCTCTGCCTTATGTGTTGTAGATCTCTGAGGTGGACTTTCAGGACTCTGTGTTGGTACTGGGCTTCACCGAGGAGCTGAACCAGCTGCTGCTCCAGCTCTACCTGGACCACAGGAAGGAGATCCGACACATCCTCAGTGAACTCACCCCCTCACTGCCACACTACCACAACCTGGAGTGGAGGCTGGATGTGCAGGTACTGTGTTGTCCATTTGTCTGTCTGTCTGCCTGCCTGCCTGTCTATCTGTCTGCTTTGTTGTGTGTGCAGGGTTGCTATGTCTGTGGTTTCCCTGCCAAATTGGGCTACTTTGACAACGATGTCGCGGGTGAAAATGTATTGGTTGCGGGTGGCAGGTTTTTGGCCTACTTCTAAGTTACACCGCTCTATCACAATTGCTGATCAGTTGTTAGAACACATTGACGGTAAATCAGTCAGATCAGGCTGCAGAGATGGTTGTCCTTCTGGAAGCTTCTCCCATCTCCACAGAGGAACTATGGTGCTCTGTCAGAGTGGCCATCGGGGTTCTTGGTCACCTCCCTGTTGACAATCATATTCAGTTCATATCCATATTATTAATATTTAATTCTGTGCTGGAAATAACGACCCCCATCCTCAGTAGCCTATTCCAGTAGGCTATTGGGAAACACAAGTACTTCTTACATCAAAATCGGCTCGCTATTCATGTTGAATAAATGAGTATGTCAATTTGAGCTAAGCAAGCTGCTAAATCGTTCAGCCTACATCTTGCCTAGGCTACTGTAGGCTATCTGAAATTAGATTTAGGCCTATCAGGGGCTATAGTCTGCCTGCATCTCATTAAACAAACCATGGCAAAGGTTAATTACAATCATAAACCTAGATTTTAGTCTGTAGCCTATGCCTATTGAAATGACAAGTCAATCTCGCAAATGGGCCATTTGTAACCTTTTGTAGTCTTAACATATGGCACATAATAATGGCACAATTGGCAGAAAATAGCCTAACGTTCGTTTAAGTGTTTCTTGGGCAGAGATCGAGGTCCTCTGTCCAACTTTCATCACTCAAACTCCTGTTGGATTTATCTATAGTTATGCACATGCCAATAGGAATTTATTTACAATTTGAACTGGGTTCAGGCCCGGAATGCTGATTTGCTGAAAGCCGTGTTATATCAGACTGTATACCATGGGTATGACAAACTTTTTACTGTTCTAATTATGTTGGTAGTTAGTTTATAATATTTGTCTCATTTTTTTTTTCAACTAACACTCTGTAACAATGTCTAGTGTACATATTCAGCCATGCACCCATACTATGCAATATTTTTATAGCTTTTTTGCACTCCAGACTTTTTATACTTTTTCATACTGCCGCTCTATGTATCATGTATCGTTTATCTGTTTTTTGTGTATTTTCTTTCTGGCACTTTGCACCTGCCCTGTGTTTTTTTTGTAGCTGCTTGACAAATAATTTGCCCATCGGGGATCAATAAAGTACCTATCTATCTATCTAATAGCAATAAGGCACCTCAGGGGTTTGTGGTATATAGCCAGTATACCAAGGCTAACGGCTGTATCCAAGTATTCTTGCGACATATTCAAATTCCTTTATTACGTGACCTCCTAGCTCCTCCCTCCTCCTAGCTCCTCCCTCCTCCTAGCTCCTCCCTTCTAGCTCCTCCTAGCTCGCAATAATTGTTATTTTGATGAAAACCAAATGTTTCTTCTAACGTCATAACGTCGATATTCCTTCTGAATTAGCTCGATAACGTCATGAAAAAACATTTTGGATAAATGTGCCGATTCCTCTCATGCTGCAATTTTCTTGTTTTTTTGGGGGGGGGGATTAGTTAGACCTGGCAACCCTGTGTGTGTATGTGAGTGGAGTCTTTCTGTGTCTCTCTCTTTGATGGTACATCAATTCAGTTTGCAGTTGATGTACTTCCCCTCCACTCCACTAGGTGGCCAGTCGTGCCCTCCGGCATCAGGTTAAGCCTACAGTGAGTATGAAGCTGCACCTGGAGGAGAGTGGAGGTGAGAAGAGTGCTAAGGTACTACAGACTGACCCTGCCACCCTGATGCACCTCATCCAGGAGCTGGAGAAAGCCCTGGCTGAGCTCAAGACCACCCATTGCCGCAGGATCCTGCGCAACATCAAATAGGGTCCCCCGACTGACACAACTATGTCCATTATTTAACTGGGACGTCACTGATCTGGACACGTGCAACATCAAATAGAGTCCCTCTGACACAGATTCCTGTGCAACATCAAACAGGGTTCTATTCCTTGACCCCGGAACCCTGCGTAAGAGCAAATAGGGTCCCCTTGACTTGGAATTATTTCTCAACATTGAATTGAGCCTTGCCAGCAGAGGGTGCTACATCTTACCCGACATCAGTAATATCAGGGATAGGAGATGGGCCGCTATCACATAGAATACAATTCTGTTGCCTTAAGGGGTTACATCTCCTTGTCTCCTTTACTTTATCTGCTTGGATCAGTACCCGTAGACACAAAGCGTCTCAGAGTAGGAGGGCTGATCTAGGATCAGTTTAGCCTTTTAGATCATAATGAATAAGATTATATGGACAGATCCTAGATCAGCACTCCTACTCTGAGGATAAGCGAATGAAAAATGGCAGAGGCCACCTGGGGTTTGCTATCACCTGTGCAGTTTTATTCCGATCAGGGAGGGAGATGAGGAGGCCACACTAAGGTGTTGAGATGTAGCCACATAAAGGTACTGCAATTCTAATTCACTTAGCTAATGGCAATCAAATATTGTCAAGTAGTTAAACTATCAAAATAACCAGATCAGAATTAGGTGGAAGGCCATTTTCTGCATTTCTAACGTGGTATGATGAGGTGACTGATGCATCTTTTCTAACCTTGTGGAAACATAGCACTTGGCAAAAGCCCTCAGTCGTAATCATGCAGTGCTGTAGCATTCATCATCTTTGATCATTTAATTTGTTCACCTTCAAATGTAAGTGTTAATTGTATTTTATATCAACATTTGTACTAACGTATTTTGGATAGCCTTAATTCTCTTGACCCTTCTCTAAGCCCTGCCCCAGAATTTTGGGCAACCAATCACATTGCTCCAATGGATAGCATCTGTTGGACATCTTGGACAAGCTCATGTTTATATTACATAAAATCCAGTGAGGACGATGGCAAAAACAGTGCTTAAATGGCTAATTCATTCAACAGTGCACTAGGAGTACTTGATACTGTGATTCCTGAAATGCAGAGCCTATTGGAGTATTTTTCTAATCTGAAATTATACTTTTGTTACATTGTTTGCTAGCTCAGCTGGGTAGCTAGCTCTGTCTCATTGTTCACCAAACGTTGCTAACGCTAGCTAGCTAGCCACTTAATATACCTTGTTTGTATGTTAGCTAGCTAAGTTAGCAATGTTATGAATACAACTCCCATCTTCTATCGGCATCAGGATATGATTTGAGAGCACTAGTTGGCTCCAAAAGTGGTTATAGTTTTGACTGCATGCTGACAGTGAATTCAGAGCCATTCAGTGGCTAGTTACACTACAAAGATAATTTTTATCAGGTTCCCGGGAAGCAATTGTAATGACAGTCCACCATAACATACCCAAGAGTTTCCTGATTAGCAAGGGGTAGTCGGAGTTTAATTTCATTGTGTATTAGAAAACACTGTTTGAGATCATTGTGAGAGGATTTGACCAGTGGTTGAATGGGGAATTGGGCTTCCCTGTAAAATGTTTTCCCATGTTGCAACATTAACCAAGTGGGCGGGCGTAGCAAAGGGTCATTTGTGGAGGAAGATGAGGAGAGGGTGAGAGAACACTGCACTGTATAATATAGAGGATTCAGAATGTGTGCTTTCTGTTATACATCAATTGTCTTCTCTTTTTTTTTTGTTCTGCATGCCTGACTAATGTATTTGTCCATGAATTTTGATGATTTGAGTGGCTGAATGTTACTTTGAATTTTATAAAGCAAAGAATGTATCATGTTTACCTGAGACTGTTTTTGAGCAACTTAGAACAATATTTAGATATTGCCGTCTATTCATTTTTCAAATCAGGTTTTCGTGAGTAACAAGCCAATGATATTATTACTTCTCAAATAGGGAATGATTACACAAAGTTCCTCCATCATCCACAAACGTAACAAAACAGCTCTAAGCCGGAGGGGGGTGGAATTGTTGACATGCATACCATGGATTATTTACCTATTTGATTTGGGTATAAATAAAATGTACAAAATTATTTGATAAAATATTGTTTTGGGCATTTACTACCATAGCCCACTGAAACGCATTGAATAACACATTCAGAAATGGTAAAAGACCAGTCAAACTCTAAATAAAAGGAATACGGTTGTGAAGTGTCTGTGCTATATCTAGGTGCTATAAGAAAGCTAAGTGTATGTATGTATATATATATATATATATATATATATATATATATATATATATATACACAGTGGGGAGAACAAGTATTTGATACACTGCCAATTTTGCAGGTTTTCCCACTTACAAAGCATGTAGTCTGTAATTTTTATCATAGGTACTCTTCAACTGTGAGTGACGGAATCTAAAACAAAAATCCAGAAAATCACATTGTATGATTTTTAAGTAATTAATTTGCATTTTATTGCATGACATAAGTATTTGATACATCAGAAAAGCAGAACTTAATATTTGGTACAGAAACCTTTGTTTGCAATTACAGAGATCATACGTTTCCTGTAGTTCTTGACCAGGTTTGTACACACTGCAGCAGGGATTTTGGCACACTTCTCCATACAGACATTCTCCAGATCCTTCAGGTTTCGGGGCTGTCCCTGGGCAATACAGACTTTCAGCTCCCTCCAAAGATTTTCTATTGGGTTCAGGTCTGGAGACTGGCTAGGCCACTCCAGGACCTTGAGATGCTTCTTACGGAGCCACTCCTTAGTTGCCCTGGCTGTGTGTTTCGGGTCGTTATGCTGGAAGACCCAGCCACGACCCATCTTCAATGCTCTTACTGAGGGAAGGAGGTTGTTGGCCAAGATCTCGCGATACATGGCCCCATCCATCCTCCCCTCAATACGGTGCAGTCGTCCTGTCCCCTTTGCAGAAAAGCATCCCCAAAGAATGATGTTTCCACCTCCATGCTTCACGGTTGGGATGGTGTTCTTGGTATGGTACTCATCCTTCTTCTTCCTCCAAACACGGCGAGTGGAGTTTAGACCAAAAAGCTCTATTTTTGTCTCATTAGACCACATGACCTTCTCCCATTCCTCCTCTGGATCATCTAGATGGTCATTGGCAAACTTCAGACGGGCCTGGACATGCGCTGGCTTGAGAAGGGGGACCTTGCGTGCGCTGCAGGATTTTAATCCATGACGGCGTAGTGTGTTACTAATGGTTTTCTTTGAGACTGTGGTCCCAGCTCTCTTCAGGTCATTGACCAGGTCCTGTCGTGTAGTTCTGGGCTGATCCCTCACCTTCCTCATGATCATTGATGCCCCACGAGGTGAGATCTTGCATGGTGCCCCACACTGAGGGAGATCGACCGTCATCTTGAACTTCTTCCATTTTCTAATAATTGCGCCAACAGTTGTTGCCTTCTCACCAAGCTGCTTGCCTATTGTCCTGTAGCCCATCCCAGCCTTGTGCAGGTCTACAATTTTATCCCTGATGTCCTTACACAGCTCTCTGGCCTTGGCCATTGTGGAGAGGTTGGAGTCTATTTGATTGAGTGTGTGGACAGGTGTCTTTTATACAGGTAACGAGTTCAAACAGGTGCAGTTAATACAGGTAATGAGTGGAGAACAGGAGGGCTTCTTAAAGAAAAACTAACAGGTCTGTGAGAGCCGGAATTCTTACTGGTTGGTAGGTGATCAAATACTTATGTCATGCAATAAAATGCTAATTAATTATTTAAAAATCATACAATTTGATTTTCTGGATTTTTTTTTTAGATTCCGTCTCTCACAGTTGAAGGGTACCTATGATAACAAATTACAGACCTCTACATGCTTTGTAAGTAGGAAAACCTGCAAAATCAGCAGTGTATCAAATACTTGTTCTCCCCACTGTATATATTTAACCTCTTTTTGGTTAGGCACAAAACTAACTACATACTTCCATACATTTTTTAAAACCGGTACCAGTTACCTTCAGACGAGTCCTGTGACACTTGTGGGGGTCGTAGAGCAGAACGGAGAACACTGTTGTGTTTGTGAGAGTCTCCCCTTATTATTTTACTTAGATTGCCGACCCTAGGGGGTTAAAGTCCTCTGGTGTGAGGTCATTGTAAAATCTGAAATGTTATTTAAAAAATTAAATGACATTTACATAAGTATTCAGACCCTTTACTCAGTACTTTGTTGAAGCGCCTTTGGAAGCAATTACAGGCTAGAGTCTACTTGGGTATGACGCTACAAGCTTGGCACACCTGTATTTGGGGAGTTATTCCCATTCTTCTCTGCAGATCCTCTCAAGCTCTTGTCAGGTTGGATGGGGAGCGTCGCTGCACAGCTATTTTCAGGTAGAGATGTTTAGGCTCTGGCTGGTCCACTCAAGGACATTCAGAGACTTGTCCCGAAGCCACCCCTGTTGGAAGGTGAACATTCGCCCCAGTCTGAGATTTGGAGCAGGTTTTCATCAAGGATCTCTCTGTACTTTGCTCCATTCATCTTTCCCTCAATCCTTCGTTCTTGGGAGCAATTTCCAAACGCCTGAAGGTACCACATTGATCTGTACAAAGAAGTATAAACACCATGGGACCACGCAGTCGTCATACCGCTCAGGAAGGAGACGCGTTCTGTCTCCTTGAGATGAACGTGCTTTGGTGTGGAAATCAATCCCAGAACAACAGCAAAGGACCTTGTGTGAAAATGCTGGAGGAAACTGGTACAAAAGTATCTATATCCACAGTAAAACGAGTCCTATATCGACATAACCTGAAAGGCCGCTCAGCAAGGAAGAAGCCACTGCTCCAAAATCACCATAAAAAGGCCAGACTACGGTTTGCAACTGCACAAGGGGAAAAAGACTGTACTTTTAGGAGAAATGTCCTCTGGTCTGATGAAACAAAAATAGAACAATTTGGCCATAATGACCATTTGTTATGTTTGGAGGAAAAAGGGGGAGGCTTGCAAGCTGAAGAACACCATCCCAACCGTGAAGCACGGGGGTGGCAGCATCATGTTGTGGGGGTGCTTTGCTGCAGGAGGGACTGATGCACTTCACAAAATAGATGGCATCACGAGGAAGGAAAATTATGTGGATATATTGAAGCAACATCTCAAGCAACATATCAGTCAGGAAGTTAAAGCTTGGTCGCAAATGAGTCTTCCAAATGGACAATGACCCCAAGCATACTTCCAAAGGTGTGGCAAAACGGCTTAAGGACAACAATGTCAAGGTATTGGACTGGCCATCACAAAGCCCTGACCTCAAGCCTATAGATAATTTGTGGGCAGAACTGAAAAAGTGTGTGCGAGATTGGAGGTCTATAAATCTGACTCAGTTACACCAGTTCTGTCAGGAGGAACTTATTTTGGGAAGCTTGTGGAAGGCTACACGAAACGTTTGACCCAAGTTAAACAATTTAAAGGCAATGCTACCAAATACTAATTGAGTGTATGTAAACTTTTGAACACCTACTATAGTCTACCTCTTGACCAAAAAGCTTCCAATCCAGAGAAAATAGTTTACTTTTTGGTCTCTGAGAAGATTCTACTGTACTCTTGTAGATGCACTACTTCTGTGACATTATGGGGTTGGTGGTCTGAGGCCGGAAACGGACCAGTGAACCCAGACCAGACCCCCCCCCCCCCCCACAGGAACAGGCAGCCAGCCAGACTGAGGAGTTCATGGCTGCTTGGTTGGTACATTGTTGAGGATGGCATAATTGTCCATCAAAGGGATTGGTTTACTGGGTGGCACGCGCCATCTCTTAGCATTTGACATTACAAAGGACAGCTGCACCCTCTGTGGAGTACAAGGGGCTTCTGGTTTATTTTATCGTGGCCCGTGTCACAGTTCCATACAGTGGTTACAGGCCTGAAGGGCCACATAATTCTATTAATGTATTCTAAAAAGTAAACAAATAATCTTATCCATTCATCATCATTATGATCATACATACCCAGTAAACATTTACCAGACACTCTTGTCCAGAGAAATGTACATACAGTTTTATACTAGTCACAACCCTGGCGTTGCAAGCATCACACCCTGCCAATTGAGCTACACGGGACTAACCTGCTGTGGTCCAATACCCTAATGTTTACATTTTTATCAATTGAGCCAAACGTATATTTGCCCTAGGATAAAATTCACCTAGATTAAAAAAAACATAGGATAAAATTCAACTAGTTAAAAAAAAAACATAGGATAAAATTCAACTAGTTAAAAAAAAACAGGATAAAATTCAACTAGTTAAAAAAAAACATAGGATAAAATTCAACTAGTTAAAAAAAAAACAGGATAAAATTCAACTAATTAAAAAAAAACAGGATAAAATTCAACTAATTAAAAAAAAACAGGATAAAATTCAACTAGTTAAAAAAAAACATAGGATAAAATTCAACTAGTTAAAAAAAAACATAGGATAAAATTCAACTAGTTAAAAAAACCAGGATAAAATTCAACTAGTTAAAAAAAACCAGGATAAAATGAGTGCTGTGTGTTGACTTATTAATGAAACGATTGCAAGCACAATGTATGTCATTTTATCAAATATAGGCCACTCGCCACACTATAGACTGGACCTCTAAAGAATAAGTGGGGTTGAAAATTCCCAAAGAAAAAGTAGGGTATCAGACAGTAGTGGGCGGGTCTATCATTCATGCTACTATATATGGGCAAATTAATGAGAAACCTACTTCGAAAAGAACACTGCATAGTTTGTTTACTCTGGGCAAAATCACAGAGAAACATTTATTTAAGTCAAAACACCTAGGACGGGGCACCAAGCTCTCAAGTTTCAAATGGTTATTCAACAGATGGGTAGTCTAATGTTTTCACACCCACACTGAGGGTGTTGTGTGACAATGAGTTAGCCTACATTCAAAACGATTTCACGGCTGTTCTTTTTCACAACAGAACATTCAAAACACATATTTCAAGTCGAAATCTTAGTCTCTGTGGACAGTTTTAGACGAACTTTACTTAATCTACTAAAGTTGTTATATTTCAGTAAGTTACTAACGTTAGTCTAAAGCAGAACACAGGGGCCGTCTCCAAACAGAAAGAAGCAGCTGTGATTTATTACAAAAATAAACTCGCAAAAACTATATTATGCAACTTTGTGGCGTTGAGTTTTAACTAGTTCAACATTTGCGCCATTGTTACACCCGCCATCAATAGTTGTAATAAATTGAGAGATATTTGTTTTGTAATCATGAAACTGTGCTACCCCTCTCACGCCGGAGGTCATGCATAATTCATGAGCGACTGCTGACACAGGCGTCGAAGAAAAATAGAGTTTACAAACTTTGGGACGGGAGCGGAGTCCAAGCAGGAGCAACAAGATCTATCGAACTGGCCGGAGCTAAGGGAAAGTAGCTATATTTAAATAAATAAGAATCTCATGTAGGGACACATTTTAGTGTTCTCTAACTTACTATTCTGGAATAGTTTTAATGCGAGTTTGACGACAGATAGGTTAACTATTTCTGTCCACACAGAGGGTTGATACAAGTTTGCCTGAGATTAGCCTAGGCCTATTTCAGAAGGCTCAACGTTTGATATTTGTATAAAGCCTCAACTTTAATTCGTTTTTATATTTTCTGTATTGCTTTAACTTTTCCACTAAGACAAAATGAGCAACCCACTTCAGCCAATGCCAGGACAACAAGTTATCCATGTCGCGCAGGACTCGGATACGGATCTCGAGGCGCTTTTTAATTCGGTTATGAACCCGAAACCCAGTTCATGGAGGAAAAAAATGTTACCCGACTCTTTTTTCAAGGAGCCAGATTCTGGATCTCACTCCCGACAGTCGAGCACTGATTCGGGCAGCCACCCGCCCAGGCTCACCGTACAACACGTACGGTCACATTCCTCGCCCGCAACCTTACAGCTTGGATTGGGAGCCAACCCAACTCCAAGCCCGGTACATCACTCGCACATCCGCCACCAGTCTTTCGATGTTGCCGAAGAGTTGCCCCTGCCCCCAGGATGGGAGATGGCCTACACGTCCAACGGACAGAAGTATTTTCTCAAGTAAGTTTTTTTTTTTCTTCTACAGAAAACACACACATGTAAAAGACCTCAGTCCTTTCAAAAAACCAAACTCCGTAATCCTTAAAGTATCCCATCTGAAGTTCAGTCAGTGTAAGACTGTAAGACTCTTCTCAAATGATACTTAGAACGTGGGCTGTGGAAAATCTGAGTAACTTGAGTGTAAACCCCAACAACAACAGCTTTGGATCACTGTGATGAACGATTGGCCCCTTTTAACACCAGTGTGGCAAGTTTGACAGAATAAGCTATTTTTGTCTTTGTTTGGCGCTGTCAGATAAAACTTTATTATGCCACCCCCTTATTCACACAGTCTAACCCAATAATAACCCAGGCCTGTAAGTAGCATCAAGTCCTTTGTGAGAGCCGTACCTGTCTGTGCTTGCAGTGGCCCCCTAAAGCACTATGTCAAACTTTTCACGCAGGCTGCATGCTTTTGTTTTAAGTAGATTAATCTCATTCACAGAATTATTCAATGGTTTGTGCTAGGCCATATAATAACATGAAAGAGCAACTGCCTCTAAAAAACTAAACAGAAAGTTTTACCATTCAGTAAGGGACGTATCTCCATGGGCAACGTGATAACACCACCTCTAGTGTGTGTTGTGCAACAGCAGTGAAGCTGTCTTTGGTTTCGTTCTCTGAGCCCTAGCCGGTTAAACCACAATGGCTGTATCTTCTGTTTCGTATCCTCACCCACACACAGGGACAAGGCACCATAACAGCAGATAGATGCCTTTCACACAGAGGTGTCACGCTGACCTTTCACCTCAGCACATGCCCACGGTGTACTGAAAGGAAGTGTGTGTGTGTGTGTGTGTGTGTGTGTGTGACTGAAAATATCAGTGTTTGAATCAATGAAGAAGCTCTGTTCTGTTACCTGTTTCAAACACACACACACACCTACCTGTGATCACCTTGATAAGAAAGTGATTACCTTATCAGTGCTGCTGGCTTGTATCTCTCCTGCTGGAGACACCGTCAGTCTGAATGCTAATGAGTGTTGCAACTCTTGACTCTGAAGAACGAGACGACCAGGCAGACCTATTCTTCCCGGGCCCAGGGGTCACCATGGCTACCTGCCTCAAGGCAGAAGTTGGGGGGTGTGTGTTTGTGGTAAGGGTCAGCTCAGCAGGGTGTCCTCTAAAGGGGCAGTAATTATAGAAGGTGTGAGAAAACACACCCTGGTTTACTCTCCATTCAGCCTCAGGGCAGCAGAGGCCTCTGCTAAAACATACACATTCACTTCACACACCAACCCTCTATCTGTTCTCTGATTACTCAACAGTACAGTATCAACAGCCCAATCCCCATTGTCTCCAAGAGTAATCAGTATCAGTTTAACATTAGCTGACAGGGATACTTTGTGATTTTGGCAATGAGGCCCTTTATCTACTTCGCCAGAGTCTGTAGGTAACCCTGGTCCTGGATGAACTAGTACAGGGCTAGGTAACCCTGGTCCTGGATGAACTAGTACAGGGCTAGGTAACCCTGGTCCTGGATGAACTAGTACAGGGCTAGGTAACCCTGGTCCTGGATGAACTAGTACAGGGCTAGGTAACCCTGGTCCTGGATGAACTAGTACAGGGCTAGGTAACCCTGGTCCTGGATGAACTAGTACAGGGCTAGGTAACCCTGGTCCTGGATGAACTAGTACAGGGCTAGGTAACCCTGGTCCTGGATGAACTAGTACAGGGCTAGGTAACCCTGGTCCTGGATGAACTAGTACAGGGCTAGGTAACTCTGGTCCTGGATGAACTAGTACAGGGCTAGGTAACCCTGGTCCTGGATGAACTAGTACAGGGCTAGGTAACCCCGGTCCTGGATGAACTAGTACAGGGCTAGGTAACCCTGGTCCTGGATGAACTAGTACAGGGCTAGGTAACCCCGGTCCTGGATGAACTAGTACAGGGCTAGGTAACCCCGGTCCTGGATGAACTAGTACAGGGCTAGGTAACCCCGGTCCTGGATGAACTAGTACAGGGCTAGGTAACCCCGGTCCTGGATGAACTAGTACAGGGCTAGGTAACCCCGGTCCTGGATGAACTAGTACAGGGCTAGGTAACCCCGGTCCTGGATGAACTAGTACAGGGCTAGGTAACCCCGGTCCTGGATGAACTAGTACAGGGCTAGGTAACCCTGGTCCTGGATTAACTAATACAGGGCTAGGTAACCCTGGTCCTGGATTAACTAGTACAGGGCTAGGTAACCCTGGTCCTGGAGTGCTGCAGGCACTTCATGTTTTCGATTTAACCAACCTGGAAGACCAGGTGTGTTGAATTTAGGCTATCACTGAACAGATCAATTAGTTCAGTTTGTCAGGCGTGGTGCATAGTTGTAACAAATCCGGCAGTACTTGGGGTTACTCCAGGAACTGGGTTGTCTAACCCTGAAGCAGTGGATACCATTTTTATGTCTGTGTCCAGTATGAAGGAAATTGGAGGTAGTTTCGCAAGACAATGCTAACTAGCTTTAGCATAGTGACGAAGTCTATGGGTATCTACTAGCATGATGGCACAATGACTGGAAGTCTATGGGTATCTACTAGCATGATGGCACAATGACTGGAAGTCTATGGGTATCTACTAGCATGATGGCACAATGACTGGAAGTCTATGGGTATCTACTAGCATGATGGCACAATGACTGGAAGTCTATGGGTATCTACTAGCATGATGGCACAATGACTGGAAGTCTATGGGTATCTACTAGCATGATGGCACAATGACTGGAAGTCTATGGGTATCTACTAGCATGATGGCACAATGACTGGAAGTATATGGGTATCTACTAGCATGATGGCACAATGACTGGAAGTCTATGGGTATCTACTAGCATGATGGCACAATGACTGGAAGTCTATGGGTATCTACTAGCATGATGGCACAATGACTGGAAGTCTATGGGTATCTACTAGCATGATGGCACAATGACTGGAAGTCTATGGGTATCTACTAGCATGATGGCACAATGACTGGAAGTCTATGGGTATCTACTAGCATGATGGTACAATGACTGGAAGTCTATGGGTATCTACTAGCATGATGGCACAATGACTGGAAGTCTATGGGTATCTACTAGCATGCTAAACGCCAACTGACCAGGCAAAACTATGAATAACAATGCTGTCAGAGGGGGTGTTCCCAGGAAACAGGCAGCCATTGGGTTGAAAAGTAAACACACAGATGATGAGGGAAGCAGAGAGGAGTGGCCTGTACTGCCTGGCTCTATGGCTGGCTGCATCCTGACTGACCCTCAGGAGAACTAATAATGTCAGGAGAAGGGAGCACTGATCAGGAGGTCTGGCTGTTCATTAGCTAGATAACTTCCCAGAGGAGAGGTGAGAGGGAGGGGGTGAGAACAACAGGGAGAAAGAGAAGGGTGTGAGAATGCAGAGAGAGGGGGGAGGCAGGGAAAGAGAGAGGGGGGGGGGGGGGGGTGCAGGGAAAGAAGGAACGGCTGAGGCTGTGGAGAGGGGGAGGAGAGGAGAGGGACACCTACAGTCTAACCCCAGGCTTCAGGAGGTGTCTCCTCTCCTCTCTCTCGTTCCCAGCTGGGGGTGTGAACATGCCTGCTCCTGCAGAGGTTTTCACAGTTGGCTCTGTCACCAGCAACAAAGCTGGAAGCCCCGGCCTCACCGCACCCTGCAATTAACCAGGCAGGAAAACAAAGTCTGCCTGGCTGGCCCGGAGCTGCTGGATCTGCAAGTTTCACTCTGAGTTCTTTGTTAAGGAGGCCACTGCTGCTCCATCATGACTCCTGTCCTGTCTGCCTTTAAAACTCTTTGAGGCATGAGTTTGTTTCAGAACGTTTTTTTCGATGTTCTATTCCTGAATTTTACATTACACTAGAATGTCCCCAAAATGAATGGGGATACACTGTTTACAAACATTAAAATAATAGGGTTAAAGCCTTTATGGTTTTAGTCCTGCCATTGGGCTCTGCAGGAAATCCTGCACAATGACAGTAGTCCCCGGTCATAGGTCACACATCCTTACTGTCTTGTGCTTCTCTCACATCCACCCGCTTTGTGGTTCCACAAGACAATCATTGAATCTATTATCCCCCACCCGCACACTCGTCAACACAATGCGTGTCACAACAGCTGACACAATGTAATTTAGTGCATAGTACAATTGACAGTGAATAGGCCTAAATGTAGCCTAGCGGCAGGTAGCCCATCGGTTAAAGTGTTGGGCCAGTAACCGAAAGGTCGCTGGTTCGAATACCAGAGCCGACAAGGTGCAAAAAATAAAAACCTGTCTGTGTCCTTGAGCAAGACACTTAACCCTAATTTGCTCCATTTGTCATTGTAAATAAGAATTTGTTCTTAACGGACTTGCCCAGTTAAATAAAGGTACAAAAATACATTGATAGGACAGTCCAGTTTAATCCAGTCAGGATGTGGTAATTGTAAAACTAATGCATTGTCACTAAACCTCTCCCAGTTTTCCCATTTCTCTCAATCGAAACGTGTCCAAACCCATCCCAATGCTCCCACTTTCACTACCACTGTAACAGGAGCCCATTCCCATCGACTGACGCCCTTCATAGACATCCACTCTACACCCCAACCCCAGTGTTCCAGTCCGACTGTTCTAGTCCCACCCCCTAACCCTGCATTCCCAAGCTAGACTGAGGAGGAGCTGCCGAGCTGGGTGGGCTTACAGTAGAGTAACTTAATGTAAAGTGAGTGATACTGGTCTGTGTGATTGAATGATAGAGAGAGTGATAGTGTAAAAGATATTGATAATAGAGAGAGATCAGCATGGGTGGCTTTGTCCTCCCTGGACTCTGGACTAGAGGAGAGGTGATTGATGCTGAGAGAAGAGCAGAAGTCAGTCAGCGTTTAGCTAACCAATCTCTGGCTCTCTCTCTGCTAGGTTGAGTTAGTACAGGGATTTTGTACAGTCTGTCCTGGTACATTGAGGCAGAGGTGAAAGTCAAGAGGTAATGACTGTGGTAAACTATGAGACTTCGGCTATGCACCATTTTAAAGGCACTGTTACTACGATCGCGAAGATCGCATTCAAAGTAGATGCTGCAGATTTTCAAAAATGTTACCTTTTATTTAAGTCAGTTAAGAACAACTTTTTATGACTGCCTACACCGTCCAAACTCAGAAGATGCTGGGCCAATTGTGTGCCGCCCTATGGGACTCCCAATCACGGCTGGTTGTGATACAGTCTGGATTTGAACCAGGTTGTGTGTAGTGATGCCTCTAGCACTGAGATGCAGTGTCTTAGACCACAGCGCCACTTGGGAGCAGATGTCGACTCAATCGGACATTAGATAGATAGATAGATAGATAGATAGATAGGTACTTTATTGATCCCCCGCATTGAATCCTGGCTTTTGTCTTGAATTCTACTCATTGGAGGCCTTTATGTATAGACATGGACCCCAGCATGTCTGCTGTCTAGTTTACGCCATGGCTCTGAGCCTAGCATAGTGCTTTCATCTGGTCTGCATACTCAAGGCTGTCTGTGTGTTCTGTGTGTGTGTGTGTGCGCGCCTGCCTCCTACACAAGGCTGTCTCACTTCAAACCAGGGTGTTTGCTTTACTAGGAAATTCCTCAACGTTTGGATGGTTTTTGTTCTTAAAAATGGGAATAAGGGTAGTCTGTAATGAAGCCTGAGTTTGACGTTTAATGATGGGTACAGTGTCTTCAAAGGGCTTCTAACAGAAACCTGAGTTTGACGTTTAATGATGCGAACAGTGTCTTCAAAGGGCTTCTAACAGAAGCACATTAATCTGCCATAAATCTGTTGTAAGTTGAATTCTGTGTAGCTGAAATTGTTCACATGATGCTTCCAAGATGGCGTAACAGTGCGGACGTGTTTTTGTGTAAATAGTCTGTAATTAGTCTGTCTTTCCGTATATTTTCTTATTCCTCATATACTTTTCCTGCAACCCGCCTCACCCAACGTGGAATGGATCTACTATTTTCTTTATTTCTTTATCATTTAAATGAACCTCCAACAGAAGCTAGCCTGCTAACTAGCTACTAGCCATTGCTAGCCACTACTAGCGGTCCTCACCACTGCTCTGCCTGCATCAGCCAGCTATAGTTCGGACAATATCGGCCAGTCTGCACAGCGCGCTACAAACCCTGCGCATATCGGATTGCGTTCCCTTCCACTTCACCGGATTTCTGCCGAAATCATAGGACCATCACACCGGACCGAGTGGCTGCTGTTGTTTGGCTAACACTACTGTCCAAACGCTTGCACCAGTTAGCCTTGAGCTAGGCCCATCTCCCGGCTAACCGACGTGTACTAGCTAATTCCCGGGCCACAGTACCTTTGTCAACCGGCCTGGACCTTCTACTGTCGACACGGGGCCCCGCCGAGCCATCACCGAAGATCCATCTGCTAGTCCCGGCCCGCTAGCATTCTGAACGCTGTGCCTCCTGCTCGCCTAGTGCAGCGTCCACTGAACTGCTCCCTGGCTCACCTCTTTGCTGCTCATCGTCTCTTATGATCACTCGGCTACACAGCTGATGCCTGCTGGACTGTTCCCTTACACAGTACCTCATTCTGTTTATCTGTTAAGCCTCAGCTTCGAACTCACGTCCTGTGTGTGGCGCAACCTTTTCTCAGTCTATTCATCACCATTTACCCGTTGTTGTCTTAGCTCTCTTGATTAACTGTGTTTGTTTAATGCCTCTCCCTTATTTCAATATGCCTTGTCTGTTGCTGTTTAAGTTATTTCTTATTGTTAATGCTCATTTGTAATTATTTCGCCACTATGGCCTGTTTATTGCCTTACCTTCCTAATCTTACTACATTTGCACACACTGTACATAGATTTTATTTTGTGTTATTGACTGTACGTTTTTTTATCCCATGTGTAACTCTGTGTTGTTTTTGTCGCACTGCTTTGCTTTGTCTTGGCCAGGTCGCAGTTGTAAATGAGAACTTGTTCTCAACTGGCCTACCTGGTTAAATAAAGGTTAAATATATAAAAATACATGTAATGCATAACTAATACCAGCTATGCTGTTGTGATTGGTTTGACCTATCAGCAACCAAAGTCTGTAGTCTGTTATGCTGCCTGTGTTAGTGTTCTGCCTTTTTATTGTTTATTTTATTTAACATTTTACTACATTTTTTATTTAACTAGGCAAATCAGTTAAGAACAAATTCTTATTTACAATGAAGGCCTACCCCAGCCAAACCCTCCCCTAACCAGGCCAATTGTGCGCCGCCCAATGGGACTCCCGATCACGGCCAGTTGTGATACAGCCCGGGATCGAACCAAGGTCTTTAGTGACGCCTCTAGCACTGAGATGCAGTGCCTTAGACCGCTGTCTTAGACCGCTGACCGCTGTTGGACAGACCCACAGAAATACTCTGAGCCATTTAACCTTTATTTAACTAGGCGAGTGATTTAAGAACAAATTCTTATTTACAATGACGACCTACACTGGCCAAACGGATGGATGGTGATGTGATTGAACTGTGTATTCAGTTCTTTAATAGTTTACTGTTAGTGTCTCAGTTTGTACAAAAGGCTGATTTAATCTTGCAGTGTCCTCACAGCACATAGGGATGAGAGTTGTTACTGCAGTGTTATCATAGCTAAACAATCTGTTTGAAACTCAATGTTGATATCTTACCAGTAGGGGCATGTGAGAAGAGGAGCTGTGAGGTGGGGTAGCGCGATCGGAGAGGTGGGGGAAATCGTATAGCGTCACTAAAGCCTGAACCTTGCCTTGGGGTAGGGGTGTAATGGTAGCCGGCTGGGCGGTCCTCAGGCTGTTTCTGTTGGGAGTAGGGTAGGCCTCACCGTCGGTCACACTGGGTTGGGGCTCTCCCGGGGCTGTCCTGGGAGGACATACAGGTAGGTCTACATGGGCAGGGTGAGTTCTGTTCTGTACCTGTAAACTGGACTGGCGGCTAAGCAGGTGGATGGTGGTGGTTGGTGTTCTACCAGGAAGGCAGGGTCGGGGGGTGGAAGTGGCTGTTGGGGTTAGAGGTCCTGGGTGGGTACTAGGTTGAAGTTACCCAGGTTAGCACAATGTAATGATTCCATGCGGAAGCTTTATAAAAGAAACAGATTCGTAGAACCGGCGCCGTTGCTAAGTAGCATTGCTGGTCCCTTAGTTTAGAGTTCTTCCTCTTTTATGCAAAGAGTTATGGGATATTAGAATCCTCTTGTCTTAAACTTGTATCTTCAACCTGGGTGGGTATGAGTTATTAGGGCCTGAGATTAGGACCAGACCACCAGTCAAATGTTGGTCAAAAGTCTTGATAGACTGGTGTTGATTGTTTTCATCAAGGGCACGGCTAGACCCTAAGGGCGTGACCGGGTCAGAGCAGAGATATTATCAGAACACTGTCATCCATGTTGGCACCACATGTTCCATGACAATGCTGTTCTAATTTGGATTCTTTGTCATTGTTTTGTGCCAGCCATTCTATGGCTTGTGCCAGGGGCACACACAAGAGTGCCGGATATTTTGGCTGCAGTTGTCACTAGTAGGATCCAAACTGAGACCGCCAGGTAGGGTTCAGTTGATTTTAGTGTCCATCCCAACCACCAGTGCCTTTGTTTGTCAGAAACCTTTAGTGTGCTACCCTGGAGGTCAGTTTCACTCTGTCTCCATATGCTATGAGCCACCTAGCTGTGACATATTACATGTGCTGGGCACAGGCAGCCAATCGGCTGTCTCTTTGATCACTGCTTGAACTGCTGCTGGGCACAGGCAGCCAACCAGCTGTCTCTTTGGTCACTGCTTGAACTGTTGTTTTGGAAAAATGTAAGAGTCTTGCTCCACCTCCCTCTTGCTCCTCCTCCCTTAGACTCGGCTGGAGGTAAAGGCCCAAAGCCAGGGGCCACGAGGCTCTCTACCTCCTCCCTCTCTTTCGTTCTCTGCTGCCTCACACTGTTCTAGGCAAAAGGAAGGAGAGGGAGAGAGGGAATAGTTAGGGAGTCGCACACACCGAGAATGATGGAGTAGAAATTCCAAAACAATAGCCTGTACTGGTGCAAAGTAACAGGCCTGCAACGCCCACAGATCTGAAGCCTCTGTGGAACAGCCAGAACAGATGTTGGTCAAGCCTGGTAGACAAGAAGTCAGCCAGTCAGCCAGCCAGTCAGCCAGCCAGTCAGTCAGCCAGCCAGGCAGCAGATAGTCAAGCAAGCAGACAGACATGCTGGATCCCACTGCCTCGTCTTTCTAGATAGGCAGACTCTGCGGCCAGCTCTATATGGCCCTGGCTGGGACCTAGCCTGGGCTCTGCAGACACTCTGGATCCACTTCCTGTCCCAATATGTGAGTTGGACAAGCATGAAGACCTGCTTGTTTGGCCGGCCTGGCGTTTGGGCCGCTCCCCTCTCCTCTCCTACTGATGGGGGCTATTACAGGACAAGAGGGGCTTTGTAGCGCCAGATATCTGCACAGCGCTTTGGCCTTGCGTGACTTGCAGATATAAATTGTATGAAAGCAATTAAAGTTGAAGGAAATGTCATGTGTGCTGAATTAAAACCAATGGAGTTTGTGGCCCCGGTTTGTTTCTGTCTCTGGCCCTGAATGGGAGCAGGGCTGGCAAAGGTTACTGAGCTAGAGCTCAGAGAAGAATCAGTCTCAGCTTGGGGCTAGAGGAAAATCCTCCACACGTCCAGGCCTCTCAGCTTTAAAGGAACAGGAGCGGCTTGGGTTATCTTTAAGGAGTACACAGTCAATGCAAACTGAGCCAACGGAGGTCAGTTTGTCACTCTCTACGTACTTCTACGTACATTTGTGAGGCTGAACAGCCCAATAACACAGCAGAGTGGAGAAGAAGGCTGTACAGTTGTGGCCAAAAGTTTTGAGACTGACATATTGGTCTCCTCAAAGTTTGATGCCTCCGTGTTGATGATGGCAATTTGCATATACTCCAGAAAGTAAATTAATTGCAAAGTCCCTCTTTGCCATGAAAATGAACTTAATCCCAAAAACATTTCCACTGCATTTCAGCCGTCTCGTTAACACAGGTGAGAGTGTTGACGAGGACAAGGCTGGAGATCACTCTGTCATGCTGATTGAGTCAGAATAACAGACTGGAAGCTTTAAAAGGATGGGTGGTGCTTGAAATCATTGTTTGTCCTCTGTCAACCATGGTTACCTGCAAGGAAACACGTGCCGTCATCATTACTTTGCACAAAAAGGTCTTCACAGGCAAGGATATTGCTGCGGGTAAGATTGCACCTAAATCAACCATTTATCGGATCATCAAGAACTTCAAGGAGAGAGGTTCAATTGTTGTGAAGAAGGTGTCAGGGCGCCCAAGAAAGTCCAGCAAGCGCCAGCACCGTCTCCTAAAGTTGATTCAGCTGCGGGATCGGGGCACCACCAGTGCAGAGCTTGCTCAGGAATGGCAGCAGGCAGGTGTGAGTGCATCTGCAAGCACAGTGAGGCGAAGACTTTTGGAGGATGGCCTGGTGTCAAGAAGGGCAGCAAAGAAGCCACTTCTCTCCAGGAAAAACATCAGGGACAGACTGATATTCTGCAAAAGGTACAGGGATTGGACTGCTGAGGACTGGGGTAGAGTAATTTTCTCTGATGAATCCCCTTCCTGATTGTTTGGGCCATCCGGAAAACACCTTGTCCGGAGAAGACGAGGTGAGCGCTACCATCAGTCCTGTGTCATGCCAACAGTAAAGCATCCTGAGACCATTCATGTGTGGGGTTGCTTCTCAGCCAAGGGAGTGGGCTCACTCACAATTTTGTCTAAGAACACAGCCATGAATAAAGAATGGTACCAACACATCTTCCGAGAGCAACTTCTCCCAACAATCCAAGAACAGTTTGGTGACGACCAATTCCTTTTCCAGCATGATGGAGCACCTTGCCATAAGGCAAAAGTGATAACTAAGTGGCTCGGGGAACAAAACATCGACGTTTTGGGTCCATGACCAGGAAACCCCCCAGACCTTAATCCCATTGAGAACTTGTGGTCGATCCTCAAGAGGTGGGTGGACAAACAAACAAAAAAATACTTCTGACAAACTCCAAGCATTGATTATGCAAGAATGGCCTGCCATCAGTCAGGATGTGGCCCAGAAGTTACAAGGCAAGGTTCAGGCTTTAGTGACGCTATATTGACAGCATGCCAGGGCGGATTGCAGAGGTCTTGAAAAAGAAGGGTCAAAACTGCAAATATTGACTCTTTTGCATAAACTGAATGTCATTGTCAATGACATTCAGTCTGCTGTGCTATTGTTCCAGAACAGCCCAATAGCACAGCAGAGTGGAGAAGAAGGCTGTAGTTAATTTTGTCCTTCATATTGAGTCCTAACACAAGGAGGACATACATACCAAGTGAACATGTGTTTCCTTACTGCAGTTTAACTGGTGGTTTGAAGTTTTAGCCAAGAGCAAGGCGCTCAAGATGTTAGCAAAAATTATTCATGAGAATATTACTTGCACATGTACTTTTTATCCACTGGATTGTGATACTTATACAGTGCCTTTAGACCCCTTTACCTTTTCCACATTTTGTTAGGTTACAGCCTTATTCAAAAATTTATAAAATGATTTGTTTTCCTCATCAACCTAAACACAATACCCCGTAATGACAAAGCAATAACAGGTTTTTAGACATTTAAATAAGTATTCAGACCCTTTACTCAGTACTTTGTTGAGGCTGTAATCACTGCCAAAGATTCTTCGAGTCTTCTTGGGTATGACTCCACAAGCTTGGCACACCTGTATTTGGGGAGTTTCTCCCATTTCTTCTCTGCAGATCCTCTCAAGCTCTGTCAGGTTGGATGGGGAGCGTTGCTGCACAGCTATTTTCATGTCTCCAGAGATGCTCTGGCTGGGCCACTCAAGGACATTCAGAGACTTGTCCCGAAGCCACCTCTCTTGGAAGGTGAACATCCGCCCCAGTCTGAGATCTGGAGCAGGTTTTCATCAAGGATCTCTCTGTACTTTGCTCCATTAATCTTTCCCTCGATCCTGACTAGTCTCCCAGTCCATGCCGCTTTAAAACATCCCCACAGCATGATGCTGCCAGCACCATGCTTCACTGTAAGGATGGTGGCAGGTTTCCTCCAGACGTGACGCTTAGCATTCAGGCCAAAGAGTTCAATCTTGGTTTCATCAGACCAGAGAATCTTGTTTCTCATGGTCTGAGAGTCCTTTAGGTACCTTTTGGCAAACTCCAAGAGGGCTGTCGTGTGCCTTTAACTGATCAGTGGCTTCCGTCTGGCCACTCTACCATAAAAGCCTGATTGGTGGAGTACTGCAGAGATCGTTGTCCTTCTGGAAGGTTCTCCCATCTCCACAGAGGCACTCTGGAGGTCTGTCAAAGTGCCCATCGGGTTCTTGGTCACCTCCCTGACCAAGGCCCTTCTCCCCGATTGCTGAGTGGAAGAGTCTTGGTGGTTCCTAACTTCTTCCATTTAAGAATGATGTGTTCTTGGTATCCTTCAACCTCATGGCTTGGTTTTTGCTCTGACATGCACTGTCAACTCTGGGACCTTATATAGACCGGTGTGTGCCTTTCCAAATAATTTCCAATCAATTGAATTTACCACAGGTGGACTCCAATTAAGTTGTAGAAACATCTCAAGGATGATCAATGGAAACAGGATGCACCTGAGCTCAATTTCGAGTCTCATAGCAAAGGGTCTGAATGCTTGTGCAAATAAGGTATTTCTGTGTTTTTTCTATAACTTTGATTAATAAAGAAAAAAAAAGAAAAAAGGTTTTCGCTTTGTCATTATGGGCTATTGTGTGTAGATTGAGGAAACATTTATTTAATACATTTTAGAATAAGGCTGTAACGTAAAAAAAAATGTAGAAAAAGTCAAGAGGTCTGAATACTTTCCGAATGCACTGTATGCCGTGTTCCAAACAACTGTGAACTCTGGAAAAATACGAGGTCAAATCATGACGTCAGAGATCTTCAGGTCGGAAAGTCGGAGTTCTAGAAAGAGGCTCAAGTTCCCGAGTTGGAATTCCGAGTTGGATGACTGTTCAAATCTATTTTTTCCCCAGTCTGAGTGAATATTTTTCATAGTTCCCAGGTGTTTTGAACGCACTGAAGTCGTAAGTCGGCAACTTCCAAGCTCCCATTTATTCAATAGCACAGGTTCTTCATGTGTGTCATCATATCAACTTACTGCACTTCCTGGAACCATCTTCACAGCACAAAACCTACTGGCTATTTGAGGTTGAATACTAAAATCAAGTTATTGTATCATCTCATTAAAAGAAAACAGATGTGTATAAGAACATTTTTAGAGTCAGTCAAATGTAGTCATTCATAAAGCCTTTATAAATAACATATTACATACCGGTATAATGTAACAATAATACAATTACTTGCTTGTAATCAACTTATGATCATTTTTATTGTAGAACACGATGAAAAATCATAACGTTGTGCTAATTACAGACATAACACAAACAACTTAAACACACCACCAAGACTAACTAAAATTGCTCTAGTCAAATAGCAGAGTAAGTAAGCCTTGACTGTATCCCATAGGCCTGCCTCTACCCGCAGACTATTGAGGGGCTGAGGGGGCTGCTGTCGAGTTCAGGGGTCAGGATCGATCCAGTGACAGGTGGGTTTCTCAGGGTACGGGTTGGGTGGAGGTGTGTGTATAGAGGGGGGAAAGGGTTCTGTGTCAGATATCTGCTGAACTTCTGGCAAAGTCAACTGTTCTCAGAGACAGATGCATATCGCCAGAGAGCCTACAGTCAGAGCCGCGTGTTGTGTTTGTGTGCTAAAGATGAGAATGAGTAATGTGGGAGTGTATTCATCCTAATCCTTTAAAGTAACTGTCCAGTTTTTCCAGATTGTTATGAAATAATACTTAATTTCTACTTTTTGGAAGGAAAAGTATATTAAAAGCAGCTTTTCTGTGTTGGAATGGTGTGGGTGTATATTAATTAATATTCATGCGATTAGACCGCTGATTGGCAAGTTTAGTCAATGAGGCAGCATTTTTTAAACGGTCTGTTTGAGATACAAGTTTGAGGTGGGATTTTTAACTTTTTATTTTTTATTTGATTCATGCTTTGGCCACAAATACGAGTATAAGATGAGCCAACATTTATTTGAGTATAAGTTAACAGAATATGACATTTAATGAGAAACTGACTAATTCTAATTCTTTTTTTACCTTCAATTCAAATTGTCTCCACTATGGATGTAGTCGAGGTTATGGATGTAGTCGAGGTTATGGATGTAGTCGAGGTTATGGATGTAGTCGAGGTTATGGATGTAGTCGAGGTTATGGATGTAGTCGAGGTTATGGGGTTGAATAAGATCCCTGTTCACTGACTGCCCCTCCATCTGATCGGGGCTTTTCCTGGCATGGCAGACAGTTTGGGGTTTGGGCTGGGGTTGGGCATGCAATGTTACCCAAATGTCACATCAGGTTGACTGGTGGGTTGTGGCTGTACCTACTGGGTCAGGCTGTATGAGTGTTGTGGCTATAAAAATATACATTTGATTTATTTTTAGTAATGAAGTGAGCCAAAACTGAGAGGGAAATAGTGAAAAAGAGAGCATGAATTACAGAGAGAAGGAGAGGAATGGAGCTGTGTGTGTGTATGTAGCATAATCTCACTGAGGTGTACAGACTTGTTGTAGCTCCCTTCCTGTCTCGTCCACACAACAGCTGAGGACACAGCTCTCTCTCCTGTGGCCCCCCGTCTAGCTCTGTCACTTCCCCCAACACACAGATATTCAATCCATAGAAACAGCCTTGTTATTTATGGGCCAAGAGCCGGACACAGAGCCTGCTGGAACCTATGTGTGAGAATCTGGGGCAGACTTCCTCCCCTGGATGTGTTGACCCTTTACATTACAGTCGCATCAGTTTGTCCTAAACATTCTCATTTTGAGTCGTGGAGTTGTCTTGATGTATGTTTATGTACTGAGATTCAGCAGGGATTAGATTACTGTACACTGTGAAAGTAAAAACATATGTGTTTGTTGACAAACAAAAATACTCAGATCTGAAATATTATCTGATGCTGACAGAGTTGAGTTCTACACTAGTGGTGTGTGACCTTGACCAGGAGGCCTTTTACAGGAAGGCAGCTGTAACTCTTCATCAGAGATGCACTTCTGCTTTGCTTTATATCCCCACACCTCTACTCAATGACTGCACAACACATCCAGGTAGTGTCATTATTTTTTACTCTCTCTCATTCCCTCTCGCTCTACCCCCTCTCTCTTTACCCCCCCCCCTCCAATAAGCAGATGAAAGAAATTGCGCGGTCCACAGCATATGGAGCTGGTCATTGTTTGGAGGGAGAGCTGACTAGCTGCAGGGGACTCATAAGGCTCTCTCTGGGCTCTGACAGACAAAGTCAAAACAATAAACATGACTTACTCACTTCAAAGGCACGCACAGTGGGGGAGAAAACGGATGGCCTCTTTCCACTTGACTTCCTGTCTGACTGGGCAGAAGGCCTTCGAGCCAGAATGGCAGCCACAGTGTCTTACAAAATAGACAACCATTTATTCCCAATATGATTGCATTTTAGTTAAGATGCATGGTGGGATGGTGTGAGTTTGATAACTTGTTTGGTCTGTTTATAACTTGTTATAAAGTGTTTATAGTGAGACAACGATTCACATCGTACTCTGTGTCTGTGTTCTGCTGCTAGCCAGAGAGAGGGACAGAGAGAACACCTCTGAGTGTGAGGAGCCAGAGAAGAGCTAGTGATTGAAAGACCCTTGACAGCTCTGAGGTGATAATGGAGGGAGTAGACTAAATCAGCCTAATTATCCAGAAACAATCTGCATTCCTCAGGAGTTCAAAATGGCCAACTAGAACATTGACACTAACAACCTGATAGCTCAGTGTTTGTTGTCAAAATGTCTGTAAGGCTTCTTAAGGATAGTGATGCATGGTCTTTCACTTTAGAAACACATGCCGTGTCACTGACCGCAGTCTGTCAGTACGGGAGTGTCCTCTATCTGGGTGGAGCTTGGACAAATAAATGGGCAAACACACATGCTCTAACTCACTCACTCTAGTCCCCCAGGACCTCCTCCCCCTCTCAAACCTGTCTGTCTGTCTGTCTGTCTGTCTGTCTGTCTGTCTGTCTGTCTGTCTGTCTGTCTGTCTGTCTGTCTGTCTGTCTGTCTGTCTGTCTGTCTGTCTGTCTGTCTGTCTGTCTGTCTGTCTGTCTGTCTGTCTGTCTCTGTCTGTCTGTCTCCACTGCAGCCTATTCATGGCCCCAGGAATGTGAACAGTAGTTGTGTGTATTGTTCCCCAGGCTTTAGCAGCCCCCTGCACTGTAGCCCTCTGCACTGTGCCTCTATTCTATACCTCTGGTATTTCATCCACCAATCACCAGGCCCAGGCTACTACACTGGTATTTCATCCACCAATCACCAGGCCCAGGCTACTACACTGGTATTTCATCCACCAATCACCAGGCCCAGGCTACTACACTGGTATTTCATCCACCAATCACCAGGCCCAGGCTACTACACTGGTATTTCATCCACCAATCACCAGGCCCAGGCTACTACACTGGTATTTCATCCACCAATCACCAGGCCCAGGCTACTACACTGGTATTTCATCCACCAATCACCAGGCCCAGGCTACTACACTGCTACTGCTTGCCACAGCATCGCGCTGGGCGTGTGGAGGAATGGGGAGTTTGTATTGGCACGCCTTAATTCACTGGGGTGTCACGTGTGATGCATTGCTCAATCATTGGCCCCATTGGTCCAGTTGATGGGGGCCAAGCAAAGCATGAGCTAATGCCTATTGTCCCCTGGAACGCCTTGATGGAATCACAGAGACACAGTGGCTTCTGGAGAGGAATTTGCTGCGTGTCTGATCTCAGTCAAGCAGAATGAATGTCGCCACATTCCACTCTGTGACAGGCTGGAGTTGTGAATGGTGCTGGTCACTCACTCAGGGGGTGGCGGTGATGAGGGCCACCACCACCGCTGCCCGAGGGAGGGAAGGCTAATGTAATCTCACCCACATCTGAAAGGAGGCCAGCTGATGAAATGAGGCCTTGTGGATTTTTACATCACAAAAAATATCAGAACCAAGGCTGTCTGATACAACTGTCTAGCAGCATTTGTATGTTAGGGTTGGGTGGTATCCAGATTTTCATACCGTCGTCCTTCTCTCATCCCGGGATTTACAGTATTACCAGCTTAGTACACAAGGGGGCGCCAAACTGCAAAATATCCCATTGGGTGTCTATTACCAGAATGCTAACAGAATTAGCACAAGTAATAGTGAATTTCCATGGAGGCTGCTAGCTACATATGCTAACTAGCGCTAATGAAAATAAACTAATTGCAAAGACAGGCAATCCAGCACATAAAGTTATACATATATAGGTAGGAGCTACCGAATGTCATTTTTGGTGAGGTTGGACATTTTACAAGCAAATATGAACAAGAGCCATTGTGCAAATGAACAAAGTTTTGACATGCTTTTCTAAAGGAAGAACAGCACTGGATCTGAAGCCATGTATACACGCTGTGTCTGTTTGGAGTCTGGAGTCGCTAGGGCAAAAGAGAACGCATAAATATCTTGCTGCGTTTTCTAAACGCAGATCTAAATGCTTATTGTAATTTCTGCTCGGCATCAGACGAATTTGGTGCTTCAGTTGCACTGCTATCGGTGTCCTTCACACCCATAATGACGGAGGGAGACCTACCTACTTTACCGGCCTTGGCTGCTACCTGTTACCTGTGTGGGTGTGAGGTAAGAACAGGTATGACTAGATAGCAGCCTGCCTGCAGGTTAGGTTCTACTTCCTTCCTACCGCACTGATCATAGACACTGATTACACCCAGACCTTACAGTAACCACTATACTCCTCCACTCTTACCACATCTCCTTCTTACAACCACCATTCCTGCTTTTACTACTTCTCCTCTCCTCTCCGTTCCTCGGTTCTCCTCTCTGTTCCTCGGTTCTCCTCTCTGTTCCTCGGTTCTCCTCTCTGTTCCTCGGTTCTCCTCTCTGTTCCTCGGTTCTCCTCTCTGTTCCTCGGTTCTCCTCACCGTTCCTCGGTTCTCCTCACCGTTCCTCGGTTCTCCTCACCGTTCCTCGGTTCTCCTCACCGTTCCTCGGTTTTCCTCTCGGTTCTCCTCACCGTTCCTTGGTTCTCCTCACCGTTCCTCGGTTTTCCTCACCATTACTCGGGTTTTCCTCTCTGTTCCTCGATTCTCCTCTTTCCTCCCTTCAAGGCCAGGGGTTTGGAAATAGCAACAACGGCTTTCTCTCTCGATTCCAGCTGATTCTTACATTCTTAAAATGTCATTGCACTGTTTCTCCTGCCAACACAACCCTCAACCCCTCCTCCACCTCTACTCTATAGGACCCCCCCCGCACACACACACACACACACAGACACCACACACCAAACACCACAAACATACACACACACTGACATACACTCCCCTCCTTCCGCATTCCAAAATATTCCTGTAGAGGGAGGGGCTGGAGGATAGAGAGGCTGGAGGGTAGAGAGGCTGGAGGATAGAGAGGCTGGAGGATAGAGAGGCTGGAGGATAGAGAGGCTGGAGGATAGAGAGGCTGGAGGATAGAGAGGCTGGAGGATAGAGAGGCTGGAGGATAGAGAGGCTGGAGGATGGAGCCAGAGTTCATTCCCATGTCTGCTGTAGGATTAATAACAATGGCTGCTTTGTACAGGAGGGCATTAGGCTTTATGTCCACTGATTTAGATTTTGTCTGTCACTGGACATATGCAGAGAAAGAGGGTTGTGTCCTACGGCAACTGCCAGTCTGTTGTTGGGCCAGTGTGACGGGTGCTACTGCCAGTCTGTTGTTGGGCCAGTGTGACGGGTCCTTATAGTTCAGAGGTGTAGACTTCTCCAGCCCGCTGCTTCTCTGTCCTCCCCTCTCTTCTATCCCTCCACAACATGGGACATTCCCTCTGTGTGTTCCTCATTGAGACTGGCTGCAGTCAGTATTCCCAGTGTCTTTAGCTCTGGCGCAATGCCATCCCAGAGTCTGGTTAAGGTTCTTCTCACAAATTCCCAATATCCTCCTGGTCTCCTCTCTCCTCTCTCTAGATCCATGGTTGTGTCCCCTATTGCACCCTATGGGCTCTGGTAAGAAAATCACTACAAAGGGAATAGGGTACCATTTGGGATGCAACCCGTGTTTATACATTCTTTTATCTAACCAGAGACCAGAACATGCACCTGGCTGTCAGGGAAACTTAAATGACAAATGCCACAGGGCACCACGTCCCTTAGTAGTGTGTCACACATACTTCAGTTAATTACTCCAGTCAGTGTATTACTATTAACAGAAGTTACCCAAACTGTTTGAGACCTCTCACTCACTCTCTCTCACCAATCTGTTGGAGGACTGTTTCTTTATGTGAAAGAGAACTGGCTACAGCTTGTGAAAGAGAACTGGCTACAGCTTGTGAAAGAGAACTGGCTACAGCTTGTGAAAGAGAACTGGCTACAGCTTGTGAAAGAGAACTGGCTACAGCTTGTGAAAGAGAACTGGCTGCAGCTTGTGAAAGAGAACTGGCTGCAGCTTGTGAAAGAGAACTGGCTACAGCTTGTGAAAGAGAACTGGCTGCAGCTTGTGAAAGAGAACTGGCTACAGCTTGTGAAAGAGAACTGGCTACAGCTTGTGAAAGAGAACTGGCTGCAGCTTGTGAAAGAGAACTGGCTACAGCTTGTGAAAAAGAACAATGTGTAGCCTATCACCATATTATTCTAGCATTGTGTAACCTACCTTCAACACATATAGTATCCCAGGCCAATAGGAGAAGAGGATTAGGCAAAAATGCTAATTAATGTATAATTATCCAGTTCTGAGGACAGCAGAGTTGCTCTGCAGCCAATGATGATTTACAACCCATCGCAAGATGCAGACAGTGAGGCTTGTTGACTGTGCCAACTGCTCGTTCCGGCACACAGACATGCCCACACACCTCTTCAGCACACACAGACATGCCCACACACCTCTTCAGCACACACAGACATGCCCACACACTGCTTCAGCACACACAGACATGCCCACACACCTCTTCAGCACACACAGACATGCCCACACACCTCTTCAGCACACACAGACATGCCCACACACTGCTTCAGCACACACAGACATGCCCACACACCTCTTCAGCACACACAGACATGCCCACACACCTCTTCAGCACACACAGACATGCCCACACACTGCTTCAGCACACACAGACATGCCCACACACCGCTTCAGCACACACAGACATGCCCACACAAGTCTTTTGTGCCACAGCTCCAACAGAGTGGAATAGACTACTGGAAAATATTTGGCTCCACTAAATATATTTGGTCAATGATTTGATATATCTCGTCCCTCCTGTAGCATGCGTTCGTCCTTTTTCAACTTTGGTTAATAAGGGGCGATACCATTTTGTATATCACAATGTTTTAGGAGTACATAATCACGATGGGGGGAAAGATGGACATCACACAACCCTAGTTGGCTACACTTCCAGGATTACTTTGCTAGCTAGTTACCTTGGTGATTTCTCAGACAAACTGAGGAAGATATGGAACTTGTCACTCTGATGTTAAACTCGGCAGAAACGTAAAAAAAAAAAAAGATTTAACAGTGTAACTATTAACTGAGTATAGGAAAAACATTGGCTGCTCAAGCCCTCTACTCCTTTACTAATCGACCACTCACAGCCCTCTCTACTCCTTTACTAATCGACCACTCACAGCCCTCTACTCCTTTACTAATTGACCACTCACAGCCCTCTACTCCTTTACTAATCGACCACTCACAGCCCTCTCTACTCCTTTACTAATCGACCACTCACAGCCCTCTACTCCTTTACTAATCGACCACTCACAGCCCTCTCTACTCCTTTACTAATTGACCACTCACAGCCCTCTACTCCTTTACTAATCGACCACTCACAGCCCTCTACTCCTTTACTAATCGACCACTCACAGCCCTCTCTACTCCTTTACTAATCGACCACTCACAGCCCTCTACTCCTTTACTAATCGACCACTCACAGCCCTCTACTCCTTTACTAATCGACCACTCACAGCCCTCTACTCCTTTACTAATCGACCACTCACAGCCCTCTACTCCTTTACTAATCGACCACTCACAGCCCTCTACTCCTATAGCCGATACATCACCTGCTTAGTTTGATGTAGAAACAAAAAACTGTAAAACTACTGTCCATTCTCCCACTCTCCTACGCCAGTATCTCTCTCTCTCTCACACACACACACACACACACACACACACACACACACACACACACACACACACACACACACACACACACACACACACACACACACACACACACACACACACACACACACACACACAGAGGAGTCATTGTACTGGCCCAGGCCTACTTCTGAGTGCAGTGATCTTGATATTCATGAGTTCTCTCCTCTAATGGAGTGGTTCTTTGAGGAAGTTTGTGTGGTGTGTGTGTGTGTGCTACAGGCGTAGGAGAGAGAGAAGCTTACATCCAGTATGTGTCCTCCATCACAGTCTGTTGTTGGACTCCAAAGTGGGTTCTGGGGTGGGCCAGTCTTACTGGTTTACCATCCCTGGCTGGGCTCCAGGCCTGGCACATTGAGGACTAATGAAGAAGACCAGTCTGAATTATGTTTGTCTCTTTCTGCTCGTACAGGATGTCTCAGGATCTCGTCAATCACAGCCAGGAAACATTGTTGTGATTGGTCAAGGTGGGAAAGCGAGAGTGAGCAGAAGGGTTTGGGATGTTGGACGTGACACACTGTGACTTCATACTATTTATGTATTTATTTGTTTTGAGGAAATTACTGGATATTTTTTTTGCTGACCTTTATTGCTATCTGTCAGATTTCTGCCAGGACATTTACTCTTGATGTTTTGTAGATGATGAGCATGTATGACATATTGCAGCTGTGGAAGATCGTAGCACCAGAAGAACTAACCATGTCTGGATGTCTCCTGCGAACCACTGTAATTCATATTATCAGGTGTGAGAGACATTTTGCCTTCTCCGAGGACAATACTTCGCTGGATGACAATCAGTTGCATGCATCTCTTCTCTCTCTCTGCCTGTGTCAGGTTGTGATGGGTGTTTGTACAGGGTAGGGGGCTGTAGGTGGACATTTAGATATGTTCATTGTCTCTGGTGAAGTTAAGAGGCCTGGTCCCTGTGGCCCTAAAGGCACCAGTGACTTCTCCCCCTAAATGGGGAGTGTGTGATGTGCCCATGCACCCCCAAGCCTAGCCAGCTACAGGTCTATAGTTGGATTACCATCAACAGCTGCCATACTAACACACACACACACACCCCTCCTTCCCCTTTCACCTCTTCCAAACCACCAGTTGGCCCCACCAGTTGTCCCCACCAGTTGTCCCCACCAGTGATCAAGATGTGGTTGTCCCACGTCTACTAAAGAGCGTCTTCTAAATGACAAAAATGTAAATGTAGTAGCAAGAGGAGCCACCCATAGTGCTTTGCAACAGCTGAGGGGGAACTGAATCAACTTTCCACTCAACCAATGATATTTATGGATCTCATTCCCAACTAATATCACCACAATATTGACCTTGACACACAAGCAACCATTGGTACCTAACAGAATGCTTTTCCTCCCATTTTTTTTTTTTTTTTCAAACTTTGACAAACTTGGGTTGAGATTTAGAGTTCACCATGTTTGCACCAAAGCTCCCTCCAAGAATACAAAACTACCTAAAATTACCCCAAACGACCATTCTTTCATCATGGAAGGTTTAGTGCTAACATGGAGGATATAGTGTTAACCTTCTCTGCATCTCTTGACTGTGGTCAGTCGGTGCGCGTCCCTGCTAGTGTTAACATGCCTCAGGACCTATGGCAGTCCAGTCTCTTCCTGTGCCAAGCCAGCTGGCGCTATACTCCCCTGCTGGCAGAGCTGCTGTGGCAGGCAGGCAGGCCTGACGAATGGGAAGGCCTATTATTAGCAAGTCACATTCCACTTCCTCCCTCCCCTCCTAGTCCCTCCCCTCCTCTGTGTTCTAATTTAATTGAATAGTTCTGATTCCAATATTTTCCAGCTGCAGCCCAGTGCAACGTCCCACAACAAACCCAGAGAACTCTGAATCAGAGCCCTACTGACACTGTCATGTTTAGGCTCGTTGGGTATCAAGAAACCCTTCTCCTGTCCTCCAACTGATGGAAGGTTATCTATCAAAGGATCGGTTCCCTTAGAACCCCAGACATATATTGTACTATGCTTGTTTTGAATTCTATGATTTCCATATTAGTTAGTCTCAAAGACAACGTTTAGCAGTAGACCGACACAGACAGCGAGAGAGACTACTAGTCCTGCTCTCACAGAGCCCCATTCCCCTACAGTCAGTGTGGGGTTTCCATTGTGTGGATGACAGGGGGAATTCCCCTTGTAACCAGAGCTCTGGAGCCTGGCCTGAATGGGAAACCCAATCTGCTCCTTTATCCCGGCCTCTGATTAAGGTTACTGGGAGGGAACAGCGATGGAATGGGAATGCTGCTCATTCCAACGCAGCCCTGTCACTCTCTGGTGTGGTCAGTGGGGAGAGAATGGTTAGTCCTGATTCAAACCACCTGTAATTACATAGAGGATGGGTTTATCAGTGTTTAACATCAATCACACAAAACAACCCTCAGCATTCAGCCATAGGCCTTTTCATGTAGGCTGCTACACCACCTCTAAATCATTTTACTCTTAACTATTTCCCCCAGACAAAATGTCATTATCACTAACCATGTTTCCATCCACCTTTTTTAATGCATGTAAAGTCATACTGTATAAAAAATTATAATTCATGACAGCTGTGATGAAACAGGACGTTTCAGTACAATTTTATGAATGCAGACAGATAATTTGTCTGTTTGTCTGGTGGGATCTTGAAATGGCGGTGGAAACAAATTTATTATGCCAAATATTGATATAATAACCATCATATCGAAGTAGACTGTCACAAGCTCTAGCTGATGACTAGAGTGCATGTGACAAGACCAGAGTAGGCACATTTGCTATTTAACGCAACAGATTTTGTGACGAAAACTATCGGTAGAGTTGAAAATGCGATGGAAACACAATGAACATTCATATTTTATTCGGTACATGAAAACGTAAGCAAAAAAGTACATTTTGTGTACGCTACCTCATCAAGTACTGCAACAAGTCAGTTTGGTGGAAACACCACTGGTGAGAAAATTCAACATTTTCTTTATGCTCATTTTAGAATTTTCACATGAAAAATCTGTCGCCAATTGGATGGAATCCAAGCTAATGTCTTCAACAAGACACCATAGTGTTATCTTATCATAACCCCTGGCTGCATCTGAAGTCTGCTATTGGCTTCATGGTTGTATAATGTGAAGCATCCGGTTGGCGTGGATGCAAGCTTTGACTGGAAGCCAGGTGCTCTGCGGTGTTGTCCAGGGTCACACCAAGGTTCTTTGCACTCTGGGAGGGGGACACCGTGGAGTTGTCAACTGTGATGGAGGAGAACAGTCTCTGTTGAGTGACCCATCTTGAAGCCTGACTGGTTAGGGTCAAGAAGATCATTCTGAGAAAGATAACGAGAGAGTTGGTCAAAGACAGCACGCTCTGTAGTTTTTGACGTCAGAGGGGTCGAGTGTTGGTTTCTTGAGGGTGGAGGCTACACTGGCCATTTTGAAGTCCGAGGGCTTGCAGCCAGTGGTCAGGGAAGAGTTGATGAGGAATGGGAGAACGTCTCCAGAGATGGAGTGGATGGGGTTAGTGTTGCATGGTATACCGAAACGTCAGTATTTTTTCAATACTAGAACATGAAACTGTTCTGTACTAGAATTTTTGTTACTTTCGATACTTCTGTCAAATGTGTCTCACGGATCAAGTCAGTATCAGTGCAGCCGATGCGCCCCTTATAGCGCGAGGGCACCGTGCATGATCCACTTAGCCTGCACTGGGAGTCTGGGCTGCATCATCTTAGCTCCCCATTCATGCTGCATAGAAGAACACACTTGAACAATGCGACACGGCATGTAGAAATGATGAAACTGTTAATTACTGAAGCCAACATCAATTCACTACCTAGTACTTTGTTTGGGATATGCAAACCATAATGCAAATATGCTAATTCCAAAGCAGATTGCAACCAAAACTTTATTAATTCACTTAATCGGTCTCTCTCTGACATCTCTCCCAAAGATTATCTATTGTCTCAGCAAACTGACTCTGTGTGTGAATAGGGCTCAGATAAAATAAGTCCCCATGAAATAAGCCCAATAATTCAGTGCAGTACCATTTATGTTAGATTGGTAAAACCAAAGTCGAATTGATTGTATAATTGAGTAATTCAAGAATACATGGCTGTCTCTGAAAAATGTTGACGTTAAACAATTGAAATGTAATGATATTGAACTCAAAAGATGCTCATCGAATGAACTCAGTAGCTGAGTTTGTCAAAGGCCATTCTGTGACTTGGGCTAAAAAATGCCTTCTGTTTTGCCATTGTATTGTTTTGGAGGGAGGAGAAGGTGGAAAAGACTGATTAGAAATGAGCTTTAGCAGCAGATACAGAGAGAAGAGAGTAGAGAGGAAGGAGTAAATGAATGGGAAGGATAGGCACTATCTTATTAGCGTGTTGTAATGTCCCACTGTTGATCCCTCAGTGGACTATGTACATGTACATACAAGGTTCTGTACGTCTGTGGAGCGCTGGCGTAAACATGGTGAAGTGAGGGGGGCGGGGGGGGGAAGCTGCTTTTACAAGAGCCTGTTTATGCTGAAGTCCTGTGACTTATGAGTTGTCATGGAGACTGTGTGTGTGTCAGAGTTTCTGTTAGGAAAATGTGATGCTGGACATTTGACTGGCAGGGTTTTTTAAAGCATTTTAACCCATATGCATTCGTTGTGTTACCTGATTAGGGCGTCCACCCACGGTGCTCACAATGACAGAAATCACATTTAGATTATGGTAATTCATCTTAACAGAACATGCAAGTCGAGGGTGCAACAGCGTACATCCTTAACGAATTCCGATGCGCTCTTAGAATTACTGTCCACATATATTTTCCTCAGCCAACAAGCTGAGTAACGAACAGCAGAATCACTAGCCTATGTCAGTCTACCTTCCCCCATTGGAGAAAAGTTGACCTATTCTATTGGTCAGCTTGTTGAGAAAGAAATAGCCTATTCCAAACAGACAGTTTTGGAATGGTAAATCACTGGTAGGCCTAGGCTACATAAAAAAAAAAGTTAAAAAGCAATGAGTCTGATGCAATAGATCAGAACATTTACCTTTTTAAAATGTTGATAAACTATTATTTATTCACATTCTAAGCACAGCAATGTGCACAAGGTAGTAGGCTACACGCAAATGTTCGGTCCATAATGCAATTATCGGGAAAACACTGTTGTCAAAGTTTGTAGTTTGTTAAAAATGTAGATAGAGGGGAGGTCTAAAAATGCAACAACTAGCATGGGTTGCAAATTTGACTTGGATTGTGCCTTTGACTACTGGACAATGGAATAAAGTTTATTTGAAAACCAATAGAAGATGAGAGAAATAGACTACTGGTTTCAATGGAGAGATGGCATACTGAAGTCTAAAATAATTGCCTCCACGGATATGGTCGGATTTTGCCTGGGCTACTTTGAAGCAAAGTAAGACCTGCCTCATAATATGTAGTCAAATGTTCAGGTTTCAAACAGTTAAGTATATGTTATCAAAATGCCTACAGCCTCCAGCTCATTGCAAAGTGGTGAGTGACGTACTGATGAAGCCTGCCTTCCGTTGTATTTGAATGGCAAATGGGAAGCGTGCTTCAATTACCAGTTGAGAAGTAAAAATAGTAGCTATTTTTAATCATGGCCATCAAAACAGTTGATTGCATTCAGAATTGTTGCGCAATGATTGAGCTTATAAAAGCATGTTGTCAAACAGATTTTCCGCTCCAAGGCTCTGTATCCGTATGCTTTAATTACACAAAATTATGTTTATATCGATTATTAGGCTAAAAAGCATTATTTTGCAATGGGATTTTTTAAATTCTTCCAAACAATTGGCCAGTGGCAATTTTATCGGCTTTTCAATTATTTTTATCGGCCCAAAAACTGCTATTACCTGCTAACGTAAACCCTGGTGTGTGGTGAGCGGGCCACTGAGGGGGACTGTGTTGTTTCAGCTGCAGGCCATCCTGTTCCATTGCTTCAGCCATTGTTCCCATTTCCTCTATAAACAATGTGCTGCTCTTTCCCAAACACCGCCATGCAAAGCCCCTCAGGCCTACCCAGCACCTCAGCCCCCAGGCCTACCCAGCACCTCAGCCCCCAGGCCTACCCAGCACCTCAGCCCCCAGGCCTACCCAGCACCTCAGCCCCCAGGCCTACCCAGCACCTCAGCCCCTCAGGCCTACCCAGCACCTCAGCCCCTCAGGCCTACCCAGCACCTCAGCCCCTCAGGCCTACCCAGCACCTCAGCCCCTCAGGCCTACCCAGCACCTCAGCCCCCAGGCCTACCCAGCACCTCAGCCCCTCAGGGCCTACCCAGCACCTCAGCCCCTCAGGGCCTACCCAGCACCTCAGCCCCCAGGCCTACCCAGCACCTCAGCCCCCAGGCCTACCCAGCACCTCAGCCCCCAGGCCTACCCAGCAACTCAGCCCCCAGGCCTAACCGGGACCCCTGCTCATGTGTTTTCCTCAGTCCGTGGAAACACACTGTCTGATTCTGACACTGTGCCATCTTGGTAATGGCCTTAACCCAGGGTCTTCAGGTTCAACTTGGCTAAAGGACAGGATCAGCTGCTTTCCGCTTTGAAAGAAAAAGATCCACTGCCATTCAGAGGTGAGTAGATATTCCCACTAAGGCCCTGAGAACAGGCATCCCCTCCCCACAGCTGCAGGACAGCTGCCCCACCAACAGCCTGAGGCCCTGTTGTGCTCTGACGTCCGCAGGCTACCCCCACCCCAGGCACAGTTCTAGGATCTGCTTACCCTGCAAGTTAAGGGAAAACACAAACTGACCTGTGATCAGTGTCTAGGAGCAACTTCATCCAACTCTCCCACAGGCCTTTCATACATCTGCGCTGAGGAGTGACACTGTCACCCTGCGTCTTAACCACTTTAATCAGCCTTTCCTCTGACGTCTCGCACGCGCGCACACACCCCGTTGCCGGCCACCTCACTGGAAACCTGTGGTTTCTTGGGACTTGGAGCTTAGAGCTGCAGGCTACAACAATAATTTAAAGCCTTCCATTCAGATGACCCAGATTAGTGCCTGGTACTACTACCATGTTCGGTGTTTAGCCTCTGTCTCGTCTGTATTCAGCTGGGGTGGCTGAGGTCTATTATTAATTTTTTGGGAGTGTAAGTCTGAGTATTCTCTTCATTAGTAAAAGCTTTTGACCACTGTTTTTAAGAGTAACTACAGTCATACTGACTCAACAATCTATCTCCAGTTGTCCTGTTGCAGTAAATCACAAAGCACTGTCCTGTAAACTACATCTCAGCTCTGTGTGTTTTTGCGCCCTGTGGCGTCTGGTAATTTACCCCACAGTGGAGTCTTCCTGACTGGGTTAGAGCACAGAGTAACAGGACATGGGTTTTACTTTCCCAGAGTGACTGACTGGGTTAGAGCACAGAGTAACAGGACATGGGTTTTACTTTCCCAGAGTGACTGACTGGGTTAGAGCACAGAGTAACAGGACATGGGTTTTACTTTCCCAGAGTGACTGACTGGGTTAGAGCACAGAGTAACAGGACATGGGTTTTACCTTCCCAGAGTGACTGACTGGGTTAGAGCACAGAGTAACAGGACATGGGTTTTACCTTCCCAGAGTGACTGACTGGGTTAGAGCACAGAGTAACAGGACATGGGTTTTACCTTCCCAGAGTGCGTCTGTGAGTCACAACATGGTGTGGGAAGGAAGCCCTACTGACTCAATCTGTAGGCGCGTGCCCCTCGCTGTGCCACTCGCTGACTATCTAGTGCCCATTATAAACAACGTTTATTAACCCTTGCTTTTTTTGTGTTATTCTCTTGCTTGCATCTAAGTACACTGCAATTCAGTTTCGCATCATGTAAAATGCCAACGTTTATTTGTGGGCCATGTATGGGTGTATACAGTTGAAGTTTACATACACGTTAGGCAAATACATTTAAACTCAGTTTTTCACAATTCCTGACATTTAATCCTAGTAACAATTCCCTGTTTTAGGTCAGTTAGGGTCACCACTTTATTTTAAGAATGTGAAATGTCAGAATAATAGTAGAGAGAATTATTTATTTCAGCTTTTATTTCTTTCATCACATTCCCAGTGGGTCAGAAGTTTACATACACTCAATTAGTATTTGGTAGCATTGCCTTTAAATTGTTTAACTTGGGTCAAAAGTTTCGGGTAGCCTTCCACAAGCTTCCCACAATAAATTGGGTGAATTTTGGCCCATTCCTCCTGACAGAACTGGTGTAACTGAGTCAGGTTTGTAGGCCTCCTTGCTCGCACATGCATTTTCAGTTCTGCCCACATATTTTCTATAGTATTGAGGTCAGGGCTTTGTGATGGCCACTCCAATACCTTGACTTTGTTGTCCTTAAGCCATTTTGCCACAACTTTGGAAGTATGCTTGGGGTCATTGTCCATTTGGAAGACCCATTTGCAGCCAAGCTTTAACTTCCTGACTGATGTCTTGAGATATTGCTTCAATATATCCACATAATTTTCCTTCCTCATGATGCCATCTATTTTGTGATGTGCACCAGTCCCTCCTGCAGCAAAGCACCCCCACAACATGATGCTGCCACACCCGTGCTTCACGGTTGGGATGGAGTTCTTTGGCTTGCAAGCCTCCCCCTTTTTCCTCCAAACATAACGATGGTCATTATGGCCAAACAGTTCTATCAGAACAGAGGACATTTCTCCAAAAAGTACGATCTTTGTCCCCGTGTGCAGTTGCAAACCGTAGTCTGGCTTTTTATGGCGGTTTTGGAGCAGTGGCTTCTTCCTTGCTGAGCGGCCTTTCAGGTTATGTCGATATAGGACTCGTTTTACTGTGGATATGGATACTTTTGTACCTGTTTCCTCCAGCATCTTCACAGGGTCCTTTGCTGTTGTTGATCTCTAGGAGACGCATCTCCTTCCTGAGCGGTATGACGGCTGCGTGGTCCCATGGTGTTTATACTTGCATACTATTGTTTGTACAGATGAACGTGGTACCTTCAGGCGTTTGGAAATTGCTCCCATGGATGAACCAGACTTGTGGAGGTCTACACATTTTTTTCTGAGGTCTTGGCTGATTTCCCCATGATGTCGAGCAAAGAAGCACTGAGTTTGAAGGTACACCTCAAATGATGTCAATTAGCCTTTCAGAAGCTTCTAAAGCCATGACATCATTTTCTGGAATTTTCCAAGCTGTTTAAAGGCACAGTCAACTTAGTGTATGTAAACTTCTGACCCACTGGAATTGTGATATAGTGAATTATAAGTGAAATAATGTCTCTAAACAATTGTTGGAAGAATTACTTGTCATGCACAAAGTAGATGTCCTAACCGACTTGCCAAAAGTATAGTTTGTTAACATGAAATCTATGGAGTGGTTGAAAAATGAGTTTTAATGACTTCAACCTAAGTGTATGTAAACTTCCTACTTCAACTGTATGTAAGCGATAATCAATAAGAGGCTATGCTCTCTATGGAAAATAATGAACAACTGGAGTGGAACAACCTTCCACGGAGTTGCATTGTTTTCCAGAGAATGCATAGCCACGAGTTGGTTATCTCTTTTATACCATGGCTATAATTTAACACATTTGCCTCTAGAAATGTGTTCAACATCAGCTGAAGTAGCTAGCCAGTTTACTAGATAGCTACAGTAGTTGCCTTGGTAACCAAACAAACTGACTGGCTAGTTTAGCTAACCAAACCATCAGTCCTAGCTTGCTATTATGAACATCAAATTCAAGAATGCCAATAATGTTTTTAATTTGACTTGTTTTCAAAAGCAGCTCAAACATAGAACATTTTAAGAATTAACTATAGGCATTAAATTCTATCGTGCAAATATACCATACGTTATAGGGAAATTATGCACACCATTCAGAAACGATTTTTCAACAGTGCTATGTTATAAAACTGTAACGAACAATACTATGAAGAAGAATCTTGGCCCATGCAATGACAGGGCAGTATCCCTGCTGTGCTGATCTGCACCATCAGGGTTCCCCCTAGAGAAAGGGTGAGGGTGAGACATACAGGATATAGGGTACGGATTAGTTTAAAGTCATGTTTCTGGCTGCCCAAATTTTCAGAAGTTTCCCCCCAGTGTGCCTCTGAGTCACAGCATACATGGTGTGGGAATCCCTTTGTGCCCTAGTGTGTGTGTGTGTGTGTGTATGTGTGTGTGTGTGTGTGAGAAAGAGAAAAACAAAATCCCTTTGTGCCCAAACCCTCACCCTCTGACTCACTGTAGGCCGTGCCTCCGCACCCCTACACTCCCTTCCGCACAGTCAAGACTCCTTCCTGGACTTTGTATTGTAAACAAACTAGTTTCCCATCCCACGCACTGAGCTGGCAGGGGAATAGATGGATACATAGATATAACTTTATTACCCTTTGAAGGAACTGGTTGGTCTTGAACATTGAGCACAGTTATTATTAACCTTTAAGGAAACTGGTTGGTCTTGAACATTGAGCATGGTTACATGCACACAATAATGTGATTTATTGTGGATAGTCAGGTTAATATAATAGTTTGTTTAAAACGATAACATGCTTTGCAAAAATAACGATTTCACTAATTATCCTGTTTACATGGACACATCTGATAAATGCAGAAAATCACCAATCAAATTGTGAAAACTATAAGATATGTATTTTCAGATGTTCCGAACTGGTGCTGTCACGTGCAGAGTAAATACTGGAACGATGATTAAAGCAGTTTACATGTCCTAATAATTTGAAAGATTGCTTACTTAGATTATGACGGTACACCGATTTTAATCAGTCAATCAAATGTATTTATAAAGCCCTTTTTACATCAGCCAATGTCACAAAGTGCTATACAGAAACCCAGCCTAAAACCCCAAACAGCAAGCAATGCAGATGTAGAAGCACGGTGGCTAGGAAAAAACCTAGAGAGGAACCAGGCTCTGAGGGGTGGCCAGTCCTCTTCTGGCTGTGCCGGGTGCAGATTATAACAATTCATGGCCATTAAGGCCAGATCTTTCTCCAAGATGTTCAAACGTTCATAGATAATAATCATAGTGGTTGTAGAGTTTGCAACAGGTAAATACATCAGGAGTAAATGTCACTTGACTTTTCATAGCCGGGCATTTAGATGTTGAAATGGCAGGTGCGGTGAACAGGTCAGGGTTCCATAACCGCAGGTAGAAGAGTTGAAACTGGTGAAGCAGCACGACCAGGTGGACTGGGTACAGCAAGGAGTCATCAGGCCAGGTAGTCCTGAAGCATGGTCCAAGGGCTCAGGTCCTCCGGGAGGGGAGGGAGAGAGTGAGAATTAGAGGGAGCATACTTAAATTCACACAGGACACCGGATAATAACACCAGCTTTAACAAACTGACCCTAGCCCCCCGGCACATAGACTATTGCAGCATAGATACTGGAGGCTGAGACGGGGGGGGGGGGGGGGGGGGTCTGGAGACATTGTGGCCACATCCGACAATACCCCCGGACAGGGCTAACCAGGCAGGATATAACCCCACCCACTCTGCCAAAGCATAGCCCCCACACCAATAGAGGGATATTAACAGACCACCAACTTACTACCCTGAGACAAGGCTGAGTATAGCCCACGAAGATCCCCTCCACAAGCCCGAGGGTCAGAGGCAGACAATCCCAATGGAGAGACGGGAACTGGCCAGGCAGAGACAGCAAGGGCGGTTCGTCGCTCTAGTGCCTTGCCGTTCACCTTCGCACCCCTGGGCCAGTCTACACTCAATCATAGGACCTACTGAAGAGATGAGTCTTCAGTAAAGACTTAAAGGTCGAGACCGAGTCTGCGTCTCTCACATGGATAGGCAGACCATTCCATAAAAATGGAGCTCTATAGGAGAAAGCCCTGCCTCCATCTGTTTGCTTAGAAATTCTAGGGACAATAAGGAGGACTGCGTCTTGTGACCGTAGCGTACGTAGGTATGTACGGCAGGACCAAATCGGAGAGATAAGTAGGAGCAAGTCCATGTTATGCTTTGTAGGTTAGCAGTAAAACCTTGATCAGCCCTTGCCTTAACAGGGTCCAGAGTAACACCAAGGTTTTTCAGTTTTTTGGGGGGATGACTGTACAACCATCAAGATTAATTGTCTGATCCAAAAGAAGATCTCTTTTGTTTCTTGGGACCTAGAACTAGCATCTCTGTTTTGTCCGAGTTTAAAAGTAAAACATTTGCCGGCATCCACTTCCTTGTGTCTCGAACACAGACTTCCAGGGTATGCAATTTTGGGGCTTCACCATGTTTCATCGAAATGTACAGCTGTGTGTTGTCCGCATAGCAATGGAAGTTAACATTATTTTTCCACATTATCACCAAGAGGTAAAATATATAGTGAAAACAAAAGCGGTCCTAAAACGGAATCTTGAGAAACACCGAAACATACAAACCATCCACGGAGATTAACTGATATCTTTCCGACAGATAAGATCTAAACCAGGCAAGAACTTATCGTGTAGACCAATTAAGGTTTCCAATCTCTCCAAAAGAATATGGTGATCGATGGTGTCAAAAGCAGCACTAAGGTATAGGAGCACGAGGACAGATGCAGAGCCTTGGTCTGGCGCCATAGGTAATTTACCACCTTCATGAGTGCAGTTTCAGTGCTATGATGGGGTCTAAAACCAGACTGAAGTATTTCGTCTACATTATTATTTGTCTTCAGGAAAGCACTGGGTTGTAGCGCAACAGATTTTTCTAACATTTTTGAAAGGATTTTTTAAATATTTTTTTTATTTTTTATTTCCATTTTCTTGGTCAAGGTTTGGCTTTTTCAAGAGAGGCTTTATTTTTTACTGCCACTTTTAGTGAGTTTGGTATACATCCGGTGGATAGGGAGACATTTATTATGTTCAGCATAGGAGCACAGGAAGTAGCTCTTTCAGTAGTTTAGTTGGAATAGGGTCCAGTATGCAGGTTATGGGTTTAGAGGCCATGACAATTTTCAGTTATGTGAAGACTCGGGACAGCTGAGCTTTGGAGAAATACGCAGATTCAAATAGGAGTCCATAATTTACTTTCTAATGATCATGATCTTTCGTAGAAGAAGTTCATGAATTCATCACTGCTAAAGTGAAAAGCATCCTCTGGGGAATGCTGATTTTTAGTTAGGTTTGCAACCGTATCAAATAGAAATGTTGGATTGTTCTTATTCTCCTCAATAAGGTTGGAAAAATAGGATGATCGAGCAGCAGTGAGGGCTCTTTGATATTGCACTGTACTTTCTTTCCAAGCTAGTAGGAAGACTTGTTTTTTGTTTTTAGGGGTGCGACTGCATCTAGGGTATTACGCAAGGTCAAATTTAGATCCTCAGTTTGGTCGTTAACTGATTTTTGTACTCCGTCGTCCTTGGGTAAGTGGAGGGAGTCTGGAAGGGCATCTAGGAATCTTTGGGTTGTCCGAGAATTGTCCAGCTTTTGATGATCCTTGGTTGGGGTCTGAGCAGATTATTTGTTGCGATTGCAAATGTAATACAATGGTGGTCCGATAGTCCAGGATTATGAGGAAAAATGTAGATACACAATATTTATTCCATGGGACAAAACTAGATACAGGGTATGACTGTGGCAATGAGTAGGTCTGGAGACATGTTGGACAAAACCCACTGAGTCGATGATGGCTCTGAAAGCCTTTTGTAGTGGATCTGTGGACTTTTCCATGTGAATGTTAAAGTCACCAAAAATTAGAATATTGTCTGCCAGGACGACAAGGTCTGATAGAAATTCAGAGAACTCAGTAAGGAACTCTGTATACGGCCCAGGAGGCCTGTAAACAGTAGCTATAAAAAGTGATTGAGTAGGCTGCGTAGATTTCATGAGTAGAAGCTCAAAATACAAAAACGCTGTCATTTGGGAATAATGACCTCAGTGGAGGGGGTCTTTATTCCAGTGAGATGACTAAAGCGAACACCACCATGTTTAGGTTTGCGCAACCTAGATCGAGGCACAGTCACAGTCTCAATGGGGGTTGCTGAGCCAGCGATTGAGTTGAGACTCTGCTGTAGAGCTCATCACTCCCCCTAACTGGGAGGGGCCAGAGACAATTACTCGATGCCGACACATCTTTCTAGCTAATTTACACACTGAAGCTATGTTGCGCTTGGTGACCTCTGACTGTTTCATCCTAACATCGTTGGTGCCGACGTGGATAACAATATCCCTATACTCTCTACACTCGCCACATTTATTTTTAGCCAGCACCATCTTTAGATTAGCCTTTACGTCGGTAGCCCTGCCCCCTGGTAAACAGTGTATAATCGCTGGATGATTCTTAAGTCTAATATTGCGGGTAATGGAGTCGCCAATGACTAGGGTTTTCAATTTGTCAGATCTAATGGTGGGAGGCTTCGGTGGCTCAGACCCCGTAACGGGTGGAGGAGAGACCTGAGAAGCCTCTGGCTCCGACTCGTCTGCTTAATGACTAAAACGTGAATGTAAGACAAAAGCTTGGCAGTGGTACACAAAACCCAATTACACAAGAAACATGTTGTCAATCTACTAGAGCTGTTTGGGGGCAAGTCTATATAAACTGATTTTAAAAGTTCTGGTTGTACTCTCTTAACATGGCATTCCAACTGAAACTTCTCAAGTTACTTATTTCCTATTACTTTAGCTGATAAAATAACTTTTTTGTTTTTTCCCCTGATGTTCTCTCTCTCTCCTCTCTCTCTCTCCTCTCTCTCGCTCTCTCTCTCTCTCCATAGTCACGTGGAGAAGATCACCACTTGGCATGACCCTCGGAAGACCATGACGACAGCCATGAACCAGATGAGTCTCCACGCCCCCCCACCCTCTGTCAGCCCACAGCAACGCAACATGGCCCTGTCCCAGCCCAACCTTGGTGAGTCAACTTTCTCACACACACACTCTCATCCTAACTTTCACTCACACACACACACACCGACCCAACAACTGTGAGTAAGTAGCCTACCCAACCACTACTCACGTCTGTGTTTACACATCGCCACAGTAGACCACAGTCCTTGACTTATCACTTACACCAATGACCAATGATATCTTTCACCCTGGGGACTAACACAATAACACACACACACACACACACACAGTCCTAACCAGCTAACATGATGACACCAAAGCCTGGTAGAGTGTGTGTGTGTGAGCCAACCAGAAGCCAGAAAGCCTGTTTCTAGAGAGAGGGGTGTGTGTCTGGGACAGAGGGGGGGGGGGGGGGGGGGGTGGCTGGGACAGAGAGAAGCATGTTGTTGTGTTGAAGGTGGAGAGATAAGGAAGCCCACCCTTTTATACTCCACAGAGCCTGACTGCTCCTTCATAACAGATTTGCGTTGACTGGTTAATCTAATTCACATTAGCGATAGCGTAGCAATGACTGGGTTTTCTCATCCACGTTAGCCTAGCTAGCTTCTATAATAGACCCAGCTAAGCCATCTGACTGCCACCTTGACTCAGCCTGCATAACATCAACCCTCTGCCACTCCACTGCTGGAGACAGGCCAATGGAAACCTTGCTCTAAAGGGACAGGCCAATGGAAACCTTGCTCTAAAGAGAAAGGCCAATGGAATCCTTGCTCTAAAGGGACAGGCCAATGGAAACCTCGCTCTAAAGCGACAGGCCAATGGGAACCTTTCTCTTAAGCAACTCCTGGAAGGCCTCATGTTTTTGTTCTTTGTTCTACTGACAACATGCCAGGAAGAACACATCTTTTGTGTTGAGATATTGTGATTGTGTTGAGATATTGTGATTGTGTTGAGATAGTGTCTCTGTCTGTAGCCAAGTTTTTCTTCTAAAAGGGGTGGGGGGGTGGGAGAGGGTGGCTGGGATAGGGGGTTGGCTGGGACAATGAGGGGTGGGTTGGCTTGGACAGAAAGGGGGGGGCTGGGATAGAAAGGAGGGGGGGGGGGGCTGGGACACGGGGGGGCTGGGACACAGGGGGTGGCTGGGACAGAGAGGGGGTGTGTTCCAGTGTATGCGTGTCAGTGTGAGTGTATGAATGGAGTCTCTCATCCTGAATAATTGTATATACGCCGCCCCACTCGACTTGTTCAAACGCCACTGGGATGTTTTTCTCCTGTCTCTACTCTCTACCAAAACCAACTCTGTGGCCTTGTGGTTAGTGTCCGCTCTAAGATTGGAAGGTTAGAAGTTTGATCCTCGGCCGAGTCATACTAAAGACTGTAAAAATGGGACCTGATGTGTCTGCTTGGCACTCAGCATTAAGGAGAGAGATTGGGGGTAAGGCCCTGCAACAGACATCCTGTCCAGGGGGTGTACTTATACATCAAGCTGCCTCAAGCTGACTGGATCCCATGGGCCCAACTCACACATCAGGATGAATCCTGACTGGATCCCATGGGCCCAACTCACACATCAGGATGAATCCTGACTGGATCCCATGGGCCCAACTCACACATCAGGGTGAATCCTGACTGGATCCCATGGGCCCAACTCACACATCAGGGTGAATCCTGACTGGATTCCGTGGGCCCAACTCACACATCAGGGTGAATCCTGACGGAATCTTCTGCAAATCTTCCATGGAAAGTTTTCACACAATCAAATCTGTATTTTATCTGTACATTGGTCACATGTACAAAATAGTGCAAATAAAGAAAAACCCTTGAATGAGTAATATTCCAAACTTTTGACCAGGGGTGTGTCTGCAGATATATACTGTTTTACAGCAGGGAAATTCAAGTGTCACTTCTCCATAAATCCCAAAGAGCAATTGTGCAAGAAATATGCTTCAGATGTTGATTTCTTACATTGTGACATTAATGATACTTCATAACAATGGCCGCAAATGTTCCAATAAGCATGAGATTCTCTTTTTCCTCCTATTTATTGAATATCAGTGGAATTATCATTCGATACAGACTATAGCGGTAAAAGGCCAATATACATTTACGTCATTTAGCAGACGCTCTTATCCAGAGCAACTTACATACAGTTGAAGTCGGAAGTTTACATACACTTAGGTTGAAGTCATTAAAACTAATTTTTCAACCACTCCACAGATTTCATGTTAACAAACTATACTTTTGGCAAGTCAGTTAGGACATCTACTTTGTGCATGACACAAGTAATTCTTCCAACAATTGTTTACAGACAGATTATTTCACTTATAATTCACTATTTCACAATTCCAGTGGGTCAGAAGTTTACATACACTAAGTTGACTGTGCATTTAAACAGCTTGGAAAATTCCAGAAAATGATGGCATGGCTTTAGAAGCTTCTGATAGGCAAATTGACATAATTTGAGTCAATTGGAAGTGTAGCTGTGGATGTATTTCAAGGCCTACCTTCAAACTCAGTGCCTCTTTGCTCGACATAATAGGAATATCAAAAGAAATCAGCCAAGACCTCAGAAAAAAAATTATAGACTTCTACAATTTCCAAATGCCTGAAGGTACAACGTTCATCTGTACAAACAATAGTACTCAAGAATAAACACCATGGGACCACGCTGCCGTCATACCGCTCAGGAAGGAGACGCGTTCTGTCTCCTAGAGATGAACGTACTTTGGTGCGAAAAGTGCAGATCAATCCCAGAACAACAGCAAAGGACCTTGTGAAGATGCTGGAGGAAACGGGTACAAAAGTATCTATATCCACAGTAAAACGAGTCCTATATCGACATAACCTGAAAGGCTGCTCAACAAGGAAGAAGCCACTGCTCCAAAACAGCCCCAAAAAAACAGACTATGGTTTGCAACTGCACAAAATAGATGGCATCATGAGGAAGGAAAATTATGTGGATATATTGAAGCAACATCTCAAGACATCAGTCAGGAAGTTAAAGCTTGGTCGCAAATGGGTCTTCCAAATGGACAATGACCCCAAGCATACTTCCAAAGTTGTGGCAAAATGGCTTCAGGACAACAAAGTCAAGGTATTGGAGTGGCCATCACAAAGCCACTTAGTTATCACTTTTGCCTTATGGCAAGGTGCTCCATCATGCTGGAAAAGGAGAAGTTGCTCTCGGAGGATGTGTTGGTACCATTCTTTATTCATGGCTGTGTTCTTAGGAAAAATTGTGAGTGAGCCCACTCCCTTGGCTGAGAAGCAACCCCACACATGAATGGTCTGAGGATGCTTTACTGTTGGCATGACACAGGACTGATGGTATCGCTCACCTTGTCTTCTCCGGACAAGGTGTTTTCCGGATGGCCCAAACAATCGGAAAGGGGATTCATCAGAGAAAATGACTCTACCCCAGTCAGTCCTCAGCAGTCCAATCCCTGTACCTTTTGCAGAATATCAGTCTGTCCCTGATGTTTTTCCTGGAGAGAAGTGGCTTCTTTGCTGCCCTTCTTGACACCAGGCCATCCTCCGAAAGTCTTCACCTCACTGTGCGTGCAGATGCACTCACACCTGCCTGCTGCCATTCCTGAGCAAGCTCTGCATGGTGGTGCCCCGATCCCGCAGCTGAATCAACTTTAGGAGACGTCCTGGCTCTTGCTGGACTTTCTTGGGCGCCCTTACGCCTTCACAACAATTGAACCTCTCTCCTTGAAGTTCTTAATGATCCGATAAATGGTTGATTTAGGTGCATTCTTACCAGCAGCAATATCCTTGTCTGTGAAGCCCTTTTTGTGCAAAGCAATGATGACGGCATGTATTTCCTTGCAACAATGATTTCCAGCACCACCCTCTTTTTAAAGCTTCCAGTCTGTTATTCTGACTCAATCAGCATGACAGAGTGATCTCCAGCCTTGTCCTCGTCAACACTCTCACCTGTGTTAACGAGACAATCACTGACATGATGGCAGCTGGTCCTTTTGTGGCAGGACTGAAATAAAGTGGAAATGTTTTTTGGGGATTAAGTTCATTTTCATGGCAAAGAGGGACTTTGCAATTCATCTGATCACTCTTCATGACATTCTGGAGTATATGCAAATTGCCATCATCATCACTGAGGCAGCAAACTTTGTGGAGACCAATACTTGTGTCATTCTCAAAACCTTTGGCCACGACTGTACATGAATATGTATATACAGTCCTGAATGAATGAGTGCTGACTGAATAAGTCCTGAGTGAATGCGTGATTACAGACCAGAGAGTTACTCACGGATGGATGGATGCCTAATTGTTAAACTAGGTCCTAACACCTCAACAGTTCCAGGTCTATGTTGCCGACGGCACGGCACCCCGGTGAGGCATTAAACAGTCTAATAGCCGCCGGCAGGAAGGACCTCCTGTAGCGCTCTCTGGCACACCGTGGTGGGATCAGTCTGTGACTGAAGGTGATCCTCTGCATCATAACCATGGCATGCAGAGGGTGGGTGACGTTGTCCATGATGGCCAGCAGTTTGGCCGTTTGTTGGGGGAGCAATTGGGGGAGAAGGGCCTTGATCAGGGAGGTGACCAAGAATCCGATGGTCACTCTGACAGAGCTCCAGAGTTCCTCTGTGGAGATGATTGTCCTTCTGGAAGGTTTTCCCATCTCTTCAGCACTCCACCAGTCACTTGACAGCCCTCTTGAGTTTGCCAAAAGGCACATAAAGGACTCTTAGACCATGATAAACAAGTTTCTCTGGTCTGATGAAACCAAGATTGAACTCTTTGGACTGAATGCCAAGCGTCACGTCTGGAGGAAACCTGGCACCATCCCTACGGTGAAGCATGGTGGTGGCAGCATCATGCTTTGGGGATGTTTTTCAGCGGCAGGGACTGGAAGACTAGTCAGGATCGAGGGAAAGATGAGCGGAGCAAAGTACAGAGAGATCCTTGATGAAAACCTGCTTAGGACCTCAGACTGGGGAGAAGGTTCACATTTAAACAGGACGACGACCCTAAACACACAGCCAAGACAATGCAGGAGTGGCTTCAGGGGAAGTCTCTGAATGTCCTTGAGTGGCCCAGCCAGAGCCCGGACTTGAACCCTATTGAACATCTCTGGAGAGACCTGAAAGAAGCTGTGCAGCGACGCTCCCCATTCAACCTGACAGAGCTTGAGAGGATCTACAGAGAAGAATGGGAGAAACTCTCCAAATACAGGTATGCCAAGCTTGTAGATTCATACCCAGGAATACTCAATGCTGTAATCGCTGCCAAAGGTACTTCAACAAAGTACTGAGTAAAGGGTCTGAATACTTATGTAAATGTGATATTTCCCAAAAAAATTTATGCATTTGCAAAAAAATCTAAATACCTGTTTTTGCTTTTCAATTCTGGGGTATTGTGTGTAGATTGAGGACATAAAAAAAAAAAAATATATATTTTAGAATAAGGCTGGAACCTAACAATATGGGGTCTGAATACTTTCGGAATGCACTGTATATAGAATGTTCCCATAACTAACTGTAACTGGACATTCAAACATCATAGGAACATTATGGGTAACATTACAAAAATCTTCTTTCCCTAGAATGATTAGCTGGGTTCCCTCCATCTTTCCCTTTCTGTAAAGTTCTGTGTGTTGTACCTCCCTTCTCTCCGGCGGGTACAATGCTGGCAGACGCACCAGTCTTTGTTGAAGAGGAATTCTCTCTTCCTTTGTTGTCCTGATGGATGTTTTCCACTGCTTTGTTCTCCTCTCTCCCCTCCCCTTCTCTTCTCTCCCTTCCCCTTCTCTTCTTCTCTCTCCTCTCCTCTCCTCTCTTCTCTCTCCCCTCCCCTTCTCTTCTTCTCCCCTCTCCCCTTCTCCCCTCCTTTCCCCTTATCTTCTCTTCTCTCCCTCAGATGGACACGTTAGCTCGCTCTGCTCTGCTGTAGGGTTAGAACAGACATGGCTCTGCTGTAGAATCCCCACAGTGACTGTACGTACATACCTCAACCAGAAGCCATGGATTACAGGCAACATCCACACTGAACTAAAGGGTAGAGCTGCCGCTTTCAAGGAGCGGGACTCTAACCCGGACGCTTATTAGAAATCCCGCTATGCCCTCCGACAACAACCATCAAACAGGCAAAGCGTCAATACAGAACTTGAATCGTACTACACCAGCTCTGGATGTGGCAGGGCTAGCAAACTATTACAGACTGCCCAGTGACACGAGCCTACCAGACAAGCTAAATTTGTTCTATGCTCGCTTCGAGGCAAGCATCACTGAAGCATGCATGAGAGCATTAGCTGTTCCGGACGACTGTGTGATCACGCTCTCCGTAGCCGATGTTAGTAAGACCTTTAAACAGGTCAACATTCACAAGGCAGCAGGGCCAGACGGATTACCAGGATGTGTACTCCGAGCATGCTCTGACCAACTGGCTAGTGTCTTCACTAACATTTTCAACCTGTCCATGACGGAGTCTGTTATATCAACATGTTTCAAGCAGACCACAATAGTCCAAGAACACTAAGGTAACCTGCCTAAATGACTTTTATTTTATTTATTTTTATTTAACTAGGCAAGTCAGTTAAGAACAAATTCTTATTTACAATGACGGCCTACCTACAGGGTCAGCCCCTGGAGCATACCGACCCGTAGCACTCACGCCTGTAGCCATGAAGTGCTTTGAAAGGCTGGTCATGGCTTACATCAACGCCATTATCCCAGAATCCCTAGACCCACTCCAATTTGCATACCGCACCAACAGATCCACAGATGATTCAATCTCTATTGCACTCCACACTGCCCTTTCCCACCTGGACAAAAGGAACACCTACTTGAGAATGCTATTCATTGACTACAGCTCAGCGTTCAACACCATAGTGCCTTTTAAATCAAATTTTACTGCTTGCACAAGTTACTTGATGTGGAATAGAGTTGTATGTAGTCATGGCTCTATCTAGTACTGTACACCTCCCAGTGTTTGTTCTGGACTTGGGGACTGTGAAGAGATCTCTGCTGGCATGTCTTGTGGAGTATGCATGGGTGTCTGAGCTGTGTGCCAGTAGTTCAAACAGACCGCTCGGTGCATTCAACATGTCAAACCTCTCACAAATATAAGTAGTGATGAAGCCACTTTGAGCCAGGAGAGATTGACATGCATAGTATTAATGCTTGCTTTCTGTGTACATCCAAGGGCCAGTTGTGCTGCCCTGTTCTGAGCCAATTGCAATTTTCCCAAGTCCCTCTTTGTGGCACCTGACCACCTGACTGAACAGTAGTCCAGGTGTGACAAAACTAGATCCTGTAGGACCTGCCTTGTTGATAGTGCTGTTAAGAAGGTAGAGCAGCGCTTTATTATAGACAGACGTCTCCCCATCCTAGCTACTGTTGTATCAATATGTTTTGACCAGGACAGTTTATAATCCAGGGTTACTTGTTGATTTAGTCGAGGTTCAGGGTTTAGTGAATGATTTGTCCCAAAAACAATGCTTTTAGTTTTTTAAATATTTAGGACTAACTTATTCCTTGCCACCTATTCTGAAACTAACTGCAGCTCTTTGAGTCTTGCTATTATTTCAGTGGCTGTGGTAGCTGACGTGTATAGTGTTGAGTCATCCTCATACATAGACACTCTGGCTTTACTCAAAACCAGTGGCATGTCGTTAGTAAAGATTGAAAAAAGTAAGGGGGGAATTCCTGATTCTACCTTGATTCTGTTGGAGAGGCTTCTATTAAAGAACACCCTCTGTGTTCTGTTGGACAAGTAACTCTTTATCCACAATATAGCAGGGGGTGTAAAACCATAACACAAGTTTTTCCAGCGATAGAATATGATTGATAATGTCAAAAGCCACACTGAAGTCTAACAAAACAGCCATATCATAAGTTTCTCTCAGTCAATCATCAGTCATTTGTGTAAGTGCTGTGCTTGTTGAGTGTCCTTCCCTATAAGTGTGCTGAAAGTCTGTCAATTTGTTTACTGTAAAATAGCATTGTATCTGGTCAAACACCATGTTTCCCAAAGGTTTATTAAGGGTTGGTAACAGACAGATTGCTTGGCTATTTGAGCCAGTAAAGGGGGCTTTACTATTCTTCGGTAGGGGAATAACCTTTGCTTCCCTCCAGGCCTAAGGGCACACACTTTCTAGTAGGCTTAATTTGAAGATATGGCAAATAGGATATGGCAATATTGTCCGCTATTATCCTCAGTAATTTTCCATCCAGATTGTCAGACCCCGGTGTCAGACAACAATAATTTTTTCACCTCTTCCATACTTACTTTACGGAATTCTAAATTACAATGCTGTCTTTCATAATTTGGTCAGATATACTTGTATGTGTAGTGTCAGTGTTTTGTTGCTGGCATGTCGTGCCTAAATTTGCTAATCTTGCCAATGGAAAAATCATTAAAGTAGTTTGCAATATCAGAGGGTTTTGTGATGAATGAGCCATCTGATTCAATGAATGAGTTCAATTAATATTTGCCATATATTTTGCCTCATCCCTGTCAACCATACCATTTTTCAATTCCTCGTCAATCCACAGGGATTTAACAGTTTTTACAGTCATGTTCTTAATGGGTGCATGCTTATTTGTAACTGGGATAAGCAATTCCATAAATGTGTCAAGTGTAGCATCTGGTTGCTCCTTATTAAACACCACGGACCAACAAATATTGTTTACATCAACAACATAGGAATCACTACAAAACGTATTGACCTCTTATACACTATATTAGAACCAGCCTTTGGAACTTAGGTTCTCCTACATATAGCTGAACCAGGTTGCAAGCACTAGTTACAGTTTGAAGCTTTCTCTTAAGTGGGCAGCCTGATGAAAGCCAGTCAATATTTAAATCACCCAGAAAATATACCCCTCTGATAATATCACATACGTTATCAAGCATTTCACACGTTATCCGGATACTGACGGTTAGCACTTGGTGGTCTATAGCAGCTTCCCACCAGAATGGGCTTTAGGTGAGGCAGATGAACCTGTAGCCATATTTATTTATTTTTATTTAACCTTAATTTAACTAGGCAAGTGAGTTATGAACAAATTCTTATTTACAATGACGGCCTACCCCGGCCAAACCCGGACTATGCTGGGCCAATTGTGCGCCGCCCTATGGGACTCCCAATCACGGCCGGATTGTGATACAGCCTGGAATCGAACCAGGGTCTGTAGTAATGCCTCTAGCACTAAAATGCAGTGCCTTAGACCGCTGCGCCACTCTGGAGCCATAATACTTCAACAGTATTTAACATGAGATCCTCTCTAAGCTTTACATGAATGTTGTTCTGAATATAAACAGCCACACCTCCACCTTTTGGCATTTCTGTCTTTTCTGTAGATCTTATAACCATGTATTGCTACCATTGTATCATCAAAGGTATTATCTAAGTCAGTTTGAGATTGTCAGAATATGAATGTAATCTGTTACTAGCAAATGATTGATTTCATGAACCTTGTTTCTTAAGATACATATATTAATGTGGGCTATTTTTAACACTTTTCTGCGATGCTTGACTGTTTTTCTTGCTTTACTGGGAAGCTTAAGAGTTTAGACATGCTCTGGTTATTTTTACTGATTACTGATTAGATCATGCTGTCTACTCCCTGAGGAGTGTTCTGGTATCTAGAGTTATCACCAATCCTGGTCCTGGAAAGGTGATGGTGTGCAGGGTTTTATTTCAGACCTGCACTAAAACACCTGATTTAAGATCATATGTGCTTCATTGTCCATTAAGTTAAAGAACGGAAAGGTGTCTATGTTCACAACCTAACTCCCAAGACACACAACTCATCAACTAGAAATCAAGACTGTAGCAATCTGTCTCTCTCCATTACCATGGTCCATGATGCCCACTGTCCCTGTATTTCTACAATAGATTCTGTGGAATTTCCCATACCTGACCCCTGACCCCACTCGGCAGTGACTCAGCGATTCTCAGATTTAGCTCTAGTCATGACTGTATTCTTAGTCCAATCACCTGATGGAACAAAAAGGTCAATAAAAGGTCAGTGACTAAAGAACAATCGTAGAAGGTTAATCAGTTAGGCCTGTTCCAAATTCCAAAGAATTCAAATCACCAAGAACTTGTATTATCCATTCAAATGTACATTACTGTAAGATGTGAACTGTGGTCCCAAGAATCTGCATTAGTCAGCCATGGTAAAGGTATGGCCATAGAATTAGGAATTACAATACTAGTAATTGAATACGATGGGTATGACATGGTAAAGGTGAAGTACTCTGGCTGACGTGGTGTTGCTGCTGCTTGTGAACAGGGGAGCTGCCTTATGGCTGGGAGCAGGCTGAAAATCCTCAGGGAGAAACCTACTTCATTGACCACAAAACACAACGAATGTCCTGGCTCGACCCGCGCTTGGACGCTCGCCTCAGTAAGTAAACTCTGGACCGCAAGCGGAACGCAAATTAACCCCCCCCCCCCCCCCCCCCCCCAAATCGCTACCTGATCAACCCTCCAACCCAACCAACCGATCAACCCCTTTCATCCCCAAGGTCCCCTGATCACTCACTAGCACTGAACTAATCAAACAAGGAGTACAGCACTAAACTGCACACCTTCTCTCATATTGCATACCTGACCTATGACCCCTTAACCCTGTGCAGGCAGAGCTTTGCCTGTGAGAAGCTACAGTGCCTTCAACATTTATTCATACCCCTTGACTTATTCCACATTTTAGTGTTACAGCCTGAATTCAAGATTGATTTAATGTTTTTCTCACCCATCTAAACACAATACCCCATAATGACAAAGTCAAAATATGTTTTTAGACATTTTTGCTAATTTATTGAAAATGAAATACAGAAATCTCCTTTATGTAACTTTTCACATTCCTGAGTCAATACATGTCAGAATCACCTTTGGCAGCGATTACAACTGAGAGTCTTTCTTGGTAAGTCTCTAATATGCTTTCGACACCTGGATTGGACAATATTTGCATTTCTTGCCATAGATTTTCAAGTTGATTTAAGTAAAATCTGTAACTAGGCCACTCAGGAATATTCAATGTCGTCTTGGTAAGCAACTCCAGTGTAGATTTGGCCTTGTGTTTTAGGTTATTGTCCTGCTGAAAGGTGAATTTGTATCCCAGTGTCTGTTGGAAACCAGACTGAACCAAGCTTTCCTCAAGGATTTTGCACATGCTTAGTGCTATTCCGTTTCTTTTTATAAAAAAAATCCCTAGCTCTTGCCGATGACAAGCGTACCCATAACATGATGCAGCCACTAGCATGCTTGAAAATACATTGTACAAAAATATAAACACAAAAATCTTATTTCTCTCCGATTTTGCTAATGAGCATTTCTCCTTTGTCAAGATAATCCATCCACCTGACAGGTGTGGCATATCAATGAGCTGATTAAACAGCACGATCATTACACAGGTGCACCTTGTGCTGGGGACAATAAAAGGCCACTCTAAAATTTGTCACGCAACACAATGCCACAGATAACTCAAGTTTTGTAGGAGTATGCAATTGGCATGCAGGCTGCAGGAATGTCCACCAGAGCTGTTGCTAGAGAATTTAATGTCAATTTCTCTACCATAAGCTGCCTCCAACATCGTTTTAGAGAGTTTGGCAGTACGTCCAACCGGCCTCACAACCGTAGACCACGTGTAACCACGCCAGCCCAGGACCTCTACATCCGGCTTCTTCACCTACGGGATCGTCTGAGACCAGCCACCTGGACAGCTGATGAAACCGAGGAGTATTTCTGTCTGTAATAAAGACCTTTTGTGGGGAAAAACTTATTCTGATTGGCTGGGCCTGGCTCCCCAGTGGGTGGGCTTGGCTCCAAAGTGGGTGGGCCTATCCCCTCCCAGGCCCACCCATGGCTGCGCCCCTGCCCAGTCATGTGAAATCCATAGATTAGGGCCTGATGAATTTATATCAATTGACTGATTTCCTTATATGAACTGTAACTCAGTAAAATCGTTGAAATTGTTCCATGTTGCGTTTTTATATTTGTGTTCAGTATATGAAGTGGTACTCAGTGATGTGCTGTTGGATTTGCCCCGAACATAACGCTGTAGTCAGAACATAAAGTTTATTTATTTTCCACATCCAACACAATGGACATACATGGTCTCAAAGTCAACAGTGAAGAGGCGTCTCCGGGATGCTGGCCTTCTGGCAGACATTAAACTCGTAACTGTTTTAAAGTCACTATTGGCCTCATGGTGAAATCCCTGAGCGGTTACCTTCCTCTCTGGCAACTGAGTTAGGACGGACGCCTGTATCTTTGTAGTGACTGGGTGTATTGGTACACCATCCAAAGTGTAATAACTTCATCATGCTCAAAGGGATATTCCTTTTTTTATTTTGACCCTCCCTGGTTTTGTGGTTGAATCTGTGTTTGAAATTCACTGCTCAACTGAGGGATCTTTACAGATAATTGTGTGTGTGTGTGTGTGTGTGTGTGTGTGTGGGGTACAGAGATGAGGTAGTCATTCAAAAATCATGTTGAACACTTATTGTACGCAGTGAGTCTATGACTCTTATTAAGTTAAGCAAATTTTTACTCCTGAACTTATTTAGGCTTGCCATAACAAAAGGGTTGAGTACTTATTGACTCAAGAGATTTCAGCTTTTCATTTTTAATTAACAATTTGAAACAATCTTAAAACATAATTCCACTTTGACATGATGGGTATTGTGTGTAGGCCAGTGACACACAATCACAATTGAATGCATTTTTATTCAGGCTGTAACACAACAAAATGTGGAAAAAGTAAAGGGGTGTGAATACTTTCTGAAGGCGCTGTAGTAGCTAGAATAATGCTTTGTTTGGATAACAGCTGGATGGAGCTAAACCTGGGTTTCAGTGGTGATTTCTGAGTCTTTCCTTAGAAACCCAATCACATACCTGTCAAGATGCCAAGTCTGATTCCGAATGCCAATGACCAATGATTCTCCTGCTTCCTAAATGTGATCGGGTCAATTTCTGCCTTGACAATGCTCTCTTCCCTGCATGATTGATTTATTGTGTGTGTGTGTTTACATATGCATCTGTGTGCTTGTATTTGAACTAAAGTCTGTTTTAGTTTATCAGTGTTTTAGTAAGTGATGTGAGGGAAATAGTGAGGTCACATATCTGAGGTGTGTTTATGCGTAGGCGAGGTGTGTGTGTTGGTGAGAACCATGAGGGTAGACCAGTAGCTCTGGTCAGTCTCAGCAGCACCACCAGTTGGACTACTAACAGGGTCTCCCAGGGCTGATGACAGGGGTCTGATGACGGGGGCCAGGCCAGGGGTCTGATTACGGGGGCCAGGCCAGGGGTCTGATTACGGGGGCCAGGCCAGGGGTCTGATTACGGGGGCCAGGCCAGGGGTCTGATGATGGGGGGCCAGGCCAGGGGTCTGATGACCGGAGCCTGGCCAGGGGTCTGATGGGGGCCAGGCAGGGAAGACAGGGAAGGGTCCATGGAGCCTCTACTCTTCTCATCACGCTCCTCCCCCAGTATCTGGGTTATCTGTGGAGCTCCATCTCGCCACAAAACCCTGTCAGGTCCCTAGAGAGATGTGGTAAGAGAATTACATGATGTTTAAGTGGTATCATAAAACATGTTAATTGTTTTCTGCCTGGAGACTGGTTTAAACCACTAGGAGAGGAATGTATCATAGGGCCCTATAAAATCTGCTTACATTATATTATTTTGCCTCATTTCGTTAAGTTTTCCTTTGTTGCCTCTTCAGAAAGTTGAAGGAAAACAAGAATCCTGACGCATTATGTCTTATGATATTCTTTGGCATATTAATACATTGTCCAATAAGTTCAATTAATTATTTTATATTGTTGGATTCTGTGATTCCGTCCACGTTCTCCACATCGGCCCTTATATAAGCACTACATTACTCTGTTACCCGTGGCAAAAACTCCTTTATAGTTCAATGTCTTTAGTTAATACTGACCTCAAAATATTACGCCTTTTACAAGAGTTTTAGGCCAGACTTTTGACTCTCTGCTCCCCCAGCCAGCCACCCAGACGGGTCCTGTTGCACAAGAGGCTGTCCTCGGAGACTGCTTGTTTCTGAGAAGAGTGTGAGCACTTCTGCCTGCCTGGCCCCCGACCACTGTCCCCACACACACACACACACACACACACACACACACACACACACAACCATTCAAAAGTTTGGGGTAACATAGAAATGTCCTTGTTTTTTTAAAGAAAAGCAATTTTCTTGTCCAGTAAAATAACATAAAATGTATCAGAAATACAGTGTAGACATTGTTAATGTTGTAAATGACTATTGTAGCTGGAAACGGCTGATTTTGAATGGAATATCTACATAGGCGTACAGAGGCCCATTATCAGCAACCATCACTCCTGTGTTCCAATGGCACTTCGTGTTAGCTAATCCAGGTTTATAATTTTAAATGGCTAAATGATTATTAGAAAACCCTTTTTAAATTATGTTAGCACAGCTGAAAACTGTTGTGCTGATTTAAAGAAGCAATAAAAACTGGCCTTGTCAGGAATTGTGAAAAAAACTTAGTTTAAATGTATTTGGCAAAGGTGTATGTAAACTTCTGACTTATGTCCACACACCATATATGTCCACACACACATATACTGTATGTCCACACACACACATGCATATATGTCCACACACACCATATATGTCCACACACACCATATACTGTATGTCCACACACACCTTATGTCCATACACACATATACTGTATGTCCACACACACACGCATATATGTCCACACACATATACTGTATGTCCACACACACACACCATATATGTCCACACACACATATATGTCCACACACATATACTGTATGTCCACAAAACTCTGTCCCTCTTACATGCGTAACTTTCGTATTAACTCCCTCCGCTCTCTTATCAAATGTAACACACTGACAGACGTTAACTGATGGAGTGTGTGTTAGGGAGCTCTGGTTTGGAACAGGAGTTGGTGGAGGATTTAATGCGTTGCAGATTTTCAGGACTGGAAGCGTTTTTGTTTTTCCACAGTTTTCTTTGCTGACCCTGTTGGACAGCTGTTTCTGGGAAGTAAATGAAACAGGAAGGTCTTTGTTGGCAGAGCAGCCCCACTAAGACTAAGTACTTACTGTCTCCCCCCTTATCTTACTGCTCAACCTCGCTCTCTCCCTCTGCTCATATGGTGACTGAGAGCTGTGAGGGGGTGCTGGTCTCTCTCACTCTGCTCATATGGTGACAGAGCTGTGAGGGGGTGCTGGTCTCTCTCTCACTCTGCTCATATGGTGACTGAGAGCTGTGAGGGGGTGCTGGTCTCTCTCTCACTCTGCTCATATGGTGACAGAGCTGTGAGGGGGTGCTGGTCTCTCTCTCACTCTGCTCATATGGTGACTGAGAGCTTTGAGGGGGTGCTGGTCTCTCTCTCACTCTGCTCATATGGTGACTGAGAGCTGTGAGGGGGTGCTGGTGCTTTCTGTGTGCAGTTGCACGCCATCTGTCTGTGTGGCCCCTAGTGCCTAAAAATTCCATATTCCCGTCATGTAATGAACTCTAGCCCAGGCTTCTTAATTTCTGTAAACATAATCTATTGGATATGTTTGAATATCTAATGGTGGTTTTCTGTGCAGGTTGACATTTATTGGAATGAATCTTGTCCTTCAGGCAGAACTGAGTGTTATTCCTCCAGAATAACCTGCGTTTCCTGTCTGCCCCCTTGACCAAACGTGGAGACTGTTGCAACTAACAGCTTTTGGTAACCAAAATGGCCGTGCATTGAGCCTCTGGGAATTGAGTTTAATAGGAAGATTACAGATGTGTATTTTCCCGAATTGTGAAGTCCGTTATGTAACGTTAAGGGGCTCTGAGGAAAACCTTATGGTCCACAAATGTGTTGCTTTATAGAAAAGGTGAAATCATACATTGCATGACAGCTAGACCTAAACTAGTTGTTCTCCCTGTTCTAACTTTTCCCTCCACACGTTGTCTGTGTTGAGGGAAACGTTGAGTCTGTGTTGAGGGAAAGGAGGGCAGGTAAACTAAGTAGGTTCCTTTGCTCTTCATCCAGACTTCAAGTAAACTACAAGTCCAGCTGACACAGATGGGGAGAGAGGCACACTGAACTGCCGAAGGAGGGGGGGGGGAGAGAGAGAAGAAGAGCGGAGGCAAAGGAGAGTGAGAAAGGGAGAGGGCAAACCGATATCCTGAGAGGGAGGGAGGGAGGTAGAAAGAGAGAGAACAGACATTCTGTTTGTCCACAGTGAAACCACTAGACTGTCTGCTTTCTGTGCCATGTGGAGGGAGGGAGGGAGGGAGAAAGAGGGAGAACAGACATTCTGTATGTCCACAGTGAAACCACTAGACTGTCTGCTTTCTGTGCCATGTGGAGGGAGGGAGGGAGAAAGAGGGAGAACAGACATTCTGTATGTCCACAGTGAAACCACTAGACTGTCTGCTTTCTGTGCCATGTGGAGGGAGGGAGGGAGGGAGAGAGAGAACAGACATTCTGTATGTCCACAGTGAAACCACTAGACTGTCTGCTTTCTGTGCCATGTGGCTTTTTTAGCTCCACATCTGGCCTATACTGCTACATTTATGCCATGTGTGATTAGTTTACACAGGATAACTTTGTTCTGGACAATCGATTAAGAGTTTAAGATAAAATGTTTATTGAATACTATTGAAAATGTACTGCTGAATCAGCAGTTACAAGACCTACATTGAATTGCAAATAGTCATGTAATGTTGTCATGTAGACGAGTGAATGTAGTGACCAAAGATGGCCTTGGTCAGACATGGTCACGTTTCTCCCTCCCATCCAGACTCAAGGCAGGCTCTATCTTGTCTTGTCCTGTCCTGACCCAAGGCAGGCTCTATCCTGTCTTGTCCTGTCCTGACCCAAGGCAGGCTCTATCCTGTCTTGTCCTGTCCTGACCCAAGGCAGGCTCTATCCTGTCTTGTCCTGTCCTGACCCAAGGCAGGCTCTATCTTGTCTTGTCCTGTCCTGACCCAAGGCAGGCTCTATCCTGTCTTGTCCTGTCCTGACCCAAGGCCGGCTCTAAAAATGTCTACCAATCGATTGGTTGAAAGAACAGATGAGACTCGGTCGCCTAACATAATACAACACCTTGCTTGTTTCAGCAAGAAGCTACAACGTTTTCATCACGTTAAGAGTCCACTTTGCCACAGTAACAGAATCAACCGCAGGAAATTCTGGCAGTCCCATCTTCGGTCAGCTGGGTGATCCATCTCTACACTGACTCGCTGTCTGGACTCTGGCTCCTGATCTCAGTTCCACAGTGGTGTGGAACTGAGATCTTGTTCACCTGATTGACTATACCTAAGAGAAATGTCTGTAGCAGTACTGTGTACATATCAGCACAGTCAGACTATCACATTACTATCTGCCTAAAGCCTTTAACCTCTCACATTTATCTTGGATTAATTCAGACACTGTTCTCCACTGGAATTGTTGTTTCTAGCCCTAATAACAACCCCCTCCCTTGTCTCTGTCTGTCCTTCCATAGTGATGTCCCAACATCATCACCAGCAGCACCTGCAACACACCCAGCAGCAGCACCAGCAGCAGCCCCAACAGGCCCAGGCCCAAGCCTTGAGTTCGCCTGGCTCCCTCCCTCAGCAGCAGAGCTCCCAGGCTGGGATGATGAGCCTGTCTAGTCCCCTGGGCGTGGTGGTCAGTGCCCAGCAGAAGATGAGACTGCAGCGCATCCAGCTGGAGAGGGAGAGAATCCAGAGACGCCAGGAGGAGCTCATGAGACAGGTGAGGCAGTGTAGACCGCAACACTAGACCGCAACACTAGACCGCAACACTAGACCGCAACACTAGACCGCAACACTAGCCTGCAACACTAGACCTCAATGCCCAGCTGCTCAAACCTAGAGTGTTTACCCTTTATTTAGGCAGGGGAATTCTCATTGAGACCAAAGTCTATTTTGCATTACAAAAGAGCCAACAATACCACACAGACAGATAGCCTGCTCTATTCTCAGACCTCCAGTCCACGTCTCAACACTGTTCTGTTTATCCCACACCTACAACCCACCGGAGACTGTCTGGAGAGACCTAATACATAGCCCTAATCAAGCCTTATCTGCTCTTTTCCTCTTAGAGAGACACCTCGACCCGATTTTATTCAGGCTCAACACAAACTAGAATGTATGCACGCACACAAACATGTTTTGTTCTATCATCGTGGGGGACCTAAAATGTATTTCCATTCAAAATCCTATTTTCCTTACCCTAACCCAAACCCTAAACTTAACCCCTAACCCCTTACTCCTAAACCTAACCTAACCCCTAACCCTAATTCTAATCCTAATTGTAACCCAATCCTATCCCCTAAGCTTTTTGGGGACTTTTGGGGACTTTTGGGTGTTTTAGACCCCCACAAGGAAAGAAGAACCAACGCACACAGACAGGCCACAAGCCAGCACATCACGTGCCTCCTCCGAGCACAATGAGAAAAGGGTTTCCCAGAAGACTCTCAGAAAGACAGCAAATGGAGCTCTTAGTTGGACTGTAGTTTGTTTTGAGCTCATGCTTTGGGCCTTTCTATGGAGTTGGGGGGGGGGGAGTAAACATTAGCTCCCACTAGTGGCCGAAAGGGGTAGCTAACAGCTACTCTATTTCTCCTGTTATTCTGGACTACCTGCTCATCCACTTACAGGAAGGCAGGCTCACACACAGAGAGAGAGAGAGAGAGAGAGAGAGAGATGTACACCAGTTTGTTTACCGTCTTTATTGTCCAGCCAGTGACCTCAACCAGGAAGTGTTTATCTAAACCAGGAAGTGTTTATCTCACCCAGAACTCCTTGGCTCTGTCGGCCCATCCTGAGGTCTGTGGGGTTGGCCAGGGGTAGGGAGAGGGGAGAAGCGTGTCAGTGTACACTTGCTCTTCAATAAGGCTCACCCTGTGAAGCCCTGACTATGGCCTGTATAGTTGGTCTGAGAGGATGAAGGAGAGTGGTGTGTGTGTGTTTTATAGGGGTGGGTGTGTTTTATAGGGGTGTGTGTAAATATACACATATTCTGACAGTAGCTTCTCTATTTTCCTCTCCCCTAGACGATCTCGCTGCTTTGGTCTGTCTGACGGTCTGGAGATAGATCCCTTTAGACCTGTGGGGACACACCCTCCCCCCCACACACACACCCCTAACACATTTAATCTGTCTGTTCATTACCATATACAGTATAAGTGTTGTGTTCAGTCCATACAGCACCAATGTCACACTTATCGACATTGTTATGAAGCTTCTATTCAGCAGCCTGAGGGGAAAGCTCCTTCCCTGGGTGGAAACCCCCTTCCCTTTACAGATACATCCAGACATTTGTTACACATCAGATGAATGGGAAGCTGGTGTTTCTCATGTGACTGTGCACTGGGAGTTAGTTGTGCCCCAGGCAGGGAGACTGACATGATCCAACCCTAGGGGGTGGGGGACTACCCTTCACCTGCAGGGGCACAGGTGAAGGGTAGTTCCCCCGTCCCCTAAGGTTGTCTTTGTGTGTTTGCCTGCTAACTAGCTACTATAGCCATTGCTAGTCACTGCTAGCGGTCTCCACCACTGCTCTCCTTGCACCAGCCAGCTTTAGTTTGGACAATATCGGCCAGTCCGCACAGCGCGCTTCCAACCCAGCGCATAGCAGATTGCTTTCCCTACCACATCACCGGATTTCTGCCGAAATCACAGGGCCATCACACCGGATCATCACAGCTAGCTAGCTGCAACCGAGTGGCTGTTGTTTGGCTAACACTACTGTCCCGAAGCATGCACCAGTTAGCCTTGAGCTATCCTCGAGCTAGGCCCATCTCCCGGCTAGCCGACGTGTACTAGCTAATTCCCAGGCTACAGCACCTCTTGGTCAACCGGCCTGGACCTTCTATTGTCCACACGGAGCCCCGCTGATCCATCACGGCAGGTCTGCCGATGTAATCGTCCGACACGGTTTCAACAGGCTTTTCCGTTGCGAAGTCGTCGAAGACCCATCTGCTATCCCTGGCCCGCTAGCATTCTGAACGCCGTGCCTCCCGCTCGCCTAGCGCAGTAGCGGTCACTGAACTGCTTCCTGGCTCACCTCTTTGCTGCTCATCGAACGTATTGATCTCTCGGCTACACAGCTGATGCCTGCTGGACTGTTCCTTTACACAGTACCTCACTCTGTTTATCTGTTAAGCCTCAGCTCCGAACTCAGGTCCTGTGTCTAGCACAACATTTTCTCTAACTGACCCTCTTTGTCCATTCGTCACCTTTACCCGTTGTTGTCTTAGCTCTCTTGATTAACTGTGTTTGTTTAATGCCTCTCCCTTATGTCAATATGCCTTGTCTGTTGCTGTTTAGGTTATTCCTTATCGTTCTATTCCACTATAGAGCCCCCAGTCCTGATCAACATGCCTCAGTTAGCTCCTTTGTCCCCCCCCACACACACGGAGACCTCACCTGGCTTAACTGGTGTAAGAGATGCAACCTCTCTCATCGTTACCCAACGCCTAGGTTTACCTCCACTGAATTCACATCCTACCATATCCCTGTCTGTACATTATGCTCTCAATCTATTCTACCGCGCCCAGAAATCTGCTCATTTTATTCTCTGTACCCAACGCATTAGACGACCAGTTCTTAAAGCCTTTAGCCTACCCTTATCCTACTCCTCCTCTGTTCCTCTGGTGATGTTGAGGTAAACCCAGGTCCTGTAGCCCCCAGTACTACACCTATTCTGCTCTCATTTGTTGACTTCTGTAACCGTTAAAGCCTTGGTTTCATGCATGTTAACATCAGAAGCCTCCTCCCGAAGTTTGATTTATTCACTGCTTTAGCACACTCCGCCAACCCTGATGTCCTAGCCGTGTCTGAATCCTGGCTTAGGAAGGCCACCAGAAATTCTGAAATTTCCATCCCCAACTACAATATTTCCCGTCAAGATAGAACTGCCAAAAGAGGCGGAGTTGCAATCTTCTGTAGAGATAACCTGCAGAGTTCTGTCATACTATCCAGGTCTGTGCCCAAACAGTTTGTGCTTCTACTTCTAAAAATCCACCTTTCCAGAAATAAGTCTCTCGTTGTTGCTGTTTGTTACAGACCCCCCTCAGCCCCCAGCTGTGCCCTGGACATCATATGTGAATTGATTGCCCCCCATCTATCTTCAGAGTTCGTACTGCCTCATTGCCTGCGTCCGTAATGGGTCCGCGGTCAAACGACCACCCCTTATCCCTGTCGAACGCTCCCTAAAACACTTCAGCGAGCAGGCCCGGGTATCCTGGAAGGATATTGACCTCATCCCGTCAGTAGAGGATGTCTGGTTGTTCTTTAAAAGTGCTTTCCTCACCACCTTAAATAAGCACCTTAAATAAGCAAGTTCTGGGACACTGTAAAGTCCATGGAGAATAAGAGCACCACCTCCCAGCTGCACTGAGGCTAGGAAACACTGTCACCACCGATTTTAAATCTACGATAATCGAGAATTTCAATAAGCATTTTGCTACGGCTGGCCATGCTCTGCACCCCCGCAGCAACTTGCCCAACCCCCACCCCCCTGCTTCTCCTTCACCCAAATCCAGATAGCTGATGTTCTGAAAGAGCTGCAAAATCTGGACCCCTACAAATCTGCTGGGCTTGACAATCTGAACCCTTTCCTTCTAAAATTATCCACCGCAATTGTTGCAACCCCTATTACTAGCCTGTTCAACCTCTTTCGTATCGTCTGAGATCCCTAGAGATTGGAAAGCTGCGGCGGTCATCCCCCTCTTCAAAGGTGGAGACACTCTAGACCCGAACTGTTACAGACCTATATCCATCCTGCCCTGCCTTTCTAAAGTCTTTGAAAGTCAACTTAACAAACAGATCACCGAGCTGGCCATAGGTGCACCTCAGCCACGCTCAAGGTCCTAAACGATATCATAACCGCCATCGATAAAAGACAGTACTGTGCAGCCGTCTTCATCAACCTGGCCAAGGCTTTCAACTCTTTCAATCACTGCATTCTTATCGGCAGACTCAATAGCCTTGGTTTCTGAAATTACTGCCTCGCCTGGTTCACTAACTACTTCTCAGATAGAGTTCAGTGTGTCAAATCAGAGGGCCTGTTATCCGGTCCTCTGGCAGTCTCTATGGGGGTGCCACAGGGTTAAATTCTTGGGCCGACTCTATTCTCTGTATATATCAATGATGTCGCTCTTGCTGCTGGTGACTCTCTGATCCATCTCTACGCAGGCGACATCATTCTGTATACATCTGGCCCTTCTTTGGACACTGTGTTAACTAACCTCCATATGAGTTTCAATGCCATACAACACTCCTTCCGTGCCCTCCAACTGCTCTTAAATGCTAGTAAAACTAAATGCATGCTCTTCAATCGAACGCTGCCCGCACCTGCCTGCCAGACTATCATCACTACTCTCGACGGGTCTGACTTAGAATATGTGGACACCTACAAATACCTAGGTGTCTGGTTAGACTCAACTCTCCTTCCAGACTCACATTAAGCATCTCCAATCCAAAATTAAATATAGAATCGGCTTCCTATTTCGCACAAAGCCTCCTTCACTCATGCTGCCAAACATGCCCTTCGGCGATGTCATTTACAAAATAGCCTCCAACACTCTACTCAGCAAATTGGATGTAGTCTATCACAGTGCCATCCGTTTTGTTATCAAAGCCCCATATACTACCCACCACTGCGACCTGTACGCTCTCTACATATTCGTTGCCAAACCCACTGGCTCCAGGTCATCTATAAGTCTTTATTAGGTAAATCCAAGCCTTATCACAGCTCGTTAGTCACCATAGCAACACCCACCCGTAGCATGCGCTCCAGCAGGTATATTTCACTGGCCATCCCCAATGCCAACACCTCCTTTGGCCTCCATTCCTTCTGGTTCTCTGCTGCCAATGACTGGAACGAATTGCAAAAATCATTGGAGCTGGAGACTACCATCTCCCTCAATAACTTTAAGCATCAGCTGTCAGAGCAGCTTACCGAACACTGCACCGGTACACAGCCCATCTGTAAATAGTCCACCCTACTACCTCATCCCCATATTGTTATTTTTGCTCATTTGCACTCCAGTATCTCTATTTGCACATCTGCACATCTCATTCCAGTGTTAATGCTAAATTGTAGTTATTTCGCCACTATGGCCTATTTATTGCCTTACCTTCCTAATCTTACTCAATCTCAACTGCCCTACCTGGTTAAACAAAGGTGTGTTTGGGTAAGTTTGTCTTACGGTAGAAAGCACAAACCTGTAACTTATCCCATGGCCCACTTCCTTTAAGACTATTAGCCAACCCCGTCCTGAGGCACGTGTGTCTGTCTTCACATCAGATAATTGCTGTGTAATTCACACACTCACTACTGTATTTTAAAACACTGCTTGGTTAATTTTCCTGGAGTAGTTGGAAGAAGCAGATTCTGGAGTTAGCAAATATTTCTCTTCAATTGTTGTAGGACACAATGGGTTTAACTATAATGAACATAGTTTCAGTAATCTTGAATCTCTCCTCCCCCTCCCCTCTTCTCTCACCCCTCCCTCTCCTCCCCTCTTCTTTCACCCTTCCTTCTCCTCTCCTCCCCTCCCATCTTCTCTCCTCTCCATCCCCCCTGCTGCCTATTGCTTCCCCCTAGGAGGTTGCGCTGTGTAGACAGCTGCCCGTGGACTCTGAGAGCATGGCACCAGTGCCCACCCCCGGTGGCAACCCTGCTCAGCCCATGACCCAGGGCAACATGCCAACCAACGGATCCGACCCCTTCCTCAACAGGCAAGTGCACTCCTGACTCCTCCCATATGTTATTCAATTCAAAGGGCTTTATTGGCATGGGAAACATTGCCAACGAAAGTGAAATGCATAATAAGCAAAAGTTCCAAAGGAATAGAGACATTTCAACATTTCGAATGTCATATTATGCGTATATACAGTGTTGTAATGATGTGCTTCTCTGTTTCATATCATATCCCTCCCTCTGCCTCTCTGCCCCCCTGCCTCGCTCTGCCCCCCTGCCTCGCTCTGCCTCTCTGCCCCCCTGCCTCGCTCTGCCTCTCTGCCCCCCTGCCTCGCTCTGCCTCTCTGCCCCCCTGCCTCGCTCTGCCTCTCTGCCCCCCTGCCTCGCTCTGCCTCTCTGCCCCCCTGCCTCGCTCTGCCTCTCTGCCCCCCTGCCTCGCTCTGCCTCTCTGCCCCCGTGCCTCGCTCTGCCTCTCTCCCTCTCAGCCTGTCTTCTGCTTTTAGTTTTCAAGCTGTGGTGTGTGATCCAGTTGGTTATTAGACAGGATCAGTTTATTAATAAGGTTTTTCTTCCTCTGTGATCCACAGTGGTCACTTCCAGCACTCCCGGGAGCAGAGCACAGACAGTGGCCTGGGGCTGGGCTGTTACAGCATCCCCACTACCCCAGAGGACTTCCTTAATAACATGGAGGAGATGGACACAGGTAACACATACTTCCTCCCTCCCTCCATCTCTCTCTCTCTCTCTCTCTCTCTCATCATTACTACTACCACCATCATCATTACTACTACCACCACCATCATTACTACTACCACCATCATTATTACTACTACCACCATCATCATTACTACTACCACCATCATTATTACTACTACCACCATCATCATTACTACTACCACCATCATCATTACTACTACCACCATCATTATTACTACTACCACTACCACCATCATTATTACTACTACCACTACCACCATCATTACTACTACCACTACCACCACCATCATTACTACTACCACTACCACCATCATTACTACTACCACTACCACCATCATTACTACTACCACTACCACCACCATCATTACTACTACCACTACCACCATCATCATTACTACTACCACCATCATTACTACTACCACTACCACCATCATTACTACTACCACTACCATCATCATTACTACTACCACTACCATCATCATTACTACTACCACTACCACCATCATCATTACCACTACCACCATCATCATTACTACTACCACTACCACCACCATCATTACTACTACCACTACCACCATCATCATTACTACTACCATCATCATTACTACTACCACCATCATTACTACTACCACTACCATCATCATTACTACTACCACTACCATCATCATTACTACTACCACTACCACCATCATCATTACCACTACCACCATCATCATTACTACTACCACTACCATCATCATCATTACTACTACCACTACCACCATCATCATTACTACTACCACTACCACCATCATCATCATTACTACTACCACTACCACCATCATTACTACTACCACTACCATCATCATTACTACTACCACCATCATTACTACTACCACTACCACCATCATTACTACTACCACCATCATTACTACTACCACTACCACCACCATCATCATTACTACTACCACCATCATCATTACTACTACCACTACCACCATCATCATTACTACTACCACCATCATTACTACTACCACTACCACCATCATTACTACTACCACTACCACCATCATCATTACTACTACCACCATCATTACTACTACCACTACCACCATCATTACTACTACCACTACCATCATCATTACTACTACCACTACCATCATCATTACTACTACCACTACCACCATCATCATTACCACTACCACCATCATCATTACTACTACCACTACCATCATCATCATTACTACTACCACTACCACCATCATCATTACTACTACCACTACCACCATCATCATCATTACTACTACCACTACCACCATCATCATTACTACTACCACTACCACCATCATCATCATTACTACTACCACTACCACCATCATCATTACTACTACCACCATCATTACTACTACCACTACCACCATCATTACTACTACCACTACCACCATCATCATTACTACTACCACCATCATTACTACTACCACTACCACCATCATTACTACTACCACTACCATCATCATTACTACTACCACTACCATCATCATTACTACTACCACTACCATCATCATTACTACTACCACTACCACCATCATCATTACCACTACCACCATCATCATTACTACTACCACTACCATCATCATCATTACTACTACCACTACCACCATCATCATTACTACTACCACCATCATCATCATTACTACTACCACTACCACCATCATTACTACTACCACTACCATCATCATTACTACTACCACTACCATCATCATTACTACTACCACCATCATCATTACTACTACCACTACCACCATCATCATTACTACTACCACTACCACCATCATTACTACTACCACTACCACCACCATCATCATTACTACTACCACCATCATCATTACTACTACCACTACCACCACCATCATCATTACTACTACCACCATCATCATTACTACTACCACTACCACCATCATTACTACTACCACCATCATCATTACTACTACCACCATCATCATTACTACTACCACCATCATCATTACTACTACCACCATCATCATTACTACTACCACTACCACCATCATCATTACTACTACCATCATCATCATTACTACTACCACTACCACCATCATTACTACTACCACCATCATCATTACTACTACCACTACCACCATCATCATTACTACTACCACTACCACCATCATCATTACTACTACCACTACCACCATCATTACTACTACCACTACCATCATCATCATTACTACCACCACTACCATCATCATCATTACTACCACCACTACCATCATCATCATTACTACCACCACTACCATCATCATCATTACTACCACCACTACCATCATCATTACTACCATCATCATCATTACTACTACCACCATCATCATTACTACTACCACCATCATCATTACTACTACCACTACCACCATCATCATTACTACTACCACTACCACCATCATCATTACTACTACCACTACCACCATCATTACTACTACCACTACCATCATCATCATTACTACTACCACTACCATCATCATCATTACTACCACCACTACCATCATCATCATTACTACCACCACTACCATCATCATCATTACTACTACCACTACCATCATCATCATTACTACCACCACTACCATCATCATTACTACCATCATCATCATCATTACTACCACCACTACCATCATCATTACTACTACCACCACTACCATCATCATTACTACTACCACTACCACCATCATCATTACTACTACCACTACCACCATCATTACTAATACCACTACCACCATCATCATTACTAATACCACTACCACCATCATCATTACTACTACCACTACCACCATCATTACTACTACCACTACCACCATCATTACTACTACCACTACCACCATCATTACTACTACCACTACCACCATCATTACTACTACCACTACCACCATCATTACTACTACCACTACCACCATCATTACTTCTACCACCATCACCATCATCATTACTACTACCACCATCATCATTACTACTACCACCATCACCATCATCATTACTACTACCACCATCACCATCATCATTACTACTACCACCATCATCATTACTACTACCACTACCACCATCATTACTACTACCACTACCACCATCATTACTACTACCACTACCACCACCATTACCACTACCACCATCATTACTACTACCACTACCACCATCATTACTCCTACCACTACCACCATCATCATTACTACTACCACTACCACCATCATTACTACTACCACCATCATCATTACTACTACTACTACCACCATCATCATTACTACTACCACCATCATTACTACTACCACCATCATCATTACTACTACCACCATCATCATTACTACTACCACCATCATCATTACTCCTACCACTACCACCATCATTACTACTACCACTACCACCATCATTACTACTACCACTACCACCATCATTACTACTACCACTACCACCATCATTACTACTACCACTACCACCATCATTACTACTACCACTACCACCATCATTACTACTACCACTACCACCATCATTACTACTACCACTACCACCATCATTACTACTACCACCATCATCATTACTACTACCACTACCACCATCATTACTACTACCACTACCACCATCATCATTACTACTACCACTACCACCATCATTACTACTACCACCATCATCATTACTACTACCACTACCACCACCATCATTACTACTACCACCATCATCATTACTACTACCACCATCATCATTACTACTACCACTACCACCATCATTACTACTACCACTACCACCATCATTACTACTACCACCATCACCACCATCATTACTACTACCACCATCACCATCATTACTACTACCACCATCACCATCATCATTACTACTACCACTACCACCATCATTACTACTACCACTACCACCATCATTACTACTACCACTACCATCATCATTACTACTACCACTACCACCATCATTACTACTACCACTACCACCATCATCATTACTACTACCATCATCATTACTACTACCACCATCATTACTACTACTAGTACTACCATCATCATTACTACTACCACTACCACCATCATTACTACTACCACTACCACCATCATTACTACTACCACTACCACCATCATTACTACTACCACTACCACCATCATTACCACTACCACTACCACCATCATCATTACTACTACTACCACCACCATCATTACTACTACCACCACCATCATTACTACTACCACTACCACCATCATTACTACTACCACCATCATCATTACTCGCGCGCCCTCTCTCTCTCTCTCTCGCGCCCCTCTCTCTCGCACACTGACTCTAACACCCTCTCCTATCCACCCTCCCCCTCCAGGTGAGAGCATGGCCCAGGCGGGCAGTATGAACGTGTCCCAGCACAGCGGCTTCCCAGACTTCTTGGACTCCCTGCCAGGGACCAACGTGGACCTGGGAACCCTGGAGGGAGCAGACCTCATCCCCATCCTCAACGATGTGGAGTCGGTCCTCAACAAGAGCGAGCCCTTCCTTACCTGGCTGTAAACACACACACACACACACATCTTCTACAAACATATACACACATGTATACACATACACATGTACAGCCCTAAACACAAAGACCAACACACACACACACACACACACATCTTCTACAAACACATGCACACACATGTGCAGTCCTAAATACACAGACAACACACACGCCCAACAAACAGGACGAAAGACTCCACATATCTAAAGACTCTTACTGTCTGTGCTGCCTTTAGCTACCTATTCAAATCAGCTTTATCTGTTTTCCTCAGACTTCTCCATGTGTACAGTAATATTACACTCTGTTTGTCTACCCTCTGTCTGCCAGACCACCTATCAATCTGAGTTCAGTTTAAAGATATAAAGAGTATTAACCAAAGCCTTGAGAGAACAACATCTATACAAAACATGACACGTATTAAAGTGAATACTGTATGATAACAAAGTTAGTGGTTTTGTATGTTCTGTAAGACTCGCCCCCACCCTGGTTTTGGAATCACAATACATGTTATTTTTTTACAGCTTTCCTGTCTCTCTTGGGGTGACTATGTGGAACAAGTTGTTGGTAAAAAAAAAAGTGTTTTTATAATATTTGGTGTCCAGTGGTATTGCTTTGCCACAACAAAACTTATGCAGGGAGGCTTTCTTACCAGTAGGTGGAGCTATTGCTTAAGCTACTATAGTTATGATATTGATCTTTACTGTCTAGAAGGCTGTCCATCTGTAGGTTCTTGGTATAAAGAGCGCCTCTGTTGGCTACAGCACTGTAAACCTTATCTAAAATGTTATCTATCACCAACAGTATTTTAGCTGTCAGTTTGGGTTTGAATTAAAAACCCACATTGTTACTGTTGTTTCTGTTCATAAAAACAAACTTCATATTCATTTCTATATCAGCATTAGTAGCCATGAGAACAAAGTGTGTTATATCAAATAATGTTTCCTATTGTTCGCTACAGTGTCACTACAAAAGCTTTAAAAACTTTAAAATTGTACTCAGTTAGATTTTTAAACAGAACTGTTTGTAGTTTTTTGTCATTCTAATAATTGTACTCCAATGTAGCTTGAACTCTAAAAGCTCATGTCTCAGTTATGCAACGACGTAGAATTATGTATTATAATACTTACACTTTTTACATCATACTATAGTATTTGTTTTTCTAATCTGTAAAATAGCCTAGATGGGTTCTTTGCATCTGGTGCCATTGTAGGACTTTGCATTTTTTTGTATTTATCAAGAGCTATGATTCTATTTTTATTTTTTTATTTAAAAAAAATGAAATTTAGATTTCAAAGCACTACAAATCAGCAAGGGATTTAAAGATATCTGATCATGAAGTGAATGTTGAAGTTAGATGATCACCAGAAGCTCCCAAATGGCGTTTTGTTTCAGTATGTATTGAGGCTTGATAATCCTTCATAAGCAAACTCTCTCCTTGGTCCTCTGTCTCTGTCTTTGGGCTTGCAAAGGACAACATTTTTTATAATATCTGTTCTGCGGGGAAATATGCAACAATAGGGTTTTATATGGCCTGAGATTATTGTGCCTATACGTTTAGAGGACTTTTAGTGAATTGGCAGATTGGATTGGCATGGGGTTGGCATTGTGATCTTGTTTTAACGTGCCAACCACACAACACAATCTGCTCTGATCTTTTTTTTTTCTACATTTGTCTCAGTTTTTGTATTTGCATGTTGATTGACATATTGACATATTCCTAGGTTAGGTGGTCTATAGCCCAACCTTCTATTGTGACTATACTGAGTCTGGTTACTGTGTAGAACGTTAGAACTAAGAAGGTAAGAAAGTGATGTATTCTGGGAAGGGGCAGGTGAATAGTAGAGGGGGGTTGAGATTAGGGTGAGGGGGGTGTTCAACGCACGCCAAAGCACTCTGCTTTTCAGCGCAGCAGCGCTAACACAACTAACATGACATCTTAACGTCAAGATGACAGGGTGAAGAGGGGCGTGAGAGGGGGCACACAGTTATGCCACCACCACCTGTGTCCTGGTGTGGATTGGTTTCAGAGATTGGAGGCCTCTATTACCCAAACATGGCCAAAGAAGGCTTGCTCTGACAGGGCTAGCAACATGCTAACTCATGCCCAGGCCCTGCTGATGAAAATGGCTCCAGTGAGAGGTGATAGGTCTTTTGAGAATCAGACAAGGTTATTGGTCCAATCACACAGCTGCCTCTCTTGGTGTTTCTGTGTCAGGGAGTTTCCCTGTTTGTGTTTTCGGTTTAGTGACGTGCTGTTCCAGTTCTAATAACACACGCCAGAGGAGCGCTAAGGGGGGACACTGGGCAGGGCTGTCTGTGCACCATTACTGGGGACACAATTCAAGGTTGCACCATTACTGGGGGGGACAATTCAAGGTTGCACCAGTTCGGGTGGACATAATTAAAGGTTGAACCCGTATGAAGGGCACAATTTAAATGTTTGAGAAAATGGATAATAGCATTTGTATCAGATTTTTTTTTTGTAAATCTATACTTTGGGGGATATAAAGACCTGATGAAGAGATTGATTATATGAGCCCATAGGGCATGAACACAGTGGTGGTGTTATACCATTTAGGGTTTGAGGAAATGGTTTGGTGTGGAGCACATGTTTGACTAGAGGTGCATAGAGTGGCATGACATGGAATAGACAGGATACCGCTGTAGCAATATATAGCGCGGTATAGTGCAGCGGCTAGGCTACAGCTGCGTGGTGGGATGGGACGGGTGTGTTTTCAGTAGTTACAGGGTTCTTGGAATGTTGAAGGCATGCTCATTGGTTGTGAAAATCAGACTAACAAAATGGCTGTCTACTGTATCTTATCCTGGCAGTTTGGACATGATGTAACCTTGGCAAGGAGTCTCTGAAAATTGTTTAAAAACAGTAACATGTTTAAAATAAAAAATAAAAAAAATTATAAAATGGCGTCAGAACCATGGAACTTTGTTTTTTATTATTACAGAAGCTCACTCTTGATCACTGATATCACAACAACTCAGATCACACTGTCCATAGAACCAAAAAATGACCTGAGAACAGTATTACTCTCTAGGTAAAATAAGCTAGCATACAAAACAACATACACCACCATCATAATACCACTCCATACAACAGGGAGCAGTCTGATTACATTTGAGCATCTATATATGTAAATGGGGTTGATGAATAGGGAAAGCTGCATTGCAGTGTGTTTTGTATGATACATAGGAACCAACACCTCATAAAGTCACTGAAAACCCAACATGACAGACTCCTTAGTAACCTCGTGGCAGTACAGGTAACACTGAAAACCCAACATGACAGACTCCTTAGTAACCTCGTGGCAGTACAGTAAACACTGAAAACCCAACATGACAGACTCCTTAGTAACCTCGTGGCAGTACAGTAAACACTGGCACAGAGGAGAGAGGGAAGCTAGTCATGTCCATCCATTAACAGGAACTAGCCAAAATAAAGTTATAAAATGACACCAACAAGCCTACTCTGATAAGACTGAAGAAACCTTTGTTTTGTGTGTTTTTGAATATTGAAAATGATTTGCAATTAAATAAGCCCAGAGACAAAGATTTTATAGATTTAATTGATGGCAAGTATGGAATTATAATTTGAAATGTTGAAAGTGCTTTCATGTTTTTAACGTATTGAATTTGTTTGATTTAATTACATATTACCATTTAAAACATAAAAAAATTGAAATACTTAATGTGTCTCTTAAATGTCCTCTGCTGTCATAAGACCGACCAGCAAGCAAAAGGCCATCAAGCTAGGTAGGTTGGAAATGGTTGAAAAAAATAGTACAACAAAATCATATACACCTCGTAGAAATCCAGTCAGTGTTTTTGTTGATGTAAGAAGTCTTCGCTCTTCTTTTGAGAGGCTCACGGATCCTCAGACCTCACCATCACTACTCTGAAAGACAAACACAGGACAATAACTTTACAAAAACGTTCAAATCAACTCTTACTCAAATACAAACATATTTATACAGTGTATCAGTGTGCCAATCATGGATGGGCTAATTGTTACTAAGCTTACCAAAGTTCATGGTCAGATAACACATGGCTGAGAGGTCAGTGACACAGGTGGAATAACAGGGTCTAGCCCTTATTGGAGGGCTGAGACTGGGTGTGGGGCTAGGACTGGGGCTAGAGCTGGGAGTGGGGGTGGGGCTAGGACTGGGGCTAGAGCTGGGAGTGGGGGTTGGGCCAGGAGTGGGTCTACGACTGGGGTGGGGTTAGGCCCCCACCCCCACCCGCCGCAGCAGTCTCCACAGATAGCTCTAATGAGTCCGTTGATGACCTGGATGGCACAGAGCACAGACTGTAGCAGACCCATGACCAGCAGCATGGAGAACAGAGTCAGGTGCCAGGTCACGGTGCCTTCAGGTTTTGTACAGCCCTCCCACAGGGTGTGGTTCCTCAGGTAGTCACTGGTGGAGAATAGAGAGGAACACGTTCAGAAAAAGCTAAATAAGACTGAGTGATGCACATAGATGGTCACCTTGTGTAATTCACGAACTGCCATGAATGCGAGTGAATGATGTACATACTGTGTCAAAAAATTAACAATGTATTACCAACAATGTGTTTGAGTGGTAAGCCGGTTCTTACCCGTCAACAAAGGGGGTGGTCCACAAAGGGATTGACTCTGCTGTGCCATTCATATACAGACATATTGGTCCATTATGAATGGCAACAGCAGACAGGTGAACATCTGAGGAGAAGAAACTGATCATAGTTACAGTGGTCCAATTCAATGTTATTAAAACATTGTTATTCAACGAGGCAAGTCAGTTAAGAACAAATTCTCATTTACAATGACAGCCTACCCCGGCCAGATAGCCGGATAGATTTACAATCACAGCCGGATGTGATACAGCCTGGATTCAGATGCAGTGCCTTAGACCACTGCGCCACTCGGGAGCTCAATCAAGCTGGGTATTGAACCCAGTCTACCCAAGGCAAGTGACTCAAGACAAGCATTTTAGTCCACTGAGCTAAAACCTGTGGTAGGAAGGACTAACATTACTAACATACTGTTAGAGGGATGGACTTAAGGGCCTGTATAAAGCGTATCAATCAATTCATTATGATCTAAACTGATCCTAGATCAGCACTCCTACTCTGAGAGCTTTGTGGATACAGGCCTAGGTCTCATACCGGGATCAGCTTGATACTGTATTTCAGCAAGAGTTATTTCCTTGAACCAAACAATGCAACATCGGACAAGAGATCAATTGATCCTTTTGCCCAAAATCAGATGAAAGCAACAGCACCCTCTTACGATGCAGTATGGTACCAGTGTGAGATGGAATGATACTATTGATCAGGTGGTAAGAGAGCCCTGTAGATAAATGCCTGCTCTTTGTTTCTGCTATCTGCTGGCCAGTATAATGGGGGCTCTGTCCCTTGGAGGCATTGGAAATGCCAGCTGAACTCCCTGCTTGTGTGTGTGTGTGTGTGTGTGTGTGTGTGTGTGTGTGTGTGTGTGTGTGTGTGTGTGTGTGTGTGTGTGTGTGTGTGTGTGTGTGTGTGTGTGTGTGTGTGTGAGTGTGAGTGTGTGTGTGTGTGTGTGTGAGTGAGAGAGAGAGAGAGACTCTGGTTCGGCCTAAAAGTATGGTGCACATTTCTGGATGCCCTGTGCTTAGAATAGCATGCTATTCACCCGCTATTCATTTAACCATTAGAATAGCATGCTATTCACCCGCTATTCATTTAACCATTAGAATAGCATGCTATTCACCCGCTATTCATTTAACCATTAGAATAGCATGCTATTCACCCGCTATTCATTTAACCATTAGAATAGCATGCTGTTCACCCGCTATTAATTTAACCATTAGAATAGCATGCTATTCACCCGCTATTCATTTAACCATTAGAATAGCATGCTGTTCACCCGCTATTAATTTAACCATTAGATTTGGGGTGGAGATCAAATAAATGAAGGTGTGGCGGAGGTGTGTCTACAGATACGCTGTATTCTGACCTTGACTTAATTCCCCCATAATTCCACCACCTTTACGCAGGAGGTCGAGGACACCATGAATACGGTCAAGCAATCTATTTTACCTTATGATCACTGGAGACAAATGTGAAACCAATCATATGGCAAAGTGAAGCATATCAACAGATAACCTTTTCCACAGTAAGTTTAGGAAATACTGGCCTTATAAGTTGCAGGGATAAAATGTGGAGACCCAAGCTATAGGCTTCTGTATCCATGCACAAATGACAGTACAGCGCCAAACCTATCCAGTTGATTTAGGATTTCTAGAATGTTTTAATTATATGACCGGACTTTTCACTGTATATTTTACAAATTGTATCCTGTTAAATATTAGCCACTATTGGTAGCCACCGTTAGTTATACACTCATACATTTATAACTGTCACTTTAGTGTTAGTTTCCTTACATTTATAACTGTCACTTTAGTGTTTGTTTCCTTACATTTATAACTGTCACTTTAGTGTTAGTTTCCTTACATTTATAACTGTCACTTTAGTGTTTGTTTCCTTACATTTATAACTGTCACTTTAGTGTTAGTTTCCTTACATTTATAACTGTCACTTTAGTGTTTGTTTCCTTACATTTATAACTGTCACTTTAGTGTTAGTTTCCTTACATTTATAACTGTCACTTTAGTGTTAGTTTCCTTACATTTATAACTGTCACTTTAGTGTTAGTTTCCTTACATTTATAACTGTCACTTTAGTGTTAGTTTCCTTACATTTTGCATGTGTACACTTTTCTCACCTTCCAATATTTAATGGGTTGAACAATTGAATATGGTAACTTTCAGGATGAACCAAACCACTGTATTTTTTATTCACCAATATATTTTGTGCATGAGGTGCTCCAAACCAGTTTTTTTAATTATGCTTTCCTAACCCTAAATAATATACAAGATCAGAGTTTTTTTTAATCTACCAATTGGTGCTGAAAAGGAGACGAATATGCATGTTTTTAGATGATTATGCGTGTATTTAGATGAATATGCATGTATTTAGATGAATATGCATATCGTTAGATGAATATGCGTGTATTTGGATGAATATGCATGCATTTAGATGAATATGCATGTATTTAGATGAATATGCATGTGTTTAGATGAATATGCATGTATTTACATAGCTTTCTGTCATTAATCCCTAATATTCAGAACCGTTCTCTCCATATTCTAGTGAGTCTGTCTATGTTGGTGCTTTTCTAATATCCAATTTATATGTTCATGCAAGTGACTGATTGAACGAATCCTCACAATCAGTATCTGCAATTTGGCAGTATGCCCAGAACCTTGTTTTGAGAACGAAAGATATCTCAGCTTCAAGGTCTCAGCTTAGAGAGAAGAAGCCTTGTGAGGTATTAATTATGAATGATGAATAAGCTAAATCATGCAAATATAACTTGTCTGCAGTATAGAAGAGAACTAATGGGACTGCCCCGGTAGAGCTCCTGACAAATGTGTACTATGGTGCATCAAGTTTGTTGGAACCTCTCCAGTTAACTGTTAATAAACAATTTAACATTAGCTTTGAGTGTCCCTGTGTAGAATTTCCACGACAGGTTCTTCGGCTGTCCCCATAGGAGAACCTCTTGAAGAACCCTTTTGGGTTCCAGGTAGAACCCTTTTGGTTTCAGGTAGAACCCCTTTTATGGGGACAGCCGAAGACCCTTTTGGAACCCTTTTTTCTAAGAGTGTAGACACTAAGCACATCCCGTAACGGGTCGATCAGACCTCCATCCATCCTATTCTTGTGAGGTAATTACTCTGTGTGTTTCCTGCTGAGGACGGTGGTGTGACTCTGTGTTTCCTGTTAACTTCCTGTTACCGCTGACTCCCTGACCGTGCGTTTCCTGTTCCTGATTGTCTGCAGATCTCCCTCCAGGACATCCTGAGGCCCTCCTCCGACCTTCCCTGTAATTTCCTCTCACCACTGGGCCAAGTGGGTCCATAGCATGAGGGACGCTGGGAGGGAGCTGGAAGGAGACTTCCTGATTAAGAACAAGGCGCCCAAACATGGACAGATGTTTTCCAACCCCCATATGTCCTGGGCCTTGACTGAGAGGAGCATCAGTGTTGTCCAACATTACTCAGAGAGGAGCGTCTGTGTGTGTATTTCTCCCTCATGGGGCATGGGGCTCACCTCTACTGTGTACAGAATGGATTTCTGATGCCTTGTCTAACAGGTTCTATGTGGATCCCTTTCACTACTAAAAGGTTCTGAGTAGAATAATGTATATCACCAAAGGGTAATATCTGTGGTATAAAATATTCTACTCAGAACCTTTTCTTATCCTATTGAGACAAACAAATAAAAAGTGTATCTCTCTTTGTGTGTATCTGTGCTTTGCAGAGATGGGTCATAACAGTGGAGTTACCTCCGTGTGGTGGCTGAGGCCCTAAGACTGAGCGTGGCTTATAGATAGATAGATAGATAGATAGATAGATAGATAGATAGATAGATAGATAGATAGATAGATAGATAGATAGATAGATAGATAGATAGATAGATAGATAGATAGATAGATAGATAGATAGATAGATAGATAGATAGATAGATAGATAGATAGATAGATAGATAGATACTTTATTGATCCCCGAGGGGAAATCTCTTTGTCAAGCAGCTACAACAACAAAACACAGGACAGGTGCAAAATGCCAGAACGAAAATACACAAAAGACAGATACACGGTACATGATACATAGAGTGGCAGTATGAAAAAGTATAGAAATACAAGAAGTCTGGAGAGCAAAAAAGCTATAAAAAGACATTGTATAGTATGGGTGGTTGGCTGAATATGAACACTATACATTGGTGGATGGTTAACTATACTATACAGGTCGATGGCAGATAAATACTTCAATAGCTAAAAATGTGTATGATATGAGTGAGGCTAATAATAGTTTACTTAATAGACATACTGGTTAAATGAACAGGTAAGTGAATATTTTGCATGGTTACATTAACTGTACAGGTAAATGACAGGAAGAGATACTTAAATAGCTAAGTGTGTGTATGATATAATTTGGGTTAATAATAGTAATTCCCTTAAAATACAGTCCTTAGTGCGCAGGGTTTAATTACAGATAAGTGCACGTATTGCACATTCGATATACTAAAAGCAATGAAAAAAGATACAACTGACAGGATACTAATATGCATTCCTGAGTGAATGCCTACGTAAGTTAGGTCCAAGAATTACTTACAATATTGCACGTGATATGATATAACAACTGTACATGAGTATGTATATACAGACCTGAATGAATAAATAAGTCCTGAGTGAATGAGTGATTACAGACCAGAGTTACTCACGGATGGATGCACAATTGTTAAACTAGGTCCTAACACCCCAACAGTTCCAGGTCTGTGTTGCCGACGGCACGGCATCCCGGTGAGGCATTGAATAGTCTAATAGCCGCCGGCAGGAAGGACCTCCTGTAGCGCTCTCTGGCACACCGGGGTGGGATCAGTCTGTTACTGTGCCGACCCAGACCATGTTAAAATCCCTCTGGAGCAGCGGAGGATCCTCAGAGGAGGAAGGGGATGACCATCTTCCTCAGTGAATTTTATTTAAAAAAAAATAATGAACCATTCAAAAAGTTATCCATTTTAGAGGATTATATATTCACGTCACCAAATAATTCATTAAAATACACTGTTTTGCAATGAAGGTCTACAGTAGCCTCAACAACACTCTGTATGGTAGCAACGTGGTGTAGCAGGAGGCAGAGTATGTGAGTGGAGCTGGAGCTGAGAGGAGTGGAGCTGAGAGGAGTGGAGCTGGAGCTGAGAGGAGTGGAGCTGGAGCTGAGAAGAGTGGAGCTGGAGCTGAGCTAGGAGTGGAGCTGAGAGGAGTGGAGCTGGAGCTGAGAAGAGTGGAGCTGAGAGGAGTGGAGCTGGAGCTGAGAGGAGTGGAGCTGGAGCTGAGAAGAGTGGAGCTGGAGCTGAGCTAGGAGTGGAGCTGTTTTCTAACCATTTGCACTTGTTTTGGTACACCTAATTATATTTTTATGTGATGGTAAAGGTAGGGGTGTACTAACTTTTTCCCCATAAGGAAAAGGCATTTTTGTTTATTTTAATTGCATAACATTTTCAACGTTTTTTTTTGTTGTGTGATTTGTTAAATTGGGTAACCTTTATCTGTCAATAGTGTTGAAGTGAAGATTACATAAAAAAGAGAGAACTTTCCAGGGGGTGTACTTACTTTTTAACATGACTGTATACAACAAGCTGTTTGTATGTGGCTGCTATGAAAGTGAACTGTGTTTGCGTGTGATCAGGGGTATATTTATTGCGCCGATTCTGTTGAAAAACGTTTCTTAAACGGAAGCAAACTTAACGAAATGGGGATAAACATCCCTGAATTTGTCCAATAGAAACTATTGTTTGCAACTGTTGGAATAATGATTACACCCTAGGTCAGCTAGATGCAGGCAAGAGTGTGCAAAGCAGTATTGAATGTGTCACTCTGTCACCTTGATTACTCAAAATTCTCTCAACCTGCGTTGTAAACTTTCATTCATAGGCTAGGTTGTAGCAACCTCATGATGGGTACAGGGAAAAGCCCTGATCCATGATGGGACAGGATCAGGGCTTTGAGGTAGAATGTCTGTATCCATGACAGGATCAAGGCTTTGAGGTAACGCCACCCTTTCTACTTACAGTTCAGTGGAGGCTGCTGAGTGGAGGATAGCTCATAATAATGTCTGTAACGGAGGCAATGGACTGGCATCAAACACCTGGAAACCATGTGTTTGATGTATTTGATACCATTCCACTGATTCTGCTCCAGCCATTACCACGAGCCCGTCCTCCCCAATTAAGCTGCCACCAACCTCCTGTGTTACAGTTAGTGCATTCATCTGATGGGGGCTAGGTGAGACAACCACATTGCATAGTCATAGTAAGTAAAACAATTGCTCAATAAAGCAGCTATCAGCAAAGCTGACCCCTCCCTCTTAATAGGTACCTCTGCATGCTGTAGATATTGCTGGTGACAGTGACAGCACTAATCGATCAACCCTACCAGACTTTGAACTCTTGATTCACCAGATGAAAGACAAACACAGGCTGGTTTCCCTTTCTGTCAACGCTGCCTAAATAACCCTCTAAAAACCATCTCTGTCTTGTGGGGGACGCTTCTAAATATTCAAATATGACTCCGTCATGTGTTAGCAAACACACACAGATTAAAATAGTTCCTCTACTGTTCCAAACACGCCCTCTCTCTCTCTCTCTCTCTCTCTCTCTCTCTCTCTCTCTCTCTCTCTCTCTCTCTCTCTCTCTCTCTCAATGTCAATTCAATTTCAATTCAAGGGCTTTATTGGCATGGGAAACATATGTTTACATTGCCAAAGCAAGTGAAGTAGATAATAAACAAAAGTTAATTAAACAATAAAATTATTAACGGTAAGCATTACACTGACAAAAGTTATAAAAGAATAAAGATATTTGTCTGTTTTCAGTGTTGTAACGATGTGCAAATGGTTAAAGTACAAAAGGGAAAATAAATTAACATAATTGTATTTATTTTTTGTTTTTCACTGGTTGCAAAGGTCACAAATATTGCTGCTGTGAATGCACACTGTTGTATTTCACCCAATAGATATGAGAGTTTACCCAAATTGGATTTGTTTTCGAATTCTTTGTGGGTCTGTGTAATCTGAGGGAAATATGTGTATCTAATATGGTCATACATTTGGCAGGAAGTTAGTCTCTCTCTCCTCTCTGTCTCTCTCGCTCTCCTCCCTCCTCTCTGTCTCTGTCTCTCTCGCTCGCTCTCCTCCCTCCTCTCTGTCTCTGTCTCTCTCGCTCTCCTCCCTCCTCTCCTCTCTGTCTCTCTCGCTCTCCTCCCTCCTCTTTGTCTCTCTGTCTCTCTACTTTCAGAATCAAATCTAAGAAACGTGTGAACACATTTTGTTAGTAATGCATGTGTTTGTGAAAAATAGAGCAGCATCCCAAAATAGTTTCTCCTATAATGTGATTTGTTGTTTCGCCGCGCCACGCCGCGCCTTGACGACATCCCTTTGGAATGAATAGCAGTGTTATCTGTCATGGCCGTTGAATTCTATTGAGTGAAAGGAAAAGGGCGATGGAGAAACATCCTGGCTGAGTCACAGCCCTCCAAGCCCCTCTTTGTTTCTGCTTCTGTGTGAGGCTGAGAGGGAGGTCAGTGGGAAAGACCAGACCAGCCCTAACCAGACCTAAAACACCAGACTTGGACTGAGCCAATGGAAAATCTGCTAAACACTCCTGATCCGAACAGGGTGTTATGTCCAAACTGCACGATTCCCCCTCGGCCAAACCCATATGGTTCTCTACAGGGAGTGCATGCTCGCTCTCTCTCAGGCATTTGGTTTTCTGGATTAATCCATTCATGAGCTATGAATGTACCCCCATTAGAATCCCCAACACATCAAGCCTGTGGCCCTCAGTCAGTGGATTGGACTTCCTGGTACACAGCCTCAAAACCCCTGGAATATGTTAGTCAGCAAACGAAAGCGTGAAACACTAATAGCAGTTGTGGCTCATTAATGATTCCAGCTAACCTTGGTTATGCCAGATTAGGGCTGTATGGTCAGGGTTAATCCAGGATTACATTACTTGATCCTGTTCTTTCCATTCTAGTACGTTCCTGCCATGCTTAATACAACACACATTCATTTTTTTATATTTTAGTCAACGCTCTTATCCAGAGTCACTTACAGTAGTAAGTGCATACATTTTCCATAGTAGTATTGTACAGTCCCAGTACCAGTTTGTACTTAACTATAACATGGTTAACTAAGTAGCTGTCCCAAATATTACTCTTAAGTATCCATTGCCCTACATAGGTTGTGTAGTGGTTACCATGATGAGGTTGTGACTGAGTAAAAGGACTGACTGATCTTCCAGATAGACTGTGTCACTGTAGGTCTGTCAGGATAGGTTGGTGTTGTCTTGTCTCATCTGTTTGGTCTATTCTTCTGATGCCATCTCCTGCTGGTGGAGAGAATCGCTGGCTCAAGTAGAGGGCTGTTCACAGCCACCTTTCCTGTCAATTAACTCAAGGTCACAGCCTGATACCACATAATGTCTGCCATGTCATTGGATGAATAGTTCAGTTGTTTGTTTAAAACATTGCTGCATCTGTGTAGGGTTAGAAATGCAACCTACGTATTTATTTGTACAGTGAAGCTGAAACGTTTAATTTGGCTCTATACTCCAGCATTTTGGATTTCAGATTTTAAAAATTCATATGAATTCCACCAAAACACGCTAACCACGCTAACCTCTTACCATTACCAATAACAGGGGAGGTTAGCATTTTTAGAGGGTACGATATTTAAGCCTCTAACCTTCTCACTCATCATTATTCATAATTCAGTCATGATTATCCGTAATCATGGTAACATCTACATTAATGTAGAAGTGTTCAGAAGTGACTTGAAAATGATTAATCAATACATTATTTACCATTAATTTCTATTGGACACAACATAATCCCAAACACAACCTAAACAAACTGCAAATGCATCCAACACGTTTGTAGAGGCACAAGCTTGATGTAATCATTGCGCGCCAGGAATATGGGACCAAATACTACACTTCTGACAACATTTTATACACTATGAGTGAATTTGTCCAAATACTTGACACCTTAAAATGGGGGGGACTAGATACACAAAGTACTTTAATTTCTAAACTGTAAAACAGATATGTATGAAAATACCCTCAAATAGACATTCTGTACTGTCGCGTCATGTAAAACATTTGATCTCAAATCCAAAATACTGGAGTATAGAGCCAAACTAACTCTACCTACATGTACATATTACCTCAATTACCTCGACTAACCGGTGCCCCTGCACATTGACTCTGTACTGGTACCACCTGTATATAGCCTCCTCACATTGACTCTGTACTGGTACTCCTGTATATAGCCTCCTCACATTGACTCTGTACTGGTACCACCTGTATATAGCCTCCTCACATTGACTCTGTACTGGTACCACCTGTATATAGCCTCCTCAAATTGACTCTGTACTGGTACCACCTGTATATAGCCTCCTCACATTGACTCTGTACTGGTACCACCTGTATATAGCCTCCTCACATTGACTCTGTACTGGTACTCCTGTATATAGCCTCCTCACATTGACTCTGTACTGGTACCCCTGTATATAGTCTCCTCACATTGACTCTGTACTGATACCACCTGTATATAGCTTCCTCACATTGACTCTGTACTGGTACCCCTGTATATAGTCTCCTCACATTGACTCTGTACTGGTACCCCTGTATATAGCCTCCTCACATTGACTCTGTACTGGTACCCCTGCATATAGTCTCCTCACATTGACTCTGTACTGATACCACCTGTATATAGCTTCCTCACATTGACTCTGTACTGGTACCCCTGTATATAGTCTCCTCACATTGACTCTGTACTGGTACCCCTGTATATAGCCTCCTCACATTGACTCTGTACTGGTACCACCTGTACAGTGAGGAGAACAGGTATTTGATACACTGCCGATTTTGCAGTTTGCAATTACAGAGATAATACGTTTCCTGTAGTTCTTGACCAGGTTTGCACACACTGCAGCAGGGATTTTGGCCCACTCCTCCATACAGACCTTCTCCAGATCCTTCAGGTTTCGGGGCTGTCGCTGGGCAATACAGATTTTCAGCTCCCTCCAAAGATTTTCTATTGGGTTCAGGTCTGGAGACTGGCTAGGCCACTCCAGGACCTTGAAATGCTTCTTACGGAGCCACTCCTTAGTTGCCCTGTCTGTGTGTTTCGGGTCGTTGTCATGCTGGAAGACCCAGCCACGACCCATCTTCAATGCTCTTACTGAGGGAAGGAGGTTGTTGGCCAAGATCTCGCGATACATGGCCCCATCCATCCTCCCCTCAATACGGTGCAGTCGTCCTGTCCCCTTTGCAGAAAAGCATCCCCAAAGAATGATGTTTCCACCTCCATGCTTCACGGTTGGGATGGTGTTCTTGGGGTTGTACTCATCCTTCTTCTTCCTCCAAACACGGCGAGTGGAGTTTAGACCAAAAAGCTCAATTTTTGTCTCATCAGACCACATGACCTTCTCCCATTCCTCCTCTGGATCATCCAGATGGTCATTGGCAAACTTCAGACGGGCCTGGACATGCGCTGGCTTGAGCAGGGGGACTTTGCGTGCGCTGCAGGATTTTAATCCATGACGGCGTAGTGTGTTACTAATGGTTTTCTTTGAGACTGTGGTCCCAGCTCTCTTCAGGTCATTGACCAGGTCCTGCCGTGTAGTTCTGGGCTGATCCCTCACCTTCCTCATGATCATTGATGCCCCACGAGGTGAGATCTTGCATGGTGCCCCACACCGAGGGAGACCGTCATCTTGAACTTCTTCCATTTTCTAATAATTGCGCCAACAGTTGTTGCCTTCTCACCAAGCTGCTTGCCTATTGTCCTGTAGCCCATCCCAGCCTTGTGCAGGTCTACAATTTTATCCCTGATGTCCTTACACAGCTCTCTGGTCTTGGCCATTGTGGAGAGGTTGGAGTCTGTTTGATTGAGTGTGTGGACAGGTGTCTTTTATACAGGTAACGAGTTCAAACAGGTGCAGTTAATACAGGTAATGAGTGGAGAACAGGAGGGCTTCTTAAAGAAAACTAACAGGTCTGTGAGAGCCGGAATTCTTACTGGTTGGTAGGTGATCAAATACTTATGTCATGCAATAAAATGCAAATTAATTATTTAAAAATCATACAATGTGATTTTCTGGATTTTTGTTTTAGATTCCGTCTCTCACAGTTGAAGTGTACCTATGATAAAAATTACAGACCTCTACATGCTTTGTAAGTGGGAAAACCTGCAAAATCGGCAGTGTATCAAATACTTGTTCTCCCCACTGTATATAGTCTCCTCACATTGACTCTGTACAGGTACCCCTGTATATAGCCTCCTCACATTGACTCTGTACTGGTACCACCTGTATATAGCCTACTCACATTGACTCTGTACTGGTACCCCTGTATATAGTCTCCTCACATTGACTCTGTACTGGTACCCCTGTATATAGCCTCCTCACATTGACTCTGTACTGATATCCCCTGTATATAGCCTCCTCACATTGACTCTGTACTGGTACCACCTGTATATAGCCTCCTCACATTGACTCTGTACTGGTACCACCTGTATATAGCCTACTCACATTGACTCTGTACTGGTACCCCTGTATATAGCCTCCTCAAATTGACTCTGTACTGATATCCCCTGTATATAGCCTCCTCACATTGACTCTGTACTGGTACCACCTGTATATAGCCTCCTCACATTGACTCTGTACTGGTACCACCTGTATATAGCCTCCTCACATTGACTCTGTACTGGTACCACCTGTATATAGCCTCCTCACATTGACTCTGTACTGGTACCACCTGTATATAGCCTCCTCACATTGACTCTGTACTGGTACCACCTGTATATAGCCTCCTCACATTGACTCTGTACTGGTACCACCTGTATATAGCCTCCTCACATTGACTCTGTACTGGTACCACCTGTATATAGCCTACTCACATTGACTCTGTACTGGTACCCCTGTATATAGCCTCCTCACATTGACTCTGTACTGGTACCACCTGTATATAGCCTCCTCACATTGACTCTGTACTGGTACCACCTGTATATAGTCTCCTCACATTGACTCTGTACTGGTACCACCTGTATATAGCCTCCTCACATTGACTCTGTACTGGTACCCCTGTATATAGCCTCCTCACATTGACTCTGTACTGGTACCACCTGTATATAGCCTCCTCACATTGACTCTGTACTGATACCCCCTGTATATAGCCTCCTCACATTGACTCTGTACTGGTACCACCTGTATATAGCCTCCTCACATTGACTCTGTACTGGTACCCCTGTATAAAGTCTCCTCACATTGCGTCCGCTCCACTCAGCCCCTCGCCCTAAAATGGAGCTGGTTGCGTCATCAGCCTCAGTGTGACTCACAGAGTTGGAGGGTTCAGTTAAAACCCTACACACTAGGGAAACCATTCAGTTTCCTTCCTGGATTACATCTGTGAACAGACCCCAGACCTCCCTCTCTCTCCATTCCTCTCTTCACGGATCCTCCACCTCTCTCTCCATTCTTCCACTCCTCTCTCCACTCACTGCTCTCCTTGGTGATCCCCGCTCCACTCCACCTCTCTCTCCATTCCTCTCCTCCTCGTCCTCCTGTGTGGTAGAGGCAATGTGCTCCATTGGTTTTGTGTGGTCGCTGGGCTTTGCCCTCCTGCCCCTGGCGGTGTGCTGTATTGTGGCCAACGTTCTGCTGTTCTTCCCTGGAGGAGAGATCCAATATGTCCAACAGGGGAGACTGTCCAGGCTGGTCTGGTTTATGATGGGCATTGGAGGGGGAGGCGTGTTGGTGAGTAGCTATATGTCATCCTGTTGTTACTACACTGGCTACAGTTGTAGTACTGTTGAGTTGGTGGATTATGGGTCAGGTTAACAAGTGGTTCAGTGAACAAAAGGTAGAATAAAAGATTAAGATAATTAGGAAGTCATAACAGTTTTATCTCTTGGTCTTGTATTTTCTTTCTGATAATAGCGTGTTCTAAACTGAGACAGGTGCTAATCTGAAACAGGTGCTAATCTGACACAGGTGCTAATCTGAAACAGGTGCTAATCTGACACAGGTGCTGATCTGACACAGGTGCTAATCTGACACAGGTGTTAATCTGACACAGGTGCTGATCTGACACAGGTGCTGATCTGACACAGGTGCTAATCTGACTTTAGTAAATCCATGTGTGTAATGTATTTATATTTTGCTGTCTTTGTAAGAGGAGGGTTGAGGCTAACAGGGCCGTGTCCTGGATGTTTGACCTTTTAGACCACCTTTCAGCTGTTTTCCTTACTGTAGAGGTACTATAGGAGACCAAGGAAAATGGTTGTCAGCTCTTCCTCCAACATACCCTAGGAGTTTTATTTTACCAGACACCTACAGTAGAGTGGGAATTAGCCACCATTTTATGAACCTGTTCTATGGACCATCTTTTTGTGAATAGCAATAGTTGTACAGTACAGTTCAGTAGGATATAGTGCTACAACAACAAAGCTCTTGAGGACGTTGTATATAGATGGTGGATTGATGCACTGACATAACATACTGCGGCATACCCTGAGATTTCCTTGTTGTGTGTCTCTGTAGATGTTCCTGCCTGCTGGCGTGTTCATCAGCCTGGGGAAATGTACAGGCTGCTGTTGGAATGAAAGCTTCATGGTGAGGACTGATGCTTCTTGTCATTAGGGCCCTGTGTTTTGAGAGATCATGTGACATGCCTGGATTTGAACATTTATTTAAATATTTTTCATCAAACTGTCCCCTTTTCTTTTCATGTCAGATGGTCCAGTAACATCCTCAGACAATTGCTTTCATTTTTGGTGGAATTCTCATTTCTGGATAAGGCTTCAAATGCAGGATAAAATATTGTCACATGATCATGTCACATGATCGCGCTAAACACACATTTATGATTTCAGCCAGTGGTTCTATTATTGTGAAAAGCAGAGGTAATAGGGGTCAGCCTTCTCATCTTCTTCAGGACAGACGGTATTGGTTTAAAAGTAAACCGTTAAAGTAAGTTAGTGGGTGTGTTTTGGCTTTGATCCTATTAATATAATCACAGATGTTACAGAGGTCAATTTTAACACTGTGCAAAGCTAATGCAAAAGCTAATAGGCTCATGAAAGGTAGGCTATGCTTAGCTAATTATACGTAAGGCCATTGTAACACTATTAGCGGGTACAATAATGATATGAGGAGGAGGCTTCACCATCAGGGAGTACAAAGCATCTGGGCCAGGAAGAGAAGCTGAACCTTATCTGTGTATAAGTTGTTTTTGTAACAGCCAAAATTTCTCCTCACACACCCACACACTCCTTTCATGGGGATTGTTATGCAGCTGCTCTGGGTGTAACGGGCAGGCCTGAACCGTGTGTGTGTGAGAATGTGAGTGTGAGAGTGAGTGTGGGTGTGAGAGAGAGAGAGTTTATAAATACAGTACCAGTCAAAAGTTTGCATACACCAACTCATTCAAATGTTTTTCTTTATTTTCTACTTTGTAGAATAATAGTGAAGACATGAAAACTATGAAATAACACACATGGAATCATGTAATAACCAAATAAGTGTTAAACAAATAAAAATATTATTATAATTTTAGATTCTTCAAAGTAGCCACCCTTTGCCTTGATGACAACTTTGTACACTCTTGGCATTCTCTCAACCAGCTTCACCTGGAATGCTTTTCCAACAGTCTTGAAGGAGTTTCTACATATGCTGAGCACTTGTTGGCTGCTTTTCCTTCACTCTGTGGTCCAACTTATCCCAAACCATCTCAATTGGGTTGAGGTCGGGTCTTCTGATGCAGCACTCCATGGGGCGGTATGTGGCCTGGAGGGTAGGAGCGGTGGGTCAGTAACCGGAAGTTTGCTCGATCGAATCCCCGAGCTGACAAGGTAAACATTTGTCGTTCTGCTCCCGATCAAGGGAGTTAACCTACTGTTCCCCAGGCGCCGATGACGTGCATGTCGATTAAGACAGCCCCCCACACCTCTCTGATTCAGAGGGGTTGGGTTAAATGTGGAAGACACATTTCAGTTGAATGCATTCAGTTATACTAATATAGACTAATATCCCCCTTTCCTTCCATCACGCTCCTTCTTGGTCAAATAGCCCTTACATTGCATGTGTTGGGTTGTTGTCCCGCTGATGGTGTATCGCTGCAGAATGTTGTGGTAGCCATGCTGGTTAAGTGTGCCTTGAATTCTAAATAAATCACAGACAGTGTCACCAGGAAAGCACCATCACACCTCCCCCATGCTTCATGGTGGAAAAACATGCAGAGATCATCTGTTCACCTACTTGCGTCTCACAAAGACACGGCTGTTGGAACCATCAGACCAAAGGACAAATTTCCAGTAGTGGGAAAAGTACCCATTTGTCATACTTGAGTAAAAGTAAAGATACCTTAATTTACAATGACTCATGTAAACCACTACTAGAGTAAAAGTAAGTATTTGGTTTTAAATATACTTAAGTACCTAAAGTAAATGTAATTGCTAAAATATACTTAAGTATCAAAAGTAAAAGTATAAAAAATGTCAAATTCCTTGTATTAAGCAAACCAGACGGCACCATTTTCTTTTCTTTTTTTAAATTTACGGATAGCCAGGGGAACACTCCAACACTCAGACATAATTTACAAACAAAGCATTTGTGTCTAGTGAGTCCGCCAGATCAGAGGCAGTAGGGATGACCAGGGATGTTCTCTTGATAAGTGCGTGCATTGGAACATTTTCCAGTCCTGCTAAGCATTCAAAATGTAACAAATACTTTTGGGTTTCAGGGAAAATGTACATTATTTTCTTTAGGAATGTAGTGAATTAAAAGTAAAGGTAGTCAGAAATATAAATAGTAAAGTAAAGTACAGATACCCAAAAAAACTACTTAAGTAGTACTTTAAAGTATTTTTACTGAAGTACTTTACACCACTGCAGATTTCCACCGGTCTAGAATCCGTTGCTCGTGTTTGTGGCCCAAGCAAGTCTCTTCTTCTTATTGGTGTCCTTTAGTAGTGGTTTCTTTGCAGCAATTCGACCATAAAGGCCTGATTCACACAGTTTCCTCTGAACAGTTGATGTTGAGATGTGTCTGTTACTTGAACTCTGTGAAGCATTTGTTTGGGCTGCAATTTCTGAGGATGGTAACTCTAATGACTTTATCCTTTGCAGCAGAGGTAACTCTGGGCCTTCCTTTCCTGTGGCGTTCCTCATGAGAGCCAGTTTCATCATAGCGCTTGATGGTTTTTGCAACTGCACTTGAAGAAACTTTCAAAGTTCTTGAAATGTTCCGGATTGACTGACCTTCATGTCTTAATGTAATGATGCACTGTCGTTTCTCTTTGCTTATTTGAGCTGTTCTTGCCATAATATGGACTTGTTCTTTTACCAAATAGGGCTTTCTTCTGTATACCACCCTTACCTTGTCACAACACAACTGATTGGCTCAAAGGCATTAAGAAGGAAAAAAATTCCACAAATTAACTTTTAACAAGGCACATTCCAGGTGAATACCTCATGAAGCTGGTTGAGGGAATGCCAAGAGTGTGCAAAGCTGTCATCAAGGCAAAGGGTAGCGATTTTGAAGAATCTCAAATATCAAATATATTTTTATTTGTTTAACACTTTTTACTACATGATTCCAGATGTGTTATTTCATAGTTTTGATGTCTTCACTATTATTCTACAATGTATAAAATAGTAAAAAATAAATTAAAACCCTTGAATGAGTAGGTGTGTCCAAACGTTTGACTGGTACTGTATGTGTGTATATACAGAATATACTAATGTATTATAGATGTGTATTATAGATGTGTGTGTATTACAGATGTGTAGGTCAGTTATGGCAGCGCTAGTTGGGCTGGCTGGGTCGGGGTACTGTTTCGTCCTCTCTGCCATGGCTATGTTGGAGGGACCTAAGTGCAACACCGCTACGGAATGGTCCTATCCCTTCGCCAACGAGGAATTAAGGTTAGTTCCACCCTCCTTTCAAAGGAAATGCTAATATATTCTGGAAATATTCCTGCTATTAAGGTTTCTTTAATTTCCGAAATGCATTGGAAGCAAATGTCAAATCAATCAAATCTAATCAAATCAATCAAATCTCATTTTATTTGTCACATGCTTGGTAAACAACAGGTGTATACTAACAGTGAAACGCTTCCTTATAGGCCCTTCCCAACAATGCAGAGAGAACATTTTTTGAAAAAAATAATAACACAAGGAATAAATACACAAGTGTCAATAACTTGGCTACAGTCCATTCGGAAAGTATTCAGACGTCTTGACTTTTTCCACATTTTGTTACGTTACAGCCTTATTCTAAAATGGATTAAATAAATTAAAAAATCCTCATTAATCTACACACAATACCCCATAATGACAAACTGAAAACAGGTTTTTATATATGTTTTGCAAATGTATTAAAAATAAAAAACAGAAATAGCTTATTTACAAAAGTATTCAGACCCTTTGCTATGAGTCTCGAAATTGAGCTCAGGTGCGTCATGTTTCCATTGATCCACCTGTGGTAAATTCAATTGATTGGACATGATTTAAAAAGGCACACACCTGTCTATATAAGGTCCCACAATTGACAGTGCATGTCAGAGCAAAAAAACTATTAATGAGGTCGAAGGAATTGTCCGTAGAGCTCTGAGACAGTATTGTGTCGAGGCACAGATCTGGGGAAGGGTACCAAAACATGTCTGCAGCATTGAAGGTCCCCAAGAACACAGTAGCCTCCATCATTCTTAAATGGAAGAAGTTTGGAACTACCAAGACTCTTCCTAGAGCTGGCCGCCCAGCCAAACTGAGCAATTGGGGGAGAAGGGCTTTGGTCAGGGAGGTGACCAAGAACCAGATGGTCACTATGACAGAGCTCCGGAGTTCCTCTGTGGAGATAGGAGAACCTTCTAGAAGAACAACCATCTCTACAGCACTCCACCAATCAGGCCTTTATGGTAGAGTGGCCAGACGGAAGCCACTCCTCAGTAAAAGACACATGACAGCCCGCTTAGAGTTTGCCAAAAGGCACCTAAAAGACTCTCAGACCATGAGAAGCAAGATTCTCTGGTCTGATGAAACAAAGATTGAACTCTTTGGCCTGAACGCCAAGTGTCACGTCTGGAAGAAACCTGCCACCACCTTGCTTCACCATAGGGATGGTGGCAGGTTTCTTCCAGACGTGACACTTGGCATTATGCTGTGAGGATGTTTTTCAGCAGGAGGGACTGGGAGACTCGTCAGGATCGAGGGAAAGATGAAGGGAGCAAAGTACTGAGAGATCCTTGATGAAAACATGCTCCAGAGCTCTCACGACCTGCAGAGAAGAATGGGAGAAACTCCCCTAATAAAGGTGTGCCAAGCTTGTAGCTTTATACCCAAGAATACTCAAGGCTGTAATCACTTCAACAAAGTACTGATTAAAGGGTCTGAATACTTAAGTAAATGTGATATTTCTATTTTAAATTTTTAGCACATTTGCAAAAATGTCTTGCTTTGTCATTATAGGTTATTATGTGTATATTGGTGAGGAGACAAAAAAACGATTTAATTCATTTTAGAATAAGGCTGTAACGTAACAAAATGTGGAAAAAAATCAAGGGATCACTAACCTCCTCCCTATAGGCTGTCTCATCGTCACCAGTGATCAGGCCTACCACCATCTTGTCGTCAGCAAAACTTAATGATGGTGTTGGAGTCATGCACAGCCACACAGTCGTGGTTGAACAGGGAGTATAGGAGGGGACCAATCACGCACCCCTGAGGGCCCCCCATTTTGAGGGTCAGCATCAGGGATGTGTTGTTGCCTACCCTCATATATATATATTTTAATATATTTTCCATTATTTTCCCACTCCCCTAACACACTTAGGCTTCTACTTCCAGCTTATTCATACTACGGACACAGTATATTTTACATTAGTTATCTTGTTATTTTTTGTCCTTAAGCTACCCTCCCATCTATCTCTTCTATTTGTTTCACAAAAGATTTTAACCTTTCTATTCTTAGTTTCTACAGATTGTAAATTAAATAAAAAAAATTGCTAAGAGTATTATTATATTATTGATCAATTGACTATGACTTTTCCGATCACCCGGCAGTGCTATTTGAAGAGTTAACTCCTGGTAAATGTTACACTTCTTTAGCCATTCCTGAACCTGCGACCAAAAAACAAGCTACATATGGACAGTATCAAAACAAGCTACATATGGACAGTATCAAAACAAATGATCAAATGATTTGGTCTCTTCGCAGCAAAATCTGCAAAGCTGGGATGGTTGTATCCCCCATATACAGTGGGGAGAACAAGTATTTGATACACTGCCGATTTTGCAGGTTTTCCTACTTACAAAGCATGTAGAGGTCTGTCATTTTTATCATAGGTACACTTCAACTGTGAGAGACGGAATCTAAAACAAAAATCCAGAAAATCACATTGTATGATTTTTAAATAATTAATTTGCATTTTATTGCATGACATAAGTATTTGATCACCTACCAAACAGTAAGAATTCCGTCTCTCACAGACCTGTTAGTTTTTCTTTAAGAAGCCCTCCTGTTCTCCACTCATTACCTGTATTAACTGCACCTGTTTGAACTCGTTACCTGTATAAAAGACACCTGTCCACACACTCAATCAAACGGACTCCACACACTCAATCAAACAGCTGTGTAAGGACATCAGGGATAAAATTGTAGACCTGCACAAGGCTGGGATGGGCTACAGGACAATAGGCAAGCAGCTTAGTGAGAAGGCAACAACTGTTGGCGCAATTATTAGAAAATGGAAGAAGTTCAAGATGACGGTCAATCTCCCTTGGTCTGGGGCACCATGCAAGATCTCACCTCGTGGGGCATCAATGATCATGAGGAAGGTGAGGGATCAGCCCAGAACTACACGGCAGGACCTGGTCAATGACCTGAAGAGAGCTGGGACCACAGTCTTAAAGAAAACCATTAGTAACACACTGCACCGTCATGGATTAAAATCCTGCAGCGCACGCAAGGTCCCCCTGCTCAAGCCAGCGCATGTCCAGGCCCGTCTGAAGTTTGCCAATGACCATCTGGATGATCCAGAGGAGGAATGGGAGAAGGTCATGTGGTCTGATGAGACAAAAATAGAGCTTTTTGGTCTAAACTCCACTCGCCGTGTTTGGAGGAAGAAGAAGGATGAGTACAACCCCAAGAACACCATCCCAACCGTGAAGCATGGAGGTGGAAACATCTTTCTTTGGGGATTCTTTTCTGCAAAGGGGACAGGACGACTGCACCGTATTGAGGGGAGGATGGATGGGGCCATGTATCGCGAGATCTTGGCCAACAACCTCCTTCCCTCAGTAAGAGCATTGAAGATGGGTCGTGGCTGGGTTTTCCAGCATGACAACGACCCGAAACACACAGCCAGGGCAACTAAGGAGTGGCTCCGTAAGAAGCATCTCAAGGTCCTGGAGTGGCCTAGCCAGTCTCTAGACCTGAACCCAATAGAAAATCTTTGGAGGGAGCTGAAAGTCTGTATTGCCCAGCGACAGCCCCGAAACCTGAAGGATCTGGATGGAGGAGTGGGCCAAAATCCCTGCTGCAGTGTGTGCAAACCTGGTCAAGAACTACAGGAAACGTATAATCTCTGTAATTGCAAACAAAGGTTTCTCTACCAAATATTAAGTTCTGCTTTTCTGATGTATCAAATACTTATGTCATGCAATAAAATGCAAATTAATTACTTAAAAATCATACAATGTGATTTTCTGGATTTTTGTTTTAGATTCCGCCACTCACAGTTGAAGTGTACCTATGATACAAATTACAGACTTCTACATGCTTTGTAAGTAGGAAAACCTGCAAAATCGGCAGTGTATCAAATACTTGTTCTCCCCACTGTATATCACATTCTATTGGTTGCAAGAATTTTGTATAATAATTTAAATTGAAAACTCTTGAATCCTGCGTCCTTTTGTGCATCAGTTCATAAACCATGTACCATGGAATCGGTACATCGAAAATCTCTTCCCAACTACACTACATTACCAAAAGTATGTGGAATCCTGCTCGACGGACATCTCATTCAAAAAGCATGGTCAGTAATATGGAGTTTATCACCCCTTTGCTGACAGCCTCCACTCTTCTGGGAAGAATTTCCACTAGATGTTGGAACATTGCTGTGGGACTTCCATTCAGAGGTCGGGCACTGATGTTGGGCGATTAGGCCTGGCTCACAGTCAGCGTTCCAGTTCATCCCGAAGGTGTTTGATGGGGTTCTTCTACACCAATCTCGACAAACAATTTCTGTATGGATCTCACTTTGTGCACAGGGGCATTGTCATGCTTAAACAGGAAAGGGCCTTCCCCAAACTGTTGCCACAAAGTCGGAAGTAAAGAATCGTCTAGAATGTCATTGTTTACTGTATCGTTAAGATTTCCCTTCACTGGAACTAAGGGGCCTAGCCCGAACCATGAAAAACAGCCCCAGACTATTATTCCTCCTCCACCAAACTTTACAGTTGGCACTATGCATTGGGGCAGGTAGCGTTATCCTGGCATCCGCCAAACCCAGATTTTCCCTTCGGACGATGGTGAAGCGTGATTCATCCCTCCAGAGAACACGTTTCCACAGCTCCAGAGTCCAATGGAGACGAGATTCACACCACTCCAGCTGACTGTTGGCATTGCACATGATGATCTTAGGCTTGTGTGCGGCTGCTCGGCCATGGAAACCCATTTCATGAAGCTCCTAACAAACAGTTATTGTGCTGGCGTTGCTTCCAGAGGCAGTTTGGAACTCGGTAGTGAGTGTTGCTACACACTTCAGCCCTCGGTGGTCCGGTTCTGTGACCTTGTTTACACTTCACAATAACAACACTTACAGTTGACTGGGGCAGCTCTAGCAGGACACAAATTTGACGAACTGAGTGGTTGGAAAGGTGACATCCTGTGACGAGCCACGATGAAAGTCACTGAGCTCTTCAGTAAGGCCATTGTACTGCCAATGTTTGTCTATGGAGATTGCATGGCTGTGTGCTCAATTGTATACACCTGTCATCAACAGGTGTCGCTGAAAAAACCAAATGTACTAATTTGAAGGTGTGTCCACATAGTTTTATATATACAGTGCATTCGGAAAGTATCGAGACCCCTTGACTTTTTCCACATTTTGTTACGTTACAGGTCCTGACTATGGGGAGGCCTCTAGCCATCTTTATGTTGGTCCTGAGGTGACTGTCAGGGCCTGACAAAGGGGAGGTTTCTAGGAAAAATTGTGAAAAACCTACATGCCAAGTGAAAAACCTACATGCCAAGTATAGACCATATATTGTGAGAAGAATCTCTCAACTATCTGGTCACACCCCAGCCCTAACTACCTACAGGTTATGGAAAATGTCTTATTTTAGTATTTCTCCAGTAGGTTTCCTGAAGGAGAAAGCCTCCAGTTCAATGTCAAAGATAATAAAACAAAAACACTATAGTAAAAACTACAGTATACTACAATCCGCAAAAACACTACATTAATTACTATAGTATATACTACAGTTTTCTTTTACTACAGTATTTATACTATAGTTAACTTTAAATACTACAGTATACTGCAGTAACTACTACAGTATTACTTCAGTAAAGTCTGCAAAACACTACAGTGAATAGTATGGTATTTATACCACTGTATACTATAGTATTTTTTCATGTGGGTATTGTCTGTAGTTCCAGTAGTTACATGGCGGAAAAAACACTACCTAGATTTGGATTTAGTTGAACTACCACCAAGCTACTGCAAAATGTAGTTAAATGTTTAACTACATGTAGTTCACTACTCCCCATCACCGGTGTGCAGTTATGAAATAACACCCTGTTCTTATTTTTAACCTTTATTTAACTAGGCAAGTCAGTTAAGAACAAATTATTTACAATGACGGCCTACTTACAGTGTCCGCCCTTGGAGCAAATTAGGGTTAAGTGCCTTGTTCAAGGACACATCGACAGGATTTCCACCTTGTCGGCTCGGGTATTCGAACCAGTGATGTTTCAGTTACTGGCCCAACGCTCTGACTGCTAGGCCACCTGCTGCCCAAATCTGAATGCCTCACAACTTATAAACTTAATATCAAACTGCAATAAATGCTACAATATATACAATACTACATAATATATACACAAAACTACAATATACACAACTGTCCCACTGTGTTTGTCTACAGGTACTTGTTTGAACAAGAGACATGGTCTAAGTGTTTTCATCCTGTCAGCATCGTGGAGTGGAATGTGACTCTGCTGTCCATCCTGCTGGGACTCAGTGGGCTGGAGTTCATCATCTGTTTCCTGCAGGTCATCAACGGACTGGTGACAGCTGTCTGCAGACCCTGCTGCTACAAACAGGACTACACCCTCAACGCCTGAACACACAAATGATACATACACACGCATGCATATAACATAAAATCCACGGGCATACCCATGAAATTATACCAGACACGCCAGGAGAGTGTACACAACCAGCTGCTTCCTAGACACTCGTTATTGTCTCCTTATTGGTTTATAATCAGGAAGTGTGATTCAGGAAGTGTGATTTACAAGTGAATGCTGCCTCCTCTCTGTATTAGGGAGAGATACCTGTCGGAATGTTCAGATAATTTATGGTGTTCATTTCAAAGCACTGTCTTAGAAACACCCCGGATTAAAGTTTGTATTATATAGACCGCAAATGCAGGTTTATGTCTTAACCCACTGAGCACAGACGTCAGTTCAGCGTCTAGTCAACTAACGTGACGTTTTCGTGAAATCAACAAAGAGTAGCCCTTTCCTGCAGTCAAATGACCTAGTGGCACCATGGGTCATAATTAATCAACATTATTTCTAAAAACCTGTAAAAAAAATATGGTGTTTCTATCTGAAACAGTTTTAATATGTTTCAGTCTTCTGTGATGTATATAAAGTGTAATATTGGGATGCAAACTCAAAATGTAATACATTTCAACTGACAACTGACATGGTGCAGGTGTCTATATCTGACATGGTACAGGTGTCTAACCATGTGTGAGGTGTATACTTTTGTTTCAAAGTTGTTTTGTTTAAGACTCTGTGTGGCCCTGATTTAGCCCATTGCAGTAAAATCCAATAATATTTCCTCGTTGATTCAACGTCATCACATTGCATTTTTTGTTGAAATGATGTGGAAACAATGGTGATTTTTTTTGTATAAGACTTTTGTCTTTTGTATTAATGTTTTCATTAAGTGTTTTGTAAATGATTGTCTCACAGATTCAAGATAAGGCAATTTTATATATTTACTGCACTTGTCATATTTGTATAATGTTTGTGCTGCCTTAAATAAATAAGTATTTTCCATTTTAATTGTTCTGATTATTCAAAAACATTTTTGTAGTAAACTTGCTATATTTGTCAAAGTTGTGTACTTTGATACCTATTTGAGTAAGTATTTACCAATGGACAGCTAATGAAGTAATAGGTTGAATACCAAATCGACCCCTAAACCCCAACCCTACACCCTATGAGATTTTAGATCAGAGGGAAAGGTGGAGCTATTACAATATGGTCACCTAGCCAAATCCTCATAAGGATAAGGGGTCGATTTGGTATAGGGCCATACTGTCACAGTCTTCCATAGTTCTGATGTTATACTCCCACTATCTGGCTCAAATGTAGAACTACAATATTTTAACACCACTTGGAATACACTTGGCTACAACCATTGGTCAAGAGCAAAAAGTAGATTTGTTTGTGGTCATTGACAGGACTGGGCCGGACCCATTTTAGCCTGGGGAAGAGGTTAGTCATTGACTAGATTGGGCCGGACCCATTTTAGCCTGGGGAAGAGGTTAGTCATTGACTAGATTGGGCTGGACCCATTTTAGCCTGGGGAAGAGGTTAGTCATTGACTAGATTGGGCTGGACCCATTTTAGCCTGGGGAAGAGGTTAGTCATTGACTAGATGATTTTAGATTAGTGGGAGGTTATTATTGTCCCCATCACATCGCTGGTTGACCCTCAGTAGCCTATGGTGAGGATATGCTGGAGTTTCCGTAGGAGAAAGTGGGGTAAATTGAGCAACCCTTGTTTCTAGGGAAACCATACACAAGATTTATAATCTGACAAGAGGTCAACATTTCATGGAGTCTGTGAAGGAAGAAACCACAAGTCAAATAAATGTATTGTGTTAGAGGTTTCATGATACTTGTATCTAAACCAGGTAATAGATTGTTCTATACATACGTTGGGGTCTCAATAAGATAGAATATGAGCTCCTAAACCCAGCATGAAAGCATGCTTGTAGCTGTGTGGGCTAATATAGTCTAAATGTTTGCCTTTGGGTAAGTTGAGCCAATGGCCATGGGGTAAACTAAGCAAATTGAAGTGTTTTCTTCCCAGGCATAATGCAAGTCATTATTGATGGGATATAAGATAACCACATGTTAAAAGTGTTTAAAAAGTACAAAGTGTTTGTTAGGTGTTAAGACTGTGTTAAAAGATGCTTAAAATGATTAAATGACAAAACAGACATTTTGATTGTTTTGAATTGTGTTTGGTAAATAAAGATAGACATGGTTTTAAAAAGGTAGTGGTAATATTTAATATTTAGAACAGACATTTGTAGGTGGCTTAACTTACCCTGTCTTGCGGCACAATTTACCTCATACCCAGGATAAGTTATGCTAAGAGACAAGTTATTTAAAAAAAAAAAAGTGGATTATTTCCAGGGATACACAACATCCTGAAATATATGTAGATATCTTTGCTAGAAAGAATACTACATTTCCCTTGACGGAGTGATGCTGAATATAAAAAAGCTAAACTATTCCTCTAAACCATGTTGATTTTCAATCTGAGTTAGGAAACCACATCACGTCTTATGTAAATAGTGTCTGTTTACCAGTGATTGACTGAAGCAACTCATTGTCCTACGATGTGATTGGTCATTGTTGTCAGAAATAAAGCTCTTTTTGTGGATTTGGTAGACAAAGTAACAATGGGTAGAATCATGAACACAGTGGCCAGTGTTTGTGTGTGTGTGTGGTCTAACTATTCAATCCTTTAGGGTTCCAAAATTCCTCACAATGGTTTAGGGTTAGATTTAGTGTTAGGGGTTCGGTTTGGGGTTAAGATTTGGTTATTAAGGGTTAGGGTTACGGAAAATTGGATTTTGAATGGGAATACATGTTTTGGTCCCCACTTGGATAGTAAAACCAGTGTGTGTGTGTGTGTGTGTGTGTGCGTGCTTGCTTGCGTGTAGCAGTAAGATAGACATGAGGTTACTACATACCATTTGGGGAAAATAAGTTATGGCCTTCCCCAGGTCCAAGGTCAGAGGTCTGGAGATTCTGCATTTGTGTGTGTGTCTGTGTGTGTTTGAGGTCACACTGCCTGTTTGTGATTGGCTGTGTGGACCCATCACCCCAGTATCTATAAAGGCTCTGTGTTTGTTCAAAAGTCATCTGCCTGCCTGGAGCCAAAATGGGGAGCTCTACAGCGAGCCTGTTCCTTCTACTGGGGTGCGTTACTGCTGTGTTCTGTATGACACGGGAATATTTCATTGGGATTCAGGAGATCCAGTGGGATTATGCTCCCGCTGGGAAAAACGTCATCCTCAACAAAATTCTGAAGGAAGATGAGTGAGTAATTAAGTACAACTGTCATGAAGAAGTGATCAAATGTAATCTGACTGTATATGTAGAAGTGTTGGGAGGTTATGATAGGAGTGTTTTAGAAATGATTTGAACAGTATTGTCTGTGTGTTACAGTATTGTCACTGTAACACACTTGTTACAGTGAAATCTATATTATACAGTGCCTTCAGTAAGTATTCACACCTCTTGACTTTTCCACATTTTGTTGTGTGACAAAGTGGGATTAAAATTGATTTAATTGTAATTTTGTTGTCATCGATCTACACAAAATACTGTCATAAGTAGAAGTACATTTTTTGGGGGAGGAAAAACAAATATATCTTGATTAGATAAGTATTTAACCACCTGAGTCAATACATGTTAGAAAGACCTTTGGCAGTGAGTACAGCTGTGAGTCTTTCTGGGTAAGTCTCTAAGAGCTTTGCACACATGGATTATAAGGAAAGTAGCCTAGCGGTTAAGAGCGTTGGTCAGGGTCCGAATCCCTGAGCAAAGTGGAAAGATCTGTCGTTCTGTTCTTGAGCAAGGCAGTTAACCCCCAACAACGGCTCTACGGACGCCGATGATGTCTGATTCAGAGCGGTTGGGTTGAATGCGGAAGACACATTTCCGTTTAATGCATTCAGTTGTGCAACTTTCCCTACAATATTTGTACATTATTAAATTTTTTGATTCTTCAAGTTGGTTGTTGATCATTCCTAGCCATTTTCAAGTCTTGCCATAGATTTTCAAGCCGATTTAAAAACTGTAACTAGGGGGCCTCCCGAGTTCGATCCCAGGCTGTGTCACAGCCAGCCGTGACCGGAGAGACCCATGAGGCGGTGCACAATTGGCCCAGCGTTGTCCGGTTTAGGGGAGGGTTTGGCTGGCCGGGATGTCCTTGTCCCATCACGCTCTAGCGACTCCTTGTGGAGGACTGGGCGCCTGCAAGCTGATTTTGATCGCCAGTTGTACGGTGTTTCTCCGACACATTGGTGCGGCTGGCTTCCGGGTTAAGTTTTGGCCCATTCCTCCTGACAGAATTGGTGTAACTGAGTCAGGTTTGTAGGCCTCCTTGCTCGCACACGCTTTTTCAGTTCTGCACACAAATCTTCTATAGGATTGAGGTCAGGGCTTTGTGATGGCCACTCAAATACCTTGACTTTGTTGTCCTTAAGCCGTTCTGCCACAACTTTGGAAGTATGCTTGGAGTCATTGTCCATTTGGAAGACCCATTTGTGACCAAGCTTTACCTTCCTGAAGTGCACCAGTCCCTCATGCAGCAAAGCGCCCCCACAACATGATGCTGCCACCCCCGTGCTTCACGGCTGGAATGGTGTTCTTCCCCCTTTTTCCTCCAAATATAACGATGGTCATTATGGCCAAACAGTTCTATTTTTGTTTCATCAGACCAGAGGACATTTCTCCAAAAAGTACGATCTTTGTCCCATATGTGCAGTTGCAAACCGTATTCTGGCTTTTTTATGGCGGTTTTGGAGCTGTTTAAGGCACAGTCAACTTAGTGTATGTAACCTTCTGACCCACTGGAATTGTTATATAGTGAATTATAAGTGAAATAATCTGTCTGTAAACAATTGTTGGATGAATTACTTGTGTCATGCACAAAATAGATGTCCTAACAGACTTGCCAAAACTATAGTTTGTTAACATGAAATCTGTGGAGTAGTTGAAAAAGGAGTGTGTATGTAAAGGCCAAATTCAATATTTTATCAAATAATTGTTGTATATTTTTTTTTACAATTCCGTATGTTAGCTTAGTACTACCCCCCTCCCATCAGCTTAGACTTTGAGGTTAACCACTATTATTGAACACATGTGAGTTGTTAAGTACATTTTTACTCCTGAACTTATTTAGACTTGTCATAACCAAGGGGTTGAATACTTATTGACTCAAGACATTTTAGCTTTTTATTTTAATTAACTGTCATAATTTGGAACAAAGACAGACCAAAAATGTTCCCAAATTTTTTCCCCTCAGATACTCTGTAGACTTTGTTTTTGGATAAATCCATTGAATAGTGTAGGCGTAGTCCCTGAGTGTGTGTATGCATGTTAGTTAGGTCTTTTCTCCTAACCCCCTCCACTACAGACAAGCTGCTACGTTCCTGGAGCGCGGGCCCCAGCGGATCGGCAGTGTGTACAAGAAAGCCGTTTACCTACAGTACACTGACGCCACCTACACAAAGGAGATAACCAAGCCCAAGTGGCTGGGCTTCCTGGGCCCTGTGATGTCGGCTGAGGAAGGGGACGTGATCATGGTCCATCTGAAGAACATGGCCACTAGGGCCTACTCCATCCACACCCATGGAGTCATGTACAACAAGTCCAATGAGGGTAAGTGGATGCGGATGGACGTCTAGAATAGTAAAACAGAGATTGTGTTGCCCTTTTAATTATGGAGTATGGTGCCGTCTGTAGATTATAGAATAGATTATACCATTATATAAGGAACCTACAAGGGAGAAGGAAAGAAAAGGGACATGGAGGAGAAATAGAATGCAGTGAGCGAGTGGGGTGGGACACCCACTAATGTGAGGTGGGGTGGGACACCCACTAATGTGAGGTGGGGTGGGACACCCACTAATGTGAGGTGGGGTGGGACACCCACTAATGTGAGGTGGGGTGGGACACCCTCTAATGTGAGGTGGGGTGGGACACCCTCTAATGTGAGGTGGGGTGGGACACCCTCTAATGTGAGGTGGGGTGGGACACCCACTAATGTGAGGTGGGGTGGGACACCCACTAATGTGAGGTGGGGTGGGACACCCACTAATGTGAGGTGGGGTGGGACACCCACTAATGTGAGGTGGGGTGGGACACCCACTAATGTGAGGTGGGGTGGGACACCCTCTAATGTGAGGTGGGGTGGGACACCCACTAATGTGAGGTGGGGTGGGACACCCACTAATGTGAGGTGGGGTGGGACACCCACTAATGTGAGGTGGGGTGGGACACCCTCTAATGTGAGGTGGGGTGGGACACCCTCTAATGTGAGGTGGGGTGGGACACCCTCTAATGTGAGGTGGGGTGGGACACCCACTAATGTGAGGTGGGGTGGGACACCCACTAATGTGAGGTGGGGTGGGACACCCTCTAATGTGAGGTGGGGTGGGACACCCTCTAATGTGAGGTGGGGTGGGACACCCTCCAATGTGAGGTGGGGTGGGACACCCTCCAATGTGAGGTGGGGTGGGACACCCTCCAATGTGAGGTGGGGTGGGACACCCTCTAATGTGAGGTGGGGTGGGACACCCTCTAATGTGAGGTGGGGTGGGACACCCTCTAATGTGAGGTGGGGTGGGACACCCTCTAATGTGAGGTGGGGTGGGACACCCTCTAATGTGAGGTGGGGTGGGACACCCTCTAATGTGAGGTGGGGTGGGACACCCTCCAATGTGAGGTGGGGTGGGACACCCTCTAATGTGAGGTGGGGTGGGACACCCTCTAATGTGAGGTGGGGTGGGACACCCTCCAATGTGAGGTGGGGTGGGACACCCTCTAATGTGAGGTGGGGTGGGACACCCTCTAATGTGAGGTGGGGTGGGACACCCTCTAATGTGAGGTGGGGTGGGACACCCTCTAATGTGAGGTGGGGTGGGACACCCTCCAATGTGAGGTGGGGTGGGACACCCTCCAATGTGAGGTGGGGTGGGACACCCTCCAATGTGAGGTGGGGTGGGACACCCTCCAATGTGAGGTGGGGTGGGACACCCTCCAATGTGAGGTGGGGTGGGACACCCTCCAATGTGAGGTGGGGTGGGACACCCTCCAATGTGAGGTGGGGTGGGACACCCTCCAATGTGAGGTGGGGTGGGACACCCTCCAATGTGAGGTGGGGTGGGACACCCTCCAATGTGAGGTGGGGTGGGACACCCTCCAATGTGAGGTGGGGTGGGACACCCTCCAATGTGAGGTGGGGTGGGACACCCTCCAATGTGAGGTGGGGTGGGACACCCTCCAATGTGAGGTGGGGTGGGACACCCTCTAATGTGAGGTGGGGTGGGACACCCTCTAATGTGAGGTGGGGTGGGACACCCTCTAATGTGAGGTGGGGTGGGACACCCTCCAATGTGAGGTGGGGTGGGACACCCTCTAATGTGAGGTGGGGTGGGACACCCTCTAATGTGAGGTGGGGTGGGACACCCTCCAATGTGAGGTGGGGTGGGACACCCTCCAATGTGAGGTGGGGTGGGACACCCTCCAATGTGAGGTGGGGTGGGACAACCTCCAATGTGAGGTGGGGTGGGACAACCTCCAATGTGAGGTGGGGTGGGACAACCTCCAATGTGAGGTGGGGTGGGACACCCTCTAATGTGAGGTGGGGTGGGACACCCTCCAATGTGAGGTGGGGTGGGACACCCTCCAATGTGAGGTGGGGTGGGACACCCTCTAATGTGAGGTGGGGTGGGACACCCTCTAATGTGAGGTGGGGTGGGACACCCTCTAATGTGAATCCTATGAATGGGTTCAACCCAGTCTTAAGCCAAGATGTAAACTCCCTACTGAGGACTGGGGTTCAACCCAGTCTTGATCCATGATCCAAGAAGGAATGGCCACACAACGACCGGCCACCGTTTGAAAGTCAGTCACTGTCCAGAGTCAAGGTTGATTGGTAACACTCCCGGCACAAACTACATGTTAAAAACAAAATTGGACCGGGGTTCAATCCCTGCCTCCACCTTTCCCACTCTTTCTCACACATGCCTGTATCCCCATCATATTTGCATACTATCTCAATAAAGTGTCAAAATACCATATTGCCAGGTGCTCTGTATCCGGACGAGACGACGGATGCAGAGAAACGTGACGACCGGGTGGATCCTGGGAAGAGCTACACCTACGTGTGGGTCCTGAGCGACACCCACGCCCCCACCAAGGAGGACACTAACTGCCTGACGCGCGCCTATCACTCACATCTCCATGCACCCAAAGACATCGCCTCAGGACTTGTAGGACCCCTCATCATCTGTAAAAAAGGTACAGGCTTCTTATCGGGCATCTAAACAATGGTAGGTCATCAGGTTTTGAACAACAACATGTAATTAACTGTTTAAGTTTTATGTATAGTGCTATTAACCCACTGTGTCGATTAAGGGGGAACTTCTAGATGACACCAGTAACCCTGTGATTACAGAAGCGAGTACACACACCATCTCCTGTGTCATAAAGGCCATAGTATGTTTTCATGTACATGGATGTTTATGTCTGAGATGCGCAGGTACCCTGGATGTCTATGGTGATAAGGCAGCAGACTACTCGTACGTCCTGATGTTCACTGTGTCGGACGAGAACATGAGCTGGTACCTGGACGACAACATCAAGACCTACTGCACTCAGCCCAAAACAGCAGCCAACAGCCCACAACAGCCATCAACAGCAGCTAGTAGCCCACAACAGCCCAAAACAGCAGCCAACAGCCCACAACAGCCCACCACTAATGTAGACAAAGACGATGAAGCCTTCCAGGAGAGCAACCTGATGCACTGTGAGATTATTAACACAAATAACACTAATACAGACACGTGCAACCATGCACACAGCCTGTGAGCCCATGGGCCACTAACACACTATGTCCACTGTTTTGCAGCGATCAATGGCTTTGTGTACGGCAACCTGCCTGACCTGAGCATGTGTGTCGGAAACAAGATCCACTGGCACCTGATCGGCATGGGCAATGAGGTGGACATCCATTCAGTGTTCTTTCATGGCCAGATCCTGACCCACCTTGGCCACCACACAGACGCGGTCAGCTTGTTCCCAGCCACCTTCACCAATGTGGAGATGACCGCTGACAACCCTGGCCAATGGCTGCTGAGCTGCCAGGTCAACGACCACCTAATGGGTATGGATGCAGTTCACAAAGCATCTCAGAGTAGAAGTGCTGGTCCATTGTAGGACCAGGTGGTTCCTTGCCATGTAATGTTAGTAATAAAGATCCAAAAGCAATACGAATCATCAGCACTCCTACTCTGAGACACTTAAGCCCAGATAGACAGTCAACCAGAGGGTAGTACAACATTTCCCCACCAAGTTACAAGACATGGCACAAAGTCTAATTAATGTAACATCTCACCGGGCACAAACTGGTTGAATCAACGCTGTTTCCACATTATTTCAACAAGAAATGCAATGTGATGACGTTGAATCAACGTGGAAAACTGATTGGATTTCCAAAAAATCCCTCAGCATAAAGGAATTTCGGGACTGATTATCCTTTCTTCACCCAACTTTGAACCTAAATCCAATGACATGGTTAAATGCTTTGATTTCACCTTGAATCAAAACTAGACGTTAAACTGACGTCTGTGTCCAATGGGATTTAATGATTGTGTTCCTCTGATTTCCTCACCTCAGCGGGCATGCAGGCCCTCTTTGAGGTAAAGAAGTGTTTCCCCGCCGTCCACAAGCCACGGCCCAACGGGGAGGTGAGGGAGTACTTCATTGCTGCTGAGGAGGTGCTGTGGGACTACGCCCCCTCACAGGTCAACCACGGCACAGGGAAACCTCTGAACACAGACGGGTCAGTAACATTACTGTCGTCTGCGGTTTGGGCGTACTTGTTTCTAGTTGAAAAAATATTTTTGAGTGTGTAACTATTGCCCATTACCAATTTAAGCCTTGGTCCAAAAATATAAAAAGGGACTGGGGGGGTTGTTTTCTGGTCTTGCATTGGTGCTGATCTGATTGTTACAATGTTCTTTGTCCCTCTGAATGTCCTCAGTGATTCAGAGACGTTCTTCCAGAGAGGTAACGATCGTATTGGGGGGAAATATAAGAAGGCCCAGTACAAGGAGTACACAGACAACACCTTCACCGTGCAAAAGGAGAGAACACCTGAGGAGTTGCACCTAGGGATTCTGGGTAATATACAGTCGCTAGTTAAAGTCTACACAACCCTTGCACAGTCTTCACATTTTGCTGCCTTCAAATTCAATCTAAAAAGGGATTACATTTGATTTTTTTCCTATCGATCTACACAACCCACTCCTATCGATCTACACAACCTACTCCACATTTTCAAAGTGAAAGAAAAATGATAGAAAACTGTCCAAATTATAAAAAATACAAAATAGGATGTATTGATTGGAGCGGATCAAGAGCTTCAAGTTCCTCAGTGTCCACCTCACACACACCAACACAGTCTTGAAGACGGCACGACAACACCTCTTCCCCATCAGGAGGATGAAAATCTTGGATTGCCAGAGTTCAATCTTGGTTTCATCAGACCAGAGAATCTCATGGTCTGAGAGTCTTTAGGTGCCTTTTGGCAAACAACAAGCGGGCTGTGACTATCGGGTTCTTGGTCACCTGCCTGACCAAGGCCCTTCTCCCCTGATTGCTCAGTTTCGCTTCTTCCATTTAAGAATGACGAAAGCCACTGTGTCCTTGGGGACCTTCAATGCTGCAGAAATGTTTTTGGTGCCCTTCCCCGGTATCTCGACACAATCCTACGGACAATTCCTTCAACCTCACTGTCAACTGTGGGACCTTATAGACAGGTGTGTGTGGAGACACATATTGTACAATATAAGGAGGAAATGAAAGTCCTAGAAAAGCTTTCCACTTTCGCTGAATCACCCAATGATGCGCTCATCACTAGCAGGCGATGGCTGATGGCCATTTGGCACAAGCATAGCTCTTGTTTTACTTTGTAAAGCAATGTTTGTTCAATAGGCCTATTTGGTTAGATTAGTCTAACCAAGATTAGTCTTTTTAGGTAACAGCCATTTGCTTTCCAACCTGTGTTTTCTTGCGAATGTATTTGAAATATCGGGAAAGGCTTGTGGACGCATGCTGTTCACTGACATATTTGCCACGCGTTCCCAGACTATATGCCTTGTGATATAAACACAATCCACAGCTAGGCATTTTTTAAGAAGCTATTGGTCTTCTGTGGCTAAATTATACACCAATTCTGATGTAGTATTCAGAATTATTTCATTTATTTCTGAACAGACATCAGTAACTTTGACAGATGTACTGTATTTAAATTAATCAGGTTTGCTGCAGCTCCTCCTTCTCGTGGCTACGTTTCTATAACCAAAACATTAACCATAAACACGGTCCGGCCCAAAACAAATGCATTCTTAGAATATCAGGCGTGGGCGGAAAATCTACCTTTTCACATTACGTACATTTTTTAGGGGGTAGGATAATTAATGAGGAGGGATCTCAAATGAACTCTGGTCATTTTTTTTGGTTTGTTTGTTTTGTACATAGCAAAAAGTGATTATTTTTCTCATGTATTTTTCTCAAATACATTCCGGAACGAAACGTTCCAAAACGAAGAGGTGCCGGATTACGTTCCGGCAGGATCCGGCTCAAATTAAGCACTGGTTGAGTGTTCCTGAGTGGTCTAGTCTCAGTCCTGATTTAAATTACAGACAAGGTTTGAATATTTCTGTCCATCAATAATTCTGCACAACATTTAATGGACATTCCTTTTACTTGAGAGTATTTTCTTACATATATTTTTTGGAGTCACTTGTTATTGTAAATAAGAACAGAATATGTTTCTGAACACTTTCATATTAATGTGGATGTTACCATGGTGACAGATTATCATGACTTAATTATGAGTAATGATGAGAGAGAAAGTTAGAGGCACAAAGATCACACCCCGAAAACAGGGAAGGTTAGCATGTTTTGGGGCTACAATATTTATGCCTCTAACTCTGTAAATCAAATTTTATCCATTTTTAGATGTCATTTTAAAATGTGAAGACTATGCAATGGGTGTGTAGACTTTCATTTTCACTAGGCACTGTAGTTCATTCATACTGCAGGGTGATTCTGTTGCTCCTGGAGTAGAATAACTATTCACCTACAGTCATGGTCAAAAGTTTTGAGAATGACACAAGTATTGGTCTTCACAAAGTTTGCTGCTTCAGTGTTCTTTGATCTTTATGTCAGTAGTTACTATGGTACACTGAAGTATAATTACAAGTATTCCATAAGTGTCAAAGGCTTTCACTGACAATGACATTCAGTTTATTCAAAGAGTCAGTATTTGCAGTGTTGACCCTTCTTTTTCAAGACCTCTGCAATCCGCCCTGGCATGCTGTCAATTAACTTCTGGGCCACATCCTGACTGATGGCAGGCCATTCTTGCATAATCAATGCTTGGAGTTTGTCAGAAGTTGTGGGTTTTTGTTTGTCCACCCACCTCTTGAGGATCGACCACAAGTTCTCAATGGGGTTAAGGTCTGGGGAGTTTCCTGGCCGTGGACCCAAAACGTCGATGTTTTGTTCCCCGAGCCACTTACTTATCACTTTTGCCTTATGGCAAGGTGCTCCATCATGCTGGAAAAGGCATTGGTCGTCACCAAACTGTTCTTGGATGGTTGGGAGAAGTTGCTCTCGGAGAATGTGTTGGTACCATTCTTTATTCATGGCTGTGTCTTAGGCAAAATTGTGAGTGAGCCCACTCCCTTGGCTGAGAAGCAACCCCACACATGAATGGTCTCAGGATGCTTTACTGTTGGCATGACACAGGACTGATGGTAGCGCTCACCTTGTCTTCTCCGGACAAGGTGTTTTCCGGATGGACCAAACAATCGGAAAGGGGATTCATCAGAGAAAATTACTCTACCCCAGTCAGTCCTCAGCAGTCCAATCCCTGTACCTTTTGCAGAATATCAGTCTGTCCCTGATGTTTTTACTGGAGAGAAGTGGCTTCTTTGCTGCCCTTCTTGACACCAGGCCATCCTCCAAAAGTCTTCGCCTCACTGTGCGTGCAGATGCACTCACACCTGCCTGCTGCCATTCCTGAGCAAGCTCTGCACTGGTGGTGCCCCGATCCCGCAGCTGAATCAACTTTAGGAGACGGTCCTGGCGCTTGCTGGACTTTCTTGGGTGCCCTGATGCCTTCTTCACAACAATTGAACCTCTCTCTTTGAAGTTCTTGATGATCCGATAAATGGTTGATTTAGGTGCAATCTTACTAGCAGCAATATCCTTGCCTGTGAAGCCCTTTTTGTGCAAAGCAATGATGACGGCACGTGTTTCCTTGCAGGTAACCATGGTTGACAGAGGAAGAACAATGATTTCAAGCACCACCCTCCTTTAAAAGCTTCCAGTCTGTTATTCTGACTCAATCAGCATGACAGAGTGATCTCCAGCCTTGTCCTTGTCAACACTCTCACCTGTGTTAACGAGACAATCACTGACATGATGGCAGCTGGTCCTTTTGTGGCAGGGCTGAAATGCAGTGGAAATGTTTTTTGGGGATTAAGTTCATTTTCATGGCAAAGAGGGACTTTGTGGAGACCAATACTTGTATCATTCTCAAAACATTTGACCACGACTGTAGTCTTGTAGTGGTCCTCTGTAGATTACATGGTAGACCATTGCAATGCCTGGATAGTAGGATAACTATTCACATAGTCTTGTAGTGGTCTTCTGTAGATTACATGGTAGACCATTGCAATGCCTGGATAGTGGGTTCGATACCTGGGACCACCCATACGTTAAAAAAAATGATGCATGCATAGTTTTTGTTACTTTGGATAAAAGCGTCTGCTAAATTGCATATTTTTATAAATGTATTAATAATTGATTGGCTGCCGTGTGTGTTGCAGGTCCTGTCATCAGGGCTGAGGAGGAGGACACCATCAAGGTTGTGTTTAAGAACATGGCCAACCGTCCTTTCTCCATGCAACCACATGGGGTGCAGTACAGCATTGAGCAGTCAGGGACACTCTACTACAACGAACTGGAAGGTTAGAAGTGTTAACACAGGAGTGATTATTATTAAGTCAACACCGTTAACATTCTTTTTGTAGTAAAAAGTTTCCTTTCAGTGATAATGTCTCCCAGTATCATACCATCAATCAACACTCCTAATGCTTTCACAGAATCCTACACTGCCAAAAAACTCAGAGAAATCAAGAAGGAGACAAGTAAGTATGTTCATTTATACCTACAGTATCCAGCAAGGTTGGGGTCAATTCCATTTCAATGTCAGTAAATTGGGATTCCAATTTTATTTAATGATTTTCAATGGGTCCGATTCAATCCGTAGTACTAAAGCTCAATCGAAAATTACCTTTAACATTTTAATTATGCTACAGCACAGATCTTCAGCACTACGAATTGAATCGAGCCCTTACGTCTGAATTGACTGGAATTTAAATGGAATTGACCCCAACACTGGTATCCAGTTCCTGCAGGGGTTTAGCTACACTATGGAGGAGGTGGGGCCTGGCCGGCCTGCCAGGTTTTATGTTTGGTCACCAGGATCTTTCTCTTACCAAACTCAGTCCAAATAAAACAAAATAATGTCACTTTATTTGCTCTTGCTGGGTAGTGATGCTAGACATCCACAGTGTAAAGTCTAAAACTCTATATTCAGTGGTCTGACAGTGGAACCCAGGACACTAGCTACAGTAGTGGCTGGTTCAGTGGTCTGACAGTGGAACACAGGACACTAGCTACAATAGTGGCTGGTTCAGTGGTCTGACAGTGGAACACAGGACACTAGCTACAGTAGTGGCTGGTTCAGTGGTCTGACAGTGGAACACAGGACACTAGCTACAGTAGAGGCTGGTTCAGTGGTCTGACAGTGGAACCCAGGACACTAGCTACAGTAGTGGCTGGTTATTTACATCTGCCCAGAATCTGTTATGAATATAGGCCTATTATACATTTACATTTGAGTCATATAGCAGACACTGTTATCCAGAGTGACTTACAGTTAGTGCAATCATCTTAAGATACTTTAGCTAGGTGGGACAACCACATATCACAGTCATAGTAAGTACATTATTATTAAAATAGCTAATCAGCAACGTTCGAGCTAGTGAGAAGATAACCCAAAAATAAAATGTGAGTGTTAGTTCACAAAAGGCATTCTTTTTTAGGGGGGGGTAGTTGAGTGTCATCCGCATAGTAATGATGAGAAACACCATGTGAGGATATGACGAAGCCGAGTGACTTGTACAGAGAGAGGAGGAGAGGGCCTAGAACCGAGCCCTGGGGGACACCAGACGTGAGAGCACATAGTGCAGATACAGATCCTCTTCACGTCACCCGGTAGGAAAGGTCTGCCAGGTAGGATACAATCCAAGAGTGTGCAGCCTGAGACGCCCAGCCCTGAGGAGAGGAGGCTCTGATGGTTCACAGTGTTGAAGGTAGCAGATAGATCTAGGAGGATGAGAACAGAGGATAGAGATTTAGCTTTGGCAGTGCAGAGAGCCTCCGTGACACAGAGAACAGCAGTATCAGAGAAAGATGCCCAGCCAACATGACCCCATTGGCCCCATGTGGGTATTTGGTGGGCAAGCTGGGCACAGGCTAGCCTACACCAGCCCAACACAGGATAGCCCACAACAAGCCCAACACAGGCTAGCCTACACCAGCCCAACACAGGATAGCCCACAACAAGCCCAACACAGGCTAGCCTACACCAGCCCAACACAGGATAGCCCACAACAAGCCCAACACAGGCTAGCCTACACCAGCCCAACACAGGATAGCCCACAACAAGCCCAACACAGGCTAGCCTACACCAGCCCAACACAGGATAGCCCACAACAAGCCCAACACAGGCTAGCCTACACCACCTAAAGGCGGGGAACATTATATTTTGGGGAGTGGTTTTCGAAACAGTTCTCACACTCTGAGTGTCTGTGTTCTGTTGTGTGATGGCCAATGATGAAGTCTTTAAAAATACCTAAAAGGGGCAATCTGCAGTTGCTACAACAATGTTTGGACTTATAAATTAATGATACTGTATGTACCCATTGATTCCTGAAGAATATAACTTATAAATGCCTCATGAGCTTAGTTCAACTGTCATACCCCGTCAGAACCCGAGTAGAGCAACGGTCTAAGGCACTGCATCTCAGTGCTAGAGGGTCGTCACTACAGACCCTGGTTCGATACCAGGCTGTATCCCAACCGGCCGTGATTGGGAGTCCCATAGGGCGGCGTACAATTGGCCCAGAGCCGTCTGGGTTAGGGGAGGCCAGGGTAGGTCGTCATTGTAAATAAGAATTTGTTCTTAACTGACTTGCCTAGTTAAATAAAGTTGAAATGAAAATATAGACTGACCAGGTGAAAGCTATGATCCTGTAATGATGTCACTTGTTAAATCCACTTCAATCAGTATAGATGAAAGCATTTTAATTTTTTTATTGAACCTTTATTTAACTAGGCAAGTCAGTTAAGAACAAATTCTTATTTACAATGATGGCCTACCTACAGGGTCAGCCCCTGAAGCAAATTAGGGTTAAGTATCTTGCTCAAGGACACAGACAGGTTTTTTCACCTTGTCGACTCGGGTATTCAAGACCTTTCGGTTACTGGCCCAACGCTCTAACTGCTAGGCTACCTGCCGCCGCATGGATTGTGTATGTGTGTCATTCAGAGGGTGAATGGGCAAGACAAAATATTGAAGTGCCTTTGAAAGGGCTATGGTAGTAGGTGCCAGGAGCACCAGTTTGAGTGTGTCAAGAACTGCAACGCTGTGGGGTTTTACACGTTTAACAGTTTCCTATGTGTATCAAGAATGGTTCATCACTCAAAGTACATCCAGCCAATTTGACACAACTGTTGGAGTCAACATGGACCAGCATCCCTGTGGAATGCTTGACACCATGTAGATTCCATGTCCTGGGGCGGTTCTTAGGGTAAAGAGGGTGCAGCTCAATATTAGGAATATGTATGTTTTATACACTTAGTGTATATGCATGATAGATTTGGTTGTCTTTCTGATACAATGTAACACGTTCCCTAAATATCTGCAAGGCTTGAAAATTATGAAATGTAGGCATTGAATTAAATAAATAAATAAATTAATACATTCCTATTAAATAGAAGAGGTGCATTATGGGCAGCCCACATTGTGCCAATGTTCTAATCCTGTTCATGGTTCTTTTATTTTTGCCGTAGCACAGAGACCGTTTATTCAATTAATCAACTCATCACCAAGCCATGGAATCTTTATCTTATTTACTTCCACTCCCACCCTCCAGGAACTGTAACCCCTCCCCCGGCAGCGCTGGTCAAACCAGGCACCACCCACACCTATGAGTGGGTGGTCCCTAAGGGGGGCGGACCGGTAGTGGACGATGCAGACTGCATTACATATCTCTACTACTCAGCCGTGGACCCTGTCAAAGATACCAGCTCTGGCCTCGTTGGACCCCTCCTGGTCTGCAAAAAGAAGACCCTCAAAAAAGGGAAACAGGTAAAGAAATTGAATTGGAATTGAATACCTTCATTGTCAGTGTGTTGGAATATTGGCGCAGTGGTCTAAGGCGTCACTACAGACACCCTGGTTTGAGTCCAGGCTCTATCACAACCGGCTGTGATTGGGAGTCCCATAGGTGTCACGCTGTGGGTGTAGGAATGACCAAGGCGCAGCGGAGGGATAGTAGTTCGACATTGTATCTTTATTATACTATGTAAGAAATTAAATACTTTGTATAAAGTACAACGAAAATACGAACAACACAAAACACGAATAGACTAACGTCACGTTAAAAAAACACACTAATGAACGGACGTAAAAAACCACACTTACTTCAACCGTGACTGCGACATACATCGATAATGACCCACACCCGAGTGAAGGACAGACTCAACATATATGGGATCCCTAATTAGAGACAATGCGTTGCAGCTGCCTCTAATTAGGGATCCAACCCAACCCCCACACAGAAACAGAAAAGAACGACACTGTCAGACTCTGACCATAGCTACATAGAGAAGCAAATAGGCTTCTCTATGGCCAGAGCCTGACAATAGGGTGGCGCATTGTAAATAAGAATTTGTTCTTAACTGACTTGCCTTGTTAAATAAAGGTTAAATTAAATGTTTTTATCAGCTTACTTGGCATTACAAAGGTCAAACACAGACAGAGCACTCACAACAAATCTTATGGAAGTGAATTCTTCTCACGTTTATTTCCCATTTCAGAAAAACGTGAACAAGGAGTTCCACATGCTGGCTACAGTGTTTGATGAGAACCTGAGCTGGTACCTGGATGACAACATCAACCAATTCACCAAGGCTCCAAAAACTGTCAACAAGGAGGACGAGGACTTCCAGGAATCTAACAAAATGCACTGTGAGTCTTTTAGGCTGTGTGTGCACAGGCAGCCCAGTTCTGGTATTTTACCCAACTATTGGCAAAATAGCTGATCTGGTCAAATGACCAAATTAGTGGAAATAGATCAGAATTGGGATGCCTGTTTAAAAACAGTCTTAGAACACTGATCCATCATGGAAATGGTTTAAACTGTGATGCTAATTCAGCTACAAAACATGTCTCCTTCTTTGGCAAAGTTGTAATTAAACTCATTCAAAAAGCCTCTCGCTGATCTTCTGTAGGGCACTAACTTTTCCATTTACTGTTCCCATAGCGATCAACGGCTACATGTATGGGAACCTCCCAGGGCTGACCATGTGTAAGGGGGACAAGGTGTCATGGCACCTGTCTGGCCTGGGCTCTGAGGCTGATATCCACGGCCTCTACTTTGAAGGAAACAGGTTCATCTACAGAGAGACGCGCAGAGACGTCGTGAACGTGTTCCCTCACATCTCCCACACTGTCGTGATGGAGCCAGACAGCATGGGTAGGACACATTATGGATGGAGGGATGAATGAATGGAGGGATGGATGGATGGATGTGGATGGATGGATGTGGGTGGATGGATTGATGAATGGAGGGATGGATGGATGGATGAGTCAGGGAGGGAGGGGCAGTAAGAATTTAACATAAATCGTAAATTGATTATCAATTTAAAATAATTATAATGACAGACAATAAGTTTGTTTCCCTGCTCCAGGTCAGTTTGAGGTGGTGTGCAAGACAACAGACCACTACCAGGGAGGTATGAGGGCCAACTACACGGTGCAGAAGTGTAGTATGTTTAACAGGCAGTCAGAAATCATGCTCCACTCTAAGACCTACTACATTGCTGCTATGGAGATAGACTGGGACTACTCCCCCAACCGGACCTGGGAGCAGGAGATGTATCATGGCCTCATGCAGAGGTAATCTAACCCTAACTCCATGTCCACACCCCAGCTCAACCCTAACCCTAACTTCATGTCCACACCCCAGCTCAACCCTAACCCTAACTTCATGTCCACACCCCAGCTCAACCCTAACTTCATGTCCACACCCCAGCTCAACCCTAACCCTAACTTCATGTCCACACCCCAGCTCAACCCTAACCCTAACTTCATGTCCACACCCCGGCTCAACCCTAACTTCATGTCCACACCCTGGCTCAACCCTAACCCTAACTTCATGTCCACACCCTGGCTCAACCCTAACCCTAACTTCATGTCCACACCCCAGCTTAACCCTAACCCTAACTTCCTGTCCACACCCCAGCTCAACCCTAACCCCAGCCATAACCCTAATCTTAACCCAATAAACATTCCTGTTCCATGCTTGAAACGTGGATCTACAATAAATCAATATCAGTTCGTTTTTGAGTATTCTTTCTTTGTTTCCAGTCCAGGAAATGATTTCATTGATAAACAGGATAAGTTCATCGGCTCCAAGTACAAGAAAGTTGTGTACAGGGAGTTCACCAACAATAAATTCACCAAACAGAAGGAGAGATCAGCAGACATGCAACACCTGGGGATCCTGGGTAAGTTGTAGTATAAAGTGTTTGGTTCTGGGTAAGTTGTAGTGACATATGGAATTTTGTTTTTGGGCTAATGTCCAGCCTTTAATAGTTTTATGAATAGTCTGTGTGATGGTTCAGGTGGAATGCACGGTCCTTGGACCCCCCCTCCTGGGAGGTAGGCCCAAGGACACCCGAGATACCTGATTATTCAACGAGCGGGAGTGAACAGGTGTGACGAATTACCCTGATTATGTTTCCCTGAAAAAGGTCCTGATTAGGAAGACGCAGAGGGGCACGGACTGGACCAGGAGTTCTTGACCTACCACGTCGGTGTATTGCCTGACCCCCATCGGTGTAGATTTAGATTTATGTTTTGAACAGTTTTTCTTTGGTATTTTGTTACCATAATTTACCTGTTACTTACCGTCTGCGAGTCTCATTTACGCTGTCCTGCAACAGGGCAACATTTTGGGGCGGTGTAACTAGTTGTGGACCATCACATCTGTTAAATAAATGGTCTTTCATTGTTTCAATTGCCGTACTTTACTTCCCCGGGACCAAGACCTGACTTTACATTATTTTCATTTTTAATCTTATTAAACTGACCTGTTATGAATCCTGATTGATTACCCCTCTCGTTTCTTTCCCCAGGCCCTATGATCCATGCAGACGTTGGTGACAAAGTGAATATAGTCTTCAAGAACATGGCCACAAGAACTTACTCTATTCACGCACATGGGGTGAAGACAGACGTACCACAAGTCAAAGAAACTAAGCCAGGTAAGATAAACACCGATAAGACATTGGATTTGACCAGCTAGTGTTATAGACCTTGGATTTGACCAGCTAGTGTTATAGACCTTGATTTTGACCAGCTAGTGTTATAGACCTTGGATTTGACCAGCTAGTGTTATAGACCTTGGATTTGACCAGCTAGTGTTATAGACCTTGGATTTGATCAGCTAGTGATTTAGAGATAGGATTTTGCCCAGCTAGTGTTATAGACATTGGATTGATATGACCAGCTAGTGTTTTAGATATTGGATTGATATGACCAGCTAGTGTTTTAGATATTGGATTGACATGACCAGCTAGTGTTTTAGACATTGGATTTTGACCAGCTAATGTTTTAGACATTGGATTTTGACCAGCTAGTGTTTTAGACATTGGATTTTGACCAGCTAGTGTTTTAGACATTGGATTTTGACCAGCTAGTGTTTCAAATATTGGATTTTGACCAGCTAGTGTTTTAGATATTGGATTTTGACCAGCTAGTGTTTTAGATATTGGATTTTGACCAGCTAGTGTTATATAAATTGGATTTGACCAGCTAGTGATATATAAATTGGATTTGACCAGCTAGTGATATATAAATTGGATTTGACCAGCTAGTGATATAGACAATGGATTTGACCAGCTAGTGTTTTAGACATTGGATTTGATCAGCTAGTGATATGTAGTAGTTAACAGAAGAAAGTACTGTTGATCGTAACAAAAACCTATATATGTTATTGATATTTTATTACTATGGACTACTCTTATATAGATTTCAGGATCCTGTTCTATAGAATAACAACTTTGTAGTGAGAGTTAAAGTTTCCTAAAGCAGAGTTGTCCCATACAGGTGAAACACAGACATACACATGGTATGTCCCAAAGACAGCTGGGCCTACAGACAAACAGGAGTCATGCAGTGTGGGAGCTTATTACTCCACAGTCGACGTCAACAAGGTAATGAGTTAGCACAAACTGAGCCACAATCTCAAGATCAGGGCCTCGTTTCCCAGAGCCTTAAGGTCATCGTTAGAACCTTCTTACGATGGATCTTTAATAGCCAATGTGTTTCCCAGACCTTTACACATAAATCCAGACTATTCGTAGAGCAGCTAAACTGCATCGTTAGATGCTTTTCCCCCCATTCCGAGTCACTTTAGTCACAGACATAGCCTAAACATCTTTATTTTATCTGTCTGACTCGGCCCCCAGTGTCCGGTCTGGAGCGTGAAGTCACAAGCTTTGCTGGTCGGCTACTGCGTAGCAACCTAGCGATGCCAAAAGCCCTGGTCTGCCCTAGAAAGCCTATGTAAATTACGATTAGAAGAACGGCCAAAGAAATCATTTTTAGACAGCAATTTTGGGCTCGAAAATGTGTTATGATCCCCTAGGTGAATTATTTTAAAGTTTGCTACAAATCGAGATATTTAATGAAATAGTGATCCATTCGGACTACTACATTTGCAGTCCAAATGGATTACTGTGCTGACACCGTCCAATCACAGATCGGCAGGCTATCAGCAGCGGTGCTTGGGTAAAATTTCACCCTCAAAAAAGCCATATTACAACATTCGATAACCCCTATTGGCTTAAGTCTAGGGTGGATGGTAATGAGAACGTAACATAACTCATGCAAATTATAACAGTGAAAAGGAACAGTGAGAACAAAAATATGCAGATGATAGATAGGTAATTTATTGTTCCCCGAGGGGAAATTTGTGCAAAATGTCAGAAACGAAAATACACAAGACAGATACACAATACATAGAGCGGCAGTATGAAAAAGTATAGAAATACAAGAAGTCTGGAGTGCAAAAAAGCTATAAGTGAGGGTAATAATAGTTTACTTAATATACACTCTGGTTAAATGAACAGGTACGTGAATATTTTGCATGGTTACATTAACTGTACAGGTAAGTGAATATTTGCATGGTTACGTTAACTGTACAGGTAAATGACAGGAAGAGATACTTGAATAGCTAAATGTGTGTATGATATAAATTAGGGTAATAATTCCCTTCAAATAGTCCTTAGCGCGCAGGGTTTAATTACAGATAAATGCGCGTATTGCACATACGATATACTAAAAGCAATGAAAAAAAGATACAACTGACAGGATACTAATATGCATTCCTGAGTGAATGACTACGTAAGTCTTAGAATTACTTACAATATTGCACGTGATATGATAACAACTGTACATGAATATGTATATACAGACCTAACTGAATAAATAAGTCCTGAGTGATTACAGACCAGAGTTACTCACGGATGGATGCATATTTGTTAAACTAGGTCCTAACACCCCAACAGTTCCAGGTCTATGTTGACGACGGCACGGCACCCGTGAGGCATTAAATAGTCTAATAGCCGCCGGCAGGAAGGACCTCCTGTAGTGCTCTCTGGCACACCGTGGTGAGATCAGTCTGTGACTGAATGTGCTCCTCTGAGTCATAACCATGGCATGCAGAGGGTGGGTGACGTTGTCCATGATGGCCAGTAGTTTGGCCAGGATCCGTCTCTCTGCCACCTCCTCTAGAGTGTCAAGGCTAATCCCCAGAACAGAGCTAGCCTTCCTGATCAGTTAAGTCTGAGGTGTAGAGGGTGAACAGGAAGGGGGACAGGACCGTTCCCTGAGGGGCCCCTGTGTTGCTCACTGCCAGTTCTGGCACACAGCTCTGTAGCCGCACAAATTGTGGCCTACCGGTCATGTAGTCAGTGACCCAGAAGACTAAGGGTGCTTCCACTTTCATCCTCTTCATCTTCTCACCCAGTAGCAGGTGCTGAATGGTGTTGAAGGCACTGGAGAAGTCAAAAAACATACAATAGAGTAAAGGAGATCTCCTTTAAGATCATCCATAGATTCTACCAGTGTAACAGCTTGATTTCTAAATATATACCTGATGTTACTAGTGAATGCAGTCTATTGAACACTTATTTTGTTTATATAGTGAGGTGTTCTGGACGGATGTAAAACTATCTTGGCAACAAAATGCACAATTGAAATATCTAAGTTTGACATTATTTTACTACACTGATTCCACAATTGAACGTCAGTATGTCATTAATCTCTTTATTTTATTAGGAATTATTTTTATACACATCTACATTTATGAAGAAAATGTATACATTTTAAAATATTTTTTATATCTTATTTGGAAAACTATTTAATCATTAAAATGTATACAAAACAATGTCAAAATGTATTCACTACATGTCTGAATTTGATATCATATGGATTTGTTTTATTATTATTTAATTTTCACTTATCTTTGTGTACATTATTTTATTTTTGTGTTTTACATGTTACGGTTTAGTAAAAAAACAAACAGACAAAAAATTCCAGTTAGAACAATGAGCCAGATGTTTCACCGTATGTATAAACCAAATGTGGTGATGAGAGGAATGCCAGTGGCTGGCAGTGAGAGAAGATGGAGCAAGATGAATTTAGGCCGACATTCTGCAAATATTCTCATTGATTAAACATTTGATTGCAATACAGCTTTCTGTTCCCAAAACTACAATCTGTTACGAACAGAGTTAACTAAGTTTTGTAGACTTTACCCTTTGCCAAAGGCCTGTTGAGATATTGCACAAGCGCACTTCATAAATATGCAAATACTTGCTATTGCACCAATAGGATCTCACTAGCTGCCACCTCCTTGCTTGTTCTGCCCACTATGATTCATTTGCTCCCATTGGAAACGATAGGCTCTGGTCTATTTTGGGTTAGGTATAAAAATCTTTGGGAATACGTGGATGAAGTCAGCGCTATCACTATCTACTGATTTTAATGTCCATGGTCAACAAAGTTGACTACTATTATTATTATTATTATTATATTTTTAATTTAACCTTTATTTAACTAGGCAAGTCAGTTAAGAACATATTCTTATTTACAATGACGGCCTACACCGGCCAAACTCTGACGACCCTGGGCCAATTGTGCGCCGCCCAAAGGGACTCCCAATCACGGTCGGTTGTGATACAGTCTGGTTTCAAACCAGGTTGTCTGTAGTGACGCCTCAAGCACTGAGATGCAGTGCCTTAGACAAATACCAAGTTGCCAAAGTATTTACAAACATGTGAATGATAAAATTATGCTTCAAATGAACCGAGATGACGGCATTAAAAGATACATAGGATAGGCTACATGGGCCTATATAGGCTATTTCAATCATATTGAAATAAATGTAATGTTCAATCAATTGAGTTATATTTTGCGACTAGGCTACTGTATAATGTTTGCCTCAATGTGTTTCATGATGTGTGACAACGTGCGCAATTGTGTACCTAACCCTCAATAGCCTATTTGTAGCAATAGGCAGTAATATCGTGGTGCTAATTCGTCGTCAATATTGTAGAATAATTCTAATGTTAAAGTAAGATTTGAGTGGAGGAAGCTGATCCGTGAGCAGCTGTTTTTCTTAAGATCATATCAGCATCGAGACACGGTCTAGCGATGCACTTAATGAACCTTCTCTACGTGCTTAAAAAGTTGGCTTGTAAATAACGGGGAATCTGATAATCATAATGCTTAAATTACATCATACCCCTGCACATCGACTCTGTACTAACTAGAAAACGAGGCCCTTTTCTGTTCTGTGTTTGTCTACATTCTCAGAGTTTATACACTTGTCTCTACCAATGACATACTGTATATAAACATGTTATTTAAATAAAACATACACTGAGTATACCAAACATTAGGAACACCTTAATATCCCTGCAGATGTCAACTACATTAACAAAAGTATCTCATTCCAAAATCATGGGCATTAATATAAAGTTGGTCCCCCCTTTGCTGCTATAACAGCCTCCACTCTTCTGGGAAGGCTTCTGCGTTCCAAATCATCCCAAAGTTGTTAGATGGGGTTGAGGTCTGGGCTTTGAGCAGGCCAGTCAAGTTCTCCCACACCGATCTCGACAAACTCGTCCTGTATGGACCTAGCTTTGTGCATGGGGCATTGTCATGCTGAAACAGGAAAGGGCCTTCCCCAAACTGTTGCCATAAAGTTTTTAAGGACAGAATCTTCTAGAATGTCATTTTATGCTGTAGGTTAAGACTTCCCTTCACTAGAACTAAAGGTCCTAACCCAAACCATGAAAACAGTCCCAGACCATTATTCCTCCTCCACCAAACTTTACAGTTGGCACTAGATTGGTTCCTCGGACTGCCAGATGGTGAAGCGTGACTCATCACTCCAGAGAACGCATTTCCACTGCTCCAGAGAACGCATTTCCACTGCTCCAGAGTCCAATGGTGGCGAGCTTTACACCACTCCAGCCAACGCGTGGCATTGTGCATAGTGATCTTAGGCTTGTGTGCAGCTGCTCAGCCATGGAAACCCATTTAGTGTAGCTTTCGACTAACAGTTATTGTGCTGACGTTGCTTCCAGAGGCAGTTTGGAACCTGGTAGTGAGTGTTGCAACCGATGACAGACGATGACAGGTTTTACGCACTTCAGCAGTCGGCGGTCCCGTCCTGTGAGCTTGTGTGGCCTACCACTTTGTGGCAGAGCCGTTGTTGCTCCGAGATGTTTCCACTTCACAATAACAGCACTTACAGTTGACCGGGGTAGCTCTAGCAGGGCAGAAATTTGACGAACTGAGATGTTGGAAAGTTGGTATCCTATGACTGTGTCACTTTGAAAGTCACTGAGCTCTTCAGTAAGGCCCTTCTACTGACAAGGTTTGTCTATGGAGATTGCATGGCTGTCTGCTCTATTTTATACAACTGTCAGCAACGGTGTGGCTGAATTAGCCGAATCCACAAATTTGAAGGGGTGTCCACATACTTTTGTATATATAATGTACATATACAATACATGCACATGTTAGAACACATTTCTATACATTTTGTCTCTACCCCCAGGACTTGTACAGCGGTCTAATTGGTCCCCTAGTGATATGTAGGCGGAGCTATGCAAGGACGTTTGGACTGAAGAAGGAAGTGGAGGAGTTTGCTCTCCTCTTCATGGTGTTCGATGAGAACGAGTCCTGGTACCTGGACGACAACATCAAAACAAACATCAAGACCCCCGCCAGGAACATCAAAGAGGACGAGGACTTCATCGAGAGCAATAAAATGCATGGTGAGGCCGGGGAAAGAGGGGTGTATGTTATTTTGCCACCCTTAATAGGAAAGCCTTTGCTTAATGATTTCTGAAGCATTTATATAGGCCTTATAAAGGGTTTATGAAGGCCTCATTATCAGGCCTTAAAAAGCGATTGTTTGTTTAAAGTGGGATCAGGGCCTATTCACAAAGCGTTTCAGAGTATGAGTGCTGATCTAGGATCAGTTTAACCTTTTATATCATATTGAGTAAGACTATATAGACAGGGGGACCTGATCCTAGATCAGCACTCCTACTCTGAGACGCTTGATACTGTAAATACTGCCCCGGATAAATTGACGTGTCTGTCACTGACATGTCTCTGCTGCAGGCATTAACGGGCAGCTGTATGGAAACCTGCTGGGACTGAACATGGAAGTAGGGGACAAGGTGTACTGGTACCTGATGGGGATGGGCAACGAGGTAGACATCCACACCGCCCACTTCCACGGGCACAGCATCGAATATAAGGTAAGGTCCTGTTTGACCATTTAAGTAAAAAAAAACATTGTGTACATTTCCTGAAACCTTTCAAAGCAGCATAGCTTAACTCCAATTGAAGTGTATGAAGCTCTGAATCATCAGAACTTTTATGAAAACGGTAAAAAAACAGAACATTGAGTTTTGGACAATAAGCCCAGATATAGGCGGTGATCAAGTATGCATACACTTTATCTACGTTTTCTTTCAAAGGGTGTGTAGATTTTTGGGTACAGCACGATATAGAAATGTAAAGGCAACGTTCCCGCGTTAGCGGAGACTGCATTTATGGTAAACGCTACATAGGGCGGATCAATCGGAAATTACCTTGAAATTCCAATCACGCTATAACACTGAACTTCCACCATATGGATTTAATCGAGTCCTTCTTATTCTAGCCCAGGACTAATACATCTCAATCTGACTCAACTTATTGTACATACGTTCTCCGGTCCTGTGTTCCCCAGCTAAGTGGAGCGTCCTACCGTACAGACGTCTTTGGCCTGTTCCCAGGCACCTTCCAGACGGTGAAGATGAGGCCTAAGTACCCTGGCACCTGGCTGCTGCACTGCCACGTCGCAGACCACATCAAGGCCGGCATGGTGACTGTTTACACGGTCACTGAGAAAGGTGAGGAGCGTGTGGGTTGGATTCACAGTGTTTGTGTTTACTATATAAAAGATTGCTGTTACTCCCACTTGTGAATGTTTATACAACTAACCTGTGTTTTTGTGTCTTCAGAAAAGAAGGGCATTTTTGGATGAACGCGGAGCATAAAACTTCATTAAAAACACAGAAACAGCAAATAAAAGCTACGTACATCTCTTCTAAATACACATTGACCTCGCATTCCACACAAGGAGCAGTGACCGCTGACCACAAACTGAATGCATGAATGAACTAAACTGCTTTAATACAGGGTTTAAGCAATGAGCAATGTCTAATGCCAATGCTCTAAAATCTATTTTGAATAAAGAAAATCTAAAACCCTCCCTGATGTTGTTTCTGATGTTGTCCAACATTGGCACGGACGACAGTGTCTAGGGTTTACAGAGAATTGCGCTACAAACAAAAAAAACATCCAGTCAGCGGCAGTCCTGTGGGTGAAAACAGCTGGTTGATGAGAGAGGTACAAGGAGAAGGGCAAGAATCATGCAAGCTAACAGGCGGAGCCACAAACACACAAATAACATTGCAGTACAACATTAGTTTGCAGAACGGCATCTCGGAACACAGAACTCGTTGGCCCTTGTCACGGATGGGCTATCGCAGCAGACGACCACACTGGTTTCCACTCCTATCAGATAAAAACCAGAAGAAGCAGCTCCAGTGGGCATTCCATCACCAACACTGGACAATTGAGGAGTCGAAAAACATCACCTGGTCCGACTAATCCCGGTTCCTGTTGCGTCATGCTGATGGCAGTCAGGATTTGGTGTAAGCAGCATGAGTCCATGGACCCGTGCCAACGGTACAGGGTGGTGGTGGTGTGCCGCCGTCCAATCTGTAGCAACTGCGTGATGCCATCTCGTCAGCATGGACCAACACCCCTGTGAGTGTATACTTCAATATATTACTAATGTGTGAAAGGAGCAGAACCAACATTAAATGTTTTTAGAGAGCATTTATTAATGCAGAAAACTAAAAACCCCAGATAAAAGCAAAACATATCAACACTGGGAATAGATGATATACCGGGTTTCACAGTAGAGGTCATAGCTTTCACAGTAGAGGTCATAGCTTTCACAGTAGAGGTCATAGCTTTCACAGAAGCTTCCTTCCTTCCACGTTATTCAACCACTATTTCTTATCTCTTCACCCAATGAACACTAGAAAAGCCAGACCAGTCCAGTGTATAACTCAACATCCAGTTCCTAATACTCAGAAAAGGTCTCTCAGTGTATCAGGGGTGTCCACAAGTCCATACAGAAGAGGACTTGTACCACTGCAGGGTATGACTAGGAAACGTGACATCAATTCTTTGCTAACAGAAATAGAAAAAGCGAGGTCAGAAAAATCAGGATTTCCTTATCAGAAAATAATCTCTTCACAGCAAAATACTCTGTTCATATTTATTTTACTAATAGGACTACAGACGGTGGTTTTGTATGGGTACTGTTTTCATAAGGCTCTACAGTAGTAGTGTTTTGAGGCTCACTGTCCAGGTTTAGGATCCTCCATAGAAATAGAACCAGTAGAAGGGACATTTCTATTCAAACCAGCGGCCCGATGCAGGTGCGTCAGTTGCTGTACTGGGCATACCATTTTGTGAATGTATGCTTAAAAATGGACACTAACCTTTTCTACTTAGGCAAAAATGTCAAATTCTACTAATCTGCCATATTGGATGGACCATGAAATAAAACTGTGGCTTTTAGAGCTACTGTATGTCTGTTTTACTAGTTGTAATTCTACGGCCCCTTATCCTCACATCATGAGGTTTCTCTGGCTGCACTCAAGCAGGTGAGGCAGGAAGAAGTGGGCCATCCCGTCATCAGGCAACAGGTCCAGGAACTCCAGGGGGTTCAGCTCCATGGCAACCACCACCAGCGTTTCTGTTGTCAGGGAAAATGCAGATGTTATGGCCCAAACTCTGAATATTAAAAGGGGCAATCTGCAATTAATACTATACATCAATTTTTAGACTTTTAAATTAATTAATATTCATCAAATGATTCTTGAAGAACCCATACTGAACAAAATTAAAAGCAACATGCTACAATTTCAACGATTTTACTGAGTTACAGTTCATATAAGGAAATCAGTCAATTGAAATAAATTCATTAGGCCCTAATCTATGGATTTCACATGACTGCGCAGGGGCGCAGACATGGGTGAGCCTGGGAGGGCATATGCCCACCCACTTGGGAGCCAGGACCAGCCAATCAGAAATAGTTTCTTCACCACCAACCAAGTGAAGAGAGAGCTGGAGAGACTACATCAGTGGAAAACGGCGGGCCCTGATGGCTTCAGCCCAAGGGTGCTTAGGGTCTGTGCTGACCAATTGTGTGGAATACTCCAGCGACACTTCAACCTTAGCTTGAGCCTTGAAAGGGTCCCTCTGCTGTGGAAAACATCCTGCCTGGCCCCAGTGCCCAAGAAGGCGCACCCTACTGTCCTGAATGACTTCAGACCTGTAGCGCTAACATCCCACATCATGAAGACCCTGGAAAGGTTCGTCCTCGCTCACCTCAGACCCCTAGTGTGTACATCACTGGACCCCCTGCATATCAGCGCAACATCGGGGTGGATGACGCAATCATCTACCTTCTGCAGAGGGCCTACTCTCACCTGGGTTTTTTTTTATTTGTTTTAACTTCTCCAGTGCCTTCATTACCATTCAGCCCCTGCTACTGGGTGAGAAGATGAAGACGATGAAAGTGGAAGCACCCTTAGTCTCCTGGGTTACGGACTACCTGACCGGTAGGCCACAATTTGTGTGGCTACAGAGCTGTGTGTCAGAACGGGCAGTGAGCAACACAGGGGCCCCCCAGGGAACGGGCCTGTCCCCCTTCCTGTTTACCCTCTACACCTCGGATTTCAGATATAACTCTGAAACATGCCACCTGCAGAAGTGACTCCGCAATTGTAGGGTGCATCAGGGGTGGGCAGGAGGAGGAGTACAGGAGCACAATCAATGACTTTGTGGTGTGGTGTGAGCAGAACTACCTTCAGCTCAACATCAGCAAAACAAAAGAGATGGTGGTGGACTTCAGGAGAACCAAGGCCCAACCGACTGCAGTCCCTATTCAGGAGATGGATGTGGAAATGGTTGGGTCATACAAGTTCCTGGGAGTCTATACGGACAACAGGCTGGAATGGGCTGGTAACACCGGGGCTCTGTACTAAAAGGGCCAGAGCCGACTCTACTTTCTGAGGAGGCTCAGGTCCTTCAACTTGTGCAGTAAACTACTGCATACTTTCTACCAGTCTGTTTTTTTGTTTTGCAGTGGTGTGCTGGGTGCCAACATAAAGGCCAGTGACGCTTCTCAGGTAAATAAGCTGATCAGGAAGGCTAGCTCTGTTCTGGGGATTAGCCTTGACACTCTCTGAGGTGGCGGAGAGACGGATCCTGGCCAAACTGCTGGCCATCATGGACAACGTCACCCACCCTCTGCATGAGATGGTTATGATGCAGAGGAGCACTTTCAGTCACAGACTGATCCCACACCGGTGTGCCAGAGAGCGCTACAGGTGGTCCTTCCTGCCGGCGGCTATTAGACTACTTAATGCCTCACCGGGATGCCGTGCCGTTGGCAAAATAGACCTGGAATTGTTGGGGTGTTAGGACCTAGTTTAACAATTAGGCATCCATCCTTGAGTAACTCTGGTCTGTAATCACTCATTCATTCAGGACTGTACAGTTGTGGCAAAAAGTTTTGAGAATGACAAGTTTTGGTCTCCACAAAGTTCGGTGCTTGAGTGATCTTAGATCTTTATGTCAGTAGTTACTATGGTACACTGAAGTATAATCACAAGTATTCCATAAGTGTCAAAGGCTTTCATTGACAATGACATTCAGTTTATGCAAAGAGTCAATATTTGCAGTGTTGACCCTTCTTTTTCAAGACCTCTGCAATCCGCCCTGGCATGCTGTCAATTAACTTCTGGGCCACATCCTGACTGATGGCAGGCCATTCTTGCATTATCAATGCAAGAATGATTGTCAGATTGTCAGAAGTTCTGGGTTTTTGTTTGTCCACCCGCCTCTTGAGGATTGACCACAAGTTCTCAATGGGATTAAGGTCTGGGGAGTTTCCTGGCCATGGACCCAAAATGTTGATGTTTTGTTTGTTCCCCGAGCCACTTAGTTATCACTTTTGCCTTATGGCAAGGTGCTCCATCATGCTGGAAAAGGCATTGGTCGTCACCAAACTGTTCTTGGATGGTTGGGAGAAGTTGCTCCCTGAGGATGTGTTGGTACCATTCTTTATTCATGGCTGTGTTCTTAGGCAAAATTGTGAGTGAGCCCACTCCCTTGGCTGAGAAGCAACCCCACACATGAATGGTCTCAGGATGCTTTACTGTTGGCATGACACAGGACTGATGGTAGCGCTCACCTTGTCTTCTACGGACAAGGTGTTTTCCGGATGGACCAAACAATCAGAAAGGGGATTCATCAGAGAAAATTACTCTACCCCAGTCAGTCCTCAGCAGTCCAATCCCTGTACCTTTTGCAGAATATCAGTCTGTCCCTGATGTTTTTACTGGAGAGAAGTGGCTTCTTTGCTGCCCTTCTTGACACCAGGCCATCCTCCAAAAGTCTTCGCCTCACTGTGCTTGCAGATGCACTCACACCTGCCTGCTGCCATTCCTGAGCAAGCTCTGCACTGGTGGTGCCCTGATCCCGCAGCTGAATCAACTTTAGGAGACGGTCCTGGCACTTGCTGGACTTTCTTGGGCGCCCTGACACCTTCTTCACAACAATTGAACCTCTCTCCTTGAAGTTCTTGATGATCCGATAAATGGTTGATTTGGGTGCAATCTTACTAGCAGCAATATCCTTGCCTGTGAAGCCCTTTTTGTGTAAAGCAATGATGACGACACGTGTTTCCTTGCAGGTAACCATGGTTGACAGAGGAAGAACATTGATTTCAAGCACCACCCTTCTTTTAAAGCTTCCAATCTGTTATTCTGACTCAATCAGCATGACAGAGTGATCTCCAGCCTTGTCCTCGTCAACACTCTCACCTGTGTTAACGAGACAATCACTGACATGATGGCAGCTGGTTCTTTTGTGGCAGGGCTGAAATGCAGTGGAAATGTTTTGGGGGGGATTAAGTTTTCATGGCAAAGAGGGACTTTGCAATTAATTGCAATTCATCTGATCACTCATGACATTCTGGAGTATATGCAAATTGCCATCATCAACACTGAGGCAGCAAACTTTGTGGAGACCAATACTTGTCATTCTCAACTTTTGGCCACGACTGTATATACATATTCATGTACAGTTGTTACAGCGGGTGAAATAAGTATTGAACAAGTCACCATTTTTCTCAGTAAATATATTTCCAAAGGTGCTATTGACATGAAATTTTCACCAGATGTTGGTAACAACCCAAGTAATCCATACATACAATTATATCATACGCATACTTTTTCCCTGTGTCATTTCACATTATTACACAACTTAATTTCTGAACTTATTTGTTTTGGTTTCTTTGCATGTATGGATTACTTGGGTTGTTACCAACATCTGGTGAAAACTTCATGTCAATAGCACCTTTGGAAATATATTTACTGAGAAAAATGGTGACGTGTTCAATACTTATTTCACCCGCTGTATATCATATCACGTGCAATATTGTAAGTAACTCTTGGACTGAACTTACGTAGTCATTCACTCAGGAATGCATATTAGTATCCTGTCAGTAGTATCTTTTTTCATTACATATAGTATATCGAATGTGCCATACGTGCATTTAACTGTAATTAAACCCTGTATTAAGGACTGTATTTGAAGGGAATTATTATTATTACCCTAAAATATATAATACGCACATTTAGCTTTTTAATTATCTCTTCCTGTCATTTACCTGTACAGTTAATTTAACCATGCAAATATTAACTTACCTGTTCATTTAACCAGACTGTATATTAAGTAAACTATTACTTATATCATACGCACATTTAGCTCAATAAAGTATCTATCTATAATTGTTCTACGTGATAAAACTGCACATTTTAGAGTGGCCTTTTATTGTCCCCAGCAGAAGGTGCACCTGTGTAATGATCATGCTGTTTAATCAGCTTTTTGATATGCCACACCTGTCAGTTGGATGGATTATCTTGGCAAATGAGAAAAGCTCACTAACAGGGATGTAAACAAATTTGTGCACAAAATTTGAGAGAAATAAGCTTTTTAGGCTTATGTAACACTTCTAGGTTATTTTATTTCAGCTCATGAAACCAACACTTTACATGTTGCGTTTATATTTTTGTTCATTGTCATACATCTATAAGCCACATGATCTTAGTTCAACCGTCGTAACCCATCAGAACCCAAAATATAAGCTTGTTTTACTCCACTGTTTGTAAACAATGTAATTGTTAAACACTGTATAACCTCAAAACATGTTTAAAACTATAATGTTTATCATGGCTGGTTAGTCCTTGTATCCATAACTCTAATCATTTGAGACTGGTTATACTTATCCAGCACCATCCCTAAGCTGTTACCCAACAGTGGTGGAGTGTGCTTTGTTATTGTTTGAACTGCAAATTGCCCCTTTAACCACAGCAAAGGAGGTGACGTTCTGGAGTTAAACTCTATGCTTGAAACATAGGCTAACGGTCTAACGGTGAAACTATACTGATACCGTGACGAGAGAGTCCCGTCATATCTCCCTCAACATGGTTTTCAGGGTGCTGCACTGGGAGCGTGACGAGATCCGTGTCTACAAAATTTGCTTCTTGTGACATGCTGACAGAATGGAAATACACCGTCTAAATTCCGGCCACGCTTCATAATGGGAGGATATTCATGCAACCTCAGTTTGAAAGTAGTTATATCAACATTTAGATGTATCTTTTTTTTATACAAGCCTAAAATGCAATCCCAAACCTTTCAATGTGTGCAGGGTGACGTTTGCTATTTTCCTTCTTCATTTTAGGATTATTGAGATTATTTGTTAATTTATATTATGTGCACCTACATCTCTGCAACGCTCTCAAGAGAGCCTTCCTTCGCAGACGGCGTACTGCTTTTGCGTGTCGAATACATTGTCTCCTAGATCACCTTGAGTTGTTAAACTGCAGTTCACGTTACGGAGACGTGACGGTGTAGTTTGGCCGTGAGTGTACCTTTGAGTGCAGACAGTAGAATGGTGTTCTCTCCCTGTGTTGCTCTGGTTCTCTCACACAGCTCAGGGAACAGCTTCTGCCACCACAGAGCCTGAACACAAACACATGAATACATTAGAAAGATCTGCACTATAGAGCCATTGAAAAAATAAAGACAATGTTCCCGCGTTCGCGGAGACTGCATTGACTGTAAACGCTACATGTGTCTCAATCTGAAATTACCTTTCAATTGCGCTATTACGTAGACCTACGGATTGATTCTAGCCCTGAGCATTCTGACCATAGGATTGAGGTTAGAGGTTATGAGGATTTAAGGTTGTGCAAGTACACATAGGGTCAGAGGAGTTGGGGCAATGCATATGTTTCACAGAAGGATGACAGTTCCACAGTACCCACCATTTTGTTGTTCTGCAGCTCATGGTTAGCGTAAGGGATGATGGCCTGAGGACAGCGGTCTAGCAGCCTCTCAATGGAGCTCTCGTGGTGGCCCAGTTTTGTGGCACAGAGCACGTGTACACTGAGCCCAGCATTGTCCTCGTCTGGCAGCTGCTCCAACAGGGGCAGGATGGATGACACGTCCAGGGTGGGACCGCACAGCAGGGACTGGATGGTTCATTGTTTGTTCACCATAGTGGTACATTTACATGTAAGGATTAAAAAAGCTTTATTTTACAAGTTGATTGGTTGGTTGATTGATTCAATGTCTGACTGATAAATTGATAAATAGCACGCACATGATGTAGAGAGACTGACCTGTAGTTTGTGGAGGTTCTCTTGGTCATCTGGAATGATGTTGAAGTGAGCTGGAGTCAGGATGCTGACCCAGGGATGGAGCACGCCGTAGTGAGAACACCAGGTGATCTACAACACAGAAACAGTCACCCAGGGATGGAGCACGCCGTAGTGAGAACACCAGGTGATCTACAACAGACAGACAGAAAGACAGCCAGTAGGACAGCCTCTCCACTACCTCCTAGACTCCAGCCCTGGGGAACATCACACCTTATTGAGAAGTACACACTACAGACACACAGAAACACACCAGGTCGTCTGCGCTCTTGAGCGGTTTGAATCCGTGGCCGTCTCGGCATGTGACGCGGTCTATGTAGACAGTGGTGAGGCGGAACAGCAGCTCCTGGATGACAGCTTCCTGTGACGAGGCCATCAGCAGTGCCTCCCAGAAGTCAACCAGTAGCTGAGGGCCTCCCTGGGGCCCTGACACATCCCCACACAGCTCCTACAGGACACATCAATACATTCACAATGAAACGCATTAGTCACATTTTAGAGACCATACTTGGAATCGAATCCTGGAGGAAATCCTACAGGAATGACACACACGCACTGCAACCCTAACCTGGAAGAAGAGGTCAGCCTCGTCTAGTTTGACCTTGTCGTTCTCGTGCAGCGCCACCATGGCTGCCACCAACAGGCCGTCCTGGCTGTCCCTGAGGTGGCGTGCCAGGAGAGTGGGTACCACCGCATCCCCTCTGCCATGTAGCAGCAGCTTGGCCTCCTCAATGAAGCCATACACCTGCAGCATCTGGAGGGGGGCATAGAGCTTATGCACTGCTCTCACACACACACACACACACACACACACACACACACACACACACACACACACGCACACACACAATCTGACCTCTGTGTGTCGGCCCATGTGTTGACTGTAGAGATGCAGGTCTCCCATGCGGAGGGCCAGGGCAGCCTTGGACAGGGTGAGGGGTACGGAGGGGGCTCCGATGGCCTCCAGGCGCTCTAGGTGGGCCAGGCCACAGTCAGGGTTGGCTTTGACCATGGAGGGGCAGGCTAAAACATGGGGAAGCTGGGACGGCTCGGCCACACCGAAGATATCCAGAATCTCGTTGGCTGTTTCCTACAACACACACACAGACACCAACCACTGAATCTCAAGAGTGTGGCTATTGAATCAGATGTTCTAGTATTGGAATTGAACAATTATGTGGAATGGTGTAAGTTACCTCAGTGAGCTGCTCCATGGTCTCCTCATAGAGGGAGTGTTTGAGGAAGAAGAGAAAGCCTTTTCCGTAGCCACAGTGGCTGTTAGACAGACCCCTGTTTCTGAAGATCACCTCAGTCACAGACAGGCCTGACATCTTATAGTAGGGCAGGGCCAGGTGGCAGTCGCGCTTATCAAACCTACACATTAGTGGAAGGGATGGTCACACTTTACATTAAGTAAACCAACTAAGAAATCAATCAACTAACATAGGAATCAATCAACCTTGATGTTAATGTGACCCGACCACACTGACCTGCTGAAGCAGTCTCCTAACTGGGCGCAGCTCTCCTGGAAGGCCTGCTGCAGCTCCTGTTTGTCTGTGGTGGTTGTTGTTGTTGTTGTTGTACATCCCAGGGCCTGGGCTAGGTTCTGACCAATGGTCAGAGGCCGCTCTACAGGGTTTCCAACCCGGGGGTCCAGGAGCGTGGCTCTCAGGAGGAGGTGGGCTTCACTGAGCAGGTGCAGACAGCTCTGAGACAGAGGGTTGGTCTCCTCATACTTCTTACTGTACTCCACCTAGCCCAGAGAAAAGGTTGATTGTTGAATGCAAGGTTCAGCACAACCAACTGAGGCCAAAGACAAAATAATGGTAAAATGAGTTGAAGGTGTCATAACATTAAAGCTTTGATTGGCATGTTATCATGGTGGTACCATCTCATTGTAGAGCTGGAGTGGGGGGACGGTGTTGATCACGTACAGGTTCCAGCCATGACCCATCTCACTGGGATTCTGGGGCTTGGTGAAGGATGACTTCCTGTTCCTGGGTCAGAGAAGCAGGAAGTACAGTCAGCTCATCTCTATAACGGCCACAGATGGCTGACATTACAGCTTCTAGGAGGTCAGAAACTACAGCTCAGCTCCCATAACATCAAGCGTAAAAGGTTACAAGTGTGTAGATCAATAGGAGTTCACGAGTGCCACAAACCGATGAGCTCAAAGACCACCAAACATTTAGTTTCAGTTCAATTTTAAATTTACATGTGAGTCATTTAGCAGACGCTTTTATACAGTGACTTGCAGTTAGTGGATTAATCTGAAGGTAGCTAGTTGAGGAACCACATTGAACTGTTGGGGTGTTAGGACCTAGTTTGGCAATTAGGCATCCATCCATTAGTAACTTTCTGGTCTGTAATCACTCATTCACTCATATACAGTTGTTATATCATATCACGTGCAATATTGTAAGTAATTATTGGACTGAACTTACGTAGTCATTCACTCAGGAATGCATATTAGTATCCTGTCAGTAGTATCTTTTTTCATTACATATAGTATATCGAATGTGCCATACGTGCATTTAACTGTAATTAAACCCTGTATTAAAGGACTGTATTTTAAGGGAATTATTGTTATTACCTTAAATTATATCATAAGCAATTTAGCTATTTAAGTATCTCTTCCTGTCATTTACCTGTACAGTTAATTTAACCATGCAAATATTCATTTACCTGTACATTTAACCAGACAGTATAAAGTAAACTATTATTACCCTCATTTATATCATACGTACATTTAGCTATTTAAGTATTTTTTTCTGCCATCTACCTGTATAGTTAACCATGTAAATATGTTTTTATTTATATCAACTTGCAATATTTGTATAATTTTTTCACCTAACACTCTGTAACAATGTACAGTTGTGGTCAAAAGTTTTGAGAATGACACAAGTATTGGTCTCCACAAAGTTTGCTGCCTCAGTGTTGATGATGGAAATTTGCATATACTCCAGAATGTCATGAAGAGTGATCAGATGAATTGCAATTAATTGCAAAGTCCCTCTTTGCCATGAAAATGAACTTAATCCCCCAAAAACATTTCCACTGCATTTCAGCCCTGCCACAAAAGGACCAGCTGCCATCATGTCAGTGATTGTCTCGTTAACACAGGTGAGTGTTTTGACAAGGACAAGGCTGGAGATCACTCTGTCATGCTGATTGAGTCAGAATAACAGACTGGAAGCTTTAAAAGAAGGGTGGTGCTTGAAATCATTGTTCTTCCTCTGTCAACCATGGTTACCTGCAAGGAAACACGTGTCGTCATCATTGCTTTGCACAAAAAGGGCTTCACAGGCAAGGATATTGCTGCTAGTAAGATTGCATCTAAATCAACCATTTATCGGATCATCAAGAACTTTAAGGAGAGGTTCAATTGTTGTGAAGAAGGCGTCAGGGCACCCAAGAAAGTCCAGCAAGCGCCAGGACCGTCTCCTAAAGTTGATTCAGCTGCAGGATCGGGGCACCACCAGTGCAGAGCTTGCTCAGGAATGGCAGCAGGCAGGTGTGAGTGCATCTGCAAGCACAGTGAGGCGACGACTTTTGGAGGATGGCCTGGTGTCAAGAAGGGCAGCAAAGAAGCCACTTCTCTCCAGGAAAAACATCAGGGACAGACTGATATTCTGCAAAAGGTACAGGGGTTGGACTGCTGAGGACTGACTGGGGTAGAGTAATTTTCTCTGATGAATCCCCTTTCTGATTGTTTGGTCCATCCGGATAACACCTCCAGAGAAGACACGGTGAGTGCTACCATCAGTCCTGTGTCATGCCATCAGTAAAGCATCCTGAGACCATTCATGTGTGGGGTTGCTTCTCAGCCAAGGGAGTGGGCTCACTCACAATTTTGCCTAAGAACACAGCCATGAAAAAAGAATGGTACCAACACATCCTCCGAGAGCAACTTCTCCCAACCATCCAAGAACAGTTTGGTGACGACCAATGCCTTTTCCAGCATGATGGAGCACCTTGCCATAAGGCAAAAGTGATAACTAAGTGGCTTGGGGAACAAAACATCGACATTTTGGGTCCATGGCCAGGAAACTCTCCAGACCTTAATCCCATTGAGAACTTGTGGTCGATCCTCAAGAGGCGGGTGGACAAACAAAAACCCACAACTTCTGACAAACTCCAAGCATTGATTATGCAAGAATGGCCTGCCATCAGTCAGGATGTGGCCCAGAAGTTAATTGACAGCATGCCAGGGCGGATTGCAGAGGTCTTGATAAAGAAGGGTCAACACTGCAAATAATGACTCTTTGCATAAACTGAATGTCATTGTCAATGAAAGCCTTTGACACTTATGGAATACTTGTAATTATACTTCAGTGTACCATAGTAACTACTGACATAAAGATCTAAGAACACTGAAGCAGCAAACTTTGTGGAGACCAATACTTGTGGACCAATACTTGTGTACTTACTATGCAATACCTTTTTATAGCTTTTTGCACTCCAGACTTGTATTTTTATACTTTTTCATTCTGCCGCACTATGTACCATGTATCAGCTGTCCTGTGTTTTTCGAAGCTGCTTGATAAAGACATTTCCACCCGGGGATCAAGTAACTAACTAACTAACTAACTATCGAATTTTGGCCCATTCCTCCTGACAGAACTGGTGTAACTGAGTCAGGTATGTAGGACCCCTCGCTCGCACACGCCTTTTCAGTTCTGCCAACAAAGTTTCGATAGGATTGAGGTCAGGGCTTTGTGATGGCCACTCCAATACCTTGACTTTGTTGTCCTTAAGCCATTTTGCCACAACTTTGGAAGTATGCTTGGGGTCATTGTCCATTTGGAAGACCCATTTGCTGTCTTTTGTGTATTTCATTTGGGAATTTTGCACCTGCCCTGTGTTTTTTCGTAGCTGCTTGACAAAGTAATTTCCCCTCGGGGATCAATAAAATATCTACCTACCTATATTAAGCAAAACAATTCCTCAATAAAGCAGCTATCAGCAAAGTCAGTGCTAGCACTTATCCCAAGAGGTTAGTCTGACTACCTACCAATCCAAACCAATCACCAGAGCATGTTATTTAGGGCAGGGGTTTGGGGGTTCATGTGAATCAGACATGTTGCATGCTTTACTTCACGACGCCACATGTTAACACACAAGGCCTGCTGACCCATGTGCGTGTATGTGTTCTATCGGCTAACTGTCCAGTACAACCTGTAGCAGCAACAGCCAATAACAGACCTGATGCTATTAGCCAATGAAACATGCTACAGTGCCAAGCTGTCTCATGTGATAACAAAGCCCCTGTGTGTAACAGTGTGTGTGTGATTTGGATAAAGAGTCAGCTTGGTGGAGGAATGGTATTTCCTGGACGTTTCCCTACTTCTCTTCTGTGAATGCCTGGCCTCACTTCCTGTTTCTACTGGTCATGCGGTGTTTCTACTGGTCATGCGGTGTTTCTACTGGTCATGCGGTGTTTCTACTGGTCATGCGGTGTTTCTACTGGTCATGCGGTGTTTCTACTGGTCATGCGGTGTTTCTACTGGTCATGCGTTGTTTCTACTGGTCATGCAGTGTTTCTACTGGTCATGCAGTGTTTCTACTGGTCATGCGGTGTTTCTACTGGTCATGCAGTGTTTCTACTGGTCATGTGTTCTTCCAACCTCTGGCTCCATCATGCTCTAGTCTAAATCAGGCGTACCGGGTTTCTCTCGGGACCCATCATGCGCTAGTCTAATCAGGCATACTGGGTTTTCAAACGTCAATGCTCACTGTACATAACTGTATATGGCATTTAGCAGACGCTTTTATCCTAACGCGACTTTATCATCCTTGCATTCAGTTTACGTCCCGGGAATCTAACCGCCATGCTCTAACAACTGAGCTACATAGCACCACTCATGAATTACATTATATTATGTACAGTAGGTGATATTATCACACTGATATGATGTCCTGTTTAGTCCATCAGTTAGTGACTAGACACAGGGTGATATAACACTGATATTATGTCCTGTTTAGTCCATCAGTTAGTGACTAGACACAGGGTGATATAACACTGATATTATGTCCTGTTTAGTCCATCAGTTAGTGACTAGACACACAGGGTGATATAACACTGATATTATGTCCTGTTTAGTCCATCAGTTAATGACTAGACACACAGAGTGATGTTGTTTTAGTGGGGTTGGGGTTTGGGGGACATTCCAGGTGGACACACAATCAAGGGGCCAGGAGACTTACAGGAAGGAGTGAGCCAGAAAGCTCTCCAGAGCCGGCGTGGTGGAAGGCTCTATACCTACTGCTTGGAAAATCCCCCCAAGGGTTTTGTGATCTTTGTATTCTCTACAATAAGAGTTACAGGTACAATTGAATCACAAGAGGGGAGATTCAGATATATATATTTAAAATCCTATAAATTAACAATACAATCTTTTGAACACAAATGTGAAGAAATAAAAGTGTAGTTTCAGTGCTTAATAAATTATGGATGTGTGTATTGACAATGCTGCTTTACTTGTGCTACACAGTAAGACGCTCTGGCCATGGGTATAAGATCAGAGTAGGGCTGGGTGATATGGGCAAAATATAATTTCACAATATTTTTCAATTTTTTTACGGTATGGAAGTATTTTATGTTTCGGAATAATATATGTTCTTAATATGTTTTATTTGTAGTGCATGGCCCTTGAATGGCAACAAATTAATTCTATGTGGTTTTAATGGGCTATCCCCATTCAGATTGTTTTATACTAAACCCAAACTGACAGTGACGTATTCCAAATTTGTTGAACTTTTCTTTTATTTATCACTGTATCAAAATATCATTATAAAATATAGATGGTATCAAATTATAATTATAGAAAAAAATCCATTGCCATACATGGTTCGACACCGGTATACCTTAAAATACAATAGCATCACCCAGCCCTAGATCACTGGTACACCTTAAAATACAACATCATCACGCAGCCCTAGATCATAAATCTATAGCATTGCCTAAATTTGAATTTGTCCGATTTTGAAACAGAATTTGGTTTAATTTGAGTGAATTGCAAAGGTATATTTCCTTTCTAATCAAGTGTGGCTCTAGCTATGACTACAGTGACTAAGTGTGTGTGTGTGTGTGTGTGTGACCTACATGACCCTGCGTGCGGCCCTCTCTGTGTCCTCCCTGGTCTCCACGTCTGCAGCGGTCAGCAGGACGATGTGGTGGCGGTAATGACACAGAGCCTTCAGACCAATGAACAGCTGAATACGCAGAGCACACAACTCCATGGTGATGGGAGGACAGGCCTGCACATACACACGCCGGTTACACTTCAGCAACTTTTATTACCTGGTGGTTGTTAAGTTGGTGAAATTGTAATGACATTGTTATTACCTAACAATTACACTTTTGTATCTTTGGGATTTAAATAAAATAAATCACATTGCTGCTACATGTCAAGTGGATATCCATTGAGAACTGTTTCTTGCAGATATTATGGCCTTACTCTGGAAAATGACTGGAGGAATATGGGCCCCAGGGCAATAAGTAGCCACTCACAATGAAGACCGATTCCACATTAAATCTAATTGGGCCTCCCAGCAAGTGCAAACCAATCACATTACTGTAGAGCAGAGCACTAAGATTCCATTTATCCCATTAACATTCCAGAGACACTGCTGCCCTGCCTTACACGGTGCTGCTCAGAGGACATGCATGCACACACACACACACACACTGCGGAAAACAACAAGAGACTCTTGTGACCAAATGCAACTGTGTAAGTGGTTGCCATTTTGAGCCCTTTCCAGCTCCACCATCTTTGTGAATGTAACGCAGTGATCTGAGCCAAGCAGACAGAGATCTGTATTTCTGGAGAATCTCTGATCCACTCTAATTACTTCCTGTCTTATTGTTTAGCAGGGGCCAATCGAGGCACAACCAATCACACACAAAAGGGGAAGCATCAGTCAAAGCATCCTTAAGATCAATAATGAAGATGTCCAAGGCATAGGGGTAGACATGGTGAAAATTCCACCAAGCCTGACGAATAACTAAAAGCTTTTCCGGTCCTCAGATCTATAAAAGGTCCCTAGGGGTCCAGCCGTGGGTCTGTCTGTCTTCCATTAGCTACGGGCAGTGGGGTGATCCTCACCTTCATTATGGTGTCGATGTAAGGGTCCTCAGCTCTGGCTGCCACTGCTGCACACCTCACTGAGAAGCACTGAAGAGCATTCCTGACAAACACAGGTATAAATTAGGGCCCTGTGTTTTGAGAGATCATGTGACATGCCTGGATTTGAACATTTATTTAAATATTTTTCATCAAACTGTCCCCTTTTCTTTTTATGTCAGATGGTCCAGTACCATCCTCAAACAATTGCTTTCATTTTTGGTGGAATTCTCATTTCTGGATAAGGCTTCAAATACAGGATAAAATATTGCTACATCACAGTTGGGTGGTCTCCAGATTTTTATACTGTCATACAGTTTCTGTACCATACCGGGGTATGCAGTATTACCACCCCCCCCCCAAAACACAGTTTACGGTATTGAAAATCCCACCGTCAGTATTTGAAAATATACTCTTTATACCATATACTGGGGTATACAGTATTACTCAGTAATATACTCTTTATACCATATACCGGGGTATACAGTATTACTCAGTAATATACTCTTTATACCATATACCAGGGTATACAGTATTACTCAGTAATATACTCTTTATACCATATACCGGGTATACAGTATTACTCAGTAATATACTCTTTATACCATATACCGGGGTATACAGTATTACTCAGTAATATACTCTTTATACCATATACCGGGGTATACAGTATTACTCAGTAATATACTCTTTATACCATATACCGGGGTATCACCGAAGTCTAAAACACAGGACCCTAATGATGAGATATAGAAGTTAGAGAAGTATACCAGCCTCATAGACTTCCTTTACCATCTCTAGATGCCCAGCCCAGTCCTGTACTTACTTTGTGATGACGTGGAGGAAGAGGTCAGTGAGGACGGCCTGCTGGGCCTTCTCTGGATACTGATAGGCGGAGACCATCTCAACCCCGCCCCTTACGCTGTACAAGTAGCCCGTCTTGGGCAGCGAGAAGAAACAGAACAAACATGTCGGCTCCACCCCTCTACCCCCCTCCACACATACTTCCTGGTTACCTGGTTGTCAGGGAGAGGAGACCAATGAAATAGAGAGAGATGAGATGGGAAGGAGGGAATGTAGCAAACATTGGTGCTCCTACTTTACTTTAAGTGTACCTCATACCAATATATTTACACTACATGTTAGTTCCATAGGTAGGGAAAGAGCCATGTATTTAGAGTAGGGATATTAGAGGTTTCTGCATTATGATGCATTTACATCATAATGGCAGCCATGTTAGCTACATTGCCTCACGTCAGATGGCGTCACTCCTCTGCAACGCTCGTCCCTCAACCGATCTGTCTTGTAGGACGTGAAACTCTTATTCAAATTTGAATATTGAGCCATTCAAAACATAGTCCCTAATTTTTTATATCACTGCGCTCTCATACGACTCCATGAAATAGGCAGAATAACTAGCTAGCTAAATTAAAACAAACTTCGTGACAGTGATTTAATAGTTTGCAATTGTGAGAAAATCAAAAACCAACCGGTGGCTATCTCCTGCACAGATTCGGTGCCAGGACGTTCCTGACATTTAATCCTAGTAAAAATTCCCTGTCTCAGGTCAGTTAGGATCAATACTTTATTTTAAGAATGTGAAATGTTAGAATAATAGTAGAGAGAATGATTTATTTCAGCTTTTATTTCTTTCATCACATTCCCAGTGGGTCAGAAGTTTACATACACTCAATTAGTATTTGGTAGCATTGCCTTTAAATTGTTTAACTTGGGTCAAGCTTCCTACAATAAGTTGAATATTGGCCAATTCCTCCTGACAGAACTGGTGTAACTGAGTCAGGTTTGTAGGCCTCCTTGCTCGCACACGCTTTTTCAATTCTGCCAACAAATTATCTATAGGATTGAGGTCAGGGCTTTGTGATGGCCACTCCAATACCTTGACTTTGTTGTTCTTAAGCCATCTTGCCACAACTTTGGAAGTATGCTTGGGGTCATTGTCCATTTGGAAGACCCATGTACGACCAAGCTTTAACTTCCTGACTGATGTCTTGAGATGTTGCTTCAATATATCCACATAATTTTCCTTCCTCATGATGCCATCTATTTTGTGAAGTGCACCAGTCCTCCTGCAGCAAAGCACCCCCACAACATGATGCTGCCACCCCCGTGCTTCACGGTTGCGATGGCGTTCTTCAGCTTGCAAGCCTCCTCTCTGTCATGCGTAAAGTAGATGTCCTAACCGACTTGCCTAAACTATAGTTTGTTAACATGAAATCTGTGGAGTGGTTGAAAAATGAGTATTAATGACTTCAACCTAAGTGCATGTAAACTTCCGACTTCAACTGTAGGTAATACTTTTCAAATGTTAGACAGCACAAACTACTTTTGAGCTATCCCATTACCCTTTGCAAGATATGAGACAGATCAGTGCAGGTGGAATCGGCGTGCGATCTGGCGTAAGACAATGTGTTAACTCCCCATTAACATTACATGGGGAATATTTAAACAATGTTATGTAACTGCATGTCTAGAATTAGAACACTTAAATTATAGGCCCAACTCTCTACCATATATGGTTCTGGGCAGGGACAGTGTAATGAGGTTCTGACTCACTGGTGAACACAGGGTGAAACTGCAAGGAGTGCAGGCGGGTCTCCTCCACACTGCAGCCCTGGAAGAAGTCTGGAGCAAAACGCCTGAACAGGGGAGACTCAATATGATGAGAAAAACCCCTATCTTTTATATACAGCTGGTGAAATAAGTATTGAACACGTCTCCATTTTTCTCAGTAAATATATTTCCAAAGGTGCTATTGACATGACATTTTCACCAGATGTTGGTAACAACCCAAGTAATCCATACATACAAAGAAACCAAAACAAATAAGTTATGTGTAATAATGTGAAATGACACAGGGAAAAAGTATTGAATACATGAAGAAAGGGAGGTGCAAAAAGGCATGGAAAGACAAGACAACAGCTGAAAACTATCAATAATTAAAACCTGTATAAGATATAGGTGACGGCGAGGTTGCCCCTGGCCTCACTCTCCATGCCTGTCCACTCTAGAGAGACCTTGACCCCACAGTCCTTAGCCCTGTCCCCCAGCAGCTCTTGGTGCTTAGGGAAAATGAAGAAGTCATCCTGGTCACGGTGACCAGCCAGACCCTCTCTCCTCACCTCTGGGGAATACAACACTGTGTAAACAACCCAGTCAGACAGAATATACAACGACACCATGATTGGTGCATTCGGAAAGAATTCAGACCCCTTCACTTTTTCCACATTTTGTTATGTTACAGCCTTATTCTAAAATGTATTATTCCTAAATTGTTTTTCCCCCCTCAACAATCTGCACACAATAACCCATAAAAGACAAAGCAAAAACAGGTTTAGAAATGTTATCAACTGTATAAAAACAAACAAAAAAAAAAACGGAAATATCACATTTATATGAGTATTCAGACCCTTTACTCAGTACTTTGTTGAAGTATGTTAGGCAGCGATAACAGCCTCAAGTCGTCTGGGTATGACGCTACAAGCTTGGCACACCTGTATTTGGGGAGTTTCTCCCATTCTTCTCCGCAGATTCTCTCAAGCTCTGTCAGGTTGGATGGGGAGCATTGCTGTACAGCCATTTACAGGACTGTCATTATGGGGTATTGTGTCACTATGGGGTATTGTGTCACTATGGGGTATTGTGTGTAGATTGATGTGGAAAACATTAAATTTAATCCATTTTAGAATAAGGATGTAATGTAACAAAATGTGGAAAAAGTCAAGGGGTCTGAATACTTTCCGAATGCACTGTATGTAGTACCTGCAGCATCTGTTTTCATGTGTAGAGTGTTACCTGTCTTGTTGTCCTGTTCTGCTCCAGTGATCATATCTTTGGGGACCAGACTGTGGTACTGGGCCTTCTTGTCAGCTGACTTCTGGGTAAAGGCGGCACCAGGAAGTCTCTCCAGCTTGACCACCAGCAATTCCAACTCTGCCTGCAGGGCAATGTACCCTGCACAGATCGCCACCTGCAGGCAGGGAGGGAAACATTCATAAATACTATTACAGAATCTTTTCTATGCAAAGTTTGCATGACAGAATAACCTTCCCTAACTTAGGAGCAGCAGGTAGCCTAGTGGTTAGAAAGGTGAGCCAACAACCGGGGGGCTGCAAGTTCGAATCCCAGGTCCAATGGGGGAAAAAACTGGCAGAAAGTGAGCCGGCAACCGGAGGGTATCAAATCCCAGATGCTATTGCCTGCCTTTGTGCCCTGGAGCAAGGCACTAAACCCCCCACAACAGCACCCTGCACCTCTCTAAAACCTGTATATGTATTTGGAACTTAGTCTTTTATTAGGATCCCCGTTAGCTGTTGTGAAAGCTGCAGCTACTCTTCCTGGGTTCCACAAAGAACATGAAACATTACATAATACAGAACATGAATTGACAAGGACAGAACTACAGACATTTAAAAACGGCACACATAGCCTACATATCAATACATACACAAGCTATCTAGGTCAAATAGGGAGGATGCGCTGTGTTGTGAGGTGTTGCTTTATCCGTTTTTATAAAACCAGGTTTGCTGTTCATTTGAGCAATATGAGATGTAAGTTCCGTGCAATAATGGCTCTGTATAATACTGTGGCCTTTCTTGAATTTGTTCTGGATTTGGGGGCTGTGAAAAGACTCCTGGTGGCATGTCTCATGGGGTGAGTGTGTGTCATAGCTGTGCGTAAGTTGACTAAGCAAACAATTTGGAATTTTCAACACATTGTATTCCTCAAAATGAAGAAGTGATGCAGTCGGTCTCTTCTCAAATCTTAGCCAAGAGAGACTGGCATGCACAGTATTTATATCAGCCCTCTGATTACAATGAAGAGCAAGAGCATTGTATTGTTCTGGAGCTGCAGCTGCTCTGTTCTGGGCCAGCTGCAGCTTAACTATTTATTTTTATTTCACCTTTATTTAACCAGGTAGGTTTTATTTAACCTTTATTTAACCAGGTAGGTCAGTTGAGAAAATGTTCTCATTTGCAACTGCGACCTGGCCAAGACAAAGCAAAGCAGTGCGACAAAAACAACACAGAGTTACACAGTAAACAAACATAGTCAAAAACACAATAGAAAATCTATATACAGAGTGCAAATGTAGTGCAAAATGCAGTAAGGTTAGGAGGTAGGACAATAAATAGACCATAGTGGTGAAATAAATTACAGATTAGCATTAACATTAACACAGGAATGAAGGATGTGCAAATTATGATGTGCAAATAGAGATACTAGGTCTTTGTTTGCATCACTTGACCATATGACTGGACAATAATCAAGATAAAACTAGAGCCTGCAGGACTTGACCATATGACTGGACAATAATCAAGATACAACTAGAGCCTGCAGTGTCAAAAAAGCAGAGCATCTCTTTATTACAGACAAACCTCTCCCCATCTTTAAAACCATTGAATCTATATGGTTTTGACCATGACAGTTTACAATCTAAGGTAACACCAAGTAATTTAGTCTCCTCAACTTGTTCAACAGCCAGACCATTCACTACCAGATTCAGCTGAGGTCTCGAGATTAGGGAAGGATTTGTACCAAATACAAGGCTCTTAGTTTTAGAGTTCAGGACCAGTTTATTAATGGCCATCCATTAGCTGAGGGCACACAGTTAATATGTTGTGAAATCTGTTATGAATGTATTGTAATGTATAAAAGTGCCTTAATTTTGCTGGACCCCAGGAAGAGTAGCAGCAGCTAATGGGGATCCATAATAAATTAGCTGTGGTTGCTGACACGTACAGTGCATTTGGAAAGTATTCAGTAAGTATTCAAAGTACTCCTTTTTCTACATTGTTAAGTTATAGCCTTTTTCTACAATTGTTTAAATTATCCCCCTGCCCCTCCCTCAATCTACACAATACCCCAGAACGACAAAGCAAATACAAATAACGACAAAGCATTTTTGCAAATGTAAAAATAAATAAAAAATATGGAATATCTCAAGTATTCAGACCCTTTACTCAGTGCTTTGTTAAAGCACCTTTGGCAGCGATTACAGCCTCAAGTCTTCTTGGGTATGACGCTACAAGCTTGGCACACCTGTATTTGGGGAGTTTCTTCCATTCTTCTCTTCCTCTCAAGCTCTCTGTCAGGTTGGATGGGGAGCGTCGCTGCACAGCTATTTTCAGGTCTCTCCAGAGAGGTTAGATCGGGTTCAAGTCCGGGCTCTGGCTGGGCCACTCAAAGACATCCAGAGACTTGTCCCGAAGCCTCTCCTGCGTTGTCTTGGCTGTGTGCTTAGGGTCATTGTCCTGTTGGAAGGTGAACCTTCACCCCAGTCTGATGTCCTGAGCGCTCTGGAGGTGGTTTTCCCTCGATCCTGACTAGTCTCCCAGTCCCTGCCACTGAAAAACATCCCCACAGCATGATGCTGCCAGCACCATGCATCACCGCAGGGATGGTGCCAGGAGTCCTCCAGATGTGGCGCTAGGCAATCAGGCCAAAAAGTTCAATATTGTTTTCATCTGACCAGAGAATCTTGTTTCTCATATTCAGAGTCATTTAGGGCTGTCATGTGCCTTTTATTGAGGAGTGGTTTCCGTCTGACCACTCTACCATCTAGAGTACCACAGAGGAACTATTGAGCTCTGTCAGAGTGACCATCGGGTTCTTGGTCACCTCCCTGACCAAGGCCCTTCTCCCCCGGTTGCTCAGTTTGGCTGAGCGGTCAGCAATACAATGAGTCTTGGTGGTTCCAAACTTCTTCCATTTGTGTTCTTGGGGACCTTCAATGCTGCAGACATTTTTTGGTACCCTTCCCCAGATCTGTGCCTCGATACAATCCTGTCTCGAAGCTCTACGGACAATTCCTTTGACCTCATGGCTTGGTTTTTGCTCAGACATGCACTGTCAACTGTGGGACCTTATATAGACAGGTGTGTGCCTTTCCAAATCATGTCCAATCAATTAAGTTTTCCACAGGTGGACTCCAATCAAATTGTAGAAACATCTCAAGGATGACCAATTAAAACATGATGCACCTCAGCACAATTCCGAGTCTCAGGGTCTGAATACTTATGTAAACCAGGTATCTTTATTATGTTTTTTTAAATACATTTGCTAACATTTCTGAAAACCTGTTTTTGCTTTGTCATTATGAGGTATTGTGTGTAGATTGAGGAGGGAAACATTTAATCAATTTTAGAATAAGCCTGTAAAGTAACAAAATGTGGAAAAAGTCATCAGCATACATGGACACATAGGCTTTGTTAATGCCAGTGGCATGTCATTGGTAAAAATATTTTTAAAAGTAGAGGGCTTAGAGAAGTGCCCTGCAGTCACCCCATCCTACATGTTTGACATTAGAGAAGATTCCATTAAAAAAAAACCTCAGTTCTATTACATAGATTACATGGTCTGAATTCACAATAAGGCAGAGGTTGAAAAACAGGTTATGGTCAATAATATCAAAGGCTACACTGAAATCTAACAGTACAGCGCCCACAATCTTCTTCTTATCAATTTATTTCAACCAATCATCATTTGTGTCATATAGTCAAGCCTCCTTTGACCAAGAAGGAGAGTGATGGAGTGCTGCATAAGATGACCTGGCCTCCACAAATCACCTGACCTCAATTGAGATGGTTTGGGATGAGTTAGGACCGCAGAGTGAAGGAACTTCACTCTCCATATTTATTTGCACAATTTTTTACATTGTAGAACAAAAGTGAAGACATCAAAACTATGACATAACACATACGGAATCATGTAGTAAAAAGTGTTAAACAAATCAAAATATATTTTATATTTGAGATTCTTCAAAGTAGCCACCCTTTGCCTTGATGACAGCTTTGCACACTCATGGCATTCTCTCAACCAGCTTCACGAGGACCGCCACAGGAATGGAAGACCCAGAAATACCTCTGCTGCAGAGGATAAGTTCATTAGAGTTACCTGCCTCAGATTGCAGCCCAAATAAATGCTTCACAGAGTTCAAGTAACAGACACATCTCAACATCAACTGTTTAGAGGAGACTGTGTGAATCAGGCCTTCATGGTCGAATTGCTGCAAAGAAACCACTACTAAAGGACACCAATAAGAAGAAGAGACTTGCTTGGGCCAAGAAACACGAGCAATGGACATTAGACTGGTGGAAATGTGTCTTTTAGAGTCCAGATTTGAGATTTTTGGTTCCAACCTCACCCAAATTGAGATGGTTTGGGATGAGTCGGACCGCAGTGAAGGAAAAGCAGCCAACAAGTGCTCAGCATATGTGGGAACTCCTTCAAGACTGATGGAAAAGCATTCCAGGTGAAGCTGGTTGAGAGAATGCCATATATGTCATCAAGGCAAAGGTGGCTATTTGAAGAATGTCAAATATATTTTGATTTGTTTTGGTTACTACATGATTCCATATGTGTTATGTCATAGTTCTGATGTCTTCACTTTAATTCTACAATGTAAAAAATAGTGCAAATAAAGAAAATTCCATGAATGAGTAATATTCCAAACTTTTAGCCCACAGTGTATGTACGTATCTTAACCAAATATAACATGTTTAACAGAAACACAGCTCCTCTCTGTCCCACACGCCAGTGCTGAGAGATAAGAGATCTTAACTGCTACCAAATATAACATGTTTCACAGAAACCCAGCTCCTCTCTGTCCCACACGCCAGTGCTGAGAGATAAGAGATCTCCCATACCCTAATTCTGCCAACTTATTAATTAGAATCTTTGAGTCTTCTCATCTTAATTGTGTGTAACTGTTTATTTTTTAAGTGTTAGCCATCCATTCCTATGTATGTCAGTGTCCATGACTGTGAACTTGAAAGAAATGGGTGGTAAAAGAGACTACAGACATTCCAAACCTTAACTTCCATCCATTCCATCCCTACCTGTTGGGGCGACAGTCCCGGGAGATGGAGGATCAGACAACGCTCAAAGTCCAGGATGGAGAGCTTGTCATTGAGGACCTGTCTCTTTAGACTGAACAGCACTAGGCTCTTAGGACACCCCACCAGCAGGTCTCCGGTCACCCCACAGCACGCCACACACAGGGGACGCTCAAACAGTGGAATCTCAATGATCTCCATCTGCTCCTTGGGAGCCCCGCGCAGGGACGAGCCACGGAGGAAATGGCCAAGCAGACGCACGCCAACGCGGGTCTTCTCGGCCGCCTGGTAGCGCCAGTTGGTGTAGGCGCGGAGGTAGGTGGCGTTGTTCTTCTCCTCCATAGTCACCAGGTAGTCCCCTTGGGTGGGAGGATTAGGGGTAGGTGGGAGGGGATTAGGGGTGAGGGGGAGGGGAGGGGAGGGATCAAATAGAATGTTATTTGTCACATTCTTCGTAAACAACAGGTGTAGACCAACAGTGAATGGTTACTTATGAGGAGATTGCCATGAGTGGACAGTGCATCCAACATTGATTCACTCCATGTTCATTTCATTCTTATGTTCCATATTCAATAGGAAAGTGGATTTAGGATTAATTGATTTCAGTGCAAGGCACGTTTTCATTTACGGGATCATTCGGGATTTTGGCAATAATGCCCTTTAACTACTTTTATTTAACCTATATTTAACTAGGCAAGTCAGTTAAGAACAAACTCTTAATTACAATGACGGCCTACCTACAGGGTCAGCCTACTTCCCCAGAGTCAGATGAACTAATACGCTAGCAGATAACCATAGACTTCCTGTCATTGCGCTAAGGTCAGTTAGCGTTGGCTTGCAAAACTACCTCTAACTTCCATCATACTGGACACAGAGACATAACCATTTTATCCACTAGTTCATCTGACTCTGGGAGAAGTAGATAAATGGCCTCATTGACAAAATCACAAAGTATCCCTTTAATACTAGAGATCCTTGACTGCATTTCAATTAACTATATTATCTACTGCAGCTACAGTGAGGAAAACAAGTATTTGATACACTGCCAATTTTGCAGGTTTTCCTACTTACAAAGCATGTAGAGGTCTGTAATTTTTATTAAAAAAAAACAGAAAAATCACATTGTATGATTTTTAAATAATTAATTTGCATTTTATTGCATGACATAAGTATTTGATCACCTACCAACCAGTAAGAATTCCAGCTCTCACAGACCTGTTCGTTTTTCTTTAAGAAGCCCTCCTGTTCTCCACTCATTACCTGTATTAACTTCACCTGTTTGAACTCGTTACCTGTATAAAAGACACCTGTCCACACACTCAATCAAACAGACTCCAACCTCTCCACAATGGCCAAGACCAGAGAGCTGTGTAAGGACATCAGGGATAAAATTGTAGCCCTGCACAAGGCTGGGATGGGCTACAGGACAATAGGCAAGCAGCTTGGTGAGAAGGCAACAACTCTCCCTCTGTCTGGGGCACCATGCAAGATCTCACCTCGTGGGGCATCAATGATCATGAGGAAGGTGAGGGATCAGCCCAGAACTACACGGCAGGACCTGGTCAATGACCTGAAGAGAGCTGGGACCACAGTCTTAAAGAAAACCATTAGTAACACACTACGCCGTCATGGATTAAAATCCTGCAGCGCACGCAAGGTCCCCCTGCTCAAGCCAGCGCATGTCCAGGCCCGTCTGAAGTTTGCCAATGACCATCTGGATGATCCAGAGGAGGAATGGGAGAAGGTCATGTGGTCTGATGAGACAAAAATTTAGCTTTTTGGTCTAAACTCCACTCGCCGTGTTTGGAGGAAGAAGGATGAGTACAACCCCAAGAACACCATCCCAACCGTGAAGCATGGAGGTGGAAACATCATTCTTTGGGGATGCTTTTCTGCAAAGGGGACAGGACGACTGAACCGTATTGAGGGGAGGATGGATGGGGCCATGTATCGCGACATCTTGGCCAACAACCTCCTTCCCTCAGTAAGAGCATTGAAGATGGGTCGTGGCTGGGTCTTCCAGCATGACAACGACCCGAAACACACAGCCAGGGCAACTAAGGAGTGACTCTGTAAGAAGCATCTCAAGGTCCTGGAGTGGCCTAGCCAGTCTCCAGACCTGAACCCAATAGAAAATCTTTGGAGGGAGCTGAAAGTCCGTATTGCCCAGCGACAGCCCCGAAACCTGAAGGATCTGGAGAAGGTCTGTATGGAGGAGTGGGCCAAAATCCCTGCTGCAGTGTGTGCAAACCTGGTCAAGAACTACAGGAAACGTATGATCTCTGTAATTGCAAACAAAGGTTTCTGTACCAAATATTAAGTTCTGCTTTTCTGTCGTATCAAATACTTATGTCATGCAATAAAATGCAAATTAATTACTTAAAAATCATACAATGTGATTTTCTGGATTTTTGTCACTCATTTCTGGATTTCCGTCACTCACAGTTGAAGAGTACCTATGATAAAAATTACAGACTTCTACATGCTTTGTAAGTGGGAAAACCTGCAAAATCGGCAGTGTATCAAATACTTGTTCTCCCCACTGTATATAGACCAAAACAGAATGTTTTTAGGTGCCCCCAACCCCCATTATTTGTTTTCTTCACGGTATTGATAAAAATACCCCGGTATATCATCCAAGCCTAGTAGCTAGATACAGTTGAAGTCGGAAGTTTACATACACTTAGGTTGAAGTCATTAAAACTCATTTTTCAACCACTCCACAGATTTCATGTTAACAAACTATAGTTTTGGCAAGTCGGTTAAGACATCTACTTTGTGCATTACAAGTAATTCTTCCAACAATTGTTTAGAGACAGATTATTTCACTATATTCAAAAGATTGGCGCCGCCCTGCGTGGTCGCCTGTTAAGCAGCTCCCATTGTTTGTGCATTAAATTGTTGTTTTAGTATGTTCTTCATCCATTTTTAATTTTCTTTGCAACAGTTGAACTATAATAGTTCAGGATTATGGAGTGCTACTGTTTTACAAAGGTTTTAGCCGTCCTTTTTATCACTAAGGCACTTTTTATTTTTCAGCGCCGAACGTACACGCAAGTCCTCAATTATTTACAATCGAGCGCAGCTATTGGATTTAGCAAACTCAGCGCTATTGCACCCCAGGGAAAAGTTTGATATTCACGCAGGGCGGGATTGAAGTGTAAAACAAAGCTTAGGAAGTACAAGCCGGCTATACCGTCTATTATTATGGGCAACGTGAGATCGCTACATAACAAGATGGACGAGCTTGATGGGCTGGTCCATGTACAAAGAGACTACCGGGAAGCTAGCCTATTGTGTTTTACTGAAACATGGCTGAATGATAACATCCCCATAGAGAACGTCACTATCGACGGTTTCCAGACCATCAGAGCAGACAGGGATAGCGTTTATTCCGGTAAGAGTAAGGGAGGGGGGGGCTGGCTTTATTAGTTAACAACAGATGGTGTAATCCGAGCCATATTACTGTTAAGGAACAGTTTTGTAGCCCGGACATTGAGCTGTTAGCCGTTAGCCTGAGATCCTACGATTTGCCGAGGGCATTCAAGGTGGCCATTGCTGTTATTGTTTACATCCCACCCTCTGCTGACGCAAACACAGCGTGTGACGTCATCAACTCTGTTATCGCGAGGTTACAGACAACGCATCCCAGTGCCTTCTTTGCCATTTCTGGGGATTTTAACCATGCATCTCTCTCTTCAACGATGCCCATGTTCAAACAGTTTGTGAAGTGCCCAACCAGGAATAATAAAACTCTGGACATGTTATATGCTAATGTGATGCATAGGATGCATACAACTCCACGCACTCCCTCTCCTTGGTAGATCGGATCACAAGCTTGTCCACCTCACCCCACTCTACAGGCCTATGGTCCAACAGCAGCCAGCGACCATTAGGACCATTAGGAGATGGTCCCCGGAGCCGAATGAGGCCCTACAGGACTGCTTTGAAACAACAGACTGGGATGTGCTCTGTGAGGCTCATGGGAAGGACATTGATGGACATACTGACTGCATAACGGACTATATAAATGTTTGTGTAGACAACACTGTACCTACCAGGAAGGTACACTGTTTTCCAAATAATAAACCCTGGGTCACCAACGACCTGAAGGCCCTGCTGAATGAGAAACAGAGGGCCTTCAAGGAGGGGGACAGGGACAAATTGAAATGAGTCCAGAGGGAGCTGAAGTTGCGGATTGCTGAGGGGAAGAGAGGGTACAAGGAGAAGATGGAGGACAAGCTGAGGCAGAGCCAGGTGAGAGAAGTGTGGAAGGGTATGAGAAAAAACTCAAACAGTGGGCAGACGGAGGGGACCCAGGACAGAGCCAATGAGCTGAACCAACTTTTTAAACAGTTTCGATACTGGCCCTGTCCACCTCCCCTCCAGCTCCCCAGGCCACGCACCCTCACAGCTGTCCCACCTCCACTTTGCTCACAACACCTCTGTTGAGACAATCAGCAACCCCCTCCCCACCTCCGCCCCCGCTCCCTCTGGACTGATCTGCACACCTCCATTCCCACCCACCTCTGGACTGATCCTCAACACCCCCCTTCCCCCCACCTCCCCACCTGGGCTGGCTTTCACCACCAACCAAGTGAGGAGCCCAAGGGTGCTTAGGGTCTGTGCTGACCAACTGTGTAGAATACTCCAGCGACACTTCAACCTTAGCCTGAGCCTGAACAGGGTCCCTCTGCTGTGGAAAACATCCTGCCTGGTCCCAGTACCCAAGAAGGCGCACCCCACTGTCCTGAATGACTTCAGACCTGTAGCGCTAACATCCCACATCATGAAGACCCTGGAAAGGTTAGTCCTCGCTCACCTCAGACCCCTGGTGTGTACATCACTGGACCCCTGCAGTTCGCATATCAGCACAATATTGGGGTGGATGATACAATCATCTACCTTCTGCAGAGGGCCTACTCTCACCTGGACAACGCAGGTTGCACTGTGAGGGTTATGTTTTTTTACTTCTCCAGTGCCTTCATTACCATTCAGCCCCTGCTACTGGGTGAGAAGATGAAGAGGATGAAAGTGGAAGCACCCTTAGTCTCCTGGGGTCACAGACTACCTGACCGGTAGGCCACAATTTGTGCGACTACAGAGCTGTGTGTCAGAACGGGCAGTGAGCAACACAGGGGCCCCCAGGGAACGGTCCTGTCCCCCTTCCTGTTCATCCTCTACACCTCAGACTTTAGATATAACTCTGAATAATGCCACCTACAGAAGTTCTCGGATGACTCCGCAATTGTAGACTGCATCAGGGGTGGACAGGAGGAGTAGTACAGGAGCACAATCAATGACTTTGTGTTGTAGTGTGAGCAGAACTACCTTCAGCTCAACATCAGTTAAACAAAGGAGATGGTGGTGGACTTCAGGAGAACCCAGGCCCAACTGACTGCAGTCCCTATACAGGTGATGGATGTGGAAATGGTTGGGTCATACAGGTTCCAGGGAGTCCATATGGACAACAGGCTAGAATGGGCTGGTAACACCGGGACTCTGTACAAAAAAGGCCAGAGCCGACTCTATTTTCTGAGAAGGCTAAGGTCCTTCAACGTGTGCCGTAAACTACTGCATACCTTCAACCAGTCTGTGGTTGAAGGTTTTGCAGTGGTGTGCTGGGGCGCCAACATAAAGGCTGGTTATGCTTCTCGGGTAAATAAACTGATCAGGAAGGCTAGCTCTGTTCTGGGGATTAGCCTTGACACTCTAGAGGAGGTGGCGGAGAGACGGATCCTGGCCAAACTGCTGGCCATCATGGACAACGTCACCCACCCTCTGCATGCCATGGTTATGACGCAGAGGAGCACCTTCAGTCACAGACTGATCCCACCACGGTGTGCCATAGAGCGCTACAGGAGGTACTTCCTGCAACTGTTGGGGTGTTAGGACATAGTTTAACAATTATTAGTTTAACAATTATGCATCCATCCGTGAGTAACTCTGGTCTGTAATCACTCATTCACTCAGGACTTTTTTATTCATTCTGGTCTGTATATACATATTCATGTACAGTTTTTATATCATATCAAGTGCAATATTGTAAGTAATTCTTGGACTGAACTTACGTAGTCATTCACTCAGGAATGCATATTATTATGCTGTCATTTGTATCTTTTTTCATTGCTTTTAGTATATTGAATGTGCAATACGTGCATTTATCTGTAATTAAACCCTGCTCTAAGGACTGTATTTTAAGGGAATTACTGTTATTACCCTAAATGATATCATACACACATTTAGCTATTTAAGTATCTCTTCCTGTCATTTACCTGTACAGTTAATTTAACCATGCAAAAATATTCACTTACCTGTTCATTTAACCAGACTGTATATTAAGTAAACTATTATGACCCTCACTTATATCATACGCACTTTTAGCTATTTAAGTATTTCTCTGCCATCGACCTGTATAGTATAGTTAACCATGCAAATACTCCTTATGTATCTATATCAACTTGCAATATTTTTATCCTTTTTCATCACATAACACTCTAACAATGTATAATGTACATATTCAGCCATCCACCCATACTATGCAATGTCTTTTTATAGCTTTTTTGCAATACAGACTTCTTGTATTTTTATACTTTTTCATACTGCCGCACTATGTATCATGTATCGTGGATCTGTCTTTTGTGTATTTTCATTCTGGCATTTTACACCTGCCCTGTGTTTTTTCGTAGCTGCTTGACGAAGAAATTTCCCAGAAGAAATTACCCATCTATCTATATCACAATTCCAGTGGGTCAGAAGTTAACATACACTAAGTTGACTGTAGACTAAATTGTAGACCTCCACAAGTCTGGTTCATCCTTGGGAGCAATTTCCAAACGCCTGAAGGTACCATGTTCATCTGTACAAACAATAGTACCCAAGTATAAACACCATGGGACCACGCAGCCGTCATACCGCTCAGGAAGGAGATGCGTTTTGTCTCCTAGAGATGAATGTACTTTGGTGCGAAAAGAATAGATGGCATCATGAGGAAGGAAATGTTTGTATTGAAGCAACATCTCAAGACATCAGTCAGGAAGTTAAAGCTTGGTCACAAATGAGTCTTCCAAATGGACAATGACCCCAAGCATACTTCCAAAGTTGTGGTAAAATGGCTTAAGGACAACAATGTCAAGGTATTGGAGTGGCCATCACAAAGCCCTGACCTCAAACCTATAGAAAATGTGTGGGCAGAACTGAAAAAGCATATGCGAGCAAGGAGGCCTGCAAACCTGACTCAGTTACACCAGTTCTGTCAGGAGGAATGGGCCAAAATTCACCTAACTTATTGTGGGAAGCTTGTGGAAGGCTACCTGAAACATTTGACCCAAGTTAAACAATTTAAAGGCAATGCTAACAAATACTAACTGAGTATGTAAACTTCTGACCCACTGGGAATGTGATGAAAGAAATGAAAGCTGAAATAAATAATTGTACTATTATTCTGACATTTCACATTCTTAAAATAAAGTGGTGATCCTAACTGACCTAAAACAGGCAATTTCTACTAGGATTAAATGTCAGGAATTGTGAAAAACTGAGTTTAAATGTATTTGTCTAAGGTGTCTGTAAACTTCCGACTTCAACTGTAGCTAGTTTGCTTTGTTCATGGAGGAAATGCTATCTAGCTACAAAGCTACATTGCCTTGATTGCAGCAGACCTGTATGCTAGCCAGCCAGCAAGCCAGGTAACTAATTGCAATGTTGGAGAGATAGATAATCTGTTCCATTTATGAAAAGTTTTCAGTATTTTAACTTATCCAATCTTCACCCACCGGCTCGTCTGTAGCCCCCAACTACCTAGCTAGCTAGAGTTCCAGCGATTGTTATTTTTGTTTGAACACTGAATGACCACATGCTGCCTGCGGTAGCTAGCTAGATATCCCTGCCTCAGCCATTGCATATCTTTTCAGCACGCATTAATGAATGTAGATGAGCCAGTGAAGTACTGTTGGTAAGGAGAGACAACCCTAATTTTCAATGAATAAGCTGGCTTGGTAGCTACATCAGCACACATATTTCCTTGCCCAATGATGGTTACATAGCCTGTCATATGTGAGTTGTTGAGCTGTGGCAACAAAATAATCAGAAAGTGTACTAGCTCACCTACTTGTCTGGCATAAGTCATAGCCTACATGTCTAAATGTAATCATTGTAATTTGAGAGTTGTTTTCCACTGCTAGCCATCTAGCTACCAGGTTTGGACTAGTTGCCTGCTTGCTAGTAGCTAATGTTATACACAGAAAATAACCAAATCTTTTTAAAAGATAAATGGGTCGATACTTGCGAACATAAGCAAAGATTTACATTTAAAAACAGGTTCTCTAGCACAAAATTAAGTACTTGCATGTGACAGAACGCTAAATTGTAGCTGGTCCCATCAGATAACATGGCACACGTTAGCCCTATACTAACCTCACCAGGTCGCACTGATTATGTCCTGTATGTTATTCTACTCAAGGAGGATGAGCATTACAAAAATGTACAGTACGATTGTAGATTTCACTCGTTATCATCCTACAGAGAGCAGTATCTTTTAAAATAAGTTGATCGTGAGTCAGGAGGACTCGAATCGACAGTCTATGTAGGGAGACACTTGGCTGTCATTAGTATAGTAGATTACACTTACATGGAGGCCTACAACGTTCTAGCAACAAGGACCGTCATTTAACCCCCCTTGTTATTCACGGTTAAAGTGCACTATCGATTACGAGTCAAACGCTATAGCAGCGTGAGCCACCTTAAAGAGATGGTCATAACAATAGCCACCTTAAAGAGATGGTCATAACAATAGCCACCTTAAAGAGATGGTCATAACAATAGCCTACATGACAAATCCATAAGGCCCTTCGATAAACCAGATGTAAGGACTAGATTTATATTTTTACATAAAAGCACATGGATGTGTGCCAAACAGAAACGTGATTTTGTCATATATGCAAAATCGTTTTAAATATTGTAGCCTAGTCAAGGATGCATCAATGCTGAAATGACTGCAACACTTAACAAAGAGCTGCAGTTAGTTTCAGAATGGGTGGCAAGGAATAAGTTAGTTCTAAATATTTAAAAAATTTAAAGCATTGTATTTGGGACAAATCATTCACTAAACGCTAAACCTCGACTAAATCATGTGGAAAAATAGCAAGTTGAGGTGATTAAACTGCTTGGAGTAACCCTGGAAACTGTCCTGGTCAAAACATATTGATACAACAGTAGCTAAGATGGGGAGACATCTGTCTATAATAAAGTGCTGCTCTGCCTTCTTAACAACATCAACAAGGCAGGTCCTACAGGATCTAGTTTTGTCGCACCTGGACTACTGTTCAGTAGTGTGGTCAGGCACGGCTGGCCCTTCAATGTACATAGAGAGCAAACATTAATAATATGCATGTCAATCTCTCCTGGCTCACAGTAGAGGAGAGATTGACTTCATCACTACTTATATCTTTGAGGTTATTGACATGTCACCAGATGTCTCTTCACAGTCCCCAATCCAGAACAGACTATGGGAGGGGCACAGTACTACATAGAGCCATGACTACATGGAACTCTATTCCGCATTAGGTAACTGTAACAAGTAGTAGAATAAAACAAATAGATAGAAATACACCTTATGTACCAGCGGGGACTGTGAAGCAACACAAACATAGGCACAAATGCACTATACACACACGTACACATGGAATTTGTGTTGTAGATATGTGGCAGTGGAGTATGGGCCTGAGGGCACATACTTAGTGTGTTGTGAATTCTGTAATGAATGTATTGTAATGTTTTTAAAATAGTATAAAACTGCCTTAATTTTGCCAGAACCCAGGAAGAGTAGCTGCTGCCTTGGCAGGAACTAATGGGGATCCATAATAAATACAAATGCAATATTTGCACACAACGTTTTGTTACAGACCACGGAAAAAAGTAAACTTTGTAGGTTTAAAATATCCCTCTAGTGGCCAGGCTGACATATTTTAAGATAGCGTGTGCCATGAAATCTGATGGGACCAGCTACAATTTAGTGTTCTGTCACATGCAAGTAAAATTAACAATTTTAATTGGCTGATACACATTTTGTACCTGAGAACCTGTTTAAATGTAAATGGTTACTTATGTTCGCAAGTATGGACCTGATATTATTGCTTGACTGTGAGATTATTAATCTATGAATGAGTTAACAGGCACAGTCTATAATATTATTGCTTGTTGTTTATTGCGAACAAACAGTTTTGGACGTGGCACGCTAACATAGCATAAAATAGCCAGGTAATGGAGGTAGAGGCTCACTACCGCCATCTGCTGGATTATTTCAAGATTACACCATGAAATAGCAATGCAACATTAATAATGGTTCATGTTATTGGAAAGTCGATTTTACCAGCTCCTTACGGTACTTATCGATTACTAATTTGTATATACATAGCACAACCAAGCAGAGAACCATGCATAGAACAACATTATCTTTCTATTATGACATTGTGTTGATCTCTCGTATAGACACTCAAATGCGGTAAAGAGGTCAATGGAACACAGACCGCGGGGGATAGAAGGAAGACAAGGATTGGTGTACATTCAACAAATCTGATCTAACAAAATGATTGACATATTGTAACAGGCCCACAATGTGGTTACTTAATTCTGATTGATCATCCTTGAGATGTTTCTACAACTTGGAGACCACCGGTGGTAAATTGGACATGATTTGGAAAGGCACACACACCTGTCTATATAAGGTCCCACAGTTGACAGTGCATGTCAGAGCAAAAACCAAGCCATGAGGTCAAAGGAATTGTCTGTAGAGCTCCGAGACAGGATTGTGTCGAGGCACAGATCTGCGGAAGGGTACCAAAAAATGTCTGCAGCATTGAAGGTCCCCAAGAACATAGTGGCCTCCATCATTATTAAATGGGAGAAGTTTGGAACCAAAGACTCTTCCTAGAGTTGGCCGCCCAGCCAAACCGTGAAAAGCATTAGGCTCGTTTCCCGATAGACCCTTTGTCCACGGACAAGTCCCACCTGCTCGTCCATCTTGTTATGTAGTGACCTCATGTTGCCCATGATAACAGACGGTATAGCAGGCTTGTACTTCCTCCGCTTTGCCTTACATTTCAATCCCGCCCTCGGTCTGTGTTTTGTTGTAGCTGCTTGACAATGAAATTTCCCCCCCGGGGGATCAATAAAGTACCTACCTACCTACCTATCTATCTATCTATCTATCTATCTATCTATCTATCTAAGGTGCCTACTCCAAACCATGAAAAACAGTCCCAGACCATTATTCCTCCTCCACCAAACTTTACAGTTGGCACTATGCGTTGGGGCAGGTAGCGTTCTCCTGGCATCCTCCAAAGCCAACACCTCCTTTGGCCGCCATTCCTTCCAGTTCGCTGCTGCCAATGACTGGAACGAATTGCAAAAATCATTGAAGCTGGAGGTTCCTATCTCCCTCAATAACTTTAAGCATCAGCTGTCAAAGCTGCTTATCGATCACTGCACCTGTATATAGCCCTTCTGTAAATAGCCCACTCTACTACCTCATCCCCATATTTATTTTCGTTTATTTTTCACTAATCTTGCACTCCAGTATCTCTATTTGCACATCATAATTTGCACATCCTTCATTCCTGTGTTAATGATGATAATTCTGTAATTTATTTCTACTCTATAGTCTATTTATTGTCCTACCTCCCAACCTTACTGCATTTTTGCACTACATTTTGCACTCTGTTTATAGATTTTCTATTGTGTTTTTGACTGTTTGTTTAATGTGTAACTCTGTGTTGTTGTGTTTTTTTTTTTTTTGTTGTGTTTTTTTTTTTTTTGTCGCACTGCTTTGCTTTGTCTTGGCCAGGTCGCAGTTGCAAATGAGAACTTGTTCTCAACTGACCTACCTGGTTAAATAAAGGTGAAATAAAAAAAAAAAAAAAAAAAAAACCCAGATTCGTATGTCGGACTGCCAGATGGTGAAGCGTGATTCATCACTCCAGTGAACGCGTTTCCACTGCTCCAGAGTCCAATGGCAGCGAGATTTACACCACTCCAGCCAACGCTTGGAATTGCGCCTGGTGATGTTACGCTTGTGTGCGGCTTCTCAGCTATGGAAACCCATTTCATGAAGCTCCCGACAAATGGTTATTGTGCGGACGTTGCTTCCAGAGGCATTGGAAGTCGGTAGTGAGTGTCGCAACCGAGGACAGATGATGTTTATGTGCTACGCCCTTCAGCAGTCGGCGGTTCCGTTCTGTGAGCTTGTATGGCCTACCACTTTGTGGCAGAGCCGTTGTTGCTCCTAGACGTTTCCACTTAACAATAACTGCCCTTACAGTTGACCGGGGCAGCTCTAGCAGGAAAGTTGGCATCCTATGACAGTGTCACTTTGAAAGTCACTGAGCGCTTCAGTAAGGCCCTTCTACTGCCAATGTTTGTCTATGGATATTGAATGGCTGTCTGCTCTATTTCTATACTTCTGTCAACAACAGGTGTGGCTGAAATCGCCAAAATCCACTAATTTGAAGGGGTGTCCACATACCTTTGGCCATGTAGTGTACTTCAGTGGATGTTGAAAACGTTTCTAGCCATGGTATAAATGTGATAATCAACTCCTGGCTCTTCGTTCTCTGGGAAATAATGCAAGGACGTTTAGGATTATGCCTCTACTGCCATTCAGTTCAATTAGACTAGTTTGGATTTTTACCTGATCAATATGGCTGCCATTTTCACACCATTCTGGAACATATCCTCTATCATATCCGGCAGTGATTGGGAATCCCATAGGGCGGCGCACAATTGGCCCAGTGTAGTCCAGGTTTGGCCGGAGTAGGCCATCATTGTAAATAATAATTTGTTCTTAACTGATTTTTCCTAGTTAAATAAAATAAATACAGTATGACAAATCCCCTCTAGTAATTGGATACACCTCATTCAGTCAGCAGTAAACAACAGTGTAAAGAGGGAAAGAAATAGTGAGAGAAAGAAAGTGACATACCTATCTCGCTGTGTAGGATGCTCTGCACAGTCCCCATGGTGGCGAAGCGGCAGATGAGAGGACACCCTTCCTCTCCCAGTTGAAAAGCCTCGATCTTGCATCTTCCTGCGGACACCACGAACAGGGAGCCCCCGCCACAGCACACCAACCCCGGTTCCTGCTCGGTTGGCACGATTTGCTGAGACGCGAAGGGGTGGCAGTTGTATACGTGAACCATCTTTACTTGTTTTCGTAAGTTACGTCGATAAACACGATTTATACACCAAGCTAATTACATTGTCCCCGTCCTGGGCTTGTGTTACCAAATATATTGTTGTGTTACTGTCTCTATGTGGTTAGCTAGCTAGATTACTTGATCGAAATCACATGCCCCGCCGTCTTGTGATGAGCAGGTAGAATTCGTTGAACTCGAAAAGTATTTTTTTTAACCAGTCTCTGGTAAGTTTACTCCACTTGCTCTGCCATTCGAAGTCCCCTTTCTACACATAAATCATAATGTTATATATATATCTATAAGAAAAAAGTTTTAAAGTAATCTGAAACAAAGTCTGAAGATTTTATGCTGTGAAAGTGACAACTAGAAACAACCCCATTTCCAGCGTTGATTGGTTGAGTTCCCTGCCAGTAAGGCACTCCGGCTTTCAATACCCTATGAACGTCCCGCCTACTTTCTTATTCTTATTGGTGGGTCTAGCGGCAGCATAGATAGTCGACATTCTTATTCTTATTGGTGGGTCTAGCGGCAGCATAGATAGTCGACATTCTTATTCTTATTGGTGGGTCTAGCGGCAGCATAGATAGTCGACATTCTTATTCTTATTGGTGGGTCTAGCGGCAGCATAGATAGTCGACATTCTTATTCTTATTGGTGGGTCTAGCGGCAGCATAGATAGTCGACATTCTTATTCTTATTGGTGGGTCTAGCGGCAGCATAGATAGTCGACATTCTTATTCTTATTGGTGGGTCTAGCGGCAGCATAGATAGTCGACATTCTTATTCTTATTCTTCCGCACGCTACTCCTCCTCCTACAATGCCGTTCGAAGGTCAAAACGTGCCGAATGGTCTCGATCGAGTTGCTTGTATACAACTTTGTGATATCTGTTATACCTTTTACGTTATTAAACTTTTCGGCCGTTTTTTGGCCCAAATCTTGTATGGGATTTCTCAAGATTCTAAGGCTCCCCATTGTAACATCATCGCGCTTCCAACTGTCATTTTCTAACTGAAATCAGGACCCAAATCAGATAATTATTCAAATTTAGACAAACAAATAAAGCCGTTGTAACAATTGTTAAAGTACTTTGTGAATTTCACCAGGTTCATTTATTAATATATCATGTTGATGTGTTATTATGCATGCCTGCATCATGGGAATGTGTACTTAAACGTTTTGCCCTTCGTGCTCAAATCATTTTGATGCACTATGAGAGGTAGGCATGCTTTTTCTTCAGAAAAGTTTGATTCCTTTAAACACAAAGTCATATACGCAGTGTTTTGTTCATGAATAATGTTGTATATTTAGAGTTTACTCATAAGTGGATGGTATTTTAAAGATGTAATTGTTTTATTTTGGATGCAGGTATGTGGTTTTATCTATATAATATATTATGTGTTGATACATTATAAGGAGAGGCTGTACTCATTTTTGTATTCTAGAAAATCATTTTGATGCACAATGAGAGAAAGAGGCATCAATTGGCATAACATATTTGTGCTCTACAAATGTTTTGTCTTTTCTTTTGGATGCAGAGAGTGAATTCTGATTAATTAAAACAACCTGACCTACGAAGTCCACGTCTATAGTCTCAATCAACCACACACAACGCAGAGCCACAGCAGTGCAGTACAGCACCGGTTACATTGGTGCCGTGACCCGGATCATTGGAAGTCAAATTGTCCAAAACGGGGAATGCTATGCCAATCCCGGCGGTGAGAGACGCCCAACACAGCAGCAGAGAAACCCACCACAGCAGCAACTGTTAGGGGGGAAATGTGAGTGTGGGTGTTCAACTGTCTGCCCTCAAGAAAGAATCTGATGATCTCGAGAAAACATATGAGATGTTGTGCTCTAATGTGAAAGAAGGAGTGAAAATTATGTTAGGTTCACAAGAGGTTGAGCCTTTTTCAGATTTGTTTTACGCCTTTGTGTCTGTACATGGGAAAGTGCAGCTTAAGGGCATTCTTGGCACTGGGTCTATGGCCTGTACATTGAGTGAACATGCTGAGCAGAGACTTTTGGAAGCAGGTGCTCTTCCTCATCATTATTAGCCTCCTACAGAGTTAGTGTTAGTGGGTTGTGGGGGGAAGAAGGTTTCTATGACTTGGAGATGCAAATCTATGGGATTGATGTTAAAGTGCTCACCCTAGTTGTGCCTGGACAGCATGATGATCTTATCCTGGGATCTAATGTCATTAAGCATTTATTGCATGAGATGAAGGGCACTGATGAATACTGGAAGATAGTCACCAACATGGATGGCCAGACTCACTCACCAGAGGGTGAGCAGTTTCTGCAGATGATGACAAGTGTCACAAGATGGAAGGGACAGAAAGTTAATGTCAAGATTGGGACCGTGAAGCTCACTCAAGCTGTGACTCTTTTTCCCAAGACTGAACACTTAGTTTGGGGTAAACTTCCTACAAATGTGGCATTGTCTCCATGCAGCACTGTAATAGTCACACCTACCAGGTCAAAGGTCATGCCCAGAAACATACTTGTGGGTAGAGTCTGTGGAGATGGCTGGGTCCCTTTTTAAAGGTAGTAAACTGTTCAGATAAACATCTCACTCTAAGATGTAAGATGAAGCTGGCCGATGTGTCTACATGCTTGGCTGTTGAGGATGCAACAATTTTTCAGGGCCTTCATGAAGTGAGGAAAACCCCAATGGAACAGAAGCAGGATGACAATGGCTGCCACAACCTGAAACAAAGACTGTCTGATCTAGGATTAGGAGACATCGACATTGATGGATGCCAGGTGACTGACCAGTGGAGGGAGAAGCTTGTGAATACCATCACAAAATATGAAGACATCTTCTCAAAACATAATCTCGACTGGGGAGAAGCCAGGGGTTATGTTCACCGTATCCACCTGGTTGATGACAGACCCTTCCGCCTACCTTACAGAAGGGTTCCGCCTGCTCATTACCTGAAGCTGAGGAAGGTACTAACAGATATGGAGGAAGTAGGCCTTATATGCAAGTCGGTTAGTGAGTATGCCTCCCCTTTAGTCATGGTATGGAAGAAAGACGGGGAGTCTGAGGTTATGCACTGACTTCAGGTGGATGAATGCACGAACGGTGAAGCACACTCATCCCCTTCCTCATCAAGCAGATTGCCCCGCAGCCCTTGGTGGCAGTGCATTTTTCAGCACCATGGACTTGACCTCAGGATTTTATAACATTCCAGTTCATGAAGAGGATAAGAAGTACACAGCCTTTACCACACCAATGGGACTTTATGAGTACAATTGCATGCCTCAAGGTCTGTGTAACAGCCCGTCCTCTATCATGAGAAGGATGTTAAGTATATTTGGGGACCTACATTTATCAAATCTCCTTTGTTACCTAGATGACTTGTTGGTCTTTGCACCCACCGAGGAACTGGCTCTGCAGCGACTTGAAGTTGTGTTTAGTCGTCTAAGAGCCAACAATCTCAAACTGGACCCAAGAAATGAAAGAACCGTGAAATTCCTCGGGCATATCATTAAAGAGGACAGTGCGTCAGTGGACCCTGAGAAGGTGGAGGCCATTGCCAAGATGAGCCAAGCTCAGCTGATGGAGGCAGACGGATGCACTCCCTCTGCTCGGAGGCGGATTCCTGACTGTTCCGCCATAGCCAGCCTTTGTTTGCACTGACTGGGGGTCAAAAGAGAAGAGGAAGATATGGGAAGAAGAAGGGCAACAGTGGGATTTTCCGGAAGCTGACGCTATCGAATTGGACTGAGGAATTTGTCGTTGCGTTCCAGAAGCTGAAGGATGCTCTTCTGAATTGTGTCGTGCTGGCGCATCCTGATTTTGAGAGGCCGTTCATTCGCTTCACTGACTCTTCTTTGGATGGTCTCGGGGCTGTACTTTGTCAAGTGCCTGAAGGTGAAGACCCTGAGTAAGTCGCAGAGAAGGTATCCAGCACACAGACTTGAATTTCTAGCACTGAAATGGAGCGTGTGTGAGAAATACAGTCACTGGCATAAGGGGCACGAGTTCACTGTCTGGACAGATAGTAACCCGTTAACGTACATCATGACAAAACCCAAGCTGGACGCTTGCGTGCAAAGATGGGTTGCCAAGCTGGCACCGTACAACTTTGATTTGAAGCGTATCCCAGGTAGCAAGAATACAGCAGCAGATGCACTGAGCCGCGAGCCCTTCGCAGTGACTGTTGCACAGAGACTGATGAGAGTCCTACCTAGAACTTCTGTCTTAGGCTGTTGGGATGCTGAATGAGGATGTCCAAGATGCCTTCCGGTGGGATTCTTATCCCCAGGAGATAACCTCCTTGACCACCGCTGAAGTGAAGGCCATATGTCAGCTCCATATCGACTGGCAATGTTCAGCGGAGATGCAAGCAATCCAGCTTGGTTCCAACATCCAACAGCTGCTTTCTCCTGGTATTGACACTTTGCCTGAACTCTCACATGAGGAACTTCGAGATCTCTAAGGTCATCCCTTTCGTCTTCAATAAGAAATGGCCCACCAGACAAGACCGATATGATGTTTCTTCAAGTGTTGTTGCTGATGAAGCAGTGGGACCGTTTGATCCTAAGAGAGGGAATTCTGTATTGTGTCAAACCGGAGAAAGCTACAATATGTCTTACCAGAGGTAAGCAATGACCGACATTCACAACCTTTCAGGACATCAAGGCCAAGCTAGATCTCTAGCCCTGGCCAGACATAGGTTTTTTTGGCCTTCAATGGAGAGAGACATCAAGGAGAATGTGTGCTGCCAGAGATGCGTTCTAGCAAAGACTCCAGAGCCAGTGGCCAGAGCCCCGTTAGAGAGCATCAAAACCCGCTCTCCCATGGAGTTGGTGAACTCAGTTTATGTTCTGGTGGTGACTGACCACTTCACTAAACTTGCCCATGCATGGCCATGCAGAAACCAGACAGCCAAGCAAGGAGCTCATAAACTGTCGTATCATGTCTTCTGTGTCTACGGATTTGCTGCAGGATCCACGCTGATCAGGGCACGAATTTAGAAAGTGAGCTAATAGCAGAACTGCTTAAGCTCTCCGGTGTCCAGAAGTCAAGAACTACGGCATATCACCCAATGGGGATTGGAGAGACTGAACGCTTCAACAGGACTTTAGGCAGCATGCTCAGGAGTCTACCCCTGAAAACCAAAGAACATTGTCCTGAACAAATCCAGTAATTGACATTCGCCTACAATGCCACTGTTCACAAGACTACGGGCTATGCTCCATTCTTTCTCATGTTTGGTAGGGTCCCTCGGCTACCAGTGGATGTGATGTTCCATAATGTCTTGGACGACTCCAGTGTTGTGGATTGTAACAAGTATGTCGAGACTCTGATCACTGGGCTGAAGGAAGCTACATTATAAGGAGAGGCTGTACTCATTTTTGTTTTCTAGAAAATCAATTTGATGTACTATGAGAGAAAGCGGCGACAATTGCCGGCTGCATCTACTTCTCTGCTACTCAAATTTGGCGTTTGGACAAAATGTTTTATTTGCATCAAAAGTTACAGCCGTTTAAGTAACCGCATCAATCATTCTGTATCATTTTGGCAAACAACTTCTGTTTTGACCCCTACCGCAACAAGTTAGTTAAAGTTAGTGTATGGGATATTCGTCTACTTCTCTGCTATTCATATCTGTTCGCGGAATGAATATATTCAATACGGAACTTACGGTACAGCTGTTTTTGTAACACAGTTACCACGTGTTTTTCAAACCTTCCCAAACAACTGCTGTTTTTACCACTAACTCAACATTTTAGAAACATTTGTAGAGGTATAAAATCTTCCCTTACTCTGCTTCTCAAATATGCAATCGGATTCGGAATCGGGCCAATCCGTAACTAGAGCCGTTTTCGTAAAACCCATCGCCTCTCTTTCTAGCTGCTGTAAATCATGTCAGAAAATAGCAGATTCACTCATTTCCAAACAACTACCGTTTTGATTACCAACCCAAGTTAGACAAAAATATTTTGGATTGAAATCTTCAACTACTTCTCTGCATGTCAAATCCAAAAACCGGTTTAGAAATTAGGGCTAGGTAGAGCCAATCGCCAACTCTTACATACCTCAACCACACAACTTCTGACCACACATCTAACTACTGACCGTATCCACACTACTTATGACCACAACCAAACAACTTCTTACCACATCTAGTGACCACAACCACACAATTACATACCTCAACCACACAACCTCTGACCACAAAACTTCTGATCACACATCTAACTACCGTCCGTAGCTAACTACCGTCCGAACCACATAACTACTGAAAAAAAAGGACACTTCAAAACTTTTATTTTATATACCTAAAGGGGTCCCAAAATGTCAAATCAAATAGCTAAATGAACCCAGGCCAACGGCGGACAGGACACCACCAGTCAACACTCCCTGAAACTCTTCTAAAGTCAAATCCCGTACCCCCAAATACTTCTCTGCCGCTGCCACCACATCTTTCTGTGACTTACGTTATAACTGCTGTACAGTTGGTAACCATAGCTATAAACGCTAACAATCCAACCTTACTAAAGCATATATCACTCATTGACCTATCCCTCTGTGCTGGCACAGATCCACTACTCACGAGTGAATTTACTTACCAAATGGATTTACCGGTTGGCGCCGCCCTGCTGGTCGCCTGTTAAGCAGCTTCCATGTTCGTGCGTTAATTGTTTTAGTATGTTTTTCGTGAGTTTTTCTTTTTAACAGTTGAACTATATAGTTCAGGATTATGGAGTGCTACTGTTTTACGAAGGTTTTAGCCGTCCTTTTTATCACTGAGGCACTTTTTCTTACATTTTAGCAGCGCTGAACGTACACGCGAGTTCTCAATTATTTACAACAGAGCCCAGCTATTGGATTTAGCACACTCAGCGCTGCTGCACCCCAGGGAAAAGTTTGTTATTCCAGAAGAGTTGAAAATGCGACGGCGTGGACGCTGGGCAGGATTGAAGTGTAAAGCAAAGCTTAGGAAATACAAGTTCAGAGAAGCTAGTCTAGTATGTTTTACCGAGACATAGCTGAATGATAACATCCCCACAGGGAACGTCACTATCGGCGGTTTCCAGACCATCAGAGCGGACAGGGATAGCGCTTCTTCCGGTAAGAGTAAGGGAGGGGGGCTGGCTTTATTAGTTAACAACAGATGGTGTAATCCGAGACATATTACTGTTAAGGAACAGTTTTGTAGTCCGGACATTGAGCTGTTAGCCGTTTGCCTGAGACCCTACTATTTTCAGAGGGAATTCACGGTGGTGTTAACGGTGGTGTTATTGTTTACATCCCGCCCTCCGCTGACGCAAACACAGCGTGTGACGTCATCCACTCTGTTATCGCGAGGTTATAGACAGCGCATCCCAGTGCCTTTTTTGCAATTTCTGAGGATTTTAACCATGCATCTCTCTCTTCAACGCTGCCCACGTTCAAACAGTTTGTGAAGTGCCCAACCAGGAATAATAAAACTCTGGACTTGTTATACCACTGCACTCCCTCCCCTAGGTAGATCGGATCACAACCTTGTCCACCCCACCCCACTCTAAAGGGCTATGGTCCAACAGTAGCCAGCGACCACTAGGACCATTAGGAGATGGTCCCTGGAGGCGAATGAGGCCCTACAGGACTGCTTTGAGACAACAGGCTGGGATATGCTCTGTGAGGCTCATGGGGAGGACATTGATGGACTTACTGACTGCATAACGGACTATATACATTTTTGTGTAGACAACACCGTACCCACCAGGAAGGTACGCTGTTTTCCAAATAATAAACTCTGGGTCACCAGCGAACTGAAGGCCCTGCTGAATGAGAAGAAGAGGAAGAGGGCCTTCAAGGAGGGAGACAAGGACAAATTGAAATGCGTCCAGAGGGAGCTGAAGTTGCGGATTGCTGAGGGGAAGAGAGTGTATAAGGAGAAGATGGAGGACAAGCTGAGGCAGAGCCAGGTGAGAGAGGTGTGGAATAGTATGAGAAATATCACTGGCTTCAAAAAGAAAAACTGTGGGCAGACGTAGGGGACCCAGGACAGAGCCAATGAACTGAACCAATGTTTTTAACAGGTACGATATTAGCTCTTTCCACCTCCCCTCCAGCTCCCCAGGCCACACACCCTCACGGCTGTCCCACCCCCCCTTTGCACACGACACCTCCGTTGAGACAATCAGCGACCCCCTCTCTGCTCCCTCTGGACTGTTCTGCAACACCTCCTTTCCCTCCACCTCTGGACTGATCCTCAACACCCCCTGGAAAGGTTAGTCCTCAGACCCCTGGTGCTCACCTCAGACCCCTGGTGTGTACATCACTGGACCCCCCGCAGTTTGCATATCAGCGCAACATCAGGGTGTAGGATGCAATTATCTACCTTCTGCAGAGGGCCTACTCTCACCTGGACAACGCAGGTTGCACTGTAAGGGTTATGTTTTTTGACTTCTCCAGTGCCTTCAACACCATTCAGCCCCTGCTACTGGGTGAGAAGATGAGGAGGATGAAAGTTGAAGAACCCATAGTCTCCTGGGTTACGGACTACCTAACCGGTAGGCCACAATTTGTGCGGCTACAGAGCTGTGCATCAGAACGGGCAGTGAGCAACAAAGGGGCCCCCCAGGGAACGGTCCTGTCCCCCTTTCTATTCACCCTACTTTAGATATAACTCTGAAACATGCTACATAAAGAAGTTCTCGGATGACTCCGCAATTGTAGGGTGCATCAGGGGTGGGCAGGAGGAGGAGTACAGCAGCACAATCAATGACTTTGTGTTGTGGTGTGAGCAGAACCACCTTCAGCTCAACATCAGCAAAACAAAGGAGATGGTGGTGGACTTCGGGAGCACCTTCAGTCACAGACTGATCCCACCACGGTGTGCCAGAGAGCGCTACAGGAGGTCATTCCTGCCGGCGCCTATCAGATTATTTAATGCCTCACAGGGGTGCCATGCCCGTCGGCAACATAGACCTGGAACTGTTGGAGTTTTAGGACCTAGTTTAACAATTAGGCATCCATCCATCCATGAGTAACTCTCTGGTCTGTAATCCCTCATTCACTCAGGACTTATTCATTCAGGACTGTATGTACATATTCATATACAGTTGTTATATCATATCACGTGCAATATTGTAAGTCATTCTTGGACTGAACTTGCGTAGTCATTCACTCAGGACTGCATATTAGTGTCCTGTCTGTTGTACCTTTTTTTCCCATTGCATTTAGTATATCAAATGTGCAATACGTGCATTTATCTGTAATTAAACCTGTTCTAAGGACTGTATTTTAAGGGAATTAGTTTTATTACCCTAAATTATATAATAATTTAACCATGCAAATATTCACTTACCTGTACATTTTAACAAGACTATATTAAGTAAACTATTATTACCCTCACTTATATCATACGCGCATTTAGCCATTTAAGTGTCTTTCTCTGCCATCGACCTGAATAGTTAAGCATGCAAATATTTGTTTTTTATTTATATCAACGTGTAATAATTGTATCATTTTTTCACCTAACACTATAACAATGTTTAGTGTACATATTCAGTCATTCACTCATACTATGCAATGCGTTTCTATAGTTTTTTGCACTCCAGACTTAGTTTATTTTTATACTTTTTCATACTGCCGCACTATGTATCATGTATTGTGTATCTGTCTTTTGTGTATTTCGTTCTGGCATTTTGCATCTGCCCTGTGTTTTTTCGTAGCTGCTTGTTAAAGTAATTTCCCCACGGGGATCAATAAAGTACCTATCTATCCATCCATTGAGTAAAAAAACACCCAGGGTAATGTAATATATATCAAGCCATCAGACTGCTGAACCTTTGAACTAGACTGATTCTACTCACCTTAGCACACATCACACCTGTTACTACCATATTATTATTATTATTATACTGCTCAATTTATACACTTGCCCCCCATCCCCCTCTTCGCCAATACGCCTGTAAATATTGTACTATACATTTTGCCTTCCTGTATTATACTTATGCTAAAATGTTCTACTGCCATTTACATGATGTTCCTATTCTTATTTTGTAATATGTCTTATTGTTGCATTGTTGAGAAGGAACCTGCAAGTAAGCATTTCTTTGGACAATGTATACAATGCGTATCCCTATATTGGAATGCTTTTCCAACAGTCTTGAAGGAGTTCCCACATATGCTGAGCAGGTTGGGTGATTGTGGAGGCCAGGTCATCTGATGCAGCACTCCATCACTCTCCTTCTTGGTCAAATAGCCCTTACACAGCCTGGAGGTGTGTTGGGTCATTGTCAAATGATAGTCCCACTAAGCGCAAACCAGATGGGCATATCGCTGCAGAATGCTGTGGTAGCCATGCTGGTTAAGTGTGCCTTGAATTCGAAATAAATCACAGACAGTGTCACCAGCAAAGCACCCCCACACCATCACACCTCCTCCTCCATGCTTCACGGTGGGAACCACACATGCGGAGATCATACGTTCACATACTTTGCGTCTCACAAAGACACGACGGTTGGAACCAAAAATCTAAAATATGGACTCATCAGATCAAAGGACAGATTCCCACTGGTCTAATGTCCATTGCTCGTGTTTCTTGGCCCAAGCAAGTCTCTTCTTCTAATTGGTGTCCTTTTAGTAGTGGTTTCTTTGCAGCAATCCGACCATAAAGGCCTGATTCATGCAGTTTCCTCTGAACAGTTGATGTTGAGATGTGTTACTTGAACCCTGTGAAGCATTTATTTGCGCTGCAATTTCTGAGGCTGGTAACTCTAATGAACTTATTCACTGCAGCAGAGGTAACTCTGGGTCTTCCTTTCCTGCACTTGAAGAAACTTTCAAAGTTCTTGACATTTTCCGGATTGACTGACCTTCATGTCTTTAAGTAATGATGGACTGTCGTTTCGCTTTGCTTATTTGAGCTGTTCTTGGCATAATATGGACTTGTTCTTTTACCAAATAGGGCTATCTTCTGTATACCACCCCTACCTTGTCACAACACAACTGATTGGCTCAAACGCATTAAGAAGGAAAGAAATTCCACAAATATACTTTTAACAAGCCACACCTGTTAATTGAAATGCATTCCAGGTGACTACCTCATAAAGCTGGTTGAGAGAATGCCAAGAGTGTGCCAAGCTGTCATCAAGGCAAAGGGTGGCTACATTTGAAGAATCTCAAATATAAAATATATTTTGATTTGTTAAACACTTTTTGGTTACTACTTGATTCAATATGTGTTATTTCATAATTTTGATGTCTTCACTATTATTCTACAATGTAGAAAATAGTAAAAATAAAAAAAAAAACTTGAATGAGTAGGTGTTTCAAGATTATATCATAAAATTAATTTAAGATATATGTAAAATTATATTTGTGGATGAATTTACCTTTTATGAAGGTTTTGTATTATGAAAAAAAACGCAATCAAAAACCTTCAGGAAAGGCATCAGGCAGAAGTAAAGTAATCCGAAAATACGAATATTATTTTACATATACTGTATCTTAAATTAACACGTTTTCAGTAATTTTATGATATAAGCTTGAAGCCCAACAGTACGGGACTTGAACCAGGAAGTAGGCAGAACTTTCATAGCGTATTAGTAAATGTTGATGCATAGCTACCTGCGCCACAACATCCCATCTGCTGTACAACTACACTGGCAGATTATGAAATATTTTTTGAATAATTTGTTTGACATCATGCTTTTGAAACACATGCTCTTCAGATCAGATGAAAACATTTTTAATGGTGTATTCAATTGGCTACAATCGCTCACAATACATTATTAGGACGACCACTGAAGATATATCGATTGTAGGCTATACAATACATTTACTGCTCTGATAAATTTACTAGCTATCATATTTATTATCATACAGTACAATGTTGTGGAATTCTTTACATATGTGATCTAATATAGCAACAAAAAAAAAGTGAACATTGTCCAGTCAGAGCAAAAGAGGTGAAGTATTGGGAGTCATAGTGCTTGCAGTTTTCCCTTGTTACCAAAGTAGCTTTGTATCTCAGAAAAGTGTTAATAAGCTGTTATTGCAGTAACGGAAGATGTTTATCAATCATATTTGAAACCTGCCCAGTCCCAGGTTAGTTTTCCTCTTGCCTGGACAGTTGCTTGCTGCTGGTGAGGCTCTTGGAGGTTGTGGCACATGAGGGGGAGGTAGAACCACCACTACCCCCAGCGAGCCCTTCAGTCTGGGGGAAGCCTGATTGGAGCTGGGGGGGTGGTGGTGGTGCTCATGGGGGTGCAGATGTGTGTGCGCGTGTTTATGGTCATCATCTTCACTCTGATGCCCACTGTGCCCGCTGTCTCCTCTGGCATGGGCCTCCTCCTCTGCCTTGGCAGCCTGAGAGATGGACATAATAATGATAACTTTATTTGTAAAATGCTTATGAAATGGTACAATTGTTATGCCCACTCCCAGATCAACCCATTTCCCCCAGACCTAGACTCAGTTACTGAGGTTTCTATGACTGCTATGCTGGTCTCTCAGTTACTGAGGTTTCATCGTGGCAGGGCATTGATGGAAGCTTCCTACCTCTGGTTCAAAGATTTCACACTTGACCTCGATGGGGAGTTTGGTCTGAAACGTGCCATCATCCAGAGTGGTGTGAGAGCCTGTGCAAAAGCCCTTGTGCTAAGGGACAGAACATGGAATAGTATTGTTCAAATAGAGAAACACAATATGATGCTAGTGACATCACTGAGGCTGATGTGGGTCTACAGGAGGCTGATGTGGGTCTACAGGAGGCTGATGTGGGTCTACAGGAGGCTTCTTTCTTTCACTGAATAACTGTCACATACGAATCATAGTTATGGCCAGACGGTTTTTCCTATTTCAAAACATGTGATAGACAATGCGTAGATGTAGTGTGGTACTATACTCACTGCAAATTCACAGTCCATCATTTTACACTGGGTCAGATCGACGTCAGGTGTGTCCTTAGCACAGACTGTCTCTCTGATGGTGAACTTCACAAAATAGGCCGGACCAACCACCCACTGTGAAGACGAAGCAATATGCTTTGAACTTGAACTATACTGAACAAAAATATAAACGCAACATATAAAGTGTTGGTCCCATGTTTCATGAGCTGAAATAAAAGATCCCAGAAATGTCTCTAAAATTTGGTGCACAAATTTGTTTATATCCTGGTTAGTGAACATTTCTTCTTTGCCAAGATAATCCATCCACCTGAAAGGTGTGGCATAGCAAGAAGCTGATTAAATCATCATTACACAGGTGCACCTTGTGCTGGGGACAATAAAAGGCAGCTCTGAAATGTGCACAACACAATGCCACAGATGTCTCAAAATCTGAGTGAGCGTGCAGTTGGCATACTGACTACAGGAATGTCCACCAGAGCTGTTGCCAGAATTGAATGCTCGTTTCTCTACCATAAGCCACCTCCAATGTCGTTTTTAGAGAATTTGGCAGGACGTCCAACTGGCCTCACAACCGCAGACCACGTGTAACCACGCCAGCCCAGGACCTCCACATCCGGCTTCTTCACCTGCTGGATCGCCTGAGACCAGCCACCCGGACAGCTGATGAAACTCGGTTTGCACAACCAAATAATATTTGTACAAACTGTCAGGGAAGCTAATCTGCGTGCTCCTCGTTCTGACTGCAGTTTGGCGTCGTAACCGACTTGTGCTCTTCACGGTAGAATCCCGGTTTCAACTGGACCGGGCAGATGGCAGACAGCGTGTATGGCGTCTTGTGGGTAAGCGGTTTGCTGATGTCAACTTTGTGAACAGAGTGCCCCATGGTGGTGGTGGGGTTATGGTATGGGCAGGCATAAGCTACGGGCAACAAACACAATTGCATTTTATCGATGGCCAGTTGAATGCCATTGAGGCCCATTGTCGTGACATTCATCCGCCACCATCACCTCATGTTTCAGCATGATAATGCATTGCCCCAAGGATCTGTACACAATTCCTGGAAGCTGAAAATGTCCCAGTTCTTCCATGGCCTGCAAAGTCACCAGACATGTCATCCATTAAGCATGTTTGGGATGCTGTAGATCGACGTGTACGACAGCCATTTGAAGAGGAGTGGAACAACATTCCACAGGCCACAATCAACAACCTGGTCAATGCTATGCGAAGGCTGCATGAGGCAAATGGTGGTCACACCAGATACTGACTGGTTTTCCGATCCACACCCATACCTTTTTTTTAAGGTATCTGTGACCATCAGATGTATATCTGTATTCCCAGTCATGTGAAAGCCATAGATTAGGGCCTAATGAATTTATTTCAATTGACTGATTTCCTTATATGAACTGTAACTCAGTAAAATCTTTGAAATTGTTGCATGTTGCGTTTATATTTGTTCAGTGTAGTTTACGTCAAGTTTTTAGTTGTGAGCGAGAGTCACACCTATTACCTTCAAATTATCTTCTGATTTTTGGTTTCACCGTCTCATGTTGGTGGATTTCCTTCTACCCCTCACTAATAACACAGTGCTATGTTATTTAAAAAGCTAAACATTTAATATCTGACATAAGCCTACAACAGAACGGTCTCACAGACCTGCATGCTAGCTCCTGTTATGTTAAGGAGAGTGAAGTAGTTTGGCAGGCTATTCATTCTGTTGTATTTCTGGAGGATCAGATTGGCCGTCTCCGCTATGATGGGGTCATCCAGGTGCTCTACTGTTGGACAGTCTGGACACGTGTCGACGATGACCGTGGCAGGCACTAGACACAAGGTCAAAGGTCAGGGGTCAGCGGTTACAGTTAACTACAGGTTAGTCAAACCAAAGCAACAATGCACCAGTAAGTCATTGAACTGAAAGAGTTTTGTCGTTACAGTAGCTACTGTATATTGTTCCTGACCTCATGACCTGACCAGGAAAAACCGTGCCCTACTGAGCCTATAAAAACAGACTCTACCTTGTTGGATGGTACATTTATAGCTGCGGAGTTCCATAATCTTCCCAACAGAGATAGACGCCATACACTGCCCATAAACCTGTGGAGTGGTAAGAGAGTTTCATTCACAAATCCCACTCTTCACTAGGCTGGTCTCAGATTGGTTTTTGCCTATTCCATTGTCATTGTCAAGTTTGGCATGACAATTCCATGAGGAGTTGTTAAGAGAGTATAAAAACACTGGCAACTCCCCACACTTTATAAGTCTAACTCCCCACACTTTATAAGTCTAACTCCCCACACTTTATAAGTCTAACTCCCCACACTTTATAAGTCTAACTCCCCACACTTTATAAGTCTAACTCCCCACACTTTATAAGTCTAACTCCCCACACTTTATAAGTCTAACTCCCCACACTTTATAAGCCTAACTCCCCACACTTTATAAGTCTAACTCCCCACACTTTATAAGTCTAACTCCCCACACTTTATAAGTCTAACTCCCCACACTTTATAAGTCTAACTCCCCACACTTTATAAGTCTAACTCCCCACACTTTATAAGCCTAACTCCCCACACTTTATAAGTCTAACTCCCCACACTTTATAAGTCTAACTCCCCACACTTTATAAGCCTAACTCCCCACACTTTATAAGCCTAACTCCCCACACTTTATAAGTCTAACTCCCCACACTTTATAAGCCTAACTCCCCACACTTTATAAGCCTAACTCCCCACACTTTATAAGCCTAACTCCCCACACTTTATAAGCCTAACTCCCCACACTTTATAAGCCTAACTCCCCACACTTTATAAGCCTAACTCCCCACACTTTATAAGCCTAACTCCCCACACTTTATAAGCCTAACTCCCCACACTTTATAAGTCTAACTCCCCACACTTTATAAGCCTAACTCCCCACACTTTATAAGCCTAACTCCCCACACTTTATAAGTCTAACTCCCCACACTTTATAAGTCTAACTCCCCACACTTTATAAGCCTAACTCCCCACACTTTATAAGTCTAACTCCCCACACTTTATAAGCCTAACTCCCCACACTTTATAAGCCTAACTACCCACACTTTATAAGCCTAACTCCCCACACTTTATAAGCCTAACTCCCCACACTTTATAAGCCTAACTCCCCACAACCTATGAACCCATACATCCCTATATGGTATACTGCTTACTGGTACGTCAGCTACATCCTTCACTTCACATTTCTTCCATGGCTTCCTGCTGATCACGTGACACTTTGTCTCCAGCACGTCTATGGTCAGGTTGAACAGCACCGCTGCTCCTTCCTGGAGAGAGAGAGGTGGAGAGGTGAAGGCAGTTACTCCACTAAAGGGGTGGAAAGCCAACAATGCAATAGCAATTTGACATCTCAAATACTCTCATTTGTCAAACACTCTCATAATTGACCAATATATAGTACATGTATTTACTTTAGGCAGGTAGTAGAGGATTTCTCAACACTTTAGAATTTACCTCTTTTGGACACTAGAGGGCATTTACAGAACACTATCAATTACTGATAGAGAACCAAATACGCTGTTGTGCTTTGTAAAAACTGAAATTATACAACTATACACAGTATCTTTTACTAACCTCTAAAATAAAAGCTCTTGCATTGTTTCATTACACTCAATCAGTGAAGAACACAAATAACTAAAAAAACACCAACAACCTTTTATTAAACAGGAAGAGTAGTACAGTTCAGTAGCTAGTTGACTAGCCTCACCCCTGTCTTCTGGCTGACATCATAGACTCTGTTGAGGCTAAGGATGAATCCTTCGGTGAGGTCAGCATTGATCTGGTCCAGGCCTTCCTCTGCCGCCCTCAGGACCTCTGAGCCCTGGCACCCCACCGCAGGGATCACCGGGGACGGGCTGCCCCCATGCCAACACACACACAGGGCCACCAGCCACACACAGAACCACATCCTTACTGTACACAGCACCCCGTGTTGGCCTTGTCGCTAATGCTAATGAAGAAACAAGGCTGAAGAACCCTGGGTGCGTACTGGGTGCGTCCTGGGTGCGTACTGGGTGCGTACTGTATGCAGACGGAGAGAGGTAGGAGGAGAGGTAGGCCCCTACTGGGAGTCAACTAGTCAACTTTGCCCCTTTCCCCAGAGGACATGTAAATACAGCTTTATCTGCTGTTGACCAACTACTTTTTGTACATTTAAACATTGAGTGAGGGGTGGGCTGACTCAGTGTGGAAATAGACAAATATTTTCCCTCACTCCATGGGGGCAGGGTGGTAGCCTTGAGCTGCCTGCTCTGCCACAGCCCCTGCTCTGCCACAGCAGCCTGAATTGTGTCAAGGTTGGGTACTATGACAGCAAAAAAATTAAGAATATCCATGCAAATGGACCAACAACTCTAGTATTGTATTGAATTGCATTGTTTCTTTATGGATCAGGATCACTGGGTGTGCTGTAACTGTTTGTGTACAGTGCATATCAGTTACTTGTTTGTTTTCCAGCATGGAATTTAGAACGTGTTTGCAAGTAAGGTAACATGTACAGTAGCCTGGGTGGCAGTATTTTCCTGTTTAAATAGTGAACTTGTCATTGTATTGCCGAACAATGCCATGCAGTGATTTAATTTCAGTATACTGGTAGTTAAATATAGAAAAGGCTTAATGTCTGAGGAAGCCCATGAGGGCTCAAGATTAGTGGTTTATGTTCCCTGAATAGTACAGTATAATTGCTCTGCTCTGTGCAGTTTCAGCAAGGCTGTCTGAATAGGTTGCATCCTATCTATATCAAAGGTTTATGAAGTGAATTGGCATTGGGCACATCCATCATATGTACTACCTTCATACAAAACCACTCAAACCCACCTCAGCAACACTGTCTCAAACCCACCTCAGCAACACTGTCTCAGACCCACCTCAGCAACACTGTCTCAAACCCACCTCAGCAACACTGTCTCAAACCCACCTCAGCAACACTGTCTCAAACCCACCTCAGCAACACTGTCTCAGACCCACCTCATCAACACTGTCTCAAACCCACCTCAGCAACACTGTCTCAAACCCACCTGAGCAACACTGTCTCAAACCCACCTCAGCAACACTGTCTCAGACCCACCTCAGCAACACTGTCTCAAACCCACCTCAGCAACACTGTCTCAAACCCACCTCAGCAACACTGTCTCAAACCCACCTCAGCAACACTGTCTCAAACCCACCTCAGCAACACTGTCTCAAACCCACCTCATCAACACTGTCTCAAACCCACCTCAGCAACACTGTCTCAGACCCACCTCAGCAACACTGTCTCAAACCCACCTCAGCAACACTGTCTCAAACCCACCTCATCAACACTGTCTCAAACCCACCTCAGCAACACTGTCTCAGACCCACCTCAGCAACACTGTCTCAAACCCACCTCAGCAACACTCTCTCAAACCCACCTCAGCAACACTGTCTCAAACCCACCTCAGCAACACTGTATCAAACCCACCTCAACAACACTGTATCAAACCCACCTCAGCAGCACTCTCTCAAACCCACCTCAGCAGCACTCTCTCAAACCCACCTCAGCAACACTCTCTCAAACCCACCTCAGCAACACTGTCTCAAACCCACCTCAACAGCACTGCCTCAAACCCACCTCAGCAACACTGTCTCAAACCCACCTCAGCAACACTGTCTCAGACCCACCTCAGCAACACTGTCTCAAACCCACCTCAGCAACACTGTCTCAAACCCACCTCAGCAACACTGTCTCAAACCCACCTCAGCAACACTGTCTCAAACCCACCTCAGCAACACTGTCTCAAACCCACCTCATCAACACTGTCTCAAACCCACCTCAGCAACACTGTCTCAGACCCACCTCAGCAACACTGTCTCAAACCCACCTCAGCAACACTGTCTCAAACCCAGCTCATCAACACTGTCTCAAACCCACCTCAGCAACACTGTCTCAGACCCACCTCAGCAACACTGTCTCAAACCCACCTCAGCAACACTCTCTCAAATTCACCTCAGCAACACTGTCTCAAACCCACCTCAGCAACACTGTATCAAACCCACCTCAACAACACTGTATCAAACCCACCTCAGCAGCACTCTCTCAAACCCACCTCAGCAGCACTCTCTCAAACCCACCTCAGCAACACACTCTCAAACCCACCTCAGCAACACTGTCTCAAACCCACCTCAACAGCACTGCCTCAAACCCACCTCAGCAACACTGTCTCAAACCCACCTCAACAGCACTGCCTCAAACCCACCTCAGCAACACTCTCTCAAACCCACCTCAGCAACACTGTCTCAAACCCACCTCAGCAGCACTCTCTCAAACCCACCTCAGCAGCACTCTCTCAAACCCACCTCAGCAGCACTCTCTCAAACCCACCTCAGCAACACTGTATCAAACCCACCTCAGCAACACTGTCTCAACTCCTGAATGGGCCTTTATCTCCATCATCGTTGGCTGTCACACACAGACGTATCTCCCCTTTTGGGTATATTGATACAGCTATGATGTAATCATGTTGGTTGTTATGGTGATGGCTCTAGATCTGTCTCCAATCCTGCTGTTGGTATTCTCTGTAGTGCCACGGAGAAGATAATGGGGCTTATCTATACAGATAAGAGTAGCTTCGACCAGATACTGTTTTCTTTTCACAGTCACATCTGACGCAACGTTTTCCTGGCATTGTGAGAACAGTACTGTGTATCTTGAGGTCAGGGTTTTTTACTGTAGCGAGGAGTATGCTTTGTCCTATTCTAGGCAATAAAAGCAATACTATCCTTATACAGGTATTGTATAGCCAGCTGTATATCTGTTGAGATAGGCGATGCTCTGCTGCCAACAAAGACAAAACTATATATACAGTGGGGAGAACAAGTATTTGATACACTGCCGATTTTGCAGGTTTTCCCACTTACAAAGCATGTAGAGGTCTGTAATTTTTATCATAGGTACTCTTCAACTGTGAGTGACAGAATCTAAAACAAAAATCCAGAAAATCACATTGTATGATTTTTAAGTAATTAATTTGCATTTTATTGCATGACATTAGTATTTGATACATCAGAAAAGCATAACTTCATATTTGGTACAGAAACCTTTGTTTGCAATTACAGAGATCATATGTTTCCTGTAGTTCTTGACCAGGTTTGCACACACTGCAGCAGGGATTTTGGCCCACTCCTCCATACAGACCTTCTCCAGATCCTTCAGGTTTCGGGGCTGTCGCTGGGCAATACAGACTTTCAGCTCCCTCCAAAGATTTTCTATTGGGTTCAGGTCTGGAGACTGGCTAGTCCACTCCAGGACCTTGAGATGCTTCTTACGGAGCCACTCCTTAGTTGCCCTGGCTGTGTGTTTCGGGTCGTTGTCATGCTGGAAGACCCAGCCACGACCCATCTTCAATGCTCTTACTGAGGGAAGGAGGTTGTTGGCCAAGATCACGCGATACATGGCCCCATCCATCCTCCCCTCAATACGGTGCAATCGTCCTGTCCCCTTTGCAGAAAACCATCCCCAAAGAATGATGTTTCCACCTCCATGCTTCACGGTTGGGATGGTGTTCTTGGGGTTGTACTCATCCTTCTTCTTCCTCCAAACACGGCGAGTGGAGTTTAGACCAAAAAGTTTAGACCACATGACCTTCTCCCATTCCTCCTCTGGATCATCCAGATGGTCATTGGCAAACTTCAGACAGGCCTGGACATGCGCTGGCTTGAGCAGGGGGACCTTGCGTGCGCTGCAGGATTTTAATCCATGACGGCGTAGTGTGTTACTAATGGTTTTCTTTGAGACTGTGGTCCCAGCTCTCTTCAGGTCATTGACCAGGTCCTGCCGTGTAGTTCTGGGCTGATCCCTCACCTTCCTCATGATCATTGATGCCCCACGAGGTGAGATCTTGCATGGTGCCCCAGACTGAGGGAGATTGACGTCATCTTGAACTTCTTCCATTTTCTCACCAAGCTGCTTGCCTATTGTCCTGTAGCCCATCCCAGCCTTGTGCAGGTCTACAATTTTATCCCTGATGCCCTTACACAGCTCTCTGGTCTTGGCCATTGTGGAGAGGTTGGAGTCTGTTTGATTGAGTGTGTGGACAGGTGTCTTTTATACAGGTAATGAGTGGAGAACAGGAGGGCTTCTTAAAAAAAAACTAACAGGTCTGTGAGAGACGGAATTCTTACTGGTTGGTAGGTGATCAAATACTTATGTCATGCAATAAAATGGAAATTAATTATTTAAAAATCATACAATGTGATTTTCTGGATTTTTGTTTTAGATTCCGTCTCTCACAGTTGAAGTGTACCTATGATAAAAATTACAGACCTCTACATGCTTTGTAAGTAGGAAAACCTGCAAAATCGGCAGTGTATCAAATACTTGTTCTCCCCACTGTACGTATATTATCGTAGAACCATTTATAAAAAAAAATATATATTGTTATTTTTTTATTTAACCTGGCAAGTCAGTTAAGAACAAATTCTTATTTACAATGATGGCCTACAACAGCCAAATTCGGACGACGCTGGGCCAATTGTGTGCCGCCCTATGGGACTCCCAACCACGGCCGATTGTGATACAGTCTAGATTTGAACCAGGTTGTCTGTAGTGACGCCTCTAGCACTGAGATGCAGTGTCTTAGACCACTGTGCCACTTGGAATTATATATATTATTATAGGTTACTTCAGTATACCATACCTGGGCACTGTGACTATGTTTTTATGAGTGCAGGGTTTAGAGGTCAGGTTTATAGAAACATTGATCATGGATGTGGATTTGTGTTGCTAGGTAAAGCTTGTTTTCTTTTAATCTTGTATGGTGCAAAAAAAATAGATTCTATTGATGAATTAGTGATGTTTATTTTATTTTGTGAGCCTAAGAACAATAGCCACCTCAACAACTATCTTCCGTCATGGATAGGTAGAGTATTGGAAACATGCAAAACAATGCTGGCAATCCTTTTCATTCTCAAGAACACACAGTCAGGTCTCAAACATAATTCTCACAGACACAGACAGACACAGACAGACACAGACAGACACAGACAGACACAGACAGACAGACAGACAGACAAGTGAATGTGAAAATTGTTTAGATGTATCTAGATGTATAACAACCATATGTAACCAAATATCCAAAGAACAACATCATAAGGATCTTTGTGTTCTGTTCTGTGTTTCAGCTCCATGGAGACAAGGAACTGGTTACGCAGCTGCTTTGAAGAGAGGGTCCTCAGCGAAGAGCTCCTTCACGAAGTTGTCCTCATCCTTGACCTCAGCAGGGCACTGAGCAGACATGGTGGTGGGGAAGGGCAGGATGGTGGGCTGGCTCATCCCAGGGATCTTTGGGTCTTGGACCATGGGCAGAGTGGCGCCCTGGTCACCCACAGGCTGGTCGGGGAAGGAAGGCAGGATCATGGGCAGGCCCAGGGCGGGGAGGACGGTCACGGTTCCCTGGGGATGGTGGTGGTGCTCGTGTGGGTGCTCGTGGTGGTGGTGGTGGTGCTCGTGTTCGTGCAGGTGAGCGTGCTGATGGTCGTGGTCCAGGGCTAGCTCATGGTCATGCTCGTGAGTGTGGCCCTCACCGTTGTGCTTGTAGTTGTGGTGCTGGTGCGGTCCGGTGTCTGTGCTGTGGTTATGGGCCTTGGCATGGTGAGCGTGGGCGTGGTCGTGACCGTGACCATGGTCATGAGAGTGGGCGTGACCACCAGCAGCTCCCTCGTCGTGAGAGTGGTCATGGGCGCCATCTTTATGATCATGGGCGTGAGCGCCATCATGTTTGTGGTCCTTGGTGTGGTCGTGAGAGTGGTCGTGAGTGTGATCGTGTGCGCCGGAGGCATTGTGGGTGTGGTCTTTGCCATGTTCTCCAGCCTGGTGGGTGTGGCTGTGGTCGGTCTCTCCTCCCAACAGGTGAGCTTCCTTCTCCTTGATTGAATTCTGCAGGACAACAACCAACCAGGGAATCAGTCACAGCATCATCAATCAATCAATACACATGATCAGTAACCTCATTAGAAATTTTACATCAAAGGATATAAACCCAGATAACTGAAATGGTGGTTTGATCCATTAAACACACTGTGGAACAAGAATGACAGCTGCTGGAGTTTTCCTCCATGCTCCTGAAACTACGTTTCAACCCAAATGGAGAGTGCCTGACCTCATTCTCAAAGACCTCACAGTTGACCTCGACAAACTCCTCGCCTCCCCTGCCATGAGAGTGTGAGCCCTTGCAATGTCCTTTGTGCTGTGGAGAAGAGAGGGGGAGAAATGATTACACTGGTTATTACTTATTTATTACACTCTTAAACACTTCAAGCTGTAATTCAGGTCTAATAATGTTGTTACTACATAGTTTATGCTGTTTGACTAATATATCAATGGTACTGTCATTCACTTACTGCAAACTCGCAGTCCATCAGAGGACACTTGGAGGCTGCGGAAGGGTCAGTGGTGTTGGCACATGTAGTCTCCTGGATGGTGAACTCTGAAAAGTAGAAGGTGGCCATGCCCATCTGGAATACCAAGCAACAGAGATCAGAACCAATAAGAACAAGATAATTAGACCAGAATATGAAACCAGTTAATTTGCTGCTGTGAGGAGATTCATTGTTTTGTTGAATTATTTGTTGTTTTGTGTTGTGGTGTTGGTTTGTATTATGCTATATTGAGATATGTTGTAGTGTTGTGTTCCTCATTGGGGTGTGTTGTAGTGTTGTGTTCCTCATTGGGGTGTGTTGTAGTGCAGTGTTCCTCATTGGGGTGTGTTGTAGTGTTGTGTTCCTCATTGGGGTGTGTTGTAGTGCAGTGTTCCTCATTGGGGTGTGTTGTAGTGTTCCTCATTTGGGTGTGTTGTAGTGTTGTGTTCCTCATTGGGGTGTGTTGTAGTGTTGTGTTCCTCATTGGGGTGTGTTGTAGTGTTCCTCATTCTGGTGTGTTGTAGTGTTCCTCATTGGGGTGTGTTGTAATGTAGTGTTGTGTTCTGACCGATGACCGTGCACGGGTGATGTTGAGGATGGCGAAGTGATTGGCCAAGCCGCTGTCCTTGTTGAACTTTTCCATGGACAGGGTGGCTGTCTTCAGGGCCTCCTGGTGGTCCATGGAAATGGCAGAGGGACAGTCTGGGCACCGCTTAGCCACTGTCGCCGCAGCCGCTAGGAAAGGACATACAAATAGATACACTGTTTAGAACGCCACTTTCATTGGTCAAAAATGTACAGAGGCTATTAGCAGAGGCTTTCATACATAGTCGTTTATATTTAAAATCTATTCAGTATATGTGGTCTATATATGGGAATCAAACCCAGAACTCAGGTGTATCAAGCACTATGCTCCCACAGAGTCAGGTGTATCAAGCACCATGCTCCCACAGTCATCAGAAACACATGACAAACAAAATGGCTTCTGTGGACCGTGCATCACCCAACTACTACAATTGACGGTGGAAGGATGCAAAATGCTGTTTAGTGGGAAGCACTGTTATTAATGCTTTGGAGAGGACAAAGCAGTGGACTTTACCTGGTCTAACCACACAGTTGTATTTGTACAGACGAACCACTCTGTGGACTCTGTTCATGTAGATAACAGCCTTGCATTGACCGTAGACCTGTCAGTAAACACACACAAGACAAGAACAGATTAAATATGGACAGATTTTGATGCAAGGCCCAGGTAAAGTCAATATTGAGACATACATTAATGCTCCAGACATCGTGTGTGTGTGTGTTGGGTTCTTACCGGTGTGTTTTCAGCCTTGGGGACCTCACAGTCCTTTGCGTTTTTCCTGCTGAGCACGTGGCAGTTGGTCTCAAGCACATCCATAGTCAGGTAGAACACAATCCCGGATTCCCCCTGAAACAGCAATAGAAATACAAACGCCATCAGCACAGTGGAGTCAACACTCATTCCCCTGGGACTGGTACACTCATTCCCCTGGGACTGGTATTGAAAAACAAAGACAAGGGGATTGAAAGAAGAGTCACAATCTATAACTTCAAATTCTAGTCAAATGCCCTGCCCCTGCTCTTAGAAAGGCCTTGCTGACAATGTATGGCCCTGTCTCATCTGTCTTAGTGGCAGGCAATATAACTTTTTCCCTACCTATAAAACAGAGAATATCTCAGACGACATTGTGAAGCATGACGCATGTTAAGACCCCAATTTCTGTAAAAAAAAAAAATTCCACTGCATGAAAACCATTTATACACTGAAAAACTGAAAACTGACAACCTATTGAAACACACTGAATAAACAAACAGAGTATGCTACAGGGCAGTAGCTAAATAATTTCCCCTCTTATGTAGAGTTACAGTGACAAAATAGAAGCAACAGAACTCACATGCTCCATCTGGTTGACGTTGCTGAGGCGGTGCAGACCAAACACGTAGCCCTCTGTGCGCTCCTTGTTGATATTGTGGAGGGCCTGACCTGCTGCTCCCAGGGCCACGGGGTCCTGGCACGACCCAGCCTTCATGCCGGGCTCCAGGGGGGCGGCGTGAGCATACACACACGCCAGCAACAACAAGGCACACTGCTTCATCATGGTGGAGGTCCGATGGGCTGCTGGCTGTCTCACACACGCTGAACGGGGTGGTGAGGAGAGGCTGTCTCACACGCTGAACGGGGTGGTGAGGAGAGGTGAGGAGAGGCTGTCCAGTAGGGGTGGTATATATACAGCTCCATGTAACCCCACTCACACCCAGCTCCATCTCCCCCCACACACACCCTCCCTCTTCACAATACTGTTCTGGGTCCCAGTCCCGCCCAGGTAAATATAACCCCTAACCCCCCACGATGTCCCTCTATGATCCTATCAAGGAATGTGGCCCCTATCAGTCCCATTGTAATCTACCCATAAATGCCCAGCCCTGTCAGAAGCTATAGGTAACAGTGACCAGGAATGTCTTATCATGCTCTTTTAAGTGTTAAGTATCAAAACATGTGAACAGATTTTTGGTTTCACCAGAAGTAGTGTACTCAGAATTCTCCCTTTTCAGGGCATTACTCGCTGTTGGGGAAGCTACTCTGAAAATAAAGTTGACCAAGCTACCAATTACAGTACTTCACACTTGGAAGAAGTTAAGCTAGACTAAAGCTACCCTTAAGAAAAATATAATTTACTGAACTAAAGTTACTTTCCCTTTTCCAAACGACTTAGTGAAAAATTATCCACCCAGAAAGCTATGGCTTTCACTTGGAATAGTTTATTTATGTCTGAGAAAAAACACTTTCCAACCCATATGATCTATTACATAAACTGGGTGGTTCGAGCCCTGAATGCTGGAATATCAGACCATATACCACGGGCAAAACATTTATTTTTACTGCTCTAATTACGTTGGTAACCAGTTTATAATAGCAATAAGGCACCTCGGGGGTTTGTGAAATATGGCCAATTTACCATGGCTAAGGGCTGTTCATAGGATGGATTCAGCCCTTGGTATATTGGCCATATACCACACCTCCTCAGCCTTATTGCTTATTGCTTAAATATAAGTATAATAAACCATATACAAATATGATGATATCATAGTGAATTCATGACATTTTGGCCATTTAAACAGCGTGTCCACCCTATCGACAAGGGGATATCGACAAGGGGATGCCATGGAAAGGGCGCTTTTTCTTCATTGTACTGATGTGCTTTGTATCTGTTTCCGATGTTAACATTTATTTGACAACAAGTTCGGAGGGCAACCGCCTCGCTCATACCAACACGTTCAGAGAGCAACCGCCTCGCCCCTACCAACGTAGTCCCGTGTAGCTCAGATGGTAGAGCGTGCCGCTTGCAACGCCATGGTTGTGGGTTCGATTCCCACGGGGGACCAGTACGAAAAAAGTATAAACATGTATGCACTAACTAACTGTAAGTCGCTCTGGATAAGAGCGTCTACTAACTGACTAAAATGTCAATGTAATGTTCGGAGGGCAACCGCCTCGTCCTACCATCACATTCGGAGGGCCTTCTGTTGTCGCGTGTTGCTGACTTGAACGATACAATTCATGTCCACTTTTAGTAATAAATTAGCATGGAATAATCCTAATCCTTCCTGAAAGTTTTACAAAATATTAACCTCAGTAACAGTTAAACATTTAATTTGGTGCTCATATTTTACATGTGTCAAGTCTCGTAATTAGACATATAGACGTTTGAGCGGATCACTTTTGTCAAGAAGTTGACCAACGTTAGTCACCGCCTTTCAAAGTGTGTTGCATTATGGGGATAAAAATTGTCCGATTTATGACTACATTTTGACTGCTTGACCTTTACAAAAACCAAGTGATTAAAGGTAATTAAATTTCGACTGCAGTCGACTGGAGATATCTGCAGATGCTCCCGATCCAATTGCAACTTGAAGTCGGAACCAAAGCGTTGTGAGAGACAACCTTCTGTTTTTTTAGAAGCAAAAGGCACTACATGCTCATAAGTGGTTGATGTCGCCACCTATCATTGGTTATTAACAATGCATGTTTACTGTTTTGGGTGGATGACTATTTAGAGCTTAAATACATCTTTATCCTTACAGTCTAATTACATAGGCCTGCATGTGATCCACATGAATAACATAAATACATGAAATATCCTACTTGCGACAATATAGCTCATGTATTTATCTAGATGTTACTGTAATGTTGTGTCCCATGTTATAGCCTACAATTTCTATTGTCTGTAATATTGTTGTCACCAAACAAATTCTAATGTGTTGATTGTTTATTAAGTGTGAATCAAATGTAACATATTGTAGGCTACATATGAGTTACTGTAGGGGATTTATACACCTACAATTTTAGAGGCTTTATCTGTGTCCGGTTAACCGACCCTTAATGGGAAAGTACCTCAGACACCAGTTAGGTCAATACCAAGTACATTTGACTGCTTGGCATATTGCTTAGCATACTGTTTACCCAGTAACGTATGTGAACTGATCTACATGTAGTCTAATCCTTTTCTGTACAGTGAGTGTTGTGTCCTTCATAATATGATTGAAACAAATGCTGTTCTTTTCATGCTTACTGACAAAAGCAACATAAAGCTTGAGAATGTAAGCAATATACTGCCGGCTGGAGTGATACTGACATGCAATCAATTACCATACAGTAAGAATCTTTGTGGACTCCATTTAATCACATCTGTTACAATTCTATGTTGCACAATCACAAATAATAATGAGGAAGGTACAAGGGCATGCAGTAATGACAAACAACAGAGCATATCCTATATGCTGCAAAACACCTACAGTATACGTTCTCATTCGAGTAGCTTAAGTACTCACTACCTGGTTATATTTGGAGAAAATACAAAATAAGTATTGTGAATGTTAGGAAGAGCTTGGGCTGGTATCTAATGTCCTTATCATCAGGATCTGAATTCCTTTGAACATGTTGATCATGTTCAGCTTCGTGTAGGATAAGTGGAATTTCGATAGGATCGACTTCATCGGCAATAACAAAGGTGAATGCCATGTCTGCCATTGTCGTTTTTCCTAAAAATAGCAGATGTTGTCCGACTTGCTCTCGACTTTAATCATCGATTTTGTCTACAGTCGGCTACTTTCAAGAGAAAGTCTACAAGCAGGGACAAACTCTTCGGTGGGCTATGATCCGCGTCCACGTCAAACCCAGAACTCTCCCTGGGACCTCATTCCATATCTCCATAACCGACATCACTATGGTGGGTTTATACTTTCATATTAGAACATAATGTTGGTTTATTAACTAACGATAGATGGCTATCAAGTGGCTTGGCCAGTTTTGCTTCTATCAAGCCAATCTCCTACATTTAGGCTACTGAATGAAGTATATTAAACTGATCATGACTAGATTTAATCTAATTTCACTGAGATTGGTTTAGTCTACATGCATCAATACCTGTATACTGTCAATCACTGAAATTAATGATTTGCGTTTAGATTAACTGAACATAGCCTTTCCCCCTCCCTTTTCAGTGACTGATGTGATCATGTGAACTGCTGATTATATTATAAATTTGTTTCACAGTTAGCTAGCATATTTAATTTTACTGGTGTTATAAGCAATCTAAAAGTTGACGAAACGCTCTCTCTCTCCCAATTTGCTAACTTTTTTTCTTCTAGAAAATGAATTTGGTATCAGCGTTGCTGGCTTCATTAAAAACTGTTAATATGTTGGATTTTGGATGTCCTTGGTCTTATTTCTTCGAGGGCACATTTAGAATGATGTTACGTTTAGATAGATAGATAGATAGATAGATAGATAGATAGATAGGTACTTTATTGATCCCCGGGGGGGGGATTTCATTAATTAGTTTAGTATGGTCTGTATTAATTTGTTGATGTCCATCACCCATTTCATATGATATGTCACGAATTACAAATTGTATTATAGGTTACGCATATGCCAAATGTACAATATGTTACTAATTTGCTAAATGTATGATATGTTACGAATTATAGTTAGGTAGCTAACATTAGCTAGGCTAGGGGTTTGGGTTAAAGTTACGGTTAAATTTAGGAGTTAGGTTAAAGGGTTAAGGTTAGGGGAAGGTTTAGCTAAAGGGGTTAAGGTTAGCTAATTAGTTGTAAAATAGCTAAAAAGTAGTAAGGAGTTCCTAATTAGCTAAAATGATAAAGTTGTCCATGAGGAGATTCGACCTCGCAACCGGTTGCTTGACGTTCGCGTTATACGCCCCCCCATCTGTTTTTGCCTTATGTAACCATCATTTTTATGTAACCAAGCCAAATGTAACATATCATAATAATTGGAGTGTCGGATTTACGTACATAATCATTCGAATACGAAATAATTTGTTTCGCTTCTTTCTTTGGCATGAAATTACAAACAACGTGAATTCAGCGATGACATTTTGTTTACGTCATCTTTGTGGCTCCCTGATGAAACAGTAATCCATTACAAGACAAAAAAACTACAGGTAAGAGGGTCATTTAATGTGAGGCTCAGCGATGTTGGGATTTTTAAAATCCTAACGTCATAGCGATTCACGATTGGCTGATCCCTACTGATGACCCGATGGACAAGACTCCAACCGGGTCACCAGGATGGATCAGGCAATGGAGTTGTTAGTCCCACCCAGTACATTAACGTTGTGGTGCAGCCCATTCTAACATAGCCTTTTGGCCACTAGAGGTCTCTATCGTTCTCTATGTGTAGTGCACGCCTGTCATTAGCCAACCTGTAACGTGTGTTGAATAGATTCCACAATCTGGATTTAAGCGAGTGCTCGGCTCGTTCTCGACACTGCACCTGCATGCGCCCAAATCTACACACACTGACTTATAGCACCGGCCACCGGGCGAAATGGCGTGAAAAGAGTGTCGGTGTGTTCGAGAGCTGACTACAGGGTCTTTTGGGGGCCCTAAGTGAGATTTGGTTGGGGGCTCCCATCCACCTCGCGGGAAAAACATTTTAGTGCCCCCCCCCTTGACAACGGAGAGAAACATTTACATTTTACAGCTAATTTCCTGCAATTCTACACATGTTGCCATGGGGCAGAGATAACATTTTAGCAGTTTTACAGCTAATTTCCTGCAATTCTACATATTTTGCCATGATTTATGCCATGTTGTCATTATTTATGCCATGTTGCCATGATGTCATGATTTATGCCATGTTGTCATGATTTATGACATGATGTCATGATTTTTGCCATGTTAATGATGTCATGATTTACTCCATGTTGCCATGATGTCATGATTTATGCCACGTTGTCATGATGTCATGATTTATGCCACGTTGTCATGATGTCATGATTTATGCCACGTTGTCATGATGTCATGATTTATGCCACGTTGTCATGATTTATGCCACGTTGTCATGATTTATGCCATGTTAACATGATGTCATGATTTATGCCACGTTGTCATGATGTCATGATTTATGCCATGATGTCATGATTTATGCCACGTTGTCATGATGTCATGATTTATGCCACGTTGTCATGATGTCATGATTTATGCCATGTTAATGATATCTGAGTGAGATTGTGTATTGTACTATTCTAACTCTCAACAGTTGAGACCCGACCTGAGTCGTCACCCAAAAATTAAGAAAATTATTGCCTACTTCACCCATATTGTATTTTATTTTAAAAAGTAGTGTGTAGTTCCAGTAGTTAGCTACACAGCTCCATGGCAAAACAAGTGAGAAATTACTGAAAACCCTAACAACATTTTTATTTAGTTCAACTACCACCAAGCTACTGTAAAATGTAGTTAAATTGCAAGTTGAACTACATGCAGTTCACTACTCCACAACATTGGTATTTATTTAATTTGTTAAATAAAGAAGGGTTGTCAGAGGTTCTTTAGCTTGTCAGGATATGTCAAGACCCACCTATGCTGAAAGTGAATCCACCTATCGAAAACAAGAGGATTAACTGAAATGTAACTATCTGGATAATTGCTTTATATGCATAAGTTTGATTGATTATAGAGATATGGGAGTGGCTTAACTCAAGTTGTCAAGTTAGCATAGTGATTCCCCTGAACAAGGCCATGTGTCATTGTACTGAGCTGTTGCATTGGCCCACAGTGGTTAAGATAAATATGACCTTAATGGATTTGGTATAGCAGCTTATTAGTGTGTGTGTATGTCCTTTTACAGGGCTCCCAGGTGGTGCAGCGGTCTAAGGCACTACATCTCAGTGCTAGAGGCGTCACTGCAGACCCTTGTTCGAACCCGGGCTGTATCACAACCAACCGTGATCGGGAGTCCCATAGGGCGGCGCACAATTGGCCCAGTGTTCCGAGTTAGGGGAGGCCGGGGTAGGCCATCATTGTAAATAAGAATTTGTTCTTAACTGACTTGTCTATTTAAATAAAGGTTAAATGAAAAAATATTTAAAAAATACATCTCTAGTTAGTTATATCTCAGTACATTAGTATCATCAAGTAGTTTATTAGTAAAAGCAAAAATGCAATCCAAGAATGACACAGAACCAAGCTGGTTTTAACAGGGAGAATCCACAGATGAAACACCATGACTGCAGAGGAAGCCAATATGGTGGCATAAACAAGAGAAAAGACAACAGATCATTTGGTTGCAGTACATGCACATTTTTCTTATTATTGGCATTATTTCAACCATGATGCAAAACTACTTCTGAATATGTGTGTCATTGTCTCCTAACATGATTTCAACCATCCACCATTTAGAAATGTGATCGAAATGCTGAGATTATGCTTTGACATGTGGGGGAGGACCCATGCCCAGAATGTGTGGAGAGTGGGGGGGTGAAGAGTGCCCTGGGGGTGGCCCATGGCCATGGGGGCGAGGATGTGGGTGGTGGTGGGAGTGATGGGGGGTTGGGAAAGCGCAAAGAGGGTGGATAGACGGGGGGATTTTCACAAAGCCGTGACAGTGGGGGAAGGGGAACTCCCCATGGGGGCCAGGGGGTGGGTTATGGGGACCTGGGGGTGGACCTTCGCCGCCTGGAGGTGGGCCGCCTGGGCGTCCTGGGAAGCCTGGTAGTGGGCCTGGATTGCCTGTTGGCTGCCTGTGTAGCCAGGGAGGGAGGTGATGTTTGATGCCAGGATGAATGGGGGGTCCACACTCCCTTCCATGGGTATGAGGAGAATTGGTGTTCTACCATGAAAACAACAAAAGGAACATGAGTCGACCATGTTTGAAATGACAGACATTAGAGAAGGGCTGGTACCATATTTTGTAATTATATATTTTGGGGATGTATTTATGTGACTGTTAAAAGTGGCTTACCAGAGCTTCATAGATCTCACAGTCGACATCCACAATGCCATTCCCCAGAAGTGTGGATTTACAGAGCCCATGGCGCTAGAGGGAGAGAGAAACAGGAGACAGACCAAAGTCAGAGACCAGAGACAGGAGACCAGAGTATGATGATGGTAGTACGTGAGGGTGAGTATGATGAGGATGAGGGTAGCTTGCTGGCTTACAGCTTCATCAGGGCACATTGGCTTGCAGGCCTTTGTATCTATCCTGCTCTTGGCATTACACTCAGTCTCCATGATGGCAAACTCAGCATAGTAGTTCATTCCAGTCATCATCATGTACTAGGAAAGGGAGAGAGACATGATAAAGAATTTTAATTTGATCACCCTGTTGCAGGAGATCTCTCCTGCAATGCAGGAAATGTAAAACTGGTAGTGTACTTGAGGTTTAAAAAGGCATTTGAATTTTGTAATTTCCACTTTGAAATGTCAGACTTGATTTTCCTACAAAAATGTCCATTAATTATAATCCACATAATAATTAACCATTTCTGTTGCTGCAGGATTATTTTCCTGTGGGAGCAAACTGGATCAAATTAGGATCCTACATCTGTACAGGTCTAGCCAGACGGGGGAGACCTGCTTAATTTCCCAAACAAACACTCCAAATAGCATGTTACACTGGTGGCAGTGGTAGGATTCCTTGAACATTAAGCAGTGTGTTTCATTATTTCAGACTTATCCCTGAAACGGTGATCTAGTTTTGACTAGATAGGGCCCAAACGTGTTTTGAATTGTGTACCCAGAGAAGTACAAACGTGTTTTGCATTGTGTACCCAGAGAAGTACAAACGTGTTTTGAATTGTGTACCCAGAGAAGTTCAAACGTGTTTTGAATTGTGTACCCAGAGAAGTACAAACGTGTTTTGAATTGTGTACCCAGAGAAGTACAAACGTGTTTTGAATTGTGTACCCAGAGAAGTACAAGGAGGGAATCTCATTACATCACCATACCCCAGATGTTATCCTCCCAACTTCCATCAGTTTGAAGTAGGAGGTGTAGTTGTGCTCCATGTTGAACTGCCTGAGGCCTGCCTTCACACTCTCCAGGCCCTCGGGGCTATGCAGGGGCAACAGAGTGGGGCAGTCCGGACACATTCTGACCATCTTCTCAGCGGAAACTTCATCAAATCAAATTAAACTTGATTAAACATGCACACAACCACTTTTGGAGGTAGACTTACTCACTACTATGCTGTGTATAAAAAAGGAATGTGTTTTCGGGTGGCATGCTCTGTAGTAGACGAAGGTAACGTTAGATACCTGGTTCAGTGTCACAGGAGTGTTTAGAGACCTCTGCAATGCCTTCTGTGATGCTCAGGGTCACATTGCAGTGGGCTTTCACTTGCTGCATGAGGGAGACATTTCTTCTGCTTAGTCATCCGTTTGTACAGGTACCTCTGTCAGCAGGACTGGCATGTGTCACTGTTAAACCTCTGTCAGCAGGACTGGCATGTGGCACTGTTGTGTAGGGGCTTACCGTTTGATGTTGTGGGCGGATGTCACACTCTTCAAAAGATTTTGGGTTGACGATGTGACAGGTGGTTTCCTGGAGGTCCAGTTCCAGGTGCAATTTACAGTCAGATTCAGCCTGCAATAGAGAGAGGGTAGAGGAGAGATGGAGTTACACTGTGAATGTACTTTTGGCTATACTGTTTCCTCCCTTACTCTTGTTACCATAGATCTAGAAAGGAGAGAGAACACTGAAATAAGAATTGGAGAAGAAAGTACAGAGAGAAGGGTCTTTTCATCTTAAAACTTTTTGGAACATTAAATTACTGACAAAAAGAGCTCATTCATCATCCCTTCACACACTTTCATCAAGATAAACAAGTTCAGAGAAAGGCCTCGTACAGTAGTTTTCTACCTTTCTCCCCGTAGGAATGACGGCATCCCAGTGGTCTGAAGTGTGTCTGATACAAAGGATGGCAACAAATAAAGGAAACCCCCTGAGATGCAGCCCAGTCTAAAGTGTCCACAATCCCAACAAACACCTTGTAAGCCCCCCATCAACCCCTGACCTCTACACACCTTTACAGCTCCCGCCCAATCAACCCCTGACCCCTACACACCTTTACAGCTCCCGCATCAACCCCTGACCCCTACACACCTTTACAGCTCCCCCCCATCAACCCCTGACCTCTACACACCTTTACAGCTCCCCCATCAACCCCTGACCTCTACACACCTTTACAGCTCCCCAATCAACCCCTGACCTCTACACACCTTTACAGCTCCCCAATCAACCCCTGACCTCTACACACCTTTACAGCTCCCCCCAATCAACCCGACCCCTACACTCCTTTACAGCTCCCCCCCAATCAACCCCTGACCCCTACACCCCTTTACAGCTCCCCCATCAATCCCTGACCCCTACACCCCTTTACAGCTCCCTCCCAATCAACCCCTGACCCCTACACCCCTTTACAGCTCCCCCATCAATCCCTAACCCCTACACTCCTTTACAGCTCCCCCCCAATCAACCCCTGACCCCTACACCCCTTTACAGCTCCCCATCAATCCCTGACCTCTACACCCCTTTACAGCTCCCCATCAATCCCTGACCTCTACACCCCTTTACAGCTCCCCCCAATCAACCCGACCCCTACACTCCTTTACAGCTCCCCCCCAATCAACCTGACCCCTACACTTCTTTACAGCTCCCCCCCAATCAACCCCTGACCCCTACACCCCTTTACAGCTCCCCATCAACCCCTGACCCCTATACCCATTTACAGCTCCCCCCAATCAACCTGACCCCTACACTTCTTTACAGCTCCCCCCAATCAACCCCTGACCCCTACACTCCTTTACAACTCCCCCCAATCAACCCCTGACCCCTACACTCCTTTACAGACCCTCCATCCATCCATCCCTGACCCCTACACTCCTTTACAGACCCTCCATCCATCCATCCCTGACCCCTACACCCCTGCACCCACCTTTTCCACCGTGCTGGAGGTTATGTTACTGAGCTGGAACTTGTATCCATGGAAATGTTTGTTGTTGATGCTGAGCATGGCCAACCTCGCCCCTGGCTCTTTTTCGTTCTCATCGCAGGTCCAGTGGCGTCCACTGGTGTCCTTCGTTGGCACACTGGTACAGGGCAATGCCCACACTGCCAGGACGGACAGAACCACCAGTCCCCTCATAATAGCAGACGTTGAATAAAGGGGCACGGTAGCCTGAGGCACTTATTTATACAAACTAATGTTTGTATGGTTAACCATAACAGGAGGGAGATAACGAGTAGGCTGAGACTGCTTTTCTGCATGATGCCAAAGTCAATGCAAAGTCAACAGAGAATAACAGGTTCCGTCGGACCGTTTGTGTCATTGATAGTATTGCAATATTTCACTTTGTCAATATGTGTCACCGTTGTAATTTTTCGTCAAACTTCTATGTTTTTTAAGGGTTTAAAGCTGGTTGTATATTAGAAAATTCAACGTCAGCAATGTGAACTTTGCACTGTGGGCTTTTGTGTGAGCTTTGAAGTGAAGTCCTGCTGTAAGAATGTAAGAGTTCATCCAGGGGACATAAATGATTAACTTGAGAGAAAAGGACGTGGGTCTGAAATCATTGGATCATCTCAATCCTCCAATCACCACAGTGATAAACTAATCTCTTTGCTACCCGTCCAGTAGTTATTTGCTGAGCTGTGCTTTGATCTTTAATCTTTAACTTTTTGTGGGACACAGAGGAATGTGTCCGGAGTGTCACTGACTGAGAGAACACATTTTCCAGGAATCAATCTAGTGCAACAGAATGTCAAAATGTGCCCCTCTGGTTGGGGTGTGTGTGTACATTTACTTTTGAATATTGAGATACTTTTTCTTCCATTAGGTTAGGTGTTTTTAAGATGATCTCATGTCTAGAGAGCGGCAGGACTTCAATCTAGATACCCTCAGAGACTAGATACCCTCAGAGACTAGATACCCTCAGAGACTAGATACCCTCAGAGACTAGATATCCTCAGAGACTAGATATCCTCATCATAAAAGAGACAGCAGCTTTTGAGGGATGAGCAATGGGGAATATTGAGGGATGAGCAATGGGGAATACTGAGGGATGGGGCATGGGGAATACTGAGGGATGAGGCATGGGGAATACTGAGGGATGAGGCATGGGGAATACTGAGGGATGAGGCATGGGGAATACTGAGGGATGAGGCATGGGGAATACTGAGGGATGAGGCATGGGGAATACTGAGGGATGAGGCATGGGGAATACTGAGGGATGAGGCATGGGGAATACTGAGGGATGAGGCATGGGGAATACTGAGGGATGGGGAATATTGAGGGATGAGGAATGGGGAATATTGAGGGATGAGAAATGTGGAATACTGAGGGATGAGAAATGTGGAATACTGAGGCATGGGGAATACTGAGGGATGAGGCATGGGGAATACTGAGGGATGAGAAATGGGGAATACTGAGGAATGGGGAATACTGAGGGATGAGGCATGGGGAATATTGAGGGATGAGAAATGGGGAATACTGAGGGATGAGAAATGGGGAATACTGAGGGATGAGGCAATGGGAATACTGAGGGTTGAGGCATGGGGAATACTGAGGGATGTGGCATGGGGAATACTGAGGGATGAGGCATGGGGAATACTGAGGGATGAGGAATGGGGAATACTGAGGGATGAGGAATGGGGAATACTGAGGGATGAGGAATGGAGAATACTGAGGGATGAGAAATGGGGAATACTGAGGGATGAGGAATGAGGAATAGTGAGGGATGACGAATGGGGATTACTGAGGATGAGAAATGGGGAATATTGAGGGGTGAAGAATGGGGAATACTGAGGGATTTCAGGAATAGGGAATACTGAGGGATGGGGAATACTGAGGAATGAGGAATATTGAGGGATGAGAAATGGATGAGAAATGGGGAATACTGAGGGAAGAGGAATGAGGAATACTGAGGGATGGGGAATATTGACGGATGAGGAATGGGGAATACTGAGGGAAGAGTAATGGGGAATACTGAGGGATGAGGAACACTGAGGGATATGGAATATTGAGGGATGAGGAATATTGCCATGTATGAAATGCATTATGGAATAAAATGTATAATGTATAAATGCATTATATAAATAAATAAATGTGGGACACAGAAAAAGGCAGTCTAGAACCAGTGCCCATCATGCATTGCTATAATATCTTTCAAAAGATTGTTCCGAAGTTTGCCCCCCTACGAAATGGTCCTACGAATTAAGTTGCACAAAAACACACAAAATCTGGTGAAATACTATTTGTACATATTTGCATGAATTGAGTGTCAGATCGTGTTGTGTGTATGTATGTATGTATGTATATTTTTTACTGCTTGGGGATATAATTATTGTTTGGATAACCTTATTTACTTTTATGTATTGTATTTTGTATTTATTTTTACTCTTTATGCGATGCGCACTGTAGAGAACACCGGAAGAAGAATTATCACTGAATTATCCCAGTGAATTATTGTAATGTTTGCTTATGTGTTAATAAATCTCATAAGGCGTGGGTTGCCAACTGGCGATTTGACACAAAAATAAAATATGTCACCAACAGACAGCCATTATACAGACAGTCAACACTTTTCATCACATTGTAATTGTTTATTTAGCTGTTTAAAATCAGATGAGAACGTCTGAACTGAAGTCTCAAAGAAACCTCAGAAATGTAAACTGCAGGCTAGATAACGACTAACGTCCGAATATGTTTTTAGAGAAGAGATGTCATTAACAAATTAAAATATCAAATGTACGCAGGATAAGCACTTGGATGAAACTCTACAATACCAGTCTCCTAACTTTGAAGCCATGCCTTAGATGCATTCAGGAGGATACAACCTACCGAACGTTGCAGATAGAGAAGTCATACATTTCTTTATGAACGTTGCACAGAGTTTTGCCCTACTGAACGAGGCCCTGGCTCTATCCTAGTCTGGTTTACACGGTGGTGTAGCGAGAAGGACCAGGGCAGGAGCGGAAGGGAGAGGGCGAGCTGGGGAACTCAGCCAGAAAGACAGGGTTGTGAGGGGGCTTGGCTGTCACCAGGGCCTGCCTCCGCCTGCGCTGGGGCCGGAAGCGGAAGCTGAAGGGCGGCCGAGCCACACCTGCCTCCTCGGAGGACGAGTCTGGAACTCCTGGAAAGACTGGAGTCTCCTGAGACTCCAAAGACTCGCTGGAGGATGAAGGGTTGGGGTTGGGGATAGGGGCGTTTGGGGAGATGCATGTAGGGTTGACCAGGACATTGGGGTCAAAGGGTTGTGGTTGGGGCTCCTCCGGAAGAGGAGGGGGTGCTGTGGGGTAGGAGGGGATGATAATCGGGACTTTGGGAACAAAGATGGGGACTTCAGGCATCGTTGGGGATCGAGGAGGGGTCATGTCATGAAAAACATCAATGCCCTAGAGAAGAAGGTAAAATACAATAAAACAATACAACACAGTACACCACAACAATACAACACAGAACAACACAACAACACAATAAAACAGTTCAACACAACAACACATCACAGTACAATACAATACAATACAGAACAACACAACACAGAACACCACAACACAGCCCAAAACAACACAATAAAACAGTTCAACACAACAATAAAACACAACACAACAAATCACAGTACAATACAACACAGTACAACACAACACAGCACAACAATACAAGACAAGACAACAATAAAAAACAATAACACCGTACAATACAACAAAATAAAACTCCCATCAGGCATTTTTAGAAAGGATTTTTTTCAAACTCAGATTTCACTAATATGTATTGCAGTTTAGGCTTGGACACCATTTGTCTCTTCTCTCATTGAGTTGTCAGCTGTTGATTACAGCTTGTGCCTGGTGCTCTGTCTAATTCCCAGAACTGAACAGATAAGCAAAGCCCAAACACACAAAGACATACTCTAGGCATATTGACAATACCTGTGGGTGGAATATTTCACAAGAGACATCCACGTCTGGCTGGCCGATATCTCCGTACACTGCCCCCTTACAAAACCCAGCTGGCTGCAAAGGAAAGGTTGTAACTTAGTGTATGCAGGGAGCAACTGAATTTCACATTTTATAGACTGAGGGGAAACAACACAGTGGTATTGGACATTTTATTCTATCTCTTCGATTCCATCCCCTCCACTTTTGGCAAAGTTACTGTGATATAAAATGTTGCCATGGGTTCTTGCACATACGTACGTCTCCACTCTTTTCTGTTGGTACACACGTGCCCACATGGCCCTCGCGACACTCCTGCACGGTGTACTCCACAAAGGTGGCTGGTACGGGCCCACTCTGAGGGAACATAGAAAATTACAGAAAAGATCCGCTGATGGGAACGCCTACCGTTAACATGTCTACTGCTCTCACTACATGAGATGCCTTATGTGCATGTTTAGTCATCAAATAAAATCAATCAATCTAAGAGCACGTTAGCAGCCAGGCTAGCTACCTGTGCGGAGGCCCTGGTAAGGTTCTGCAGGGCCAGGCTGGAGGGCAGGGTGCTCTGCATGTTGAACTTGTGGAGGGTCAGCCCAGCAGCGTGCACCGCCTGGGGAATGTCTACAGGCAGCAGCAAGGGGCAGGCAGGACATGTCTGCTGCAGCTTCTCTGGAGGGTCTGCAGGGGGAGAGGAGAGAGGGCAGAGGAGAGAGGGGAGAAGAGAGAGGAGAGAGGAGAGGGTGAGGGCAGAGTGGTAGAGGAGAGTGGGGAGAGGGGAGTGGGGGAGGGGGAGAGGTGGATGATAGAGGGGAGAGGGGGAGAAGGGAGAGGAGAGAGAAGAGGGGAGAGTGGGAGAAGGGAGAGGAGAGAGAAGAGGGGGAGAGGAGAGAGAAGAGGAGAGAGGACAGAGGACAGAGGACAGAGGGGGGATTAGGTCCATTCCAGATAGATATTCTGCAAAGGCCTGCACAGAAGATCAGATCTTTGTGACACCTGAAGAAAGGTTTTAAAGTGTCTCGAGTTCACCCATTGAGGTCAAGTGCTGGGGTTGCCTATCTAGGTATGTAGAACAGTGAGAGTACAGTATAGTTACAGTACCAGGCACCAGTGTGCAGTCATAGCTGTATAGGTAGGAGTATCCCTCGGCTGTGTGGAGAATGGTGGTGTTGCAGTTCCCAGAGATTTGCTGCAAGGGAAAAAATGTAATCATCAATCAAATCATTATTGCTTGGACTAATGCATCCAATCTCAGGGAAAACTCAGTCCAGTAGCTCTGGAGTATATTAAAACTATATTAAAAACTAGCGCAGAGACTGATTTGACCACTTTCTATACTGGATGCTGCACGCTGAATGGTGAGGTCATTGTCTACTGACGACCATGACAGTGTTTCTTGGGTCACACCTCTACCGCACCACAGTATTTTATTAGTAACACATCCAGTGCTGTTGGCTACAGAGGCAGTGAAACTGCTGTGTGTTTATTAGGACAAAACAGGAACACAGAGTCACGGATTCAGGTCCAGGAGTAGCAACTGTAGTGTACATCTGGGCACAATGGTGTTGGTGTGACTGTGAAATGGGGAAGAAAAACTGCTGGTGTGTTTGTGTGTGTGTGTGTGTGTGTGTCTGCGTGATAAACAGTTTTGAATTGAATTTGAATTAATTTCTGTATCAGGGTGACATACTGTTTCCATGAAGGGCCTGACATCACATCGTTTCCAGGGTTTGGGGCTCCTGACATGACACTTGGTCTCCAACACATCTAGAAGTAGGTAGTAGACGTTTCCAGCTGGACCCTAAGAGACAAACATTAAGATGGACATCAGACACTAACACCCACAACAACATGAGCCTGTGTTTCCCTCTCATAGCCAGGTTGAGAATATTAAATGACCAACATTTCCCTTCATTCAGAATAGGTTTGTCAGCATCATAGACCATGAGATAAAGAGCCTACCATAATGGCTAAATACCAGTTGTGTGTGTGTGTGTGTGTGTGTGTGTGTGTGTGTCACGTTCGGGTGTGTAGAGAGACCAAGGCGCAGCGTAACGATAGTTCGACATGTTTATTTAAACTAAATGACGAACCATACAAAATAACAAATACAATATATAATGAAAGGAACACACGTAGCACGAACACGAGACAACATAACATACGACAATGAACCACGCCAACGGAGTGGAACACAGACATATAAGTAAGATCCCTAATTAGAGGTAATGCCTAGCAGCTGCCTCTAATTAGGGATCCCACACACAACACCACACAGACGTAGAAATAATAGATCTGCCAGACTCTGACCATAGAAATATAGAGAAGCAAAGCTTCTCTATGGCCAGAGCCTGACAGTACCCCCCCCCAAAGGCGCGGACTCCCGGCCGCAAGAAAACAAACACAAAAACATGAGGGAAGGGTCAGGGAGGAAAAAACATCACACATAACCCATCGCCGGTGGCAGTTCCGGCCCAGGCGAGGTGGATGTCTTCCTCCTCATTTCTACTTGGCCCGGACTGGGCACTGGTGTGGTAGGCGACTCAGGCCATTTAAAGGGGCAACCCACCGGTCCTGGAAATGACCATGGTGGGGCAAAAGGCTCAGGCCATGGAGCGGGGCAAATAACCGGGCCAGGACTGAGCACCGGTGTGGCAGGCGACTCCGGCCATATAAAGGGGCAACCCACCGGTCCTTTAAATAACAATGGTGGGGAAAAAAGTTCAGGCCATGGAGCGGGGCAAATAACCGGGCCAGGACTGAGCACCGGTGTGGCAGGCGACTCCGGCCATGTAAAGGGGCAACCCACCGGTCCTTTAAATAACAATGGTGGGGGAACAAGTTCAGGCCATGGAGCGGGGCAAATAACCGGGCCAGGACTGAGCACCGGTGTGGCAGGCGACTCCGGCCATATAATCGTCACGGGAGGCTCCGGGCTGTCGATCGTCACGGAAGGTTCCCGGGCTGTCGAGCGTCGCGGAAGGTTCCGGGCTGTCGAGCGTCGCGGGAGGCTCCGGGCTGTCGAGCGTCGCGGGAGGCTCCGGGCTGTCGAGCGTCGCGGGAGGCTCCGGGCTGTCGAGCGTCGCGGGAGGCTCCGGGCTGTCGACCGTCGCGGGAGGCTCCGGGCTGTCGACCGTCGCGGGAGGCTCCGGGCTGTCGACCGTCGCGGGAGGCTCCGGGCTGTCGACCGTCGCGGGAGGCTCCGGGCTGTCGACCGTCGCGGGAGGCTCCGGGCTGTCGACCATCACGGGAGGCTCCGGGATGATGAGGCGCACCGACGGTCTGGTGCGTGTAGCCGGCACTGGAGGTACCTGGCTGGGCACACGCACTGGAGGTCGAGTGCGGGGAGTCGGCACGGGACGTACCAGACTGGAGAGGCGCACTGGAGGCTTGGTGCGTGGAGCCGGTACTGGAGGAACCTGGCTGGGCACACACACTGGAGGTCGAGTGCGGGGAGTCGGCACGGGACGTACCAGACTGGAGAGGCGCACTGGAGGCCTGGTGCGTGGAGCTGGCACTGGAGGTACCTGGCTGGGCACACGCACTGGAGGTCGAGTGCGGGGAGTCGGCACGGGACGTACCAGACTGGAGAGGCGCACTGGAGGCCTGGTGCGTGGAGCTGGCACTGGAGGTACCTGGCTGGGCACACGCACTGGAGGTCGAGTGCGGGGAGTCGGCACGGGACGTACCGGACTGGGGAGGCGCACTGGAAGCCTGGTGCGTGAAGTCGGCACTGGTGGCACATGACTAATAACACGCACTTCAGGGCGAGTGCGGGGAGCAGGCACAGGACGTACCTGACTGGGAAGGCGCACTGGAAGCCTGGTGCGTGAAGTCGGCACTGGTGGCACATGACTAATAACACGCACTTCAGGGCGAGTGCGGGGAGCAGGCACAGGACGTACCTGACTGGGAAGGCGCACTGGAAGCCTGGTGCGTGAAGTCGGCACATGTGGCACAGGACTAATAACACGCACCTCAGGGCTAGTGCGGGGAGCAGGCACATGACGTACCGAACTGGAGACGCGCACTGGAAGCCTGGTGCGTGGAGTCGGCACATGTGGCACAGGACTAATAACACGCACCTCAGGGCTAGTGCGGGAAACAGGCACAGGACGTACCTGACTGGAGACGCGCACTGGAGGCCTGGTGCATGGAGTCGGCACTGATGGCACCGGACTGGTGACACGCACCTCAGGGCTAGTGCGAGGAGTAGGCACATGACGTACCGGACTGGAGAGGCGCACTGGAGTGTAGCAGACGGCCGGACCCAGACTGGGCACCGGTGGAACGGATTGTTCTGGCACTGGAGTAGAGCAGACGGCCGGACCCAGACTGGGCACCGGTGGAACGGACTGCTCTGGCACTGGAGTGTAGCAGACGGCCGGACCCAGACTGGGCACCGGTGGAGCGAACTGTTCTGGCACTGAAGTAAAGCAGACGGCCGGACCCCGACTGGGCACCGGTAAAGCGGACTGCTCTGTCACGGGAGTGGAGTAGGTGACTGGACACGGACTATTCCATTCCGACATTTCCTCTTCAACCTCCTCTGCTATCTCCCACATTTCCTCCAGAACTTCTCCAAAATGTTTCTCCAAATATTCCTCCTTTTCCCTCATCTCCTCTAATATGCCTCCATAATATGCCTCTAACTCCTTCTCTTCCATCTTGCTTTGCGCCCCCCACTTGTATTTCGGCATCAGCGAATCCCACATGGATAGTGGTACTGGCGCGTCCTCTTCCTTGCCAGACCACCCCCATAGCCCCCCCCCCCGAAATTTTCCTGGGGTTGACTACGGGCTCCTTTACCTCCATAACGCCGCTGTCTTCCTTTCTCCTCCTTAGCTCCAGTTTTACGCTGCTTGGTCGGGTGGTGGTTCATTCTGTCACGTTCGGGTGTGTAGAGAGACCAAGGCGCAGCGTAACGATAGTTCGACATGTTTATTTAAACTAAATGACGAACCATACAAAATAACAAATACAATATATAATGAAAGGAACACACGTAGCACGAACACGAGACAACATAACATACGACAATGAACCACGCCAACGGAGTGGAACACAGACATATAAGTAAGATCCCTAATTAGAGGTAATGCCTAGCAGCTGCCTCTAATTAGGGATCCCACACACAACACCACACAGACGTAGAAATAATAGATCTGCCAGACTCTGACCATAGAAATATAGAGAAGCAAAGCTTCTCTATGGCCAGAGCCTGACAGTGTGTGTCATTTACAAATAAACCCATTATTAATCCTGGTCTCATGATACCACTATCTCAAGATCTGATACAAGAGGTCTGCATCTCCTTACATAGTATTAGAATAATTACTACAGTACACCAGACACTTCTACCCGTGCGCAATTAGCTTGGGGACGAGGTATACGTGGCCCCACACAAGCAAACACTCATTAGGCTAGTAGTTGATTTTCTTAAACATATATTCCCGAGTGTAAAATAAATTGACAGCAACATTCTTTGATAATAGACAGGAAACTGACCTGAGCGTGAAGATGAACGTTGGATATTCTATTGAGGGCAAATTTATAACCCTCCGTTCTGTCTTCATTGATGTAGGTGAGCGCCAATTTGGAAAGCTTCTCCACAGTTTTGTGGTTGCAAGGTGTGGGCGATAGCTTGATAATCTGGGCCCAGGAGTGGAAAATATGAGTTAACAGTAAAATCCAGGTACATTTTCCCATTTTAATTGTGTTTAATAAACTTTTTGTCGGCAAAGTGGGAAAATGTAAAGTGAAAAAACATATCTTGTTCTCCTCCTACTGCATCTGTTTACTTTGTGGCAGTGACTTTTGGAATCCGAAAGAAAACAGAGATTTTGAAACGGAGCCAAAAAAGACAGTTATTTTATTTTATTGTTTTAACAAAACATAAAACATGTGTTTCTTGAATAATTGTATCAGTCAAACCCGCTAATTGACGAAGTTCTAGGTCCTACTACTAGGCTACAAGTGCCTTTACAGATTTTCACGTCATTTTCTAAAATATACATAATATTATGTGACATAATATCCGAAGTATTTATGTCTAAAATGTAACCTAAATCAGATCAATCACATGGTCAAAGTCTCCCAATAAAAAAGTGGTGACGTTGACTGGCACAGTCGAAATTAAGATCTGAATTGTGCGCGATTTGCGTCTTGCTGGATTGCAGTCTTTCCTTTCACCAACAGACGGCAATGTTGGCTTAATCATTCCCTGGAGTACCATGGAGCGCTTGAATGAAACAGGATTCGAACTTGAACGTGGTACGTGCCTTTAATACCATAACAGAATATAAATATGGATACGGACTTGTAAACATCTATTGCCTTTAACTTGTGTAGACCTTGAATCACCTGAGGGTTATACTACAAAGCAGATTAATCACCTGAGAGGTATACTACAAAGCAGATTAATCACCTGAGGGTTATACTACAAAGCAGATTAATCACCTGAGGGTTATACTACAAAGCAGATTAATCACCTGAGAGGTATACTACAAAGCAGATTAATCACCTAGTGTTATACTACTGAAGATTATTTTACAAAAAAATAAAACGTTATTTAAGAAAATTTAGTCAATTTAGCTGGCTAACTAATTGATCCTGATCTGGTTAATGATGATGATGATGACGACCATGTCTTACAGAGATCTGTTAATTGATGGTGAAGTAGAAGGCCTAAATATGTTTATTTTCCTGTGTCTGGGAAGGAATTCCATCTGGAAACTCTCATGGAACTGTGGAACCTGTATCTTGTCTTCTAAAATGGCTTCATTTTAATTATGTGTATATGTAGTGAATCAAACATTTGGAATAATCTGAGAGGTGTTTACGCCTCATCCCAGAGATAGTATAACATGAGCTGTTTTGATGGAGGATTCAATCTCTATGGTATTGACAGGTCTTGGAAAGCCTTATTCCAATAGGCTCTTTGCATTATACCGCCTTCCACATTCTATTTTTACTTCCTACCGGGGTGCTGACTTCCGGAGCGATTTCCGCTACTGCTTTTATCATTAGCTTACTAACTAGCTAACTGTCATCAATGTATTTCTGATTGAAATTGTTCGCAATGACTACGTTTAAATTACAGCCCCGCGAAGGAGGTGCCAATGAACATTGTTCAGTTTCTTCAAAATGTAATGGTATTGTGAGCTTCCATAGTTTCCCGGTCGATGTAGAGGCTAGGTGGTTGGTGGCAGTACGTCGTAACTAGATAACTACAGTCATATTAGCTAGCTAATTTAACTATTAACTGTATCTAGCTAGTTACTTTGTAAAATTATGTAACGTTGTCAAAATAATTTTTGCACTACACAATTAACGTTTATGAGAAGAGTCAGCCCTCAAATGCTAGCTACCTAACGTTAGCTAGCAGGAATTTTAGCTGGCCAGGTCGTATTGAATTAAAGCTAGCTAATAGCCAATGCCACGGCAAGCAATGTATGAATTAAGCTGCTAGCTAGCCTGTTATGCTAGCGACAACGCTAACCGTTAAGCTAGCTAATGTCAGCAAGGTAAATGCATAGCTCTAAGTCTGGCTGGCACTGACAGGAGTATAGAGTAAAGTTAAATACAGCACGGTGAAGGTGAATTAAATTCTTCAACATCTTGCTAGCTAGCAGCATTAGTAAAGACAGCTGCAGTCACATATTGGCTACCTAGCAACATGACAATTTCTTATTTCTGGAGGCAGTGGAAACACAATTTGAGCTAGTCCACCAAGGCCGGCCCAACCTGGGTTGACTTCAAAGTGCCAATGGAAACAGGGCTTAAGTGTACTACAATATATTAATAAGCTGGTGAAATATGATCATCTACGGTGGGACTTGGAACTCACCTTCATAGTTGTCTATGTAGCTTCCTATATACATCTTGAACCCCTTTTCGTTCTTGCTAGCTGGAGTCTCGGAGGCTGATTTAACAATTCAACATATATCATTAATATTAATTTAAGGCAAGTCCTGAAGACACCTAGTAAAAAAAACTGCGACATAGTGGTAGTAATGTTATAGTATGCGCCACCGGAAATTGCCACACCGGTAGGAAGTGTGCTTAGAACGTTCGGTCATGGAATGTGCATAAGGGCTATTGCGTTAGATTTCTCTCTCTATTGTTTAGTTGTTGTTTATCCAACTGAACCTAGAGACTAGAGCCTGCTTCAAGAGTATTGTTTTAATGCTATTGTTCTTTCTCTTTATTGCTGTTGAATAGTGCTCCAAAAGTGATACCTCAGCGTACAGTAGAACAGTGGTTCTCAACATACAGTAGAACAGTGGAAATTAATTTGATCCTCTATTGACCTTTTTACCACAATATACGCTTGCCCTTATTTCAGAAAGCCCACTCGATATACCCTGGCATTATGTGGCTAAGTGATGAGGAGAAAATGTAATGTTTTTTTGTCCATTGTGTATTTCCATTTGCGGAATATTTAGATAAAGCCTGGAATAAAAGAAAAAGGGATAACTATAATTAAATTGTAACAAATATAATATATTTAGGCCTAATATATTGTTTTAAGTATTGTTTGGATAACCTTATTTACTATTTATTATGTATAGATTTATTATGTACACCTTTTTTTCTCCCCAATTGGTAGTTACCGTCTTGTCCCATCGCTGCAACTCCTGTACGGATTCGGGAGAGGCGAAGGTCAAGAGCCATGGTCCTCCGAAACACTGCTCGCTTAACCTGGAAGCCGTCCGCACCAATGTGTGGAGGAAACACGTACAACTGGTGACCGTGTCAGCTTGAATGCGTCCAGCCGCAACACAAGTAGTCGCTAGACCATGATGGGCCAAGGACATCCCAGCCGGCCTAACCCTCTCCTAACCCGGACGACGCTGGGCCAATTGTGCGCCGCCTCATGGGTGCGACAAAGCTATGCAGTGCCTTAGATTGCTGTGCCACTTGGGAGACCCCTATGTATCGATTTCTATCTTATTTTTTTCACTCTTCATACAATGCGCGCTGCAGAGAACACTGGAAGAATAATTATCACCGAATTATCACACTGAATTATTGTAATGTTTTTTTTAATGTGTCAATTAATCCCATAAGGGATGGGTTTCCAACTGTCGATTTTACACATTAATTTCATTCATACAGTAGAACAGTGGATCTCAACATACAGTAGAACAGTGGATCTCAACGTACAGTAGAACAATGCCCGGAGTACCCTTGAAGTACCCCTTCATGTGCATTTTACCAGTAGGCCTATGGTTTCATGAGCGTTCTCAAGTACCCTCGGTGGATCACCCCCAGAGAACCACTGTATTAGAGGACTATTTACTGTATTATATATATATATATATATATATATAATTAATTTTGTATACAGTGTTAAACTAATGCAGCATTCCTTTCATTGTTTTTATTGTGTCCTAATAATTTACATTTGTATGTTTTTTTCAAAATTGTCACAAGATGTAGAGTGCTTTGAAAGTTTCTTAGACAAAGACTGTTCCGTTTGGGGACAAAGAAATGAGGAAGACTGACATATCCCCAACAAATTAGATGTGAATAGCTAAAGCTACTTGGGTAAATGTATGAATAGCAGGAATAGAGAGGGACCACATCTGAAGCTGGCCATCTAAGTTAAGCCTTCACATCTGATTTAGACTGAAGCCTGAAGGACAAATCCCACTGTCAGAAACGCTATGATATACCTACAAAAAATTCCAATTGCAAATAAAATGTGAAAGATTGTTCTTTCAGCTGAGGTAAAGAGCTTAAAAATATTACTTTTAATTTGTAAATTTGCCTCTGCCAGAAACGTCAGGGAGAGTTCTAGCATTAAGTTGACTAGCTTCCTCCATCCTCACATGCTGACGGATCAGGAACATTTGGTTTTAATCAAAGAGTAGAATTGGACAGGCAATACGTGTTTCTGATCTAATGTGGGTTGTCTGTGTGTGCTTGTAAGTGTTTTGTTTTACTAATGGTTTATTCAGAAACTTGAGCAGGGTGTTTCTTTAAAATATGAAACTATTCTGTTTGGTGGTCACTGTGATGGCCAGCAATATGTGTGTGTCTGTTGGTCTTGCATCACTTCAAAAGGCCTTGCCTTCTACCAGTCATTGAAGATGGTCCTAATTAGTTTTCAACATAAACAGAGGTTTTGGTGGTGTGTATTGTTTAGTTAATGGTTGGGATGGGATGGGAAAGGGAAACAGCAATTTCCACATGATCTTAGTAATGACCGTATGACATGGTGTAGGAGTGTTATCTTCATTTCTTGACAATATAATTTGTTATATAATCATATTGTTGCATGGAAAAGTGCATTATGATTTGGTCAGGAGTCAGGAGACTATAGAAACATACAGGAAATGCATGTATTATCAAGGAATTACAGCCATCTATAAGTAAAACAAAGAGCTTTGAGAATGCAATGAGAAAGTCTCTGGCATTTCCTACAAATGACTTGTCGAGCAACTTTCTCCTCCATGAGATCCTTATATTCTATAAAAGCTGCCTTATTTACATAACCTTGCCCTTGGACAGGATTTGAATAGATTCTGAAGCGCTGGCATGTTTTCATGCCTGTGTGCAACAGTCTTTCTCTCCCTCTATTCAGTCTCTCTCCTCCCTTTCTCTCCCCTCTCTCTCTCTTTCTTCTCCTTCTCTCTCTCACTCCTTCTCTTTCTCCTCTCTCTCTCTCTCCCCTACCTTTCTTTCTCTCTCTTTCTCTCTCTCTCCTTCCCAGGGGATCAGCAGTCTGAGGTAACCATTATTATTGCACCCTCATTTCTGTAACCCAATAACGCTTTAATGTATATACTATAGAAGTTCAACAAGTGATTACACATATTTTGTGCAAATTACTCTGAAGACATACGTCTCATGACCCAAATCGGGTTAAAAGCCCTCCTGCTGCCATTTGGGAGAAGGCATGCCAGGAGTCAATGCTTTTCACATTCTGTCCTTCTTTCTCTCCACTTTTTTATTTGGAGAGATCATCCAGCTCTTTCCCGTCCACCTGGAAAATTGCACACAGACCCTGGGACAATTATGATTTGAACCTTTATAAGGGTACATTGAAATTCCCAGAACATTGCTTTAATTCTAGCATGAACCAGGTGTTGCTAGCTGGAGACCTAGACCTCCCATATTAGAACACTTAAGATCTGAAGTTTGTTTAGTGTCAGATGTATTTTTCCAAATATCACTGAGGTTATGGCTGTGATTAATGTCCACATGGAACAAATCTTGAACATAAATCAAACGTAAATGTAATAGTGTGTTAATGTGATCATATAGGTGCATATGTGTGCAACCAGGATCTATAACTATAAAAGGCTATACCACAAAACAAACGTATCAAAATAGCAAAAACTTGATAAATGAATAGCAATAAATTTGAAATGTATCATATAAAATTCAAAGATAGGCCTCCCCTTTGTGCCCTTTGTTTTTAGAAGGGATAGTTCAGAAAATCTAATCTTATTTTAAATATAAACTTTCTTGTCTTCAACATTTTTGTTTAATTAAACTAGCATACGTTAACTTTCTATAATTAGCACCTTAACAGTCGTTTATTAAGTTTTACTCATTACACTGAATAATAAATGGCAAGGCAGTGGATATGGAAAAGTAAATGTTGTAGTGCGTTTAATTATATAATAGCGCTCATTTAAACTCCAATTGAATAATTTAGGCTAAATTACGCTGACCTTCTTGATACTGTGTTAGAACAAAATAGCCTAGATTTGTCCCTTTGCTCTGGTCTCCACAGGACTCAGAGTGATGAGGTGCTACACGTGCAACGCTGGTGGGAGTGTCTGCTGCGAGAAAGAATCTACTCCTCTCCTCTCCTGCGGACAGATAGCAGCAATCTCTCCATTCCAAAGCTGACTCTCAACGTCAACTAGAGGCATTGACACGGGCTGAGTAGGACTTAAAACAAATCTGTTGTAGAGACATTTATGTTGTTTTGACTGTTTTCAGCCAACATAATGACATTGTGGCGGGTTAGCGTTGTTTTTACGTGGTATTTGATCGCGTTGAGCTTCGCGCGCAGGACTGGTGCTGAAGACGGGGAGGTTGTGGAGAAAATTAACAGCGCGAGGTGCACTTCGCGCTGCTTCACTCTGCACATGGCACAACTGACAGCATCTTTTAAACATCTTCAGGTAAAATCATTACATTTGATTAAAACCGTTAATGCGGACGAATTTTACACAAACACTTTGATGTTTGAAAGTATGAACCTGCGCTCACGTTGTGCGTATTTAGTGTTGTTCATGGTATTACGTTTTATTCAGTGTGGCAGGCTATGTCTGAATAAAAATAAGCAGTACATGCACAATACACGAAACTGAGTAGCATGTGTGTAATATGTGGGTAACGTCCATTTTAACGCTAGTATTTAGACTGAACTCAAGCTGTTAAACATTTGTGACAATACTCGTTGGGGAGGTAAAGACCATTGAAAGCCATATTATCCTTAACGTCTTCAACATGTGCGTTCGCTTTAGTGGGTGGGAAAGTCATTAAGCACCAAACTTTTCCTGACTTCAGTCTGACTGAATGGGATGCAAGGCGTGAGTGGGAGCTAAGGGTGTGTGTGTGTTGGGGGGGGGGGGGGGGGGGGTCTGGTTTTGAAACTGGCTAAGGCATTAGATCCGCGTCCACCTGGGTGCAGGGTGGAGGGATAATGAGGGTGGCCTCTGAATGACTGGGAGTCCAGTCCCTGCTCTGGGCTGAGAGGTGTTGGCGTGCCGCTGATTCACAGCTCTGAAGAGGGAGGGAGGGAGGGATGGAGGATGGAAGTGGGGCTGGCTGACGGTATGAGAGAGAACATTTGCTCTGAAAGCACGAGGGAGCTGTAGAGTGGAATGAAACTACTTGTATATAGGCTATACCTACTAGGTAGATTCCTTCTAGCTATTAGGACCTAATCCTTGAGGATACATTACTATTTATTAGATCACATTAAGGGCAATATGTGTATTTCCTTTTTTGACTTATTTCATCAAGTTATTGTTACCCATATGATAGGACCTATTGACAAATACTCCAATAGAAGAATATGATGTGTACTGTAGGCTCGAAAGCTCCCAGGCTCCTCAACCTAACTTTATTGAAGTACAGTTATAACACAGCATTTCTATCCAAACAGATCCTTATCAGACCTCCGGTGCAGAACTCTTTAATGAATGATAATGTGAGTTTGAGATATGATGTGACTTCATATGCTGTGTGGTGGAACCACAGACATTTCTAGATAACCAACAAGATCTCACAGTCTCACTGCAGAATTAGATGTTTATCCACGTTTATCCCAGTGGCGATTTTAGCATGTAAATCTTGGTGGGGGAAAAAAAACATGTGGGAGGCATGCCAACAAAGCCTCTACACTACACAACACAACAATAAACAATACATTCATTGCACTATAACGGTGACAAACGGTGTCCACAAACTGTTAGGGCCTACATAAAGCTGTCCCAACAGCAGAGTCCCAATACCTTGCCACTGCTACACCTGGCTATCAGCAGAGCCTTGTCTGGCAGCAAAATAGTTCATTCAGCTTCATTTACTGCCTTTTAAAAAAACATAGCTGATATGGCTGACTTGCTTAAACAAATGTGGTTTCTACTGACAATTGAGATGTACAAACTATGGCATAAGGGGACGACAAGCGGATAAGAGGCAATCCGTAATTTCAATGAAGACATTAATGAGCGAGTCAATATAAGTATTTGTTCAGCACTTTTGAAATGTACAGCGACAGAATTCAGAACATGGGCAGTTCTTACAGTGTTCTCCCTGTACACCAAGTCAGAACCCTAGGATAAATAAAGGGGGCATACAAGCAGACAATGAAAGCTCTTACAATATTTAATGATTACATTTCTCAAAAACAGGTTATAGGCTACATGTGCACCACCGAGTCAGAACAGTAGGCACAATTAAGAGGTAAAAATAGACCAAATTATTAGGGTGAGGCACATGGCCTACTAACAGCTTATTACACAACATAAAGTTAGTGTTACTTTCTTAGCTACAGTATACATATCTCCCTTGCATTTTACATCATTTATGCAGCAGCATACATTACATTTTTGGACTCGTGATGTGCTCACTAGAACAGGAAGGTGGCGCGGTGGTCCTTCGTGGGCAAATTTTGTCATCAAAGAAAGAGAAAGGGGCCAGATTTACAATTCGACTTGGATGACCGTTCAAAACGTATTTTCCCAGACTGAGCTCGTTTATTCCTCCTGCTCAGCATCGTTCCATTTCTTCAAACATCAAATTTAGAAGACTAAGGGTTAAGGCATTGGATAGGGTTAAAACATAAAGTTTATGCATTCATTCCGAATGGTTAAGTTAAAGTTTAAGGTTTGGGATAGGGTTAAAACAATAAAATACAAACCACTGGGATCAAACACGCAACCTCCTGATCCAGAGTCATGGGATTACATCCTTCTGCCACACCTGCAGAGCCGGGCCGCCCTATACGCTCACTACGCAGGTTACGTAGGGCCCCGCAAATTATGCAAGGCCCTGCCTCTCCCTTGTGTCAAAGCGGGTGTCAATGTTTACAACTTCGATGAGAGGATGAAGCGGAACTATCCTTTTGGTCATGAAAAGAGAAAAAAAAAAACACCATGAGAGTGAATTGCGGGAACAGCAATCAGGTAAACTTGTGTTCTCTCCTCTCCAAGTCAGCAAATAACAGCAACGTTAAGTTGATGTCCTAGCTTGCAGTGCATCTCTCTCTAGTCTGTCTGTCTTGCTATCCTAGCTGGGCAGTGCATCTCTTGGTCTGTGTGTGTCTTGCTTGCCAGCCACTTCCAGGGCTGTGTTCTGTGACTTTGTGCCAAGTGAGAGTGAAATACAACTATTTATTACGTTTGATAAACACCAACGGGCAACAGTGTTTATAAATTGCAGTTCGGAAAAGATAACCGTGTCGCGCATGAACATGCAAATCAGCGTACAGGTGAGACCCAGGTGCAGACAACGTTTGGAATAACAAATGTTTATTATACCAACAGTGGCAGGCAAAAGACAGGTCAGGGCAAGCAGAGTTCGGTAATCCAGAGTGGTGGGACAAAGGTACAAAACGGCAAGCAGGCTCAGGGTCAGGGCAGGCAAGGAAAGGTAGAAAACCGGGAAATCAAGAAAACAGGCACTTTAGAGAGAGGAGTCAAGGGGGGGGAACGCGTACCTCAGATGGTAGAGCATGGCGCTTGCAACGCCAGGGTTGTGGGTTCAATTCCCACAGGGGACCAGTATGAACATGTATGCGCTAACTAACTGTAAGTTGCTCTGGATAAGAGTGTCTGCTAAATTACTAAAATGTAATTATTCTGATAAGTGTGGCTTTAAAGGGAAAGCCAGAGATCAAGGAGCACTTCCTTGGCTTTGTGGATGTTGAGGTTACAACCGGCTTGAATCTGTCCACTGTCATCTTAGATAAGCTGAACGAGCTGAAGATTGCATAGGGCAAGCTTATGATAATGGGGCCAAAATGAAGGGCAAGCACCAAGGAGTACAAGCCAGACTGCTAAAAAAAAATCCCTGAGCTGTGTTCGTCCCATGTTGAGCACTTACTCTAAACCTTGTCATTGCAGATGCTGCCAAATCTTCAAAATATACAGTTGGGTTTTTTGGGCATATGCACAAGCTCTTCACCTTTCTTTCAGCTGGCACACAAAGATGGAGTGTTTTGAAGAAACACGTGAACATAACCGTGAAGTCATGGAGGGACACAAGATGGGAGAGTAGACTCCAAAGTGTTCATGCAATCAGGTATCAGGGCTTCTGAGGTTCGGGAGGCATTACTGGAAGCCAGACAGACGATCAACGATCCTGTGGCCAAAATGGAGGCACAAGCACTTGCAGAGGAAGTTGGGTCCTACTGCTTCTTGATTTGCTGTGTCGTATGGTATGAGATACTGACAATGACAAACAAGGTGAACAAGCTCCTCCAATCCGCCTCAATGCAGTTGGATATCGCAGTGAATTTAAACTAAAATGCGAAGGCCTGGATTCTCTGAGGCCCAGAGAACAGCCAAAAGCATTTGTGAAGAAATGAATGTGGAGGCTGTTCTGAAAGAGAAGAGACTGAGAAACAGCAAGAGGCATTTCAGCTATGAGGCTCCTGATGAACCAGTGATTGATGCACTGAAAAACCTTGAAGTCAACTACTTCAACATTGTGGTCGACTCTGGTGTGACATCCATGGATGAGAGATTTGAAACACTCAACCAGGTGAAAACTAAATATGGAGTGCTGCTGAACTTCAGCACAGCCTCTCAGATGTCCAGTGAATCTTTATAGGCTCACTGCCTCTCAGATGTCCAGTGAATCTTTATAGGCTCACTGCCTCTCAGATGTCCAGTGAATCTTTAAAGGCTCACTGCATGGTAGTTGAAAACACTCTAACCTTCAGAGATGACTGTGACATCAGTGGAATGGATCTGGCACACGAGATTCAGAATTGACCTGATCTGCCATCAGATAAGATGACTGCCTTTGTGCTGCTTTCCTTTCTCTGTGAGAAAAACCTGAGGAACTCTATCCTAACCTTTGGATAGCCCTAAGAATTGCAGTCACCCTACCAGTAACAGTACCATTGGCAGAGAGGAGCTTTTCAAAATTAAAGCTCATCAAAAGCTACCTGAGGTCTTCCATGTCACAGGAACGTTTAAGTGGTCTGGCCATCATGAGCATAAATCATGACGTGGGGAAACACATGCCCTATGATTACATTGTTGATGATTTTGCATCAAGAAAGTGCAGAAGAAGAATATTTTGATGGTAAGATTTGAATTCAAACATTCAAATGTTTACACACTTAGTAACATTTAAGATTGTATGGCAGAAGTGCATTTGTGTAAATGACTGCTTAACTAACTACAGTTCTGGTAAACATTATTGGCACCCTTAAAGTTTTTGTATATCATGTACAATATCTTCAGAAACCAATGGAAATGTAACAACTTTGTATCATCAGAATATTTTAATAGGATGCCCAAAGTTATTCAACAAAGCAAGATACCTTTTCAACTTACATGTAGTGCTTTCAAATAAGAAACATAAAATATGACCTGGACAGCATTAAAGGAACCCTTCCCTAATATTTGGTTGCACAACATTTGGCAACAATGACAGCCTCTAAAAATGTCTTGTAGCATCTAGAAGCTTCTTGCACCTGTCTGGTAGTTTCTCTCACTCTTCCATTGGAATTTGTTCAAGCTCTTGAATGTTTGCAGGATTCCTTTTCCCAACTGCAGATTTCAGCTCTCCAAAGATTTTTAATCGGATTGAGATCAGGACTCATTGCTGGCCAGTTTAAAACAGTCCATTTTGCCCTTTTCAACCATTCTGTTGTGCTTTTGGATATGTGCTTTGGGTCCTTATCCTGCTGGAGGACCCATGATCTTTGACCTAAACCTAGTTTTCTTACACTGGGTAACACATTTCGCTCTAAAATGCCTTGGTAATCCTCTTTAATACGTTCAAGGCCTCCAGTACCAGAGGCAGCAAAGCAGCCCCACAACATTACAGATCCTCCACCATGTTTAACTGTAGGTAGGGTGTTATTTTCCTTATAAGCTTCATTTCGTCGTCTATAATCAAATCGCTGGTCTGCATTCCCAAAGAGCTCTAATTTGGTTTCATCTGTCCATAGAACATTTTCCCAGAAGGATTGTGGTTTGCCTAGGTAGGTTTTGGCAAAGATCAGTCATGCCTTTTTATGTCTTTCTTTCAGCAGTGGGGTCCTCCTTTGCCTTCGCCCATAAATCCCTTCTTGGTTTAGTGTGCGGCGTATGGTACAGGTTGAAACCATCACTCCAGATTGCTCCAGGTCAGCCTTAAGCTCTTTGGATGTTTTACGTGGTGTTTTTTCCACAGTTCGCACCAACCTTTGAAGACTTCTCTCATCGATTTTCCTCTTTCCACCACGTCCCGGGAGGTTCTTGACAGTTCCATGAGTAGAAAACTTCTTAACAACATTGTGAACTGTTGAAACAGGGAATCCAAGGTCTTTGGAGATGGCCTTGTACCCTTTAGAATTATTGTGTTTGGTGATAATAGCATTTCTGATGCTCTAAGACAGCTCTCTTGTCTTCACCATTGTGAAAAGGGAACAGGGCCTTTTTCTTTTCTTTGGTTAATTCAAGTCATATGAGCACTGACAATTTATCACAGGTGAGTCTAATCTAGTTCTTTTTACAAACTGATTTGTATTCCTCAAAAGGTGCCAGTAATCATGTCATGGCAGTTTTTATACTTTTTCCTCCTATTTTTTTAATTGTTATTGTTTTATCCTGTGCTGCTCTGTATCAAACACGTGAGCGTATAAAGACCAAAGCTGTTTCACTACACACTTTTTTTCAGGAGATATTGTACATGATGTACTTAAAATTCTGGGGTGCCAATAATGTTGACCATAACTGTATGTGACATACTTTCTCAATTTCTTCCAGACAGTCCAGATAGACTGGTGCCCATGCTGATGTTGAAGATGCCTAGGCTGTAGAGGGAACCAAAGTTAATTCCACAGCTGTATAGGTTTTGTTTTACTATTTTGAGAGATATAGCTGCACCATAGCCTACAGGCTTATGTTTGCATTGTATAGACAAAGCTAATTGTATGATATTGTGAGGACTGGACTAATTACCAGGCAGCAGAGCCAATGCTCAGTGTTATATTTTATTATTTTCTACATTTTATATTTTCTACAATTTCTTATTTATGTTAATGTTAATATTCACTTATCTTAAGATTCTATTGAAAATATTATATTAAATAAATATTGTTTGTTTATACCTCATTCTGTTCTGTATAGGTCTACTTATTCTTAGACCGACAGATGGAGCAAACTGTTTTAAAGGAGGGGTTGATTGTAGTGGGAGCACTGGGGTGTCAGGTGTGACTGTGTGACAATGGCAAATGGTTTACATGACTCACGGGTCAGGTTGGAGGGCCCCTTAGCAGAATTATTCTTAGGGCCCCAGAGAGGTCAGGACTGGCTCTGCACACCTGTCCACATCACCCTAGGGCGGCAGGTAGTCTAGTGGTTAGCACGTTGGGCCAGTAACCGAAAGGTCGCTGGTTTGAATACCCGAGCTGTCTGTGTTCTTGAGCATGGCACTTAACCCTAATTTGCTCCAGGGGCTGACCCTGTAGGTAGGCTGTCATTGTAAATATGAATTTGTTCTTAACTGACTTGCCCAGTTAAATAAAGGTTAAATAAAATAAAAATAAAAAACCCTAGCAGAACCCATAGTGCTCACTGTTGCCCCTAGTGGCTGAGTGTGAAAGGCATTTCCCATCATCCTTAGGACATTTTTTATTTTTATTTTTCACCTTTATTTAACCAGGTAGGCCAGTTGAGAACAAGTTCTCATTTACAACTGCGACCTGGCCAAGACAAAGCAAAGCAAAGCATTGCGACAAAAAACAACACAGAGTTACACATGAGAATAAAACAAATGTACAGTCGACCATAACATAACACAATAGAGAATCTATATACAGAGTGTGCAAATGTAGTGCAAAATGCAGTAAGGTTAGGAAGATAGGACAATGAATAGGCCAAAGTGGCGAAATAGGTTACAGATTAGAATTAACACTGGAGTGATAGATGTGCAAATGATGATGTGCAAAATGAGCTAAAATAATAAATATGGGGATGAGGTAGTAGGGTGGGCTATTTACAGAAGGGCTATATACAAGTGCAGTGATCGATAAGCAGCTCTGACAGCTGATGCTTAAAGTTATTGAGGGAGATACCTCTAGCTTCAAGGATTTTTGCAGTTCGTTCCAGTCATTGGCAGCAGAGAACTGGAAGGAATGGCGGCCAAAGGAGGTGTTGGCTTTGGGGGTGACCAGTGAAATATACCTACTGGAGCGCATGCTGCGGGTGGGTGTTGCTATGGTGACCAGCGAGTTGAGATAAGGCGGGGATTTACCTAGTAAAGACTTATAGATGACCTGGAGCCAGTGGATTTGGCGATGAATACGTAATGATGGCCAGCCAACGAGAGAATACAGGTCGCAGTGGTGGGTAGTATATGGGGCTTTGGTAACAAAACGGATGGCACTGTGATAGATTACATCCAATTTGCTGAGTAGAGTGTTGGAGACTATTTTGTAAATGACATTGCCGAAGTCAAGGATAGGTAGGATAGTCAGTTTTACAAGGGCATGTTTGGCAGCATGAGTGAAGGAAGCCCTGTTGCGGAATAGGAAGCCGATTCTAGATCTAATCTTGGATCGGAGATGGTCAATGTGAGTCTGGAAGTTGAGTTTACAGTCTAACCAGACGCCTAGGTATTTGTAGGTGTCGACGTATTCCAAGTCAGACCCGTCGAGAGTAGTGATGATGGCGGTGGGCGGGTGCGGGCAGCGTTCGATTGAAAAGCATGCACTGAGTTTTACTAGCATTTAAGAGCAGTTGGAGGCCACGGAAGGAGTGTTGTATGGCATCCGATTTGACACACTGAACTCTGTCTGAGAAGTAGTTGGAGAACCAGGCAAGGCAGTCACTTGAGAAACCAAGGCTGTTGAGTCTGCCAATAAGAATGCGGTGATTGACAGAGTCGAAAGCCTTGGCCAGGTTGATGAAGACTGCACAGTACTGTCTTCTGTCGATGGCAGTTATGATATCGTTTAGTACCTTGAGCATAGCTGAGGTGCACCCATGACCAGCTCGGAAACCAGATTGCATGGCGGAGAAGGTACGGTTGGATTCGAAGTGATCAGTGATCAGTTTATTAACTTGGCTTTCGAAGACTTTAGAAAGGCAGGGCAGGATGGATATAAGTCTATAACAGTTTGGGTCTAGAGTGTCTCCCCCTTTGAAGAGGGGGATGACCTCGGCAGCTTTCCAATCTCTAGGGATCTCAGACGATACGAAAGAGAGGTTGAACAGGCTAGAGGGGTTGCAACAATTTTGGCGGATAATTTTAGAAAGAAAGGGTCCAGATTGTCTAGCCCAGCAGATTTGTAGAGGTCCAGATTTAGCAGCTCTATCAGAACATCAGCTGTCTGGATTTGGGTGAAGGAGAAGCTGGGAGGGATTGGGCAGGTTGCTGCGGGGGGTACAGAGCTGTTGGCCGGGGTAGAGGTAGCCAGGTGGAAAGCATGGCCAGCCGTAGCAAAATGCTTATTGAAATTTTCGATTATCGTGAATTTATCGGTGGTGACAGTGTTTGCTAGCCTCAATGCAGTGGGCAACTGGGAGGAGATGCTCTTATTCTCCATGGACTTTACAGTGTCCCAGAACGTTTTGGAGTTAGTACTACGGGATGCAAATTTCTGTTTGAAAAAGCTGGCCTTTGCTCTTCTAACTGACTGTGTGTATTTGTTCCTGACTTCCCTGAAAAGTTGCATATCGCGGGGGCTATTTGATGCTAATGCAGTACACCACAGGATGTTTTTGTGTTGGTCAATTGCAGTCAAGTCTGGGGTGAACCAAGGGCTATATCTGTTCTAAGTTCTAATTTTTTTTTAAATGGGCTTGCTTATTTAGGATGGTGAGGAAAGCACTTTTAAAGAACAACCAGGCATCCTCTACTGACGGGATGAGTTCAATATCCTTCCAGGATACCTGGGCCAGATCGATAAGAAAGGCCTGCTCGCAGAAGTGTTTTAGGGAGCGTTTGACAGTGATAAGGGGTGGACGTTTGACCACGGACCCGTTACGAACGCAGGCAATGAGGCAGTGATCGCTGAGATCCTGGTTGAAAACAGAGGAGGTGTATTTGGAGGGCAGGTTAGTCAGGATGATATCTATGATTGTACCCATGTTTACGGATTTAGGGTTGTACCTGGTAGGTTCCTTGATAATTTGTGTGAGATTGAGGGCATCTATCTTAGATTGAAGAACAGCCGGGGTGTTTGCATATCCCAGTTTAAGTCATCTAACAGTACAAACTCTGAAGATAGATGGGGGGCAATCAATTCACATATGGAGTCCAGGGCACAGCTGGGGGCTGAGGGGGGTCTGTAACAGGCGGCAACAATGAGAGACTTATTTCTGGAAAGGTGGATTTTTAAGAGTAGAAGCTCAAACTGTTTGGGCACCGACCTGGACAGTATGACAGAACTCTGCAGGTTATCTCTGCAGTAGATTGCAACTCCGCCTCCTTTGGCAGTTCTATCTTGACGGGAAGTATTGTAGTTGGGGATGGACATTTCAGAATTATTGGTGGCCTTCCTGAGCCAAGATTCAGACACAGCTAGGACATCCGGGTTGGCGGAGTGTGCTAAAGCAGTGAATAAATCAAACTTAGGGAGGAGGCTTCTGATGTTAACATGCAAGAAACCAAGGCTCTTACGGTTACAGAAGTCAGCAAATGAGAGCGCCTGCGGAATAGGTGTAGTACTGGGGGCTACAGGGCCTGGGTTTACCTCTACATCACCAGAGGAACAGAGGAGGAGTAGGATAATGGTACGGCTAAAGGCTTTAAGAACTGGACGTCTAGTGCGTTGGGTACAGAGAATAAAAGGAGCAGATTTCTGGGCGTGGTGGAAAAGGTTGAGGGCATAATGTACAGACAAGGGTATGGTAGGATGTGAGTTCAGTGGAGGTAAACCTAGGCGTTGGGTAATGATGAGAGAGGTTGCATCTCTGGAGACACCAGTTAAGCCAGGTGAGGTCTCCGCATGTGTGGGGGGTGAGACAAAGTATCTATCTGAGGCATGTTGAGCGGGACTTGGGGCTCTACAGTGAAGTAAAATAATAATAACTAACCTCAACAGCAGCAGGCAAGGCATATTGAAATGGGAAGAGGCATAAAACAAACACAGTTAATCAAGGGACCTAAGACAACGACGGGTAATGGCGATGAATGGACAAAGAGGGTCAGATAGAGAAATTGTTGTGCTACACACAGGACCTGAGACCTAGCAGATAAACATAATGTAGTACCATATAACGAAACAGTCCAACAGGCATGTGTAGCCGAGTAATCATAAGAGCCGATGAGCAGCAAAGAGGTGAGCCAGGGAGCAGTTCAGTGGACGCTGCACTAGGCGAGCGGGAGGCACGGCGTTCAGAGTGCTAGCAGGCCGGGGCTAGCAGATGGATCTTCGGCGACGACGCAGAGGAAAAGCCTGTTGAGACCACGTCGGACTATTACGTCGGCAGACCAGTCGTTGTGGCTTGGCGGGGCTCCGTGTCGACAGCAGAAGGTCCAGGCAGGTTGAAAAAGGTAATGTAGCCCGAGAGATTAGCTAGTACACGTCGGCTGGCCGGGAGATGGGCCTAGCTCGGGGCTAACTCAAGGTAGCATATGGACAATGGTGTTAGCCAAAACAGCAGCCACTCGATTGCAGCTAGCTAGCTGTGATGATCCGGTGTGATGGTCCTGTGATTTCGGTAGAAATCCGGTGAAGTGGAAGGGAACGCAATCCGATATGCGCTGGGTTGGTAGAGCGCTGAGCGGACTGGCCGATATTGTCCGAACGAAAAGCTGGCTGATGCAGGCAGAGCAGTGGTGAGGACTGCTCCTCACAGTGGTTAAGAATGGCTAGTAGCTAGTTAGCAAGCTAGCTAGCAGGCTAGCTTCTGACGGCGGTTCAGTTAAATTATGAAAAAGTAAAGAAATAAAGATATTAGGTCCGTTTCACGTTGGGTGAGGCAGATTGCAGGAGAAGTATATGTGGAATAATAAAATATTTGGAAAGACAGACTAATTACAAACTATTTACACGGGACATGAGACAGGACTAACAAATAAATATATCCGCACTGTTACGCCATCTTGGATTTGATAGACATCCAATTTCAAAGTCACTGTTGAGTGATCTGCCTGAGATAACAGCCACAGATGACATCATTTGAGAAATTACTGTAGTCAAGTCACATCTGCAATGTGTGTTTGTGTGCCAAAACACATCATACCACCAGCCACAGTGTGTTTGTGTGAGAGAGAAAATCCCACCCTGGCTTGGCTTGCTTCCTACCACTGGAATGTGACACTCACTATTTCCAGTTCACACCTCAGTCAGCCTGCTGCTTAGTGAGTATTACTGTGTGTTCTGTATGTATTCCCTGTAGCGTGTTTGCGCCATATGTAAATAATTTTGTATTTGTGTGTCATGCATTTCCCTCAGCGATGTGTGTCTAATCTCGGCGGTGGGTAGGTAGCCAGGTAGGGTTAAGTTCAAAGGTCACCTATGCAGCTGTCCACACCACCTACAAGCTCTGATGTCATCTCCTGTGGGCGTCTTGCCTTCTCCCATGGGTGATTTACTCCTGGGGGATAGGTGAACTGAAGGTGCTGACCTAGACCAAAGATAGAGAGAGCCTCACAATACATCTAAAGCTGCTAGATCAGAGGTTCTCAACCTTTTCCTTTCCTGAGACCACCAAATCACAGTTGAAAGCTCTTGAGGACCAACATTTGCAGAGTCACAGATTTTCTTTTTATATAAAATATCTTAGTGGTCAAATGTAGTACATTTTATCAGGGAATGTAACAGATTACTATTACAGATGGATGTTTGTTAAACACTTTCCAGGCTCTATATGCCTGCTCTAGTATCTACAGAGACTCTATATGCCTGCTCTAGTATCTACAGAGACTCTATATGCCTGCTCTAGTATCTACAGAGACTCTATATGCCTGCTCTAGTATCTACAGAGACTCTATATGCCTGCTCTAGTATCTACAGAGACTCTATATGCCTGCTCTAGTATCTACAGAGACTATATATGCCTGCTCTAGTATCTACAGAGACTCTATATGCCTGCTCTAGTATCTACAGAGACTATATGCCTGCTCTAGTATCTACAGAGACTCTATATGCCTGCTCTAGTATCTACAGAGACTCTATATGCCTGCTCTAGTATCTACAGAGACTCTATATGCCTGCTCTAGTATCTACAGAGACTCTATATGCCTGCTCTAGTATCTACAGAGACTCTATATGCCTGCTCTAGTATCTACAGAGACTATATATGCCTGCTCTAGTATCTACAGAGACTCTATATGCCTGCTCTAGTATCTACAGAGACTCTATATGCCTGCTCTAGTATCTACAGAGACGTTATATGCCTGCTCTAGTATCTACAGAGACTCTATATGCCTGCTCTAGTATCTACAGAGACTCTATATGCCTGCTCTAGTATCTACAGAGACTTTATATGCCTGCTCTAGTATCTACAGAGACTCTATATGCCTGCTCTAGTATCTACAGAGACTCTATATGTGGAACCACCACTTTTGGGGCTCCCGAGTGGCGCAGCGGTCTAAGGCACTGCATCGCAGTGCTAGAGGTGTCACTACAGACCCTGGTTCGAATCTGTGATCGGGAGTCCCATAGGGTGGCGCACAGAGTTACATAGAACAGTGACAGCCATAGAGAAGCCAGAGGCCTCCCTACGGTCAGGACTTGACAAAATAGTACCAGTTTCAACGTCAACAGTGAAGAGGCAACTCTGGGATGCTGGCCTTCTAGGCAGAGTTGCAAAGAAAAAGCCATATCTCAGACTGGCCAATAAAAAGAAAAGATTAACATGGGCAAAAGAACACAGAGGAAGATATGTGTTTTTCTTTGCAACTCTACCTAGAAGGCCAACATCCCAGAGTCGCCGCTTCACTGTTGACAGTGGGTACTATTTAATGAAGCTGCCAGTTGAGGGCTTGTGAGGCGTCTGTTTCTCAAACTAAACCCTCTAATGTACTTGTCCTCTTGCTCAGTTGTGCACCAGGGCCTCCCACTCCTCTTTCTATTCTGGTATGAGCCAGTTTGCGCTGTTCTGTGAAGGGAGTAGTATACAGCGTTGTACGAGATCTTCAGTTTCTTGGCAATTTCTCGCATGGAATATCATTCATTTCTCAGAACAAGAATAGACTGACGAGTTTCAGAAGAAAGTTATTTGTTTCTGGTCATTTTGAGGCTGTAATCGAACCCACAAATGCTGATGCTCCAGATACTCAGCTAGTCTAAAGAAGGCCAGTTTTATTGCTTCTTTAATCAGCACAACAGTTTTCAGCTGTGCTAACATAATTGCAAAAGGGTTTTCTAATGATCAATTAGCCTTTTAAAATGATAAACTTGGATTAGCTAACACAACGTGCCATTGGAACAGAACAGTGATGGTTGCTGATAATGGGCCTCTGTAGGCCCATGTAGATATTCCATAAAAAATCAGCCGTTTCCAGCTACAATAGTCATTTACAACATTAACAATGTCTACACTGTATTTCTGATCAATTTGATGTTAAAAAATTTGCCTTTTCTTAAAATAAACATACATTTCTAAGTGACCCTAAACTTTTGAATGGTAGTGTACAAGAGCATGAAGAGCCAATAGTGGCAGTCTTGGCAGATTTGAATTTAGATTTAGTTGTTGTTGGTTTCTGCGTGCAGGAAGTTGCCCCACTGTGTATGATGATGTAATTTGTCATTTTGGTGAACTAGTCATGTCAGTGGAGCAGTGTGTGGGAATCCTCTGAGAGCCAAGCATGTAATTACCCAGTTATAGACATGAGCATTAGTTCCGTCACAGACCTGAGGAAGTTCCAAGACTGTTATTCAGTTACTCTTAACCAGGAAGCTGCTAACAGACAGGGAGGCAATAAACTGGCCACTGTGTAGAGTAGTATGTTTACAGGATGAGGGGGACCGCAAATAACAGCGCACGACAGAACCTAGTTCCGTGTCGCACTCGTGAGTGAGTCTATAACATGTTGTTATCGGGAAATTCCCAGGAAAAAGGGTGAAAACCTCAACATTGAGAGGAATCTCCACACTATATTATAGACACAGGCCTTATAGTGAGAGGAATCTCCACACTATATTATAGACACAGTCCTTATAGTGAGAGGAATCTCCACACTATATTATAGACACAGTCCTTATAGTGAGAGGAATCTCCACACTATATTATAGACACAGGCCTTATAGTGAGAGGAATCTCCACACTATATTATAGACACAGGCCTTATAGTGAGAGGAATCTCCACACTATATTATAGACACAGTCCTTATAGTGAGAGGAATCTCCACACTATATTATAGACACAGGCCTTATAGTGAGAGGAATCTCCACACTATATTATAGACACAGTCCTTATAGTGAGAGGAATCTCCACACTATATTATAGACACAGTCCTTATAGTGAGAGGAATCTCCACACTATATTATAGACACAGGCCTTATAGTGAGAGGAATCTCCACACTATATTATAGACACAGGCCTTATAGTGAGAGGAATCTCCACACTATATTATAGACACAGTCCTTATAGTGAGAGGAATCTCCACACTATATTATAGACACAGGCCTTATAGTGAGAGGAATCTCCACACTATATTATAGACACAGTCCTTATAGTGAGAGGAATCTCCACACTATATTATAGACACAGGCCTTATAGTGAGAGGAATCTCCACACTATATTATAGACACAGGCCTTATAGTGAGAGGAATCTCCACACTATATTATAGACACAGTCCTTATAGTGAGAGGAATCTCCACACTATATTATAGACACAGGCCTTATAGTGAGAGGAATCTCCACACTATATTATAGACACAGGCCTTATAGTGAGAGGAATCTCCACACTATATTATAGACACAGTCCTTATAGTGAGAGGAATCTCCACACTATATTATAGACACAGGCCTTATAGTGAGAGGAATCTACAGTGGAAGAGATGACGTTGGAAACACATTATGACGCACATACACACACGCACACAAACACACACACACACACAGTTTTGTATTGTTATCCGTGTGGGGACCAAATAATTGTGGGGACCAAATAATTGATTCCCATAACCCCTAACCCTAAATCTAACCCTAACCCTAAACTTAACCATAAACCTAATCTTAACCCCAAACCCCTAACCCTAAAACTATACCTAAACCTAACTCCTAACCCTAACCCTAATTCTAACCCTAAACCTAACCCCTAAGCCTAAACTAGCATTTTTCCTTGTGGGGACCGGCAACATGTCCAGGGGTTACATGGTGTAATGACCTCTCCAGATGTCCAGGGGTTACATGGTGGAATGACCTCTCCAGAAGTCCAGGGGTTACATGGTGCAATGACCTCTCCAGATGTCCAGGGGTTACATGGTGGAATGACCTCTCCAGAAGTCCAGGAGTTTCATGGTGGAATGAGCAGTTATGTGTTTGTTAAAATGTTTTCCTGAAAAATGTGGGTTCCCTGTTGGTCTCCAACATTACAGCAATTACACAAGATTACCTTGCGTCTATCAATAGATTGTTGGGACCTGGGAGGCGGTCTGTGGTCTGTGACTGACAGGTGGTCTGTGACTGACTAGGCCTGTTCTGTACTGTACTGGAAGTGAGGTGCAGGCCCTGGCAGTTGATGTGTAATTGGACCATGAAACATGGCAGTTGGTACATGATGCTTTCAGCAGTACCTGCATTGAAACCACTCTCCTCACTAACCTTCCTGATAACATAAAAGCAGACACACAAACAAACACACAGAAAATAAGACTGTCCACAACGCCCAGTCCTTGTGGCTTCGGTGCTCATATTTGTTTTTGAGGTGGACAAACAGCACAGTGTTAGGCAGCAGAACCCGATGAGAGACAGGCAGAGTAGAGTAGAGACAGGCAGAGTAGAGTAGAGACAGGCAGAGTAGAGGCAGGCAGAGTAGAGTAGAGACAGGCAGAGTAGAGGCAGGCAGAGTAGAGTAGAGGCAGGCAGAGTAGAGTAGAGACAGGCAGAGTAGAGTAGAGACAGGCAGAGTAGAGTAGAGGCAGGCAGAGTAGAGTAGAGGCAGGCAGAGTAGAGTAGAGGCAGGCAGAGTAGACAGGCAGAGTAGAGTAGAGGCAGGCAGAGTAGAGTAGAGACAGGCAGAGTAGAGTAGAGGCAGGCAGAGTAGAGTAGAGGCAGGCAGAGTAGAGTAGAGGCAGGCAGAGTAGAGTAGAGGCAGGCAGAGTAGAGTAGAGGCAGGCAGAGTAGAGTAGAGGCAGGCAGAGTAGAGTAGAGGCAGGCAGAGTAGACAGGCAGAGTAGAGTAGAGGCAGGCAGAGTAGAGTAGAGACAGGCAGAGTAGAGTAGAGGCAGGCAGAGTAGAGTAGAGAGCCCGGACTGTTAACTCCTCTCCCTGGAGCTCCAGAGTCTTTAGTAAGGATGGGCTGTTAACTTCTCTCCCTGGAGCTCCAGAGCCTTTAGTGAAGCTATGAAGGGAACCCTCTTACAGTGCCTTCAGAGAGTATTCATACCCCTTGTTGTGTTACAGCCTGAATTCAAAATTGATTAAATATGATATGTTTATCATCCATCTAAACATGTTTTTATACATTTTTGCAAATATATTTAAAATGAAATACAAAAATATCTAATTTACATAAGTATTCACACCCAAGAGTTAATACGTTAGAATAACCTTTAACAGCAATTACAGCTGTGAATCTTTCTTTCTCTAAGAGCTTTGCACACCTGGATTGTACAATATTTGCCCATTATTCTTTAAACAATTCTTCAAGCTCTGTCAGGTTGGTTGTTGATCATTGCTAGACAGCCAGTCTTGCCAAAGATTTTCAAGCTGATTTATGTCAAAACTTTAACTAGGCCACTCAGGAACATTCAATGTCATCTTTGTAAGCAACTCCAGTGTAGATTTGGCCTTGTGTTTTAGGTTATTGTCCTGCTGAAAAGTGAATTCATCTCCCAGTGTCTGTTGGAAAGCAGACTGAACCAGATTTTCCACTAGGATTTTACTTGTGCTAGGCTCTATTCCATTATTTTTTTGCCTAAAAAACTCCCTAGTCCTTGCTGATGACAAGTTTACCCATAACATGATGCAGCCACCATTATGCTTGAAAATATGAAAAGTGGTACTCAGTGATGTTCTCTGTTGGATTTACCCCAAACATAGCGCTCTGTATTCAGGACAAAGAGTTCATTTCTGGGCCTCCCGAGTGGCGCAGCAGTCTAAGGCACTGCATCGCAGTGCTAGAGGCGTCACTACAGATCTGGGTTCGATCCCGGGCTGTGTCGTGACCGGGAGACCCATGAGGCAGCGCACAATTGGCCCAGCGGGTTGTGTCTCGACCTTTGCGTCTCGCGAGTCCGTATCGTAGTTGCAGCGATGGGACAAGACTGTAACTACCAATTGGATATCATGAAAAAGAATTAAATGTTTAATTTCTTTGCCACATTTTTATTACTTTACAGCCTTGTTACAAGCAGGAAGCATGTTTTGGAGTATTTTTATTTGGAGTATAGTTTTCTCCAATCACAGCCATTAAACTCTGTAATTGTTTTAAAGTCACCATTGGCCTCATTTTGAAATCCCTCAGCGGTTTCTTTCCTCTCTAGCAACTGAGTTAGGAACAACGCCTGTATCTTTGTAGTGACTGGGTGTATTGATACACCATCCAAAATGTAATTAATAACTCCACCATGCTCAAAGGAACATTCATATATTTCACCCATTTACCAATAGGTGGAAAATCTCCCAGGTCTTTGTGGTTGAATCTGTACTTGAAATTCACTGCTAGACTGAGGGACCTTACAGATAAGTGTACAGAGATGAGGTAGTCATTCAAAAATCATGTTAAACACTATTATTGCACATGAGTCCATGCAATGTATTATGTGACTTGTTAAGCAAATGTATAATCCTGAACTTATTTAGGCTTGCCATAACAAAAGGGTTGAATACTTATTGACTCAAGACATTTTGATTTTTAATTCATTTGTAAGCATTTCTAAAAACATAATTCCACGTTGACGTTATGGGGTTTTGTGTGTAGATCAGTGACACAACAATTGAATCCACTTTGAATTCAGGCTGCAACACAACAAAATGTGGAAAAGGTCAAGGGGTGTGAATACTTTCTGAAGGCACTGTATGTATTGCGATTCTCCCGATTCTGTATTGTGATTCAATACTGTGATTTTATTGCAATTCGATGTTCTGAACATCTTGCCCACCATATGTCTGCTGCAGAGAGACAAGAGAGAGTCATGAGGAAACAAGTTTCGTCAGTCATGGAAATAAAAGTGCTGAAAACAAATCACCTCCTTATTTAAAAAGAGGATGGAGAACAATACTGTTTTGGTGCAGGTACAGCCAATTAGAGCAAAAATAATATAATGCAATATTGTCAAAATGAAACAATAATATATTGTCAAAAATAATATTACGATATGTAACTATATCGATTTCTACCCCCATCACTACTTTCTTTCCTCATACAATATCCCCTCATCCCTCAGTCTCCCCCCACTGAACCCCCTCTGATACCGCCAGGTCTATACAATATCCCATCATCCCTCAGTCTCCCCCCACTGAACCCCCTCTGATACCGCCAGGTCTATACATTCAGAACAGAAACAGGGAGAAAGGACACCGATACTCCCATGGGAAGAACACACATACACACATACACACTAAAACACACACACACACACACACACACACACACACACACACACACACACACACACACACACACACACACACACACACACACACACACACACACACACTAAAACACACACACACACACACACACACACACACACACACACTAAAACACACACACACACACACACACACACACACACACACACACACACACACACACACACACACACACACACAGAGTGTTGTTTTGGTAGGATTACAGTGACATTTTGAACCAGCTGTGTATCTCTTTGAGTTCATGGAGAGGGAGTCTATCATTCTGTCTAAAATGCTGTACAAATATACAAACACAGCCTGATGTGTTGTGAATCCTGGAGGTTGCTATAGACAACTACAGCAACCCCACAACATCCTCCCCTTCCTCCTCCTCCTCTTCCTCCTCCTCCTCTTCCTCCTCCACCTCCTTTCCTCCTCTTCCTCCTCCCCTCCTCCTCCTCCTCCTCCTCCACCTCCTCTTTCTTCTTAGTTTCTTGTGTTGGCTCATCATGTGGCTTCTGGGTTAACAGCTGATCTAATCTTGTGGGGTGGTGTGAACCTTCAGCATTCCTGGTGAGATCAGTGCCCCCTGTGCACCCATAGATCCTGACCCCACTAACACAATGGTCATTCTTCTTTCTGTTCCTCTTTGAGGTAATTAAGACTTTACCAAGGTGGTATGTGTGTGTGTGTGTGTGTGTGTGTGTGTGTTTGTGTGTGTGTGTGCGTGCGTGCGTGCGTGCGTGCGTGTGCAAAAGACTGAGGTAAGTGAATGTTATAAGTAGTGGGAGAGGATGATCCTGCATTGGGGTAAATATTGCTCACTCAGAGGGAGCGAGTGTTTGGGACTCGTTAGTGAGGCTTATCACACGCTCAGGGCTTTCTGCTTTAATTGGTGTTTTTCATCTTTGAGGAAGAATGGGGATGGATCATCCTGTCCCTGGCGGGCCAAGGCCATCTTTACATCATTAAGCCTCCCAAGTCAACTCTGCACTTTTAGAATTAATGTAAAGCTTCACTTACAGCCTGTTATTGTGTCAGTGTTTCTCTCTGTATCAGACCACCCCTAGTGGAGTTGCCAACAACCGGTTTTCAGGGATACAGCTTATTCAACCTAGCTTATTAAACGCCTGCTACACTAGTATCAGATAGACAACTACATTTATCCTCCTCTCAACACACACAATATATACAGCAGTATGTGGACACCCCTTCAAATTAGTGGATTCGGTTATTTCAGCCACACCCGTTGCTGACAGGTGTATAAAATCAGCCACACCCGATGCTGACAGGTGTATAAAATCAAACACACAGCCATGCAATCTCCATAGACAAACACTGGCAGTAGAATGGCCTTACTGAAGAGCTCAGTGACTTTCAACGTGGCACTGTCATAGGATGCCACCTTTCCAACAAGTCAGTTCGTAAAATGTCTGCCCTGCTAGAGCTGCCCCGGTTAACTGTAAGGGCAGTTATTGTAAAGTGGAAACATCTAGGAACAACAACGGCTCAGCCGCAAAGTGGTAGGCTACACAAGTTCACAGAACGGGACCACCGAGTGTTTAGGCACGTAGCGCGCAAAAATCGCCTGTCCTCGGTTGCAACACTCACTACTGAGTTCCAAACTGCCTCTGGAAGCAACATCAGCACAATAACTGTTTGTCGGGAGCTTCATGAAGTGGGTTTCCATGGCCGAGCAGCCACACACAAGCCTAAGATCACCAAACGCAATGCCAAGCGTCGGCTGGAGTGGTGTAAAGCTCGCCGCCATTTGACTCTGGAGCAGTGTAAATGTGTTCTCTGGAGTGATGAATCACGCTCCACCATCTGGCAGTCCAACGGACAAATCTGGGTGTGGCGGATGCCAGGAGAACGCTACCTGCCCGAATGCATAGTGCCAACTGTAAAGTTTGGTGGAGGAGGAATAATGGTCTGGGGCTGTTTTTCATGGTTCAGGTTAGGCCCCTTAATTGCATTGAAGGAAAATCTCAATGCTACAGCATACAATGACATTCTAGATTATTCTGAGCTTCCAACTTTGTGGCAACAGTTTGGGGAATGCCCTTTCCTGTTTTAGCATGACAGTGCCCCTGTGCACAAAGTGAGGTCCATACAGAAATAGTTTTTGTCAAGATCGTTGAGGAAGAACTTGACTGGCCTGCACAGAGCCCCGACCTCAACCCCATCAAACACCTTCAGGATGAAATGGAATGCCGACTGCGAGCCAGGCCTAATCTCCCAACATCAGTGCCCGACCTCACTAATGCTCTTGTTGCTGAATGGAAGCAAGTCCCCACAGCAATGTTCCAACATCTAGTTGAAAGCCTTCCTAGCAGCAAAGGGGAGACCAACTCCATATTAATGCCCATGATCTTGGAATGAGATGTTGGAGCAGGTGTCCACATACCTTTGGTCATGTAGTGTACATTTGTTTACTGCTGGTGTCTTGGGACAGTTCTGTTTACTTTTTCATTGTCAGGCTCTGGCCATAGAGAAGCCTATTGCTTCTCTATAATTCTATGGTCAGAGTCTGACAGTTCTATATGTTCTATGTCTGTGTGGTGTTGTGTGTGGGATCCCTAATTAGACGCAGCTGCATTGCATTGTCTCTAATTAGGGATCCTACTTATATGTGTAATTCCCACTCCCTAGGCGTGGGTTTATTATTTAAATAAATGATGTCGAACTATCGCTGCGCCTTGGTCTATATACACACCCGACCGTGACAGAATGAACCACCAATCGACCAAGCAGCGCAATTTGGGAGATAAGGAGAGAAAGAGAGGACAGCGTCGTAATCGGGGAGCAGGAGGAAATGAAGCCCGTAGGCAACCCCAAGAACATTTCGGGGGGGGGGGGGGCTATGGGGGTGGTCTGGCCGCGAAGAAGACGTGCCAGTACCATATGGAATATGTAAAGAGTAAAGAAAAAGAGGAATATTTGGAGAAATATTTTGGAGAAGTTCTGGAGGAAATAGATAGCGGAGGAGGTTGAAAAGGAAATGTCGGAATGGATCAGTCCGGGTCCGGTCGCCTACTCCACTCCTGTGAAAGAGCAGTCCGCTCCACCGGTGCCCAGTCCGGGTCCGGCCGTCTGCTACACTCCAGTGCCAGAGCAGTCCGCTCCACCGGTGCCCAATCCGGGTCCGGCCGTCTGCTACACTCCAGTGCCAGAACAGTCCGCTCCACCGGTGCCGGCTCCACGCACCAGGCCTCTTGTACGTCTCTCCAGTCCGGTAAGCTCAGTACCGACTCCCCGCACTCGCCCTGAAGTGCGTGTCACCAGTCCGGTGCCATCTGTGCCGGCTCCACGCACCAGGCCTCCAGTGCGTCTCTCCAGTCCGGTATGTTCCATGCCGGCTCCCCGCACTCACCCTGAAGTGCGTGTCACCAGTCCGGTGCCATCTGTGCCGGCTCCACGCACCAGGCCTCCAGTGCGCCTCCCCAGTCCGGTACGTCCAGTGCCGGCTCCCCGCACCCGACCTCCAGTGCGTGCGCCCAGCCAGGTGCCTCCAGTGCCGGCTCCACGCAACCGACCGCCGGTGCGCCTCCCCAGTCCGGTACGTCCCGTGCCGGTTCCCCGCACCCGACCTCCAGTGCGTGCGCCCAGCCAGGTGCCTCCAGTACCGGCTCCACGCACCTGACCTCCGGTGCGCCTCTCCAGCCCGTGATGGTCCACAGCCCGGAGCCTCCCGTAATGGTCCAAAGGCCGGAGTCGCCTGCTACACCGGTGCTCAGTCCTGGCCCGGTTATTTGCCCCGCTCCATGGCCTGAATCTTTTGCCCTACCGGTGCCCATTCCAGGACCGGATGTCTACCCCTTTAAATGGAGTCGCCTGCCACACCGGTGCCCAGTCCTGGCCTGGTTATTTGCCCCGCTCCATGGCCGGAGTCGTTCGCCACACTGGTGCCCAGTCCGGGCCCGGTCATCAGAGTAGATCTAAGGAGGAAGCTATCCACTTCGCCAGGGCCGGAACCGCCACCTGCAATGGTTATAGTTTTGTTGTTTTTCCCTCCCTAACCCTCCCCTCATGTAATTGTGTTTGGGTTCTTGCGGCCGGGAGTCCGCGCATTTGAGGGGGGGTACTGTCAGGCTCTGGCCATAGAGAAGCCTATTGCTTCTCTATAATTCTATGGTCAGAGTCTGACAGTTCTATATGTTCTATGTCTGTGTGGTGTTGTGTGTGGGATCCCTAATTAGAGGCAGCTGCATTGCATTGTCTCTAATTAGGGATCCTACTTATATGTGTAATTCCCACTCCCTAGGCGTGGTTCATTGTATGTCTTCAGTCCCGTGTCGAAGTAAGTGTGTTCCCTTTTGTTATATGTATCGTTGTTATTTTGTATAGTTCACGTCAAGTCTAGTTTATAATTTAAATAAATGATGTCGAACTATCGCTGCGCCTTGGTCTATATACACACCCGACCGTGACATTCATCTCAATAGGATCACGCTTATAGATAAAGTAAGAATAACAAGATATGGAACCCATATAAGGCTTTTACCGTTCAACACGGTTAGTCCTGTTAGTCAGTGATGGCCCGTTGTGGCGTAGGCTATTTTGTTTTATTGCTTTTTTTAATTGAACCTTTATTTAACTAGGCAAGTCAGTTGAGAACAAATTCTTATTTAAAATGACGGCCTAGGTGGTATGTTCTCACCGTGGCCTGAACCCACTTCCATACAGAGACGTAAAATGCGGTGTGCGGTTGTCTAAAGAAACCCATATTAAATGTGTTGTTGAATTTGTAATATTAAATTGAAGTGCTGAAGTAAAGCTGTTAACGAGTGTGATTTATTTCAGTGATTTCTTGGTTTATAAACTATTTGTCTTGTCTGTCTTGCAGAGTGATGGCGTCTTGGGCTGGTGTGAGAGCAATCGGAGGTGTTCACAGGTAAGAAAACGCTTGTAGAGCAGGTCTCTGTATGCCAGTGTGTGTGTGTGTGACTAACCACACATTTTCCGTCTCCAGTTCACCTCATCTCCACTCAAATGCAATTTACCGGCTTTATCTGACCCACATGCCCACCATGGCTACCGGCTTTATCTGACCCACACGCCCACCATGGCTACCGGCTTTATCTGACCCACACACCCACCATGGCTACCGGCTTTATCTGACCCACACACCCACCATGGTTACCGGCTTTATCTGACCCACATGCCCACCAGATAGATAGATAGATAGATAGATAGATAGATAGATAGATAGATAGATAGATAGATAGATAGATAGATAGATTCCGTTCTCATCATAGCTTGTTCAGGGAGACAGTGTTCCCTCCCTCAGGTCAAGGTTTGGGTCAGGGATATCTTTTCCCCTCCCTCTCTTCCACCTCCCTCTCTTCCCCCTCCCTCTCTTCCACCTCCCTCTGTACCCCTCCATCTCTTCCCCTCCCTCACAATGAGTAATGATAACTTGGCTACCAGTACTGAGTTGATGTGCAGGGGTATGAGGTAATGGTGGTAGATACATTATGTATATAGGTAGGGATAAAAAGACTAGGCAACAGGATAGATAATAAACAGTAACAGGAACAAATGTGATGTGTCAAAAAAGTTGCGAAAACTGTCAATGCAGATAGTCCAGGTAGCTATTGGTTAACTATTTAACTAACTATTTAGCAGTCTTATTTTTATTTTATTTTATTTCACCTTTATTTAACCAGGTAGGCCAGTTGAGAACAAGTTCTCATTTACAACTGCGACCTGGCCAAGACAAAGCAAAGCAGTGCGACAAAAAACACAGTTACACATGAGAGTAAAACAAACGTAGTCAATAACACAATAGAGAATCTATATACAGAGTGCAAATGTAGTGCAAAATGCAGTAAGGTTAGGAAGGTAGGACAGTAAATAGGCCATAGTGGCAAAATAAGTTACAGATTAGAATTAACACTGGAGTGATAGATGTGCAAAGATGATGTGCAAATAGAGATACTGGAGTGCAAAATTAGCTAAAATAATAAATATGGGTATGAGGTAGTAGGATGGGCTATTTACAGAAGGGCTATATACAGGTGCAGTGATCGATAAGCAGCTCTGACAGCTGATGCTTAAAGTTAGTGAGGGAGATAGGAACCTCTAGCTTCAAGGATTTTTGCAGTTCGTTCCAGTCATTGGCAGCAAAGAACTGGAAGGAATGGCAGCCAAAGAAGGTGTTGGCTTTGGGGGTGACCAGTGAGATATACCTGCTGGAGCGCATGCTACAGGTGGGTGTTGCTATGGTGACCAGCGAGTTGAGATAAGGCGGGGATTTACCTTGTAAAGACTTATAGATGACCTGGAGCATCGTTGTGTCGTCAGCAAGCTTAATGATGGTGTTGGAGTCGTGCGCGGCCACACAGTCGTGGGTAAACAGGAACTACAGAAGGGGACTAAGCACGCACCCCTGAGGGGCCCCCATGTTGAGTGTCAGCGTGGCAGATGTGTTGTTGCCTATCCTTACCACCTGGGGGCGGCCTGTCAAGAAGTCCAGGATCCAGTTGCAGAGGGAGGTGTTCAGTCCCAGGGTCCTTAGCTTAGTGATGGAGGTTACTATGGTGTTGAACGCTGAGCTGTAGTCAATGAACAGCATTCTCACATAGGTGTTCCTTTTGTCCAGGTGGGAAAGGGCAGTGTGGAGTGCGATTGAGATTGCATCATCTGTGGATCTGTTGGGGCGGTATGTGAATTGGAGTGGGTCCAGGGTTTCTGGGAGGATGGTGTTGATGTGAGCCTTGACCAGCCTTTCATAGCACTTCATGGCTACGGGGCGATACCTTGGGCACAGGGCCTATGGTGGTCTGCTTGAAACATGTAGGTATTACAGACTGGGTCAGGGAGACGTTGAAAATGTCAATGAGGCTACGGAGAGCGTGATCACACAGTTGAATTAATCTATAGGCCTAATGGAGTTACATTTCAGAAAAGTATTTGTGAATAGCATTATTAAAAACATAGTATAGTAATAATGAGAGAGAGAACAATTGCAAGATAGACTAATCAAATAGGAAGTAAAAATAAAAAACTGATGCGTTTCTGCTTTACTTGACCGAAGTGTAGGCAAAAAAATGAAAAGCGCAAATAAGTCTTTCAAGGTTTGACAGAATATTCTATCCTATTTTCCAATAAGATCCTTCTGGATTTGAATATAGGCTACAAAAGTGCAATGTGGCCTAGTTGCCTTTTACCATGTCTTAGGTGAACGGTTTCTGGCAAGGAATTAGGGATGAAACGGTTACCAGTTTCACGATAAACCAAAATTCCTGACGGTTAGTATTACAGTTTCAAATATCATTAAACTGTAATAGTGTTTGCAACAGTCTGATGCAGCATGGGTCTCTTTTTTACCTTTATTTTACTAGGCAAGTCAGTTAGGAACAAATTCTTATTTACAACAACGGCCTAGGAACAGTGGGTTAACTGCCTTGTTCAGGGGCAGAACAACAGAACTAATAACTTTGTGAATAGTTTCTCTGACTAAAGTCACCACCTTCTCTGATTAAATTCACCACCTTGGATCCTTTCCCAGTGAACCAATAACCTTGTGAATACTTTCGCTGAAGTATTGAGAGGAGCGAGAGTGGGTGAAAGCGGTCTGTTTTCAGTCTCAGACAGCGTCTCTCTCTCGATGCTGAGTCCTATATCTCCTCTGGTGTGGTGTCACACTTTTATGTGCTATGCGAGAATAAGCAGGTTGGTGACTCATAATTGGTTCCCTTAGAGGGTAATAAAAGAGGAAGGTCAGGTGTGTGTGTGTGTGTGTGTGTGTGTGTGTGTGTGTGTGTGTGTGTGTGTGTGTGTGTGTGTGTGTGTGTGTGTGTGTGTGTGTGTGTGTGTGTGTGTGTGTGTGTGTGTGTGTGTGTGTGTGTGTGTGTGTGTGTAGTAGGTAAGAATGCATAGTCCCCCGTTCTTTGTCGCCCACTGCTAGCCTTCACAATGCTTTTGAAAGATATCAAACAGCCTTCAGTCAGTGGAAGCAGACGGGTTAAACGAATGGACTGAGTGGCTCAAATGGAGGAACAACAAGCCTTTTCCTCACCTTATTATTTCAGCCGCATTTGCTTTTCCTCCTGAAGCTTGATGTCCATCTGGCAGCACACGTCACACAGCTTCATGTCTATCTGGCAGCACACGTCACACAGCTTGATGTCCATCTGGCAGCACACGTCACACAACTTCATGTCTATCTGGCAGCACACGTCACACAGCTTGATGTCCATCTGGCAGCACACGTCACACAACTTCATGTCTATCTGGCAGCACACGTCACACAGCTTGATGTCAATCTGGCAGCACACGTCACACAACTTGAAGTCCATCTGGCAGCACACGTAACACAGCTTCATGTCCATCTGGCAGCACACGTCACACAGCTTGATGTCCATCTGGCAGCACACGTCACACAGCTTGATTTCCATCTGGCAGCACACGTCACACAGCTTGATGTCCTTCTGGCAGCACACGTCACACAGCTTGCTCTCATGTCCAAGCATATGGATATCCCCCCCCCCACACACACACAAAATAGGTGGGCAGCCAAGGACCCAAATCCAAGTAGACCGTGCCCATGAATGCAGTCTCCAGTCTGGATGCAGGCAGACACGTAGCCATCACAGCTGGATGATATTCATCACTAACTAGTGGCCTAATCATCCAGTAAACATGGTTAGATCGTTAAGGGTAATGGTCTGAGTCAGACTGATGTAGCCAACACACACACACACCAAACACACACACACACATCCACAAACACACAGCACCCTCCCCCATGCAGTCAGCCAGCCTAGCCAGCCCAAGGAAGATAGAGGGGAGGGGAGGGGAGGGGAGGGGAGGGGAGGGGAGGGGAGGGGAGGGGAGGGGAGAGGAGAGGTGTGGGTTTAATATTAGGTAGAGCGTCTTCTCGCTCTCGCTCTGTGAAGGCCATTCTCACTTTAAGTATTGGAGCTGGCCTAACTGCTTTCAGATGGAGGTTATCCTCCCACTCTCCCCTCAATAATAGGTCAAGTAAATGTTGTGCTTCTTGTAAAAATAACGACAGCCATTTCACATCCGTCCCGGACCGGCTCGGAACCAACAGCTTCTCTTTAAGAGAGGCCAGGAAGCCTGTGTTTATTAACTTAAGACGGCGTGCCAGGAAGTCTGTGTTTATTCGCTTAAGACGGCGTGCCAGGAAGCCTGTGTTTATTCGCTTAAGACGGCGTGCCAGGAAGCCTGTGTTTATTCGCTTAAGACGGCGTGCCAGGAAGCCTGTATTTATTAACTTAAGACGGCGTGCCAGGAAGCCTGTGTTTATTCGCTTAAGACGGCGTGCCAGGAAGCCTGTGTTTATTCGCTTAAGACGGCGTGCCAGGAAGCCTGTGTTTATTCGCTTAAGACGGCGTGCCAGGAAGCCTGTGTTTATTCGCTTAAGACGGCGTACCAGGAAGTCTGTGTTTATTCGCTTAAGACGGCGTGCCAGGAAGCCTGTGTTTATTCGCTTAAGACGGCGTGCCAGGAAGCCTGTGTTTATTCGCTTAAGACGGCGTGCCAGGAAGCCTGTGTTTATTCGCTTAAGACGGCGTACCAGGAAGTCTGTGTTTATTCGCTTAAGACGGCGTGCCAGGAAGCCTGTGTTTATTCGCTTAAGATGGCGTGCCAGGAAGTGTTTTTTTGCATTTTCTCTCCTCCTCCCTTTCGCATTAATTTATTGTTTGGTTTTTAAAGTTTTCAAGCTTCCTTATTTTTAGCAAACAGCACTCTGTATACTGCAGCCCTGCTCCAGAGACTGACATCTACCTACTTATAGGTGTCGTCATTTAAAAGTCTATTTTTCTCCCCAAGCTAAGGTATGCATTTTAAGTTAAGACGGAGTGAATGGAATTGAAGGTGGAACTGCCCACTAACCAGAGGCAGAGCTGGGACGTTGTAGGCCCTGCTCTAGTTTTAGGCCCTGACCTTTAACTGCTTATGGTGATGGATTCATTCCGTATGAAAGAGCACATGCTAGGAGGGCTGTGCTTTGCTCTCTCTCTGCTCTCTCCCTCTCCCTCTCCCTCTCTGTCTCTCTCTCTCTGCTCTCTCCCTCTCTGTCTCTCTCTCTCTGCTCTCTCCCTCTCCCTCTCTGTCTCTCTGCTCTCTCCCTCTCTCTCTCTCTGCTCTCTCCCTCTCTGTCTCTCTGCCTCTCTCTCTCTGCTCTCTCTGCTCTCTCTCTCTCTGTCTCTCTGCTCTCTCCCTCTCTGTCTCTCTGCTCTCTCTCTCTGCCTCTCTCTCTCTGCTCTCTCTGCTCTCTCTCTCTCTGCCTCTCTCTCTCTGCTCTCTCTGCTCTCTGCCTCTCTGCCTCTCTCTCTCTGCTCTCTCTGCTCTCTCCCTCTCTCTCTCTCTGCTCTCTCTGCTCTCTCCCTCTCTGTCTCTCTGCTCTCTCCCTCTCTGTCTCTCTCTCTCTGCTCTCTCTCTCTCTCCCTCTCGGTCTCTCTGCTCTCTCCCTCTGTCTCTCTGCTCTCTCCCTCTCTGTCTCTCTCTCTCTGCTCTCTCTCTCTCTCCCTCTCGGTCTCTCTCCCTCTCTGTCTCTCTGCTCTCTCTCTTGTGCCTCTGTCCCGTTTCTCTCATTAGGCCTTTTGGGTCACCTTGACCATAAACACAGGTGTTGTGGATGATTTTATACACCTTTGCTGACAGGTGTATAAAATCGAGCACACAGCCATGCAATCTCCATAGACAAACATTGGCAGTAGAATGGCCTTACTGAAGCGCGCAGTGACTTTCAACGTTGCACCGTCATAGGACGCCACCTTTCCAACAAGTCAGTTCGTCAAATTTCTGCCCTGCTAGAGAAGCCCCGGCCAACTGTAAGTGCTGTTATTGTGAAGTGGAAATGTCTAGGAGCAACAATCGCTCAGCCGCAAAGTTGTCACACAAGCTCACAAAACGGGACCACCGAGTGTTGAAGTGCATAAAAAAATTGTCTGTCCTCGGTTGCAACACTCACTACCGAGTTCCAAACTGCCTCTGGAAGCAACGTCAGCACAAGAACTGTTCATCTGGAGCTTCATGAAATGGGTTTCCATTGCCGAGCAGCCGCACGCAACCCTAAGATCACCATGCGCAATGCCAAGCATCAGCTGGAGTGGTGTAAAGCTCGCCGACCTTGGACTCTGGAGCAGTGTAAACGCGTTCTCTGGAGTGATTGAATCAAACTTCACCATCTGGCAGCCCGACGGACGAATCTCGGTTTGGCGGATGCCAGGTGAACACCTGCCCAAATGCATAGTGCCAACTGCATAGTGCCAACATGAATCTGCAGGTAGCTAACCAACCAGGTTCAATGTTAGCTAGCTAACATTAGGCTATAAATAGCAAAGCAAATGGCTCTGAGATACAAATAATATTACTACACAGATCATACATGTAACATTAGCTAGCGAGCCAGCAAGACTATCTTACCCGTATTCATGTATTCATCTTAGCTATCATACCCTAATCCCACTGATTTCAAAACTCGGTCCTCCAGAAAGTGGAGAGCAACACTTATGCAGTTATACTATGTGAGATATATATATATATATATATATATATATATAAAGCTGCGTAAAACAAGATTACACATCCCCTGTATAGGGACTTCAGTCAGTTGTGCCTTGGTTCTCCTGAAGTCCACCACCATCTCCTTTGTTTTGCTGATGTTGAGCTGAAGGCTGTTCTCCTCACACCACAACACAAAGTCACTGATTGTGCTCCTGTACTCCTCCTCCTGCTCACCCCTGATGCACTCTACAATTGCGGAGTCATCCGAGAACTTCTGTAGGTGGCATGTTTCATCCAGTGTAGCCTAGGTTGTAGCCTAGGTTGTGCGCTCTGCAAACATGTCCACTCCTACAATGACAACGATAAGACTGTAATAACAATATAATGAATGCATTTACAGAAATTACCGAAACCAAAGAAACATTGTAGATTAGAAATGATGGTAATTAATGGTAAATGTACTACTGGTGTGCCATCCAATGGATTAGTCCACTCAGACAGGCGTGAATCAGACGGGTGTCTCGTGTGCCATAACATTTTTTATATATTTGCCACTGCTCAACAAAAACAAATCTGTCACCAAACAATCGACCAGCCAACTAAATGGGGTCAGCCCTAGCATAGACATACATAGACAGACACTGCATGTACAGCTGCATATGAATATTACAGATGTATGATCTTAATTATATCACCCTTTTGCAAATAGACTTCAAGTTTTAAATGCACAACATTTAAAACTTGAAGTGTATTTGAGGTTTAAAAAAGCTTTCCCTGACGAAAAATGTATCAACCCCTACAAAAATGTCCATGAATTATAATAATTATAATTATCCTGCTGTAGCAAACTGTCTCAAATTAAGATCCTACATCTGTATGCACGTTGTAGACATTATAAAGTGTTTGTCAGACAGTATTTCAAACCCCTGCAGGTATTCCCTATTCCACACCATTTATTGTGTAGATCCAGCTAAATGCTTCAGGATGAATCTGCAGACCTGAATCCTAAATGAATGAATGTATAAACATAAAAGATATTGTGTAAAATGGATTCAGCTCTACTTGATAGTGTAAAATGGATTCAGCTCTACTTGAAATTGTGTAAAATGGACTCAGCTCTACTTGATATTGTGTTAAATGGACTCAGCTCTACTTGAGAACAAAACATGTTAAATGGAAAACATTGAACAAGCTTTAGGTTGAGAAGTGAACTATTCCATCCGTTGAGCCTGAGAAAGGACAGAGGCTTGATGTTTGTTCTCTATTGGTTGCGTCCTGAATTATATGCATGACTCCTGTCTCAGTCAGGAGTGAGTAGAGTATAGAGGTTCATGGGGCTTTGCAGCACATCCAGACCTCAGCCCCACTGGCTACTTATGGAATCCATACGCCAAAGGATGCTGCTGCCGCACATATGGTTTGTTTCATGATGAAATGCTAGGCCTGGTCCCATTACATATGCATGACAGTTCACTAAATCAGATCCCTCCATCCATCCCTCACTTCCATTGAGTCATCCACTTGGGGTCTGGTGGATGAAATCATTGGAGGTTCATGTGAGAAAGGGCCTCTTGGTGCTCTTAGCCCTTCTCTCTTTACATATAAGCCCTTCTGATAATTAATGTTTTCACAAAACAATTTTAGTCATACAGTCGTATGCAAAAGTTTGGGCACCCCTGACAATTTCCATGATTTGCATTTATAAATAATTGGGTGTTTGGATCAGCAATTTCATTTTGATCTATCAAATAACTAATGGACACAGTAATATTTCAGTAGTGAAATGAGGTTTATTGGATTAACAGAAAATGTGCAATATGCATCATATCGAAATTAGACAGGTGCATAAATTTGGGCACCCCAACAGAAAAATCACATCAATATTTAGTAGAGCCTCCTTTTGCTAAAATAACAGCATCTAGACGCTTCCTATAGCCTCTAATGATTGTCTGGATGAAGGTATTTTGGACCATTCCTCCTTATAAAACATCTCCAGTTCAGTTAGGTTTGATGGTTGCCGAGCATGGACAGCCCACTTCAAATCATCCCACAGATTCTCAATGATATTCAGGTCTGGGGACTGGGATGGCCATTCCAGAACATTGTACTTGTTCCTCTGCATAAATGCCCGGGTAGATTTTGAGCAGTGTTTTGGGTCGTTGTCTTGTTGAAATATCCAGCCCCGGCGTAACTTCAACTTTGTGACTGATTCTTCAACATTATTCCCAAGAATCTGCTGATATTGAGTGGAATCCATGCAACCCTCAACTTGAACAAGATTCCCAGTACCGGCACTGGCCACACAGCCCCACAGCATGATGGAACCCCCACCAAAGTTTACTGTGGGTAGCAAGTGTTTTTCTTGGAACGCTGTGTTCTTTTGCCGCCATGCACAACGCCCCTTGTTATGACCAAATAACTCAATCTTTGTTTCATCAGTCCACAGCACCTTATTCCAAAATGAAGCTGGCTTGTCCAAATGTGCGTTTGTGGCGTGTGTGCAGAAAAGGCTTCTTCCACATCACTCTCCCGTACAGCTTCTCCTTGTGCAAAGTGCGCTGAATTGTTGAACGATGCACAGTGACACCATCTGCAGCAAGATGATGTTGTAGGTCTTTGGAGGTGGTCTGTGGGCTGTTTTTGACCGTTCTCACCATCCTTCGCCTTTGCCTCTCCGATATTTTACTTGGCCTGCCACTTCTGGCCTTAAGAAGAACTGTGCCTGTGGTCTTCCATTTCCTCACAGTGGACACTGACAGCTTACATCTCTGCGATAGCTTTTTGTAGCCTTCCCCTAAACCATAATGTTGAACAATCTTTGTTTTCAGGTCATTTGAGAGTTGTTTTGAGGCCCCCATGTTGCCACTCTTCAGAGGAGAGTCAAAGAGAACAACAACTTGCAATTGGCCACCTTAAATACCTTTTCTCATGATTGGATGCACTTGTCTATGAAGTTCAAGGCTTAATGAGCTCACCAAACCAATTGTGTGTTCCAATTAATCAGTGCTAAGTAGTTACAGGTATTCAAATCAACAGAATGACAAGGGTGCCCATATTTTTAGCATAGCCTATTTTTCACATCTGATTTAATTTCATACAACTTAATATTGCTACACTAAAAATCTTTGTCTGGACAATACCCCAGTACTCAGCTTTTATTAGAAAATGAATGGCATTCCACTGTGATCATTTTCTGTGACGACAGAGTAAATTATTATGCAGCCTCAGAGGGGTGCCCAAACTTTTGCATACGATTGTATGTGGGCCATACTGGGTCTGGTTGGGCGGCTATGTGGGTCCTACTGGGTCTTAATACTTAATACTACCACTTCAGAAAGCCTCCGAAACTTCAACTGTACATGCTCACGCACACCAACACACACACACACAACACACGCACACCAACACACACACACACACAACACACGCACACCAACACACACACACACAACACACGCGCACACACACACACACACACAACACACACACACACACAACACACACAACACACAACCACCAACACACGCACACCAACACACACACGACCACTCAAGGAGGGCTTTGCGAGGCTTTTGTGAAATGTAGCGGAACAAATGCAACAAATCCCTTTGAAAAGCAGGCAGACCTTTGGAACAACTTGGTAACAAATGGAGGGAGGAGAAGCAGGGAATAAATCACCAAGAGTGTTTGGGGGGTTTGGTAGAGGAGTGTAGACTAGGAAGGTTAAATGGAGGGAGTGGTTGGTAGAGGAGTGTAGACTAGGAAGGTTAAATGGAGGGAGTGGTTGGTAGAGGAGTGTAGACTAGGAAGGTTAAATGGAGTGGTTGGTAGAGGAGTGTAGACTAGGAAGGTTAAATGGAGTGGTTGGTAGAGGAGTGTAGACTAGGAAGGTTAAATGGAGTGGTTGGTAGAGGAGTGTAGACTAGGAAGGTTAAATGGAGGGAGTGGTTGGTAGAGGAGTGTAGACTAGG